>BSBM01000217.1:29697500-30897500 GCA_027924585.1 Larix kaempferi
CGAGCCCTAAATAGTTCCCCATTGAGCTTTAATTTTTTTATTAATGTGTTTGAATGCAGTGAATTTTTTATTAATGAGTCTGAATGAGCTTGAACCTGTGACTGTAGAAGGGATAGACCCTGTGACTGTAGATAATATCAATCTCCATTTACAGTCTGCGTTTTGAAAAAGCTATGGATGAAGAAAATATGAAACGTTTGACTGAGTTGTAGGTGTTCGGAGGATTCGATCTTGGATCTAACCTTTTTTAGAACGTGCCCTAGAGTGATGTACCCAAGATTCTCGAATGGGCCTTGTGTTAGCTAATGGTTGTTCTGCTGACAGCTCAAATACCAATTGATTCAAAACCTCTGCTTGGCGGCCAGCATGCAGTCGCACACCCAATGCATCATACATAACAACATAGGCCAAGACTAACGAAATCGCAAGGGAAGACCCTCCAGGTCCATCTTGAAATCCAATAGCCGCGGTAAGTGCAGTAACAGATGTAGAATACGATGAGGGCATTCCACCAGAACCAAGAAGTCGTTTAGCATCCCACCGTTTCTCTTTATACCTGCATATGACAATTGATTCCGATCCAATGAAGCCCTTGTCCACTGCAAAATCCATGTAAAATTCCCATGCTAACAAAATTCAAGTAGTTTAATATTTTTAAGGGTTTGATCCAACGTGAATGAGAGAAGGGATGCCATCATTGGATCATGAGAGAAATAGCTTTGTTATTGTAGTTGTTCAATTTTTTTATTGTAGTTTCCCATCATGTATAAAAAATTGAATATTGATGATATTTGCCAATGTGTGCAATCATCCCAACTAGGAGGTATCCAATGCCATGATATGGACTCTGGCATATGTTCTAAATGCACTTGAACCCCTCAACCAGATATTCATGCCCATGAAATTGAGTGAAATCCTTGACAACTAGTGAAGAACCAAACCCTACTTCCCATAGCAGAAGACCAAATTGAAACAAAACTTAGAAACTCGACATTGGGAAGGAAATACAAATGTATTTGTCATTGGTTGAGAGAAATTTGAGCTGATATTGGTAATTAAAAGCACTCAACTAGGTCATTCAAACTTATAGGATTGTTACATCCATATTTTTGAAGGCTGCAGGGCTTGTTCCATCTTCCATAAATTTCTTATCTTGTATTTTCAATTTTAGTTACAAAATAGAGGGCAGATCATATTTGGAAAATCTTTTTTTAGATTATACCATGTCAATAATTTGAGGATCATATTTGAGATATTAAGGCAATATCACATTTTCCTTAACCCTGCCAAGTGTGTATTTGGAGTCACATTTGGAAAAATACTTAGCTGCATCATTTATTATTGTGGCATTGAGATTGATCCAGCAAAGTTAAAGGTTGTCCTTGATATGCAACCGGGTGAAAGGTTGTACTTCTTTCCTTGGTTGAGTTGGGGCTACTCACCATTTTGTTGAGGGTTTAATATAAGTATCACAACCAATTAACCAACTATTTAGGAAGGATGTTCTATTTGTATGGTATAAAGGATGCTAGGATGCCTTTGAAGTTAAAATCCCTCCTTCTTAAACCTCCTACCCTCTATGCTCCTCTTCTTGATCGCATTTTATTGTTGTATGTACTGGATTGCACAAGTCCTTCCAAAAAAACATCCTTTAACAACCAAATTTTTACTTTCATAGTTTGGTGATAGTCCAATATGCCCCCCCCTTAAGATTATAAATTCCAGATTGGTTGGGATGCTTGATCCCAAGTGCAATGGGGTACCTCAAACTGCCAACAGAGAAAGTTGGTTGTTGAATCATTCGTACTTTTCTTTGTGGCAAGGGAACGAGCCTTTGAGGTATTTAAGGTGCCCATTTGAACAAGTTTGTCTTGCAGCTTGCTACCTTGTTAGTTTTGTAGTGAATTTATCAAGAGACAACATTTTTCACGTAGTTCCAAAAAACAATTTGTAGTGAAGTGTTCAATTTATACTGCAACATGCAATTATGCAATTTAGACTTCAAAGTGTCATTTCCTTCAATGATTTGTTCTTGTTCTTGGGCACACCATTTTGTTGACAAGTATATGGGAAGCTCTATTACAATTGAATGACTTTAGTGGATCAAAACTACTCAACATTGTCATTCGCATATTCACATATGCCTGGGATATGTACCCAAACATCACTTATTTTGTTCTTACTCTTATTGACAACATGTATGGAGAGATATCAAACTTCATTTTAACTTGAATAATTTATGGGTCAAAGGCACTATGGTTGAATGTTTACATGAGTTATTTTCTTGTCGTGATCTTAGAGGCCACATATTGACCCGCTATTTGATTTGTTGGGGAGTTTGCTTGCTTCAAAATGCTTGCATTCTATAAGAAAAGTGAATCCCCGCAACTATGAACTTCCTTCCCAAAATGTCACCAACGAATTAGGCCTCTTAGGAGACAAGCCTTCGATCTCCCAAAGCAATTAAGTCATATCTCAACCAAAGGATAATTTGCAATCAATATGAATTTGTTAGAGGCACCAAACAGTCCCAAATGTGAGATCAAGGGCATGCAAAAGAGTAGATTAGGAGGCTGTCACGTAGCATGAATTTTTTATAGTGTTATTTAATCAGGATGTCTTAGTTTCCAAAGTAGTAATCAAGCAATATGCTCCACAAGTATTGCCAAGAATGAAGCAAATGAAGACCTATTACAGCAGTAACCAAATGGTAACAAAGGGAAATAAAATCACTGTGAATCAAACTTAGATTTATCTCAAAATATCTTAGCAGCACTCATTAGTGAATTATGTTCTTTGCATAGATTAGGATCTGTAAAATCAAGCCTCAGTCATAGGTTTAGAACAGCCAATCAACAGTGGGTACAAATACGCTAAGTTCCAATCCAATTCCACTATTACTTACTCAATGAATATGTCCACAAGGGATGCAATTTGATTGGGTGCCTCAATACTTGTTACAAGATCCAAAGATCAGAATTGTATCAGCAGTAAGGAGGTCAATATGTTTACTAATGGCGTTAGGATATTGTGTCAATGCTACCTTTGGGTCCTTCAAACATAATAACTCATTCCAAGTTCCAGCAATTATATTTGCAACCA
The DNA here is from genome assembly GCA_027924585.1 of Larix kaempferi. Lineage (NCBI taxonomy): Eukaryota > Viridiplantae > Streptophyta > Pinopsida > Pinales > Pinaceae > Larix > Larix kaempferi. Next base: position 29,700,603 of record BSBM01000217.1, read on the forward strand.
CTAACTAGAAGAGAGATGCAATTTGGTTGTAACTTATTCTTGGAATTAGAAGCTAATGAAAACACTGATATTCAATCAGAACAGTGACAATAGTGATTCTTTAGTCCACAAAATGATCATTAAAGTGATCTCAATATGGTGCCAATGAAGGAGTGAATCACAAACAGAGGTTTGCTCTATGTAAGAAAGTATGAACAGCAGTGAGACAAATTCCAAGTGTGATGGTAATAATAGTGATCAAGTAACCAAGATATGCTTAAGATATTTCTCAAACACTAACTCAGGAACAATGTGACAGTGATCCAAGGAATCATAAACTAGCAAATTAGCATTTAATTTACCCAACGAATGTGATGAAAGATGGGTCCAAAAATTCGGCTAAGTATATCAAACCTGCATATTTATAATTTGTAAACCAATTTCCAAATAAAAATGCCTTGGGATACTTAGTAATACGGTATTGCGATGCCTTTAATTGTAGAGTTTTAGAAATTGCCCTGTATGGATGTCAACCAAATCATTTCCCTGTCTATAAATTAGATTTCCCTGATATGCGAAGGATTAGGTAGATAACTATCCTAAGGTTAAAAATTGCCATGTCTATAAATTAAATTGCCCTGTCTATAAATTGACATATCCTTCCATGTAGACTATAAAAATTGCAATTAGGTCAAGTTCTCCTTACATGGTTTGGATAAAATTGAAAGCTCCAATTTTCAGACAATTAGAAAAGTTTGGGCAATGTAGAATGTGAGGAATGAAAGATCCAATGAGAAAGATTCTAGACTATCACCATCTCTCCTACTAGCAGAATTTGTTTACCTTGCTATCAATCCTATGTATTGTGTCCATATGTACAATATGTATCAATCCTTGCCACCATATGAGTTTTGACAGTAAGATTAATTAGCCCCATCCCATTATGAAGTAGAACCATGTGAGATAGATCCTATAACACCATTAGCATCATGATATTCCCCTATTGTATCATGATAAAAATAAATATGTTTGTATTTATAAATATATTTTCTTTTTTCACCTTGGACCTCTATTGTTTTTATCCCAAAACTAGAACTGATTTAACTCTATGTACCCATGCCTTCCATCCGAGGAGTGTTGCCAGCAGTCTTGAGTTTCAGCTTGGCAACAAGCCTCAGTCAGCGTGCGTGGGTACATAGAGTCTAGAGTTTCTTCCAAGCATGGGATATCACACAAGAAGAACTAAGCTTAGTTAATAGTAGTCTATCTTCAATCAAACTTTGAGCTTAGTTGATAGTACTCTGTCTGCAATAAAATTTAGAGGAACTGAGGAAAATGAACATGACCATAAGTTGATTGATGGGAGTTCTAGTATAAGGTAATTTTTTGCCAATTTAATTATTTGATATTTGAAATTGAGGAAAGGGGAAATGATTAGTATTGCTCATGATGTAAAATTAAAGGATGTATTGCTCATGATTAGGATGCTCTTGTATTTATAGTCATAAAAAAATATTGTGGTATAGCTTCCCCAGTTGTGGTTACTATTTTTTTATTAAGCTCATGAACATTTATATGCAGTTTATTGTTTCTACTATCACTGTGTTTTTGTGATGAATGATTGAAGAATGTTATAAGTGTGCCTAAATAATTATGAACATGGATATATACAATTCCTTATATTTATTATCACTTTGTTTAATGTGATGAATTCATTTGCATGACTTGAGTATATTTGAAGCTCTCCTTGGGGTCCCATGAATTAACTTGAACACTTGTTGCATTCATTTAATTTGAAAGAGTAGTTACAGTTTGAAATAACTCTCTCCTTACCTTAGCTAGCATTCATTGAAATGAAAGGATTATTTTATTCATATGCATTTGCATGGTTTGATTCAGTCATCACACCACGATTTTCACTTCCATCACCCGACTGAGTAATATAAACATTAAAATTTAACTCTTTAAATCAACACACTTTAACCTCGCTTGAGGATAAAAAGAATTTGGTAGTTAGGTAGGACATCGGGGATAGGCATCCAAATAATTCCCCCTTGTCATTTTCATCTGAGACATAGTTGTTGTCCTCTAGGGTACTAAAATCCTCTAGTATTTATTGACGCGGTCATCGACCAGTTTGTGGAGGGGCCTCTCATTTTTTCGGGGGTTAAGCCGCGAGGATTGATTCTGGATGGACTTTGTGGAATGTTGCACTCCACTTAGCGCCTAAGGCATATCGACCCATTGTCTTCCTTATACTCGACCGTGATGGTGATATAGGGGCGATAAGACAAAAGTGCCAAAAACCTTTTTCGACGTGTCATAAACGAGGTAGCTTAGGGACTTTTCTTCTAAGTCTCTTTTACCCAGGATCCCTTTCAGTAGAGGGATATCCCTCCATTATTGATCTCTCATTTTGTATTGTTCGACTTGGATTTCATCACCTTGCGAAGGATACAATTTTTCGAGGTCTCCAGCTCCTAGTTAGGAAGTTTGCTTGCTATTTCACCTTTTTAGAGGGTCTTTTTCTTTTTAGTGTTGCTTGTTGGAATTCTTGCCACTTTTGTTTCAGCTCTCTTACTGTGACACCGGTCCCAGTACAGTTTTTTGAGCTTGCTTTTTTGGCCTGCGAGCCTTGTCTTTTCCTAGCTCCCCTTCTGCACGCTCGGTTGCTTTAGGGTTTTTGAGTTCTTACACTTCCAGTTACCAATTATCTGATGATGTGTGATGTCCTCTTCTCCTAGGTCTTCGAGATGGTTGAGTTAGATGATCTTCTCAAGGGACTGAACACCCCTTGATGGAACCATTAGCACTTGACCTTAGGAGTAGTCTAGAGGACCACGTGATCACATCATCCGTGTGGACTTTTCCGTTTACTGTGATGATGTTCTTTCAGGTTATATGGAACAATGGTACATTTGAGAGAGATATGATTGGTTGTACCCCACATTGGTTGATTGCCTTATGGTCCTTCCATTTTGTCGATATTATTTGTGTGGTACCTTGCCTTTTACCTTTTGGGTCTTTTACTCATCTTGGTATATCTTTTGATTTGTACCACCTTTTTTGTTTTTGGTCTTGTGGGTACTACGGTAGTTTGTCCACATTTGAGGTACACCCCCTTTGTCCAAGTTGTTATGAGTCTTTATACCCACTTTGTACCACCCTATAGACCTTAGTTAGGAAGGTTTCTTGCTATCATCCCTTTTGGTGGTCCTATTTGAGTTATAAGAGGTAGTTACAAGGAGATATTGCATATAAGAGGTAGTTACAAGGAGCTATTGCATATATTTGACATTATTTGACCTTCCATCTCTTTGGCATGTCAAATAACAGGTAGTTACAAGGAGCTATTGCAATATGTATTTGACCTTATTTGTACCATCCCCACAATGGTTGATTTACTTTTGGTCCTTACACCCTGTTGTTTATTGGTCTTGTGGTAGCTTGTCCTTTCCTATTGGTCCTTTCATTTTTTTGTGGTACCTTGCCTCTCACCTTTTGGGTCTTTTACTGATCTTGAGATATCTTTTGATTTGTACCTTGCCTTTTACCTTTTGGGTCTTTTACTCATCTTGGTATATCTTGTGATTTGTACCACCTTTTATGTTTTTGGTCTTGTGAGTACTACGGTAGTTTGTCCACATTTGAGGTACACCCCCTTTGTCCAATTTGTTATGAGTCTTTATACCCACTTCGTACCACCCTCCAGACCTTAGTTAGGAAGGTTTCTTGCTATCATACCTTTTGGTGGTCCTATTTGAGTTACAAGAGGTAGTTACAATGAGCTATTGCATATAAGAGGTAGTTACAAGGATCTATTGCATATATTTAACATTATTTCACCTTCCATCTCTCTGGCATGTCAAATAACAAGTAGTTACAAGGAGCTATTGCAATATATATTTGACCTTATTTGTACCTTCCCCACAATGGTTGATTTACTTTTGGTCCTTACACCCTGTTGTTTATTGGTCTTGTCGTAGCTTGTCCTTTAATTTTAGTCCTTTCATTTTTTTGTGGTACCTTGCCTCTCACCTTTTGGGTCTTTTATTGATCTTGAGTTATCTTTTGATTTGTACCGCCTTTTTTGTTTTGGTCTTGTGGATATAACTATGGTAGATTGTCCACATTTGAGGTACTACACCCCCTTAGTCCCAAGGGTTATGAGTCTAATTTACACCCACTGTCTTTTCTTTTTTACTTGTACCTTACTGGTTGGTTTTTTAACCCTTTGGTTGGTCCTTGTACCTTACTGGGGGACTTGAGTCTCTTTGGCCTCAGTCTGCTGATTGTCAACTCATCTTTATTGTGATTGTACTGAGCCTTTTGACTGTCATTGAATTTCTTTGATTGACCATACCATAGCCCAATCATCTCTCTCTCTGGTTTGTACTAACCCTATAATAGGGTCACTTGGTTCCTAGAGTTGACTGGCCTCTAAGAGGCACAGTCATTTTTGAAAGTAACTCTTCTGAGTATATTACAGGAAACGTATACACCCAGGTAATCAAATATGTGTTGGTTATAAGACTTAATTAGTAATCAAATTGTTGGTAATCAAATACGTGGTAAATAATTTGAATTAAGTAGTTAAGACTTGTCCTGTCAGACAAAATTGTTGGTAATCAAATTATATTTGTTGGTAAAGAATTTTAAGAGTGGTGGAACTCGGCCTCGATTGAACTTGTGAGGAAAATTATCTTGGAGAATAAGTGTCCTGACAGAAAATTGAGTAGAACTATGAATTTATTTGTTGAACCATGACCTTATCATAACTAGAACGGATTTCTCCAATCTTCCATTTGTGCTAAACAACACAATAAAATTTGCAACGACAAAAGGAAAGTTTGCAAGATGGCAAGCATTGTTTTGATGTTATAACTGTACTGTTCATGAGCACATTTATGGGAAAGAAAAAAGCATTCCTGACTTTTTAACAAGAGAATATTTGACACAGAAGTGTATTGTTAATTTTTAAGAAGCGAGCATGAAACAAGCGAGCCTGGTGCAAGCGAGCTCGAGGCAAGCGAGCGCGTAGAAGGTCAAAGTAGAATCCAGTGGGCCCATAACCCATAAGTAAACATGAAAATCTCTACTTGGACCGGAGGAAAAAATCATATCTATACTATTAATGATAATATGAGTTAGTTGGATTATATGCAAGACTGGAAACCTAGGTGGGAGTTGAGACATGCTAAAGTATTAGATGCTAATTTACAAGGATCTGATGCTTTTATTAGACTAGTGCCAGAACTCAGAAGAATTCCTATGGGATCTGAAGCATTATATTTGCAACTAATCTAGCATACACCAATAACAATTAGAAACATGATGCTTGTTGCCAGTGTTCATCATTTTTTAGGGCTGCAACTTGCCCATAATGGCTACTCTTACGCTAGGGAATTAAAGAAAACGGGAAATTAAAGAAAACATATAATTTGCATCGAAAAAATAACAGGGTACGAACTGAACTGAGGAGATTAGAACCTGCGACCTATGTCTAGTCCCAAGGCTACCACCTTGAAGCTTTAAGTGCAGCTGACAATGGGAGACCACCTTCAGGCAGCTTGATTCATTCTGCATGCATTTCATAGTGGGAGACGACGGGCTACCACCTTCAAGCTTGATTAATTATGCATGCATTTCACTATGCAACAGTCTCAAATTCCCACTGCGCTTTCCCTCAATTAGTTTCTCGATTCATCATGACCCACGCTTGTTGTCTGAGGAGTGTTTCCAGCGGTCTAGAGTTTTATCCTGGAAACAGTGAAGATTCATGGTATTATGTTTCCCTTCGGTTGGAATATGACAAACTCAAAGATCTCATAAGAAGGTTTGCTTGACAAATGTGATGGTTTCAGTTTCTCGATTCAACATGACCCAAACCATCACATTTGTCAGACAAACCTTCATAGTGAATTATGAGTTTTCCATATTGCATCTGAAGGGAAACATAATACCATGAATCGTCACCATTGCCAAGCTGAAACTCATGATCGCTAGCAACACTCCTTGGACGGCGGGCGTGGGTCATATTGAATTGAGAAACTAATTGAGGGAAAACGCAGTGATAATCTAAGACCATTGCATAGTGAAATGCATGTAGAATGAATGAAGAGTATTGGGTGTCGAGAGAAATGGTTGTGGGACTTCGTATGAGAGGAAATGGCGATGGGAATTGATTGATAAGGTCAGGCTTGAAGGTGGTAGCCTTGGGACTAGACATAGGTCGCAGGTTCGAATCTCCCCAGTTCAGTTGGTACCCTGTTATTCTTTCAATGCAAATTATAGATTTTATTTATTTTATGTTGTCAACTTTACGTATCCCTTTATATGTTTTCTTTATTTTCCTTTTTTAACTTTATGTATCCCCTTGTGATAATGGGAATTGTTAATATCGAGTCACTCGAGACTGAACGTAAAGAGGATTTCCACGGTAATATGTTCCATCCAAACCTATCAAGTGTACTTTTAGGTCAGTAATATTCTTGTAACAAAGCGATGAAAGATATTAGAAGCAAATGTAACAAATCCCTTAAAGAAGTTCTCATAACATATTAGTGGTTTGTGTTTGTAGGAATCCTTCAATTTACAGGGTGAAAATGGCCATAGAGCTACCACAGTTCGGAGACGACAATATTGCTGACCTAAAAGTGCACTTGATAGGTTTGGATGGAATATATTACCATGGAAATCCTCTTTATGTTCATTCTAGAGTTTTGAGAAAACCAGATATATATGAAACGATGCATTATGACAGTTCGACTTCACAGCCGCCTCTTGAAATCAAGGTAAGACTTGGATACGGCGAGATAAGTTCATATGATAGGGGGAGTAGTTGGAGCAAATGAAGTAAAATTTCATTTGCTTCAACTACTCCGCCTATTGATTGATCTTGATATTGTGTCTTGTAAATTATCCTTGTACCTTGCCATCTTCATCAACATTTTGTTGTTGGTTTTTTCATGCTAAAATGCTCCCCCTTATGCAACTTCAAACTTCAACAAGGTTCTGTCTAGTAAATTCATAAAAGGTAAGCGTGCATCATCATTCCATACTGCCCCTTATATCAATCATATCATTTCTCAGTCATACTTCTTGTCAAATCAAGCCAAAAGGATATTATCTTCAACAATATCCAATACATTGCTTCACTGAAGCATCCTTTTTCCAAGAGTATCAAGCCCGAGCTTGTCCACTTTATCCTTACTAGAAACTGATTTGACATTCTCCAATTCTGTTATAACATGCTGAGCACTTAGAGATGTGTAATATTCAATTTGACCATGTCTTCTTTGCATCGATAACTTCTAGCAATCCCGAGTTTGTCCACAATCTCCTACAGAATTATTCATTGTGCCATATTTCTTGAACTCATACTTGTCAATTATATCTAGTAAATTCATAAAAGAAAATCCTACAAACAACAAGTTGGTTTTATTTCATTTGATTCAATTACTCCCCCTATCATATGAACTTCCTCGAGGGCATCACCTTCCAAATAATAATGTTTTTTTTTTAATTTCATAGCGTAGTCGGATAACCGATGACCACACTAAAGAAATCCGACGTCTTTGCCATAGCTCCGACGGCATTTGACGTCGGATTCATCCAGTTCCATTTGTAAGAGGCGTTGGATATCCGACCACCACATTGAAGAAATCCGACATCTTTGCCATAGCTTCGACAACATTTGACGTCGGATTCAGCCAGTTCCATTTGAAAGGGGCGTCGGATATCCGACCACTACTTTGAAGAAATCCGACATCTTTTCCATAGTTCCGACAGCATTTGACGTCGGATTCAGCCAGTTCCATTTGTAATGGCGTCGGATATCCGACCACCACATTGAAGAAAATCGACGTCTTTGCCATAGCTCTGACAGCATTTGACGTCGAATTGCAGCCAGTTCCATTTGAAAGGGGCGTCGGATAGCCGACCCACACAATGAATAAATACGATGTCTTTTCCATAACTCCGATAGCATTTGACGTCAAATTTCAGCCAGTTCCATTTGTAAGGGGTGTCGGATATCCGGCGTCCACAAAGACCATATCCGACGTCCTGTGAAATGACACAAGTCGGAGATCCAACTCCCATGTAGTCGGTTATTCGGCGGTCTGTGGGCGTCGAATATCCGACAAAGCCCAAGCCGTCGGATTGCAGCCGAATTTGGACCGACGTTAAAAAAACATGGAGGTTGTCGGATAGTCGACCACAAGATGTAGAAAATCTAACCTTTTGGCCGTCAGATTTTGTGTCCAAAAAACCTAGTGTAAGTAAAATAACACACATATATATAATGGGAATACAATTAGAAGTTGTGCATGAAATAAGAGGATCATAATTAAAAATTAGAAATGGCTCACTCAAATGCACCCTCAAAGAGAAACCTAAGAAACATCTAGGAGTAAAAATAGGAAAATGGTTAGAATTTGATGAATCAAATAAAAGCAAATTAAATTTTATTTAAACATAAAATAATGAATTCATGTGCACCCACAAAAACAAAAAAAGGAGAAATATATGGGGAACTTCTCGAGAAAAAAAATAGGGGAGTTAGTTGCATGAAAAGGATAATCCTTATTTTGAATTTTTAAAGAAAGGGATTACTTGTGCATGTAGTACACATGGGTGGGTGAATATGCATTAAGTAATTAGAAAAATAATATTTTTACAAAATAATGAATTCATGTGCACCCACAAAAACAAAAAAGGAGAAATATATGGGGAACTTCTCGAGAAAGAATAGGGGAGCTAGTTGCATGCAAAGGATAATCCTTATTTTGAATTTTTAAAGAAAGGAATTACTTTTGCATGTAGTACACATGGGTGGGTGATTAATATGCATTAAGTAATTAGAAAATAAACCTTTTTACAAGCATTATAGAAGTGGCTTGGGCATAAAGTTTATAAAACTAATGTTAAAACTGCTTCAATGGTGAATTGTTGAGAGTTTGGTTTTATGCAAGTTGCTTGTTGGAAGTGAGGTACTTTGAAAGAGTGACAAAGTTGAATCTTATTCTTTCTTGGTATGATACTCTTTCATATGACCTTATTGCAGTTTAGGGGTTCTTGAGGAAGAAGAGTATTCACTTGGGAGTTGGTAGGGTGGTCAACTAGTAGGCTTTCTGACAATTGGTAAAGAAAAGCTCCATACAAATATTGAAAGAAAGTTGTTTTCGGATAAGAAGGTATGACTATTGTACTACCTATTTTATAAATATATAAAAATCCATGGAAGTATTAAGGAATACATATTACTTTTGCACTTGATTTAAAATCATCGTTGGTTAATCTTTTTTAAACTTAGTGAGTCTCTATATGATTAAAATTTTGGATATATATATAAATGTCCCTATATATATGATAGAAAAAAAGAGCCCTTACAAAGGGTGTAAAGGGTTAAGGATTACAATGGTTAGAAGTCAAATATTCTATATAATATATTTTTTATGGGTTAGGGTTATGCAAGTTGGAAGTTGTAGTGCTTTGGGGCTAATGTTTGATAGGAGTTAAAAGTTATAGGTTATATGTATGTTAATTGTTATATGGGTCTATGGTTAGAGTATAACAATTGGGTTTCCTGGGATACTAGTAAGGCATGTTAGGGGTTAAAGGGTTATGCTTAGGGTTATGCTTAGGGTTATGTTTAGGGTTATGTATAATAAGTGTTTTAACTAAATAAGGTTATAGTGGTTAGGGATATAATAATTTGGGGTTACATTATACAATTTATGGGTGATAAAGTGAGTTAGAAATTATATGGATTAATAATCATAAGGGTTCAAAGTTGGAGCTTATGATTATATGGATTAAGGTTTATAATTATAAAGACTTAAGGATTTCTTATAATGGTGAAGAAGTGGGTCAAAGGATTGCTTTGTGAAAAACAAAATACTTCAAAGCAAAATGTGCCTAAAATGAAATGATATGCTCAAGTGGTACAACAATTCTTTTATAAATGTGTTTTAATAAAGAACAACAATGTAACGCTTTGATGTAAAAGAAAAAATCCTATGGTTTTGAAAAAAGAAAGACACTATCCTAATACTCTAATTAACGACCTTTATCTCAATAGTGTATACTATTTGGGCCTTTAAGTCACTCAAGTGAATTGGGATGAAGTCCACCAAAGTAGTTAGTGAAGATATTATTTTGATGTCCGAAATTTTTACACTTTTGAATATTCTGAATTTGATTATGCAATTTTATGCGTAGTTGATTAAAACCAAGACTGACTGATCATGAGCACCTAAAGGGGATCTGATACCATGAGAAGGGAATGGTGAGGGGATCCATTTGATTATTATAAATGTAGTTATGTATTCCTGGAATGTATAACTTCCTCATCCACCTTGCCATTAAATTAACCTTCACTTTATTATAAGTTTGATGTTGAGCGGAGGATAATGGGAGGGCATTTTCAGAATGTGAAGCATGTGGATTCCGAGGTGGTGGAAGAGCATTCGGTGCAGCAACCTATCTTCACAGTGGTTGAAATTTCTAGTTCCCATGGCCAAGATAAAGAAAATTAAAACTTGATGGAAATTTGCTAAACTTGATGGAAATTTGCAGTGGTTGTAACTCTCTTTAAATTTTGTTTATGTGGTTTATATGTACTCTCCTATTAGGTTTTACAGTTATCAGTTTAGTTTGAAAAAAATGTTGTGGAAGCCTTAATGGATCTGGTTGAGGAAAACAATTTTGACAGGATTTTCTTCGATAAAGAGCATTTTTATGTTCTTGAATAGTTTGTACTTTATCATATGGTTTTCTCATTCTTTTGTATAAACATGATAATCATTTCCGTTAAAAAAATTGATGTTGAGCCTAGACTATAGTTTAATTGGAGAAATCAGAAGTGGACCTAACCATCTCCTAGATTTACATAACCACCCCCTACATCTTTGCATATTATCTCCTAATTTATTGGAAATAGGAAGTGTTGGATTAAGACTTGTTTTTCCATATTTCACTCATGCTAAAGGGTGGAAATTTGAATAGAAGGAGAGTTGTTTTAAAGGTGGCAAAAAGAAGAAAAAATATGTTTTTACATTGGAAGCAAGAGATGCCATACAAGGGGACTAAATATCCCATGAAATAAAGTCATGATAAGCTTGTTGAGGTGAGGATAAAGAGAGAAATCCATAAAGAAAATGAAGAGAGGAATGATGTGAAACAATAGAGGCCAAGTTGTTTAGAGAGACTTCATTACAATCCCTAGAGAAAGTTGATAATTAAATTAACCAAGAACCAATCAAAAATTGTCTAGAGTTGAATTTGAAAGTGGACAATGGATGGAATTTCTATGCACACACTAAAGAGCATTGGAGGGAAGGGAGATATTGAGGGAATGTTGAGTAGAGGGGGATTATATTCCTTGTGTTGTGTGGGGTAGGTATTGTGAGTTCCAAAGTTGTTTTGAATGATAGATTGATAAAAATACATAGTAGGGGGTTTCTTGGTTGATATTTTATATTTGAATGTATTTTGGTTGGTGGATATCTGAAAATATTCTTCAGCCTAGTTGTCGCATATCTTGGTTAGGGGGTGGCATCCACAAAATACTACCTACAATTGAGTGGAAAAATACTCATCCTCAATAAAATTCCATGTAACTCCATTAGTGAAAGATAAGTGCATATTCTCTTCTATTATGAATTCAATCATGTGTGAAGATGAATGCAATGCAATTATTTATTATGAATTTTTTTATAAAAATTATGTGGATCATGGTGAGCAAATGATTGTTATTTATAATCAATCACTTTGTAAATTATGTCTAGAAAAGCATTGGTAGGCTCATACATTTTAACTGTTTGACATCAAGAACCATGTGAAATAATTGTTTCTATACCACTTATAATTGACAATGGAAAGTTGTAATCCTTATGTACTCCCCTAATGAATTTATAAGATTTATCTCTTGAAAAGATTGGAAATCCTAGAAACAATTTTCTTGTAGGTGCATGTTTTGTACCTAGTTGTTTTTTGAGTTTTCCTGCATTGAAAATTTTTGCTTGCTTAAGTGATTTACCAAGTACTATGAAAGAATGAAACCTATTCTTATTAAAAACAAGTATTATGAAAATATGAATACTGAGCATCTACATATTGAGTTGTTAAGAGGTTTCCATTGAAAAAATAAAATCTAGAATATTTTTCTTATAGGAGAATGTTATGTTCCCTAGAACATTTTCTTAGTTTTCAAAGTCATAATATTTAGCATGAACCCTTTTGAATGAGTTGGAATGGTTATTTGAATTAAAATAATTTCCTTTCCCAACCCTCAAACAATGGTTCAATTTGGAAGGTTTCCTATAGGCAAAACATAGTTCTTGAGTTTTTGGGTATGCATGTAAAGTTAGGTATACAGTGATTTGGTTATATATATAAATCTATGATTAAGGTCAACATGATTTTTGATAGAGGTAATCCTTATGTCAAGATGGACAAACCCGCCAAAAATCATACAAATTGAGATGGTATTTTAAGAGATTTAAATCATTTATCAGAAATGTAGAAGTTTTATATAGATCCATCATGTTTCTATGGATCACCTATGACTATTGTTTTCTATAATTTGCCTATAATTCAAAATATGTGATCTAGGTCAACATGGGTTTTGGTGTTGGGAACTATCATATTGGGATGGGCACACTCACCAAACAATCTTCAGATATCGATCAGTTTAGAAGTATTCAAAAATCATAATAAAGTTTACAGTGGTAAAGAGCTCATCGACAGCTTTCTGTCAACGCTTGTTTCGGGTAAAACAACCTCCAGATGCAGAATTTGTTAAAGGTTGAAGTTTCGGCAAAAATGTTAAAAATGGTAAAATAAATGCTTAAAATTGGCAAAAAATGTAAAAAGGTATGGTCTGCAAAAATTGGGTCCAGTCCATGGAATTTGACCTCATGACCTCCAAAGTCCACAAAATATTCGCAAATCTCTACTAGCCAAGACTCCCGCCGATGGTTCTTAATAGTTATAGGTGAGAACTTGTATTTAAGTTTGAATGAGGTTTCATTTGGAAAATGGGGCAAGGGTCGAGGGATTAGCCCTCGACCCTATGGTTAACACCGAGACCACCCCATATCTATGTTAAATCGTAACAACATTCCATTAAAATCATAATCCAAGTCATAATACAAATGTGGAGCTATGCCATACCACCGAAACTTGCCAACATAACCAACGGGCCAACACACAAGCCAAGTCAACACATACCAACAAACCAAGCGCCATGTCATAAACCATATACCACATATAATTTCCAAAACTATATGATAGTCCCACAACATAACGTGGAACAATACAACAACACCACTATACAAACATATAACAAATAGCGTGGAATGGGGAGAGGCTCGCGGGCTTGACCCTGGGGACCTCTACCCCATATTTCTAACGCGCTAACCATTGAGCCACGGCCCATCCATTGGTTAGAAAATGGTGCAAACAACTTAAAAGTTGTCGACGGAGATCAGGCTCCAAATGGGTGCGTGGCCCCCTGGTTCGCGACCCAAAAACAAACTAAAACCACAATTTGGCACTGACCCCGAGGGAGTTCGGAGATAACAGAGTGCAGTTACACAGAGATCGAGATAGGGTATAGGCACAATTCCCAAGGAGACGTACAACCATTAATGGGCATGGATCCTGAGGCAGAATCTGTACAGTTAGTACTATTTTGTCTTATGTGTGGGAAAAGTTTCTCGATTTGCGTGCCAGAGGAGGCCTCAGTCATATATAGTCAACTTTATACTCATTTTTCTCATAATTTCGAGAGGAACACAGTGGTGCAGTCTAGTTCCTGAGTCTGACTGACAGAACTCAAAAGTGTTTCCAAAACACTCATTTTGTAAGCTTTGAAGACTTAATAAGATCGGCCTTCTCATTGGAATCATGCCGGAGACGTAGCCCAAGAAGGGTGAAATCCGCTATCAGTTCTTATATTCATTTAATGGTTTGCATATCTCTTTTGATTTTCTTATGTGTTGATTTAAAAGCATTTAAAAGTCATCTTTTGAGCCATTTTTATCAGTTTTACATACAAATTTCACATGCAAATTTTTTGGTTAAAAATATCCTGAAAATTTTAGATCAAGTTTGGTATCAGACTCAGCTTAACCATTGCATTGTGAGTTTGTTTATGTTAACAAGAGCAAGGCTTCTGAGAGGTGAAGGAAAGCTTGAAGATTTTGATCCAGAGATTGGTTCAAGAAGAAGGAGAATGGATACAGAAAAAAGGAGAAGATGAGACTTCTTCAATTCCTTCTGAAGGGGATTTCCTTAAAGCTTTTATGAAGATGAAAAGTATGGTGGAAGATATTTATCAATATCGGAAGAAGGGAGAACAAGGTGGTTCTTCTCATGCAAAAGGTAAAGAAGAAGGAGGTGGTGAGGAACCTCCTAAAACTCCTCCATATTCACCATCTTTCCTTGATGGTTCTTTAAATTCCTCACCTGAAAAAAAAGGTTGATCTCAATATGCCTCAATTAAAGCTTGATATTAAGTTTGATTTACCTGTTTATAATGGAGAACTTAACGGTGAAAAGTTAGATAATTGGATCCGACAAATAGAAGTCTATTGTAGGATTCAAAAGTTTACTGAAGATAGCTTGAAAATTCAGTTAGCTTCTCTCCAACTTGGAGGGACCTCTCTCATATGGTGGGAGAGTAGAACTCAAAAGGATTTGGCCTCAAAAGGTAATATCATATCCTCTTGGCATGAGTTGAAGTTAGCATTAAATAATCAGTTCTATCCATTGGGTTACATACAGCAAGCCATGATGGATTGGCAGAATCTAAGGCAAGGTAAGGGTCAAAGTGTACAAGAGTACACACAGGAATTTCGAAAGAGAGCTTTAATACTTGGTATACCTCTCTACAATCAAGAAATTATTCTCAAGTACATAGGTGGATTACATAGTTATTTACGTCATATGATACTTATGTTTAATCCAACTAACCTTGATGAGGCATGTGTTCAAGCGACTCATATGGAGTCGAAGGGGAAGAATACAAATGAAAATTTTTCCAAGAAACCTTACAAACCTGAAGGAAACAAATTCAAGGTTAAGGGGAAAGGTAAGCATACTACTACAGTGAAGAAAGAAGGAGACAAACCTACATGCTCACATTTCCATAAAAAGGGTCATGGTGCATCCAAATGTTGGAAGCTTCATCCGAAGCTCAAGCCTGAGAAGTTTCAGAATAAGGAGGACAAGAAGACCACTGCTACAACTATCCAACATGATTTGGGATCTGACTCAGGGAATGAGACTAAGATTGTTGCTACGGGAATACAAGGTAAAAATACTTCCACTTCTAATTCAAAGCTTGATCTGTTGATGATGAAAGAAAGAGAAGTGAGTTGTTTCATATAAGAGTAATTTCTAAGAATACAAATATAGATACTCTTTTTTATAGTGGATCACAACCCAATCTAATTTCAGAAGAGATAGTTAAGAAACTTCCTTTGGAAACTAAGTTACACCCAAAACCATATCCTCTCGGATGGGTATGTGATAATGCACAATTACAAGTGACAAAACAGTGTAGACTTAGGTTTGGTATTACTTCTGGATTCATTGATGAAATAGATATGGATGTGGTTCCATTGGATATATGTGGTATTGTTTTGGGAAGCCCTTATATTTATTATAGTAAGGCTATCTTTTATAGGGAAGATAACATGTATCAGCTCACTAAATATGGTATTGAATATGTGTTCGTTGACATCGCATGAAAACTAATCTTTCATTAGTTTTTGCAAGTCAAATGAAGAGACTAGTAAATGCTAGTAAGAATTTTGTTCTTATGATTGTTAAAGCAAAGGATGTTGGTCAAAGTGAATCTTTTAAGGGATGTGATCCAAGACTTAAGAAATATTTAACTAAATTTGTAACTGATTATGATGTCTTGTTTCAAGAACCTAAAGGATTGCCTCCAAAAACAGAAATTCAACATGAGATTCTCTTACAGCGGGATGCACCACTTCCTAACATTATCATGTACAGGTCTTTAGTAATTGAAAATGCAGAGATAAAGAAATAGGTTCAGGAATTGCTTGAAAGAAGGGACATTCGACCAAGCTCTTCTCCATGTGGTTCACCAATTGTTTTGGTGCCAAAGAAGGATGGAACATGGCATATGTGTGTTGATTACAGGGCACTAAACAGAATCACAATTAAGAACATGTATCATCTTCCTCGGATTGATGATATTTTGGATCAACTTAAGAATGCAATTTATTTCACTAAATTAGAATTAATAAGTGGCTATCATCAAATTAGAACTCGTGACAATGATATTTGGAATACTGCTTTCAAAACTAAACAAGGATTGTATGAATGGATGTTAATGCCCTTTGGGATTTGTAATGCACCTGCAACATTTATGAGGGTGATGAATAATGTTTGTAGGCCCTTCATTAATGACTTTGTCATAGTCTACTTAAATGATATTTTGATTTTCAGTCGTACTTGGGAAGAACATGTCAAGCATGTCAAACAAGTTTTGGATGTACTTGTAAGGGAAAAATTGTATTTAAAGATGTCTAAATGTGAATTTGGGAAGACATCTTTAGTATATCTAGGTTACATTGTAAAGGGGGGTGAATTGAGGATTGATCCCTCTAAATTTGAGTTCACTGTGAATTGGCCCAAGCCAAATAATGTAACAGAGGTAAGAAGCTTTTTGGGAGCAGCCCAATACTGGAGGAATTTTATTGCTAACTTCTCCTTCATAGCTTCTCCATTACATGCTTTGACAGGTATGAACAGAGTCTTTTCAGTGGGAAGGAAAAGCACATAAGGCCTTTGACACTCTGAAAGAAAAGATCAGTACAGCTCCAATACTTGCACTGTTGGAATTACAACAACCATTTGAGATAGAGACTGATTCTAGTGGTTATGCCATGGGGGCAGTTTTAATGCAACTTAAAAAACCAATATGTTATCATTCTGAAACCTTCTCTAAAACTATAATTAACTTTCCAACCTATGATAAATAATTGTATGCATTAGTACAAAGTGTGAAGAAGTGGAAACATTATCTAATGGGTAAAGAAACAATTATACATATTGATCATCAACCACTTCAATATCTTCAATATCAAACTAATCTACAACAATCAAGACATTTTAGGTGGATGGGTTTTCTACAACCATTTCATTTGATCATTAAGTATAAGAAAGGTGTTCAAAACAAAGTTGCAGATATGTTATCAAGACCTCCAATAAATGCTTCTATTGTTATTCAACAAAGTCCTTTGGTACATTCAAGTTATGTTGAACAATATACTAAGGATGAAGATTACAAAGAAGTATATGAATCACTAAAAGATGGCTCTCAAAATGAAGAATTGAATTATCATATTCATGACAAGTTGTTGTATCATCTTGGAAAGATCTGTATTCCACAAAGTGAAAGAGTACATGTGATAAGGGAAGCTCATACTTCTCTCATTTCAGGGTACTTTGGCGTAGGAAACACTGTAGCACAATTACAAAAGTTTTGTTATTGGCCTCGAATGAATGATATTGTGTCCAATTATATAAAAGGATGTGTTATGTGTGCAACAAGTAAGCCAAGTAATAGAAAGTTAGGCTTGTACACTCCACTTCTTGTTCCTTCCCATCCATGGGAAAGTGTTTCAATGGAATTTGTAGGAGGGTTACTTATGTCTGAAAAGGACATGACTACTTATATGTTGTTGTGGATAGATTCAGTAAAATGTGCATCCTAATTCCTTGTAAGAAGCAGATCACAGCTAAGATGACTGCTCATTTGTTCTTCCAACATGTATGGGTCCATTTTGGACTACCCACTTCTATTATTTCTGATCGGGATTCCCACTTCCTTGGGAAATTTTGGTCATCTTTATGGGAACTTATGGACACAAAGTTGAAGAAAAGCACAACATTTCATCCACAAACTGATGGGAAAACTGAAGTGGTCAATCGGACAGTAGTACATCTTCTTCGAGGGTATTATGCCAAGCATCCCAAGTTGTGGGATGAACAGTTTCATTATGTTCAACATGCCTACAATAGAGCTATGCACTGGTCAACACAAAAGTCTCCTTTCGAGACATGTTTTGGTTATTTGCCAAAGTCTCCCTTAGACTTTGTTTATGGGAAAGATCCAGTGGGATATGGTCAAGTTGATGCGGATAAAGCTTTGAATTTTATTCAGCAGATCCAGTTAATACATCAAGTAGTACAAGAACAGTTGGAAACCAGTCAAGCCAAGTATAAATAAAGACATGACAAACATCGGGTGGATCATCATTTCCATATTGGTGATCAAGTAAGGCTTCATATCAGCAAATACTAACTCCAAGGTGAAGGTAGAAAGTTAAAACCTTATAGGTATGGACCTTTTACAATTTTGGATCAAGTTGGTAATAATGCTTTTTGGTTATATTTTCCTCCTTATATGCAAATGTATTCCGTTGTTAATGTGGAAAAATTAAAATTGTATGAGCCTCCTATGATAGTGGACCAAGATGAATAGGTTCAAGTACCTTCAATTGATGAGTTTGCTCCTGAATATCTCAATGAGCTTCAGGAAGATGTTATACTTGGAAAGAATGTCAGATCTTCACGAAGAGGTGACATGGAGTTTCTTCGTGTGAGGCTCAAAGGAATGAATCCAAGCAAAGCACGGTGGGAAGAGTGAGGGAGTTGTACCCTCACTTATTTTTTGAATGGTTTCATGCTTTTGGTGGCCCAAAAGCTTCCCAGTGGGAAGGTTTGATCTAGGAGGATATTCAGAGATCGATCAGTGTAGAAGTCTTCAAACAACAGAATGAAGTTTAAAATGGTAAAGAGCTCGTCGACAGCTTTCCATCAACGCTTGTTTCGTGCAAAACATCCTACAGATGCAGAAGTTGTTAAAGGTTGAAGTTTTGGCAAAAATGTTAAAAATGGCAAACAAATGGTTAAATTGGGTGAAATCCATGGGATTCGACCTCATGACCTCCAAAGTCCACAAAGTCTTCGCAGAGCTCTACTAGCAAAGCCTCCCACTAATGGTTCTTAATAGATATTGGCGAGAACTTGTATTTAAGTTTGAATGAGGTTTCATTTGGAAAATGGGGCAGGGGGAGAGGGATTAGCCCTCGACCCCATGGTCAACACGGAGACCACCCCATATCTATGTTAAATCATAACAACATTCCATTCAAATCATAATCCAAGTCATAATTCAAACGTGAAGCTATGCCATACCACCAAAACTTGCCAACATAACCGATGGGCCAACACACAAGCCAAGTCAACACATACCAATAAAACAAGCGCCATGTCATAAACCATATGCCACATATCATTGCCAAAACTATAAGATAGTGCCACAACATGGAACAATACAATAGCACCACTATACAAACATATAACAAATAGCGTGGAATGGGGAGAGGCCCACGGGCTTGACCCGGGGACCTCTGCCCCATATTTCTAACGCACTAACCATTGGGCCACGGCCCATCCATTGGTTAGACAACGGTGCAAACAACTTAAAAGTTTCCGATGGAGATCATGCTCCAAATGGGCGCGTGGCTCCTTGTCCCGCGACCCAAAATAAAACTAAATCCACTATTTAAAACCACGATTTGGCACAGACATCGAGGGAGTTCGGAGATAACAAAGCATAGTTGCACAAAGATCGAGACGGGTACATAACAAAGCATAGTTGCATAGTTCCCGAGGTGATCTACAACCATTAATGGGCACGGATCCTGAGGGGGAATATGTACAGTTCGTACTATTTTGTCTTATTTGCAGGCAGAGTTTCTTGATTTACGTGTTAGAGGAGGCCTCAGGCATATATAGTCAACTTTATACTCATTTTTATCAGAATTTCGAGAGGAATGCAGTGGTGCAGTATGTTTCTGATCCTGACTGACATAACTCGGAAGTGTTTCCAGAACACTCATTTTGTAAGCTTTGAAGACTTAATAAGGTCGCCCTTCTCATTGGAAGCGGCCCGGAGACGTATCCCAAAAAGGGTGAACTCCGTTATCAGTTCTTGTCTTCATTTTTTGGTTTTCATATCTCTTGTTATTTGCTTATGTGTTGATTTAAAAGCATTTAAAAGTCATCTTTTAAGCCATTTTTATGAGTTTTACATACAAATTTCACATGCAAGTTTTTTGGTTAAAAAGATCCTGAAAATTTCAGATCACCAAAAATCTCAAATACCCAGATCTTACTTTAAGGGATATAGGTTATTTTTAAGACCTATAGAAGTTGCAGCATATCCATCAAGATTGCTACCAATCACTTGTAATAGTTGTTACATATCCATAAGTCTATTCTAGATCATCTATAGTGGTTTATTTGGATTTTTTTATGAACTTTCATATTTTAAAGATTGGAATGATGATTAAAAAGGGTATTAATTGTGATTGGAAAATAGCATTCAAGAATCATGTTAGTGGTGCCTTATGATGTTTTGAATAAGTTTAATATAATTTCTTTGTTTGTAACTGCCCCCTTGAAAGAAAACTGGACTTCCATCCAAAAATGCTAAGTGATTTACTAGCTAAGATATTATTCGACTACTGTGACAAAGTTAATATGTGTAATAACTATTTATGCTATATGAATAGATCATTCCATTTATTTTTAGTTGACATAATTATGGAAATATGTTATGAGAGGCACATTGTCATTCACTAGATTATAATTGAATGAAGATCTTGAATCTATATTGTTTTATATAAAGAATTTTCTTTTTCTAGATTTTGCATACATGGATTAAAATCTTGTTTCGTATTGTGTAGTGAAATTTCAAACTATGGTATAGTGATTAAGGGAAAAGGTTCATTTTTGTAAATGGTCTTAAGTTGTTTTTATTTTGGCATACTTTCCATTGTTAACAAAGAAGCTTTAGACCAGCAGGCCCTATAGTTGATTTGAATAATGAAGGTATGTTACAAATTGGTATCATAGAAAAGGTTAAAGACTAGGGCCTGCATGGGCTCAGAGAAATTATGATGATATAAAAAAAATCCCTACATTGATGAAGATAAAGTAATGATTCGGTGAGACAAACCCATGCTTGTTGAATAAGTTTGATTAGTAATGGAAGGTGAATTATTTTTTAATATCTTGGTAGCTTTGATTAATCTTTTCTATTTCCAAACATTACTTGAATATTAGTCTTCTTAACATGGCCAACAATGAATTTAGTATGAGCATTATTTTGCACCATTCTTCATGTGAAGAAAATTAGTTTTTTTTGGTGAATGAATGTTAGCCTATACAAGTTTATTTATGCTTCTTACTTGTTGGACTTTGAATGAATGTTTTTAATAGAGAGTGAAAGCATTCCCTTAATGTGCAAGTTCTGCGTGGTTGATGATCTTGTTGAATAGTGTTGTGCGTTAAAATATTTTATGCACAAATAAGAATAATACAAATTCATATGCTTCTTACTTGTTGGGCTTTTAATAAATGTTTTTTAATAGAGAGTGAAAGCATTCCCTTAATGCGCAAGTTCTGTGTGGCTGATGATCTTG
Source organism: Larix kaempferi (assembly GCA_027924585.1). Lineage (NCBI taxonomy): Eukaryota > Viridiplantae > Streptophyta > Pinopsida > Pinales > Pinaceae > Larix > Larix kaempferi. The sequence continues at coordinate 29,722,124 of BSBM01000217.1, forward strand.
TTGAATAGTGTTGTGCGTTAAAATATTTTATGCACAAATAAGAATAGTACAAGATCATTGCACATGCAAGGAGATAATATTATGAACATTATTTATTGAGTTGAGTATGTTGAATGTCACCTTTTGGAAAGAGTCATTATGAGGATGTCTTGAAGAGCTTGGTGGGAGGTCCAAATGTTAAATAATAAATTATTATTTTGGAAATGTTGTTAGGAAATAGTTATGTTCACTTCAAGAGCTCATTTTATGCTTAGCAATGCAACACATTTGTGTCACACTTTATAATAAAATTTTGCCAATAAATTTTATAAATTTATAAGTTTTTAAAATTTAACATTTTTTAACTTAAATATATGTTCACAATTTCAATTGTGGAATAAAAAGAAGAATTATAAAACAATGTGTTATATTTTTTAATTTTTTATTAATCTTTTTATTTTTATTTAATAGCTTAAATTTAACTTGTATTCACAATGTATCCTTCAAAACTGAAGAAAAACGATAATGGGTATCTTTAGTGTGCCACATGATTATTAAACTTAAATATATATTATAGTCACATTGTTTTCATAAACACAATAGACATGCCTGGTGTAATGCACACATATTTTTATACCTATTTTTTTTTTTAATAATTTTTAAATATAATGATAAAAAAATAGTGATTTTTTTAGACAAATATCCAATGTCCTACTTTTTTAAGTTGTTCTTGGTAGGGAATAAAGAAAACCAAAAATATCCTTTTCAAAATGATAATAGAAGGTAGAGCATTATGATTTTTCTTTTTCTTTTTAATTTGTAATTTTGGAGATACATATTTTCATTTCCATTCATTTTAATTGATAAATAAAATTAAAAATATAAATTTTAGAAAGTAATTGGAGAAAAATAGCTATCCATTATGAAAATAATAGAAAGAGAGAATTTTGAAAGGCAATTTCATTGTGTTTTATGGCATTTGATTTCGATAAATGTAAGTAGGTGGGCAATAAAGATAGGGATATGATTTATACTTCGAGAAATAAAGAGATAACTACTCAGTGTTTAAAAGGCCTTGAGAATTCTCAATCAAAATACGTATTTAAGTCATTGTCTCTTGAAGGAGTCTTTCTTGGGCCTTACCTCTTCTTTTAAAAAAATTCCTTAACAAAGTAACTCAATAAAACCAGGTGGTGTAAAAGACTTTGACTAGGACTTGGATAAACTCTTTAGGGCTGACTTAGAGTAGACTAAGGTAATGTGTATCCTTCTTCTATTTCTAGTTACCAAAAATAACTATCATCTTGTTAAAGATAATTATGCTCACTCTATATCAGTGAACTAACTCAATGTTAAGTAGTTCATGGCTTTATGATGAGGAGTTCTCTTAAGTGAACTAACTCAATGTTAAGTAGTTCATGGCTTTATGATGAGGAGTTCTCTTAAGTGAACTAACTCAATGTTAAGTAGTTCATGGCTTTATGATGAGGAGTTCTCTTAAGAATTCAAGTAAAGGAATCTTATTATTCTCTTTTTCCTTCACAAAGTTGGTTAGAATTATATTTTCCTTTAAGGTATGAAGGGAATTATTAAATATATGTGTACTCACTTATTTCTTTATAATTTAGGAAAAAAGATACGGACTCTTTATATATGATTCGTATTCACTTATTTCTTTGGATTTGGTTGGTTGGTGCCTCAACTATGTCCTTTGAAGGTAACAATTAAAAGTATCATTATTTCCTTGTGGACACAAATTTATGGACGAGAGCATATCATAAGTGAAATAATCTATCCATCTATTTTTCTTGGCCTTAGGTATCTAGTCATCGAATTTTAAGAAAGGAATGGTGTATACTCATCGATGTTCAAGGAGTAGAGAGAGAGAGAGAGAGATTATTGGACCTTAGGTATCTAGTCATTGAATTTTAAGAAAGGAAGGGTGTATACTCATCAATGTTCAAGGAGACTAGAGAGAGATAGAGAGAGAGAGAGTATGCACCCTCCAAAGTGATTTATACTTCAATGTTTAAAGGAGTCCTAAGTGACTAAATAACACATTGTACATGAAGATTGATGAGTAAGAAATTCAAAATTGGAAATTGTACCCAACCTCAACATGAGCCACACTAACACTGGAATGTGAGGAACATGAGGGGTAAAGGTCAAATTTTGAGTGAAGAGCAATGACAAAAACCCTAGGGCTCCTAGCTTTAACATACTTCAAATCTTCTTTTAGCATCAATGAACACCAACAAATGGGAGCTACATGGCCCTATTATCCCAAAGGGGGATAGAGAATAGGAGGGAGGGAAATATGAAGAATAAAAGTTGTAAATGTAATAAATAAGGGGAGATGAATGGAAGAAGCTAAAGAAACCTTTCATGTTATCTCCTAGTGACCCCACTGAAGGGAATTCCCTCCTCTCCACTAGGGATGTTATGTACATCATAAATTTCGAAACTATAAGGCTTCATTGAGGCATTGTACATCCATATAATGACCCCCTTTGTATATAAAGAGAAGATCACAAAATACAAATATTTACCTACATACCTTTTATTTATTCTAATCTACCTTCCAATGCGGCTTATGAATTAAGAGAATGTAATTGAGGCCCATACTTAAATCAATGACCACAATATTGGGTCACTTAAGACTACATTTTCAAACAACGTATTTACAAGGGAAATGAAGGGATTCGTGAATATTTTATCGCTAAGAGGGACTACTATGGTTGGAATTTCTCTTCATTGGAGACTACATATTCACAATTGTAGAAACCTCCACAATAACAAAAATTATATCAATGTCAATCCTAATAGAAATAAAACCTAATACAAATAATACAAGTCATTAACCCAATCTAACGATTGAGAAAGACGCCACATTGGGTTGTCTTACCTATTTATGCATCTTTTGTCTAGATATGAAGAGATTGTGTGTCCTCTATAGCTCCTCTACTCCTTCAATGTCGAGTTCTATCTTTGCTAGTTTGTAGAAGGCATCCTCTATCATATCCTGAAGGTGTGATAGGTCCCTCTATATCCATAGCAGTTAGGTAGGTCCTTGTCACATAAAAATGGTTGGCCTCTCTTATCAAGGATCTATTGAGTGGGTACTACTCCATTGTGGGTCAAATGTCAATGATCATCAGCATGTGCAAGAGGGGTTTCATTTATGGTTTGAAATTGAAATATGTGTTGACATATATTAATAAATATGTTGGCTACTATTGTTGTTATTGTTATTGGGGTTATTTGTTAGCATGATGGTCATTGAAAACAAAACAAAAAAGAGGAGGAGGCCCTTTTCTTTGCAAAACAAATAAGAGTAGGATTACTTGTAGGCAATCCCATCCTTGCAAACAACCGCATCCCTACATGCATTGAGATTTTGGAAGTGTATGTGACCACTACATAGGAGAGTGAATACCCCTTGCCCACCTGCAAAAATTGCTCCTGCAATGGGAAAGAGGGCCCACAGCTTGCAATGAGACAATGAGACGGTAGAAAATAGTTGCAACAAAGCCCACAATTGCATGCGAAGCTAGACCAATGGTGCCTAAACAAGTACTTTAGCCCTCATCAATCAAATAGTGGATGGAAAGGATGGATGTCATGTCCCCATCTTGACCCTATCACATTAAAATTGTAAATGATGTAATATTTTTATATAATCGTGGTGAGGAGCTCAAGGCCAAGGCCCCGCCATCGATTTATTGATGCATATGGTTTACGTGCTAGCCCGGCACAATGGAATTGTAAATATCATGTAAATATGCATTTAATAAAATACCCACAACTAGCTATGCAATGCAACAAAGAGATGGGGGCATGATTTTTCAAGGAATTGGGAGGGAAAAAATTCAAACCCTTGGATCCAATCAAGTCAAGCCAAGTGTCAATGAGAGAACCCATCAAACCCTCAACTACCCATGTTGACTTTTGTACCCAATCATTGATTTCTCCCAAGAGTTGGTTGAGGTAGTTAATGCCTTGGGGAATGAGAGGTATGGCTGTCCAATTTCGGGTATGGGCAAGCCACCCTGCATGGAAAATTGCGTTTTGCTTCTTGGGCAAGAAAAGAGCCATAAATTGCTCCCCAAAGCCATTATCCATCAACCACTCTTCCTCCCTCACGAGTTTGGATCTACCTGGGCGTTTTCCAGCCATGTTTTTGGGTGTTCTCCTAGATCCTTAGCTGGGATAGGGGCGTTTTTGTATTGTATACCAGTGGGGAAGATGGAAAATCGAATTGGGGTTCCATAGGGACCGTTTTTGCTGTTAAATGCTGAGAGAGTTGGGGAGAAAACGTTTTCCTCCCTGTGAATGTTTTTCCCCATCCCACAATTTGTTTTTTTGGATGGAAACGATTTGGGGAAATCCCAAACCCATGGCCATCCTGTTGGTAAATCCATTGCTTTGGCTTGAGCTTGAGTGTAGCCTCTAGGGTTCAAATGTAGCCTAATAAACCCAGCTGTGGACTGGCTTGGCTCAAATGAAATGATTAATTGGCTGTCAGAGAGTGAATGTCCCATTTTCCTTGTAGGAATCATGCCCAGCTCGGGGGGTGGCAGTTGTGTTGATAGATTGATAACACAACTGGCCTATGGTTGGGTGGAACGCTGCAGCAACATAGCTAGTTGTTTGGTACAATTGCAAAATTGAGATAAGTGTTTTTCTGTCTATGTATTTACTTCTGCAATGTATTAATTTGATGACTGTTGATATGCTGTATGCATGAGTAATGTGTGTGGATAAGTTTAATTCTGTTGTGCATACTTGATTAGTTTTACATCTGCACACAAATGATTTACTCATATCATTCTAATGAATGGGCTGATAGAATGTGAAAGCCCCACATATTGTTATCATCTTCCCTCTCTTATTGGGTCAGCAGGTGGGTACATTACAATGGACCTAGGGTTTTTGAGGTCTAATGGTTTGACAATGTATCACTATGATGATTTGGTGGACTATTAGGACAATGTACTAGGAGAAAGCCATATTTTTGCAAACTTGTGATATATACTAGAGTACCATAATTTTTGGAATGATAAATACATAAATCCTAAGGCAAGTTCCTCCTTTCCTTCCTTAGGCACAAGCGTTAATGTGGGGGTTTCAAGGGGACCCTCCCTCCTACAGTTTGGAAATTTTGGTTTCAAGTGCAATATGGGTAACAATGGATCACTATTAGACATGTCAAACAAAGACATGCTTTACAATAACACGAGTCATTGATATACAAGAAGGGTCTTTTCCAATTGGAAAGCACAAATGACAAGAATCGAGTTGGCACTACAGATTTTGTCTATAAGGTATCGACTCCATGCAAACTTAATCGAGGTGAGGCTTGTCTACCTTGATGCAAGATGGAGACTTGATTATTTTACAAGCATATCCATTCAAAGGTTGTGGTGAAGGGTTTATGGCCAAATGATGGTGCATGAGGATACAAAAAAATCTCGTTAAGTCATAAAGAAGGAGGATATGAAAACGATTGTGCATGAGGATATCAAAATGGACCAAATTGTGGAATTCTCAAGAAAGGTATTACTTGGTAATTTTCATGGTAGATCAATAAGTAAAGCCTCTTTAAACTCCTAGGTTCAACAACATTGGTCTGTAATCTTGGGCTATGGCCTTGTTTTTCATATTTTGGCCAAATGATGGTTGGGATTCCAATCCAAAATGGATAAAGATTCCACAACTATTCTACAAGGTCACTAGTACTAGGGTTGAACATATTTATTTATGCAATGGTGGCATCCGCAGTTTTGATCTGCATGTTGAGTCAACAACCAAAATCTCAATATGATGAAACATTGGGGATTTCCATGGGAATTGTTGACAAATAAAGCTCTTATAGAGATGGGGAATTATTTGGGAAAATGTTGGCTATTAATCCTACTTTCCATTGATCTATAGTTTGGTCAATTATAAAACTCTTAGTCAAAATTAATATTAGTGGTGGGCTACCAAAACATATAGAGAACCAATGGAAATGCCCCTTATTGTCAAGTTGTCCCACTAAAAAGTATAAGAACCACTGGAAATGCCTCTTATCGTCAATTTTTAGACTACATGTGGATCCCTTTCAAAGTCTAAGATCTCATATGCATGACCACATTGTTCAAGACTACCAAAATCCTTTTAAATCAAAGGTATGGAAAAAATAATACAAGGGATAAACAATTTGGAGAAAGTCAAAGTAGATGAAACATAGTTGTGCAATAGGATGTTTTGAAGGAATTGAGGTAAAAACTTCTTTGTTGGAGGTTCCACTGTTAGTGGAGATCCCTAATTTGACTTTGCTTCAAATTGCAATTCCAATGGGGAATCCAAGGAAGCTTATAAGATGAGGGACAACAATAATTTTTTGGAACATGACCAAAACTCTATGAAGAAGGATATAGAACCTAAACATATGATTTTTGAGTGTGTCATTTCTACGATTCCTAAAAATATCAACGAGTATGCTTGTGTGGATCCAATATTAGCAATTTTGTTTGTTGATATGGTTGTCAATGTGGTTATTTCTATTCCTTCAAAGGATTCCTGGGGATTAGATCCAACCATTGTTGAAAATGGTGATCGATCGAAGATAGCGAAAATGATGGTTATTGGTGATGCTTCTAGTCTAGCATTAGAAGTCAAAGCTCAATGAAACTCGAGTAAGACAATTTCTATTATTCATATCTCCCCAAACTCTAAATTTAATTTAAATTCATATATTGGCGATGAATGTGAGATGGGTGTGTTCTCTCTTTGTTCTAGTGTCAAAGAAAGTTTTGTTAAGTTTAAACCAAATAGACTATCAAGATCACTGAAAGAAACATAATCACAAGATAGACACAGAATATACCCTGGGAAACCCTCATGGGGTAGAAAACCCAGCAAAGCTTTCTTCAATAAGATGATCAACCAAAATACAAGATGTGCTCCCTCCTACTTTGTCTCCTTAGCAAATCTCCCAGACAAGTGCGCTATCTTTCACAAGTGAGTGAGTGTGTCAAATGAGGAACATACCTCCTCTATTTATACACTACACTGACATGTATTTTACACAAGTACATGTAGGCTCGTATTTAACCATTAGGTTAAATACCCTATTATAACTGACTGGGCCAACCCCCACATGGTGGGTCTAATAACCCTAGTTACCACAACCAATACTGAGGAATAAACATCTCCGGATTCATAGTATAATCACATCGGAGGTATGGAACATCTCCGGAATAAATAATATACAAATATAATATTCTTAGAAGTTACAATATTCAACACTCCCCCTTAACGAGAAGGATACTATAACAGCATCCGCAGGAGAAACGAGTCATACATCATACATGATACATCTATATATCATCGGAAGCTTTCTTCAGTTCATCATCATCAGTAACTCAACTAGTTACTGGAACATCGACATCACTCGATCATCAGCATCGTCATCACACGATCAGCATCGTCATCAGCATCGATCATCAGCATCGTCATCACACGATCAGCATCGTCATCACACGATCAGCATCGTCATCATCACACGATCATCAGCATCGCCATCACATGATCAACATCGTCATCACTCGATCATCAGCATCAACATCACACGATCAGCATCGTCATCACATGATCATCAGCATCGTCATCACACGATCAGCATGGTCATCACACGATCATCAGCATCGTCATCACACGATCATATTACAGGATGATCAATCCTGCTCTCTTTAGGACATAGGTCCATGGATGATACAATCCAGATCAAGTTCCAGGATGATCAATCCTTATCTCTTTAAGACAAGTCTCATGTCTAGGGACGATCTAATCCCAACCACAGTGCTAGTCCTTTTTCATACTGGATGTGACCTAGATCAGATCTAGGATTTACCGCCACAGAGCCAGTCCTCTTTCATACTGGATGTGTCACGTCTACAGAGCCAGCCCTGTTTCATGCTGGATGTATCACATCTACAGAGCCAGCCCTGTTTCATGCTGGATGTAACCTAGATCAATTATAGGATTTGTCACATACATTTTGAACCGAGGCCAGGGACGATCCAGTCCTATCATGTGCCTTTTGAACCGAAGTCCAGGGACGATCCAATCCTATCGTGTACCTTTTGAACCGAGGTCCAGGGACAATCCAGTCCTATCGTGTACCTTTTGAACCGAAGTCCAGGGACGATTCAGTCTTATCGTGTACCTTTTGAACCGAGGTCCAGGGACGATCCAGTCCTATCGTGTACCTTTTGAACCGAAGTCCAGGGACGATCCAGTCCTATTGTGTACCTTTTGAACCGAAGTCCAGGGACGATCCAGTCCTATCGTTCAGTTATCGGAGACCTCATGTCTACGGCTCAATTCAAAGGACCATAGTCCGAGGACGATCCAATCCTCTTACCTGTTCATTCAGGATTTAGTTCTCGGAGACATACGTCTACGGCTCTTCTTTAGGACTGAGGTCCAGGGATGATCCAATCCCCTCACATGTTCACCAAGAACTTCATTCTCGAAGACATACGTCTACGGCTCAACTTTAGGACTGAAGTCCAGGGATGATCCAATCCCCTCACAACATGTATAACAAAACATGTATTCTCATCATCAAAACATGTATCATCATCATCATCAAACATGTATATCAAAACATGTATCATCATCGTCATCAAGCATGTATATCAAAACATGTATCGTCATCGTCATCAAGCATGTATATCAAAACATGTATCATCATCATCATCAAACATGTGTATCATCATCATCATCAAACATGTGTATCAAAACATGTATCATCATCATCATCAAGCATGTGTATCAAAACATGTATCATCATCATCATCAAACATGTATATCAAAACATGTATCATCATCAAAAAAATATAAGAGTCCTAAGTCTAAATAATTCTAAGTAACTAAGTGCAGTAAAAAGGTATCCTCATCATTGATGAGACAGACTAGTTATTAGATACTATGCTACTCCCCCTTTCGAGGAGGGTCCCTTTTGAACTACACCAAGCTTGTCTCGGAAGTGTTCAAACTTTACTCGAGACAAAGGTTTGGTCAAGATATCAGCAATTTGATCCTCAGTGCTTATATACTCGAGCTTGATAGCTCCTTTCTGCACCATATCTCATATATAAAAGTATCGGATCTCTATGTGTTTTGACTTATCGTGAAACACAGGATTTTCAGTCATCTTGATGCGGCTTTTATTATCACACATAATCACAGTGGGATCCATTTCTAAGTCAAACACTCCAGATAAAAGTTTCTGAATCCATACTGCTTCACAGCTGGCAGAGCAGGCATTTATATATTCTGCTTCAGCAGTACTGAGAGCCACACTAGATTGTTTCTTGCTGAACCAGGAAATCATGGCAGATCCAAGACCATAACATCCACCTGAAGCACTTTTTCTGTCTGAGACACTACCTGCCCAGTCAGAATCTGAGTAACCATGTAACCTGAGTTCATGACCTCCGAGATAATATAGGCCAAAATCTAATGTACCTTTTAGGTACCTCATTACATGCTTTGCAGCTATTAAGTGGACCTTTCTAGGTTCTACTAGATACCGACTTAGAGTATTTACAACAAAGCATATATCAGGCCTAGTATTAGTTAAGTACATCAATAATCCAATGATTTGTCTGTATAAGGTTATGTCCACTAATTCTGATGAATCATTAACTAACAACTTCAAGTTGGAGTCCATGGGAGTGGCCATGGCTTTACACTCCAACATATCAAATCTTTTGAGAATCTCCACAGTATACTTACCTTGATTTAGAAAGATTCCTTTTGGTTCTTGCCATACTTCTAAGCCTAAGAAGTAGTGCATTAATCCGAGATCTTTCATCTCGAATTCTGAAGAAAGCTTCTTCTTGCTTTCAATAATTTGTTTCTCATTTCCAGTTAGAAATAGATCATCTACATATAACAACAATATAACTGGTTCATCATCCATCACCTTGAGATAAATATTGGAGTCAGCTTTACTTTTGGTAAAGCCCATGCTAGTTAAGAAATTGTCAATCCTTCCGTACCAAGCCCTGGGAGCTTGTTTCAACCCATATAATGCATTTTTCAGTTTGCATACATGAGTCCTTCCGTCATTAACCTCAAACCCTTGTGGTTTCTCTATGTATACTTCTCCCTCAATTACACCATTTAGAAAAGCTGTCTTAACATTCATTTGGTGTAATTTCCACTTCATCATGGATGCAAGTGCCATGATAGTTCTAATTGAAGTATACTGATGCAAATGTTTCTTCATAGTCAATTCCCTCTTTCTGAGAGAATCCTCTGGCTACAAATCTTGCCTTGTATTTTTCAATGCTACCATCTGCAGCATGTTTTGTCACATACCCCAATTTTATTAAAATAATGTAATTATTTTATTAATATTCCTGAGACATTATGTTAAATTTAATGCTAAGTAGGAATGGATGACTCAGCAGAGTCTCCAGAAATGGAATGTAAATTCTGAATAATTATTATTAATAAATAAATTATGGAGACAACAGCATGGGAGAGCTGTTAAAAGAGGTTACTGGTCTAACTGGTGGATGGAATTAGGTGGAAGGACAAAAGACAAGTGGCAGCATCCTCAAACACTTCCTGAGTTGCAGGTGGCAACTTCCCTATATTTTGGGGTCATGATTCCCCAAGAAAGTGGAATCTGAGCAGGTGGCTCATTAATGACAGTTAACCCAACTAAGACCTAGGCAATCTTTTAAATACTACTCAATGAACTGAGCTGGGGGTTCAGCATTTGTTCTAGAGGGAGAATACATTCAGGTGAATGTTATTTAGGAGTCCCATTGAGGAAGTGGGAAAACAGTAAGGAAGTGTTTTGAGTCAGGAAGTTGCAGTAACTTGGTTCCAGTATAGCTGCTTTGGCTGAGGGAATTGTTGGTTGTACCTAGTTCCAGCCAGTTAGACCAGAGCAAGCTCGGGGGTCCTGAGAAGTGTTGTCTGGGCACTCTCCAGGAATTGGTAGGGAGGAACAGCCTCCCATTGCTGTTATTGTCTACCATAGATACAGGTTCTGCCACTCTTCCTGCTGTTTGTATAATTAATTTAAATGTAGAATGGACTATTTCAACTGTGTTTTGAACTGTATTTATTTTCAGTAGATCAGTCTTTCTGTATTGTCTTTTGGTAGAAATTTGCAGAACTCATATGTCTTGTAATTTTTCCTATTATCACTTAAATAGAGTAATTATTCTATGCAGAAAATATTCGTTACTATTACAGTAATCAAATATCATGGTGATTTATTCTAGAATTCCTTTTAATAGTTAAATAATAGACATAGAATATTAAAACAATAGTCATTCCAGAAATACATTTATTAAAACAATCATAAGAACAGACACGTAGAAACATATTAGAATTTCTGTGAAATATTTTCCAATAGAGAATTGTACAGGTATAATTTCTATTTAGAGTAATTTACCAGTTTATATCTGTTTCATATTTCTGTCAACTATATTACAGGTTATTCTCTGTATCGAGCTAAAAGAAAACAAAACTTATATCTTTGTATTTATCTATACTCAGAACATATTTGACTGTTATCGATTATCCAAAAGATGTGTTTGCAATAATGTTTCATTGTTTAAAAACTTTCCATACAATCTATTTAATAAAAATCGTAGTCAAATACAAACACATAAACTGTAAATTGTTTTTGTCTTTTAAAACCTAATACTATAATATTTATAGCCATGTTGTCACAACAGAGTTGACAGAGTTATTTTAAAACAAGACAAACATATTGACTGGCTCGAAGCCAAGTCTTACTACTTAGAGACTTCATTGTTTCTTTAACCAAATCACAAGCATAGATTAATGTTCATTATTGAGCTTGTATTACATGTAATACACAGCATAGACGTAGGTTGTCCTATCTATAGTCAAACATCTTAACACGCAGAGAAATTATCAACGAACTCAGCCATTGTTAGCTGTTACAAACCCTCGTAGTTATTTACTGTAATAATATTTATTTCATTATAAATATTTCTCCTTGAGAGTAGATAACAAACCTAACACGGCCGTAGCCAGATCACATTAAGTCGACAGATTGAAAACAAAAGAAAGGAAATTCCTTTTTTAACAGTTTGAACCTACAGGAAATCTCATACATAGTCCAGGTATACATTGTATCTACCGTTACAGTTAATATTTAAACCAAAAACCAAAATTTCACAACTCGTTTCCAGTCACCACCGAACTCAAACACTTTCATATGTATATATTAATCAGAAAGAGAATTCCCAGTTCGCCAGGGTTAACAATACTTTTTCACATATTACAGTAAGGAATAGCAAACCCCATTATTATCATTAATACCCAAAAACCACATAAACGCAGATAAACTCATATATTAATATCCCCACAATCGAGTTACCATCCTCTGCAAGCATCGGAGAAAATTCAAAGCAATCCTTATATGTTAAACACTTTACTCATTTAACAAAACACAGAACGATACACGGCCACATGACAGGCTCAACAAAGTTACAGTATCTATTAATTTATACAGCGTGGGTATAACCCTGCACATTGAAAATACAATAACAATAACAACCCCGGGGTCTCATAACAGACTGAGCCGTAGTTTGTTCTTTGTAGACATGCCGAGGTAACAACCCTATCAACCATAAGCAAACAATTTCATACACGCGACAGTATCCATAACACCCAAAACAATCACAACCCCATTACAAAGAAGGTCCCTTCCAGATATAACCCTAGCACAACAAACCAACAAAGGGAGAGACAGCCGTGGATAACCAGGCTTACCCGGAGGAGCCAGCGCTGGAGATGAAGCCCTGTGCACCTTCAGGAACAGCATTACCTGCACATTACCGAGTGCCGAGAGTTGTTAATACTAATATAAATCTAAACAATCTTTTGCAAAACTGAAAACTGTGAAACATTGATATTATCTTACCTGAGCCAATGGAGGAAGCAACCCGTGGACAACCTGGTAGCCACAAGTTGAGCTGGTAGCGAAACCCCATTACATTCGTCAGTTGGATGAGCAAGGGAAACTTCCAGTACTTCTCTATTGACAGCCGCGACAGGCAACATGTTATACAAAACCCTTAAGCTGGGAATGGACCAGTCGGGGAGCATACTTCAAAACCCAATACACAACCACCTCATGGATAAAAACAACTAAGAAACCCTACCTCAAACTCACACCAGCGACCGTGGAAGGCTGTAAGTAGCAGGTGACTCAAAAATGGTGATGACAACGAGACCAAGATACGAATGAAGCTGTAGCAGACGCCAATTCAAAGCCCAAGACTTCTATACTACCAGAAGAATGAAACAACGTGACCAGAACCTAAGCAAATAGCATGTTACAGTGCCAAACTGGCGAGTTCAGACATGGAGGGTTTCTCCCTTACAACCCGAGCCCGAAGGCACAAATAATGACCAGGTAGGGTTTCATTACTTATATCATCCAACGCAAGGAGGAGAGTCAACCACGTAGCCATTAAATATATCAACTTCACATGGGTCGAATTGCTATAGTTCAGTTGCAGCTCGATTAATTGTTTATCAATTTCAAATCATTTGCATGTATATAAATCTTGTTCAACGCATAGAAAAACACTATGATTGATACACAATCATTGTATTGTATATAAATCGAAACCAAGCCATCGATAATGTCAAGGGCATATTATAATTACCTACAATCATTTAAACAATGATGTAGTCAATTTTCTAATGAGAACTCCACATCATTTAAAACATTGAAATATTACCATGACCATATGATGGATACACCATGGTTATATAAGTCCTATTATCATTATTCTCCCGATACTATTGTTAAACAATCAACAATGAGAATAACAATCTCTATTATTATGATGTTTAAATATAAACTCATCTACAGGTCCATATCATGAACGTAGTTTAAAACAAGGCACAGTTCGATGACATAAGTTAAACAATAGTAGACATTGGACTTTGAAATATAGATGACTATAATGGAACATCGCTAGAGGCGTTACTTTTCCAACTCATACTGATAACCAGTAATTACAGCTAATAGTTGACAGTAGGTTACATTATGCTAACGTCACGTTATGCATACGATGAACATAATACAAACAATTGTTCCAGTGATAGTTTACAGCATTAACATAGACTCATGTTCATAACGCAATGGATATGACGGAAACATTGTAATTCATCGCAAAACCTGATGATACTATCCAGGATAAGAGATATCATGTCGAGGCAGACTATCAATCTTATTTCAAGCGTAAATTTCATGAAAAGAACTTTACTATCTTACACGACAATCAGCAATAGTAAATAGATCTTCTTTAAGTTTTTACAGTGCAGGGAAAGGAGCTTGATACTTACAAAGATTAAATTACAGTGATCCATACTTCACCGGTGTACCTGCGAACAAAAGACAAATTATGCATTAGCTCGTAAGCTAAGTAAGCCAGTCAGCTATGGCTAGCTCTCCCTTTGGAGATTGAAAGAAAAACAGTCAACATTTAAAATCAGAAAAATCACATTTGTATTAAAACAGAACCTTTTAAAAACAAGATTATGTTTAGTTACTGAAATAAAACCGGACCAGGAATGCAATTAATTAACATTTATTGTTATAATAAAAATTTTAAATTTTTCAGAAATTTCGGGTTCTTACATGTTTTATCAGAACGAGGTTCAGACACTAGGCTTGGAGGTGACTCCACTAACTTCCGCAAAACAGTGACCATAAAAGAAAATTTTTAAATATATAAAGTACTAACTTATATTTTGGTTTCATGAACAGAACAGAAAATTTCCTTTTTCTGAATTTTTCAGACAGGTATGGAAAAACTGGGAGAATACGCTGAGGAGGAATCTCCAAACACTGTGACAAGACAGATGTCAAGAGAACCTGAGACAGAAGAAGTAATTGCTCACACCACTGAGCTGATGCAGACCATAAGAGGATTAAAGACAGAGATGGAAACAGTCAAGAAGGATACTGAAATGATTCTAAAGACTCAGGAGCAGTTAAATCAACTATTGATAGAAAAATTTCGGACAGAAGGAAGGAGCAAACGAGCTGACTCAGAAGAAGTTAGTCATCAAAGAGGGTCAAAAAGGACAAAACCGGCTAAGTCCGACAGCAGTTCCTCATCTGAAGAAAGAAAGGGACAACCCAGTTATCACACTAGCAGTGACAGCAGTGAAACTGAGCTGCACAACCGAAGGAAAAAGTACAGGCCTTATGAAGAGATTTCCGGGGAGTTTAAGAAGATAAAGCCCCCAACTTTCAATGGAGAATCTGAAACTGGAGAAGAGGCGGAATCTTGGTTATCCGGGATGAGAAAATATTTTCAGATCTATAACTACTCAAATCAGCTGAAGGCACGAATGGCCATCTACAACCTTTCGGGAAAAGCGGACATATGGTGGCAAGATCTAAAAAGGGTCAAGGGGATTAAAGAGAGAGAAGTTAATTGGAGTACTTTTAAAAGATACTTCAAGAAGAAATTTCTGTCTGAACAGTATTATGAGGAAAGGGCCAAGGAATTTTATGAACTAAAGCTCGGATCTATGACGATGAAGGACTTAAATAGTAAATTCTTAAGTCTGTTGCGGTATGTACCGTATTTTGTCGAGGAGAAACCAAAAATACAGCGGTTTCTTAGTTGTCTGCCCTATCATATTAAGGACAGAATTGAATATGACAACCCCAAAACACTGGAAGAAGCTATGCGCAAAGCTAATTTCTGTTATGAACAGAATAAAAAGAAAGAGGGAATAGCCAGCTGGAAAGCCAAAAAGAACAGCAATCTGATCGAGTACAAGAAAAAGGAGTTTGTCCCCCATAAAAGTTTCAAGAATGGCAAAAACGGGAACCACTTTAATAGTAAAAGTTTCCAGGGTAAAAAAAATGGAGCTGTCAGCCATTCAAACAATTACAAAAGCAGCAAGGAGGCTCCTAATAACCATGGAAACTACACCAAAAATTTTGAGCGAAAAGAACCTGTCAAGTGATGGGAGTGTAATGGGCCACATTATGCTTCAGTCTGCCCAAACAGAAAGAAACAAATCAGCAATATTCATACTGTTCAAGATGAAATGACAGTTGGAGATTTTGCAGGAACTATGCCCCGAATCAATGCAGCGTTGGAAAACCGCCAGGTTGACTACCAAACTTCCATGGTGGAAGTAGGAGGTATGATTAACAAAACCCCTGTTACTATTTTAATAGATCCAGGTGCTAGTCTTAGTTATATTTCACCTCAGCTGGTAGAAAAATGTAATTTGACTGTTGAAAGATTTGATCATTCTTGGTCTGTACAACTAGCTACTGGGGCAAAGAGGAAAGTAAACTATTATGTAAAAGAATGCATCTTAAACATGAATGATTTTAGAACTACATTTAAACTAAACATCTTACCACTTGGCTCTTATGACATACTTATCGGAATGGACTGGTTGGAACAACATAGGGTCGTTTTAAACTGTTTTGACAAAACTTTTAGATGTGTGAGCAGTAGTGGATAGCCTGTAACTGTCAGGGGTATCCCTAGGAAAACAGTAGTTAGGCAAATTTCTGCCTTACAACTTAAAAGGGCAGTCAGAAAAGGGTGCAAGACCTATGCTGTAACTATTACAGATGAGACAGATAAGTCTGAAAGCAACCAGAAAACAGTAGAGAACATCCCTGTAGTCAATGAATTTATTGACGTTTTTCCTGAAGAAATCCCAGAATTACCTCCCAAGAGGGAGCTAGACTTTACAATTGAGCTAGTACCAGGTGCTGTTCCCAGTTCAAAAGCCCCGTATCGCATGAATATCTTGGAGCTTAACGAGTTGAAAACTCAGTTAAAGGAGTTAATAGACAAGAATTATATTCGACCCAGTGTATCCCCTTGGGGAGCACCAGTGATTTTCGTTAAAAAGAAGGACGGAACTATGCGACTTTGCATAGATTATCGTCAACTAAACAAGATGACGATTAAAAACAGGTATCCGTTACCTCGTATAGATGATCTGTTTGATCAGCTACGTGGAGCTACGGTATTCTCTAAGATCGATCTGAGATCGGGTTATCATCAGGTGAGAATTAAAGAGGAAGACATTTTCAAAACAGCTTTTAGAACAAGATACGGACATTACGAATTTGTCGTAATGCCATTTGGGCTTACTAATGCCCCAGCTGTTTTTTTGTGCTTAATGAACAACATAATGCATAAGTACTTAGATAAATTTGTTGTCGTATTCATCGACGACATTTTAGTCTATTCTAAGAGTGAGGAGGAGCATAAAGAACACTTACGTATAGTCTTACAAGAACTGAGAGAACAACAGCTCTTTGCGAAATTCAGTAAGTGTGACTTCTTCCAAGACGAAATCCAGTACTTAGGACATGTAGTCACTAAGGAAGGGATTTCAGTGGATCCCGAAAAGATTCGAGCGATTGAAGAATGGCCAGTACCTAAAGATGTGACGGACGTTAGATCTTTCATGGGGATTACCGGTTACTACCGGAGGTTTATTGAAGGCTTTTCAAAAATAGCCAACCCAATCACTTCTTTGCAAAAGAAAGGCAAGAAGTTTGATTGGAATGCGAAGTGTGAAGAAAGCTTCAAGAAGCTTAAGACCTTATTGACAACTGCACCTATTCTTAGAATAGCGGACCCAAACAAAGATTTCATAGTTTGCACCAATGCTTGTAATGATGGTTTAGGCGGAGTGCTGACTCAAGAGGGACATGTCATTGCTTACGAATCTAGGAAGCTGAAAATCCATGAAAAGAATTATGCCACCTATGACCTAGAATTAGCTGCTGTAATTCATGCTTTAAAGATGTGGCGACACCATCTAATAGGCAGAAAATTCACTTTATTAACGGATAATAAAGGTCTGAAATACCTTTTAGATCAGCCTAATTTAAATGCAAGACAAGCCAGGTGGTTGGCATTCCTAAGTGAATACGATTTTGAAATACAACACATAAAAGGGAAGGAAAATAAGGTGGCTGATGCCTTGAGCAGAAATGCAAAGCTAAATTTTATATCAGCTAGCAGCACTTACACCTCTGACTTAAATGAACAGCTGGTTGAAGGGATAAAATTAGACGAAAATTATCAACATTTACAAACTGCAGCCAAAGAACAACCCACAGAAAGTTTGAAAAAAGGGTATAGTTTAAATGAAAACGGATTTTTATTGTTTAAAGACAGGCTGTATATTCCTAATGCACCTAAAGTTAAACTGTTAATTCTAGACGAAATTCATAAAACCCCTTATTCCAGGCATCCAGGCTATCAAAAGACCGTCACCATGTTAAGAAAAGAATACTTTTGGCCTAACATGAAATCTGAAACAGCTGAGTATTTAGCTAGATGTTTGGACTGCCAACAAGTAAAAACAGAACACCAACATCCAGCTGGATTGCTGCAACCTTTACCTATTCCTAGCTGGAAATGGGAAATAATCAGCCTGGATTTCATTACGGGTTTACCCAAAAATCAACATCAGAATGATTCAATTATGGTAGTGGTAGACAAATTAAGTAAATCAGCACACTTTATTCCTGTTAAAACCACATACAAGGCTGCAAACATAGCAGATATCTTTTTAAAACAGATTTTTCGGTTACACGGTATTCCAAAAGTTATTATATCAGACAGGGATCCTAAATTCACAGGAAATTTTTGGAGATCCTTGTTCAAAGGATTAAACACCACTTTGAATTTCAGCACCTCTTTCCATCCTCAGACGGACGGACAAACTGAAAGAGTTAATCAGGTATTAGAAGATCTGTTAAGGATGTATGTTAAAGATCAACCAGGTAAGTGGGAGGATTATTTACACTTAGCCGAATTTGCATACAATAACAGCTATCAATCATCAGCTAAGTTTAGTCCTTTTGAGATTTTGTATGGACAAAAATGCAACACTCCTATCTCTTGGAGTAATCCAATAGATAGATTAGTGTTAGGACCTGATTTATTGAAAGAAATGGAACAAATTGTGAAACAAGTGCAGGAGAACTTGAAGATTGCCCAGGATCGGCAAAAGAGTCAAGCAGATTTGAAAAGAACTCCTAAAGAGTTCCAGGTAGGTGAACATGTGTTCATCAAGGTAAGGCCAAAGAAGAGCTCCCTAAGATTAGGAAGTTGTGCAAAATTAGCGCCACGTTACTGTGGTCCATTTGAAATTTTATCTAGAAGGATGATGATGGTATCACCCATGTCAGTTTTGATGATAAGGCCAGATGTGGGGTAACACATTTTAAGAATTTATTCCGGGCACCAAATCAGGCTTCTATTGCTGAGGTGATTAAAGTGGCAGAGATGTTTCCTAGTTTTGTTGATGATGAAGGAAACAGGGAACTGATGAAGGAATTAACGGAGGAGGAGCTTAAAAAGGTACTCATAAGCTTTCAAAAAGACAAGAGCCCTGGCCCTAACAGGTGGACTATTGATTTCTTCCTGGATCTCTTTAAGATTTTGGGGAATGACCTCATGGTAGTTGTTGAAGATTCCAGAGATACATGACATTACCGGCAAGTTTCAATTCTACTTTCACCGCCCTCATTCCTAAGACTGATAATGCAATGACCCTAAATGAATTCAGGCCCATCTCACTGTGTAATTGTATCTATAAGATCATCTCTAAAGTCATTGCCAGAAGACTTAAAAGTATCCTCTCACAACATATATCTGCAGAACAGTTTGGGTTTTTGGAGGGACGACAAATTCATGAGGCTGTTGGAGTGGCTCAGGAAGGGATGCATAGTTTGAAGACCAAGAATCTGAAGGGATTAAAATTGATCTCTCTAAGGCCTATGATAAAGTGAGCTGGATGTATCTTCGCCTACTTTTTACACATCTGGGGTTTGGTATTGCTTTTATTAGATGGGTTATGTCATGCATCACTACTGTCTCCTTTTCTGTACTTATCAATGGTGCGGCTTCGCATTTTTTTCATGTTTAAAGGGGACTACGACAGGGTTGTCCCTTATCCCCGCTGCTCTTTCTGTTGGTTGCTGAAGGACTCAGTAGGGACATTAGCAGGGCAAAGGCTGAAGGGCAGTTTCAGGGGATTCCGGTGGCTCCAAATCTGTATATTACTCATTTGCTTTTCGTGGATGATGTCTTAATCTTCTGTTCTGGAAGTAGAGGGGATACCCGTATTCTAAAGGAGATATTGGAACTATTTTCTAAGGCTACTGGTATGGAGATTAATGCTGGGAAGTCCACCTTATCCACACACTTGTTGAGACCGGAAGAGGAGGCAGAACTCACAAGTTTCTTTCCCTTCAATACTGCGAGACTAGAGGATGGTCTGAAATACCTCAGGTTTTCGATAAAAGCTAATTTATATTTGAAGAGGGATTGGGCTTGGTTGATTGGGAAGGTGGAGAAGAGATTGATGGTCTGGAGCCACAGGTGGCTTTCACGAGCTGGTAGACTGGTCCTGGTCAAAGCAGTGCTGGAAGCAATTCCTGTATACTGGATGTCATTAGCTTGGATACCTAAAGGAATTCTTGAAAGCATTAGGAGGATCTGTTTCAGATTTCTTTGGAGCGGCAAGAAGGACGTACAGGTCACCCCTTGGGTTAACTGGAAGAGATTCGCAGCCCCAAAGGGCATGGGGGGCTGGGGGATAAAGAACATTTTCTTGTTTTCAAAGGCTTTTACAGCCAAGGGGGGGTGGAGGCTGGTGAAGACTACTAGTCTCTGGACCAGGGTTATCAAGCAGAAATATTTGGCCGATGAAAGCATTGAAGATTGGATTAGGAATCCTTGGAAGTCCCATCTGGGGGGATCGATGATTTGGAAGGCTGTGGTAAAATCTTTTGGCCTGATTGAATCCAAACTAGCATGGAATGTGGGGAATGGTGAAAAGCTGTTGGTAGGAAGGGACCCTTGGATGGGTTGTACACATGAACACATTCTCCCCGGACATGTTATTGAGGCACTTGGAAGAAGAGGGATTTACACACTGAATCAGTTGGCTGTTCCGAGACCTGTGGAGTCTTGGAGACAGAGATGGTGTAGGGCAAACACCTTGGGGCTTCAGGAACAGGAGTTGACTTTCTTGGAGGTTTATACCTGACACTTGGAAGTGACAAATGTATTGTTGAGTGATGAGGAGGATTCTCTGGTCTGGGAGGCGGATCCGGAAGGTAAGTACACCCCCAAGGCAGGTTATATTTTATTAAGTTCTGAGGAGGAACAGAGGGAGGTAGCCTGGTGGTGGAAGTCCCTCTGGAAGTTAAAATGCCCAGCTAAACCGAAACTTTTCATGTGGTGTGTACTCGAGAACAGAGCACCTACATGGGATATTTTGCAGAAGAGGTCCTTTCATGGGCCAAGCTGGTGTGTGCTATGCAAAAGGGATATCGAAACTGCTACTCACCTGTTCCTTACATGTCCCTATTCTATTGCTGTTTGGAAGGAGTGCACTGTTTTGGTGGGGTTTCATTGTCAATGGGATGGAGATTCGGTTGGGGCAGCTTGGGATGCTTGGTGGAGAAGGAACACAGTTAAGACTTATCAGAACCTACCTCTGCTTGTAATCTGGGGGATATGGGTGGCACGGAACAACGCTATCTTCAATGAAAAGCCATGCCTTCCTGAGATAACTGCAGCACAAACTATAGGCATCATCAAGTCACTACCTGAGCATATAAGGGCTGATAATCAAAGAAGGATGTTGGAGGTGGAGATTGATCGCTCTCGGCCATGGGCTTTTTTCGATGGGGCCTCACAGCATTATTTGTGTGGGGGCGGCGCGGTACTTCATCTCTCTGAAACGCATTCATACACTCTTTCAATGGGTTTAGGGGAGGGCTCAAACAACTTTTCCGAAATGCAGAGCTTGAAGCTATTATTAATCTTTGCTCTTGAGAAAGGATGCAACACATTGACTTGCTTCGGGGACTCAATGAATGTTATTAATTGGATCAATCAGATACAAGAATGCAGAAACTTGAGGTTGGTGAATATTCTCACATCCATTAGGATAATCCTTTTGCGGTTTGACAATATATCTTGCCGGCATGTTTACAGGAATAACAACAAAGAAGCGAACACCACATCCAAGGAGGGGCTCTCGAGGGACTATGGCACATGGCATATTAAAGAGTTTCTAAATGGCAGAACACGGTCTTATTATCAGAGGCCTTTTATTGAGAATCTATGAAATCTACTAGCACACTATCTATGATACAGATCCTGCATTTTGATACAATGTAAAAGCTTAATATTATTCTACTGGTTTTTCATGAGGAGACGGTCCAGAAACACAGATAGAAATCATTTATGAAATATGCCTTACGGGGCTGATCTATTTTCCTATTCAGCATCATAGAATGTTTTTTTATGTAAACTGAAAGAAGACATTTACAGTTCCATCACAGGAATTTATGATCTTGAGAATTCACTATTTAATAGTGAACCTACAGAATGTAATTTTGATCTCTACAGATGAATGAAATTACGCTTTTTTTTCTTGGAAAAAAAAAATTCATACAATCATTAATAATAAATTTCGACCCTAACAGTGTGCCATTAATAATCAATTTCGACCATAACAATGCTCCATTAAAAACAAAAAACCATAACAGTGCTCCACTAAAAACCAAATACCATTACAATGCTCCATTAAAAACCAAATACCATAACAGTGCTCCATTAAAAACCAAATACCATAACAGTGCTCCATTAAAAACCAAATACCATTACATTGTTCCATTAAAAACCAAACACCCTAACAGTTCTCCATTAAAAACCAAATACCATTACAGTGCTCCATTAAAACCCAAAAACCATTACAGTGCTCCATTAAAAACCAAATACCATTACAGTGCTCCATTAAAAACCAAATACCCTAACAGTGCTCCATTAAAAACCAAAAACCCTAACAGTGCTCCATTAAAAACCAAAAACCATTACAGTGCTCCATTAAAAACCAAATACCCTAACAGTGCTCCATTAAAAACCACATACCCTAACAGTGCTCCATTAAAAACCAAAAACCCTAACAGTGCTCCATTAAAAACCAAAAACCATTACAGTGCTCCATTAAAAACCAGATACCCTAACAGTGCTCCATTAAAAACCAAAAACCATTACGGTTCTCCATTAAAAACCAGATACCCTAACAGTGCTCCATTAAAAACCAAAAACCATTACGGTGCTCCATTAAAAACCACATACCTTAACAGTGCTCCATTAAAAACCAAAAACCATTACGGTGCTCCATTAAAAACCACATACCCTAACAGTGCTCCATTAAAAACCAAAAACCATTATAGTGCTCCATTAAAAACCAAAAACCATTACAGTGCTCCATTAAAAACCAAATACCATAACAGTGCTCCATTAAAAACCAAAAACCATTACAGTGCTCCATTAAAAACCAAAAAAGGTAACAGTGCTCCATTAAAAACCAAAAACCATTACGGTGCTCCATTAAAAACCAAATACCCTAACAGTGCTCCATTAAAAACCAAAAACCATTACGGTGCTCCATTAAAAACCAGATACCCTAACAGTGCTCCATTAAAAACCAAAAACCATTACGGTGCTCCATTAAAAACCACATACCCTAACAGTGCTCCATTAAAAACCAAATACCTTAACAGTGCTCCATTATAAACCAAAAACCATTACAGTGCTCCATTAAAAACCAAATACCATAACAGTGCTCCATTAAAAACAAAAAACCATTACAGTGCTCCATTAAAAACCAAATACCATAACAGTGCTCCATTAAAAACCAAAAAACAATAACCTACGACGTCGTTTGAACAGGCAACCGGACCCAAACAAACTGAACACAGACAGAGAAGGCAAGCAAATCACACCGAGAGAGTGGTTGTGTTGAAAAACACAATGCAAGCGAAGCCGGTAGGATCGAAATCCTACCACGTTTGCTGAACAGGTGGCCACCGCCGAGCACGAACCCGGAGCGGAGCAGGTACCAGGAGCCGAGGACGAACCAGGAGCCGACGACGAAGCAGAAACATGAACATCAGGAGCCGAGGATGAACCAGGAGCAGCCTGCAAACAAGCAGGAACAGGGCCGAACCACCGGGGAACCCACGCCACAGACCACGAACACAACAACAACACCACACCATTTATCCAACGCACGGCGACGACCATGGAGGCGGGCCACTCCACCACGAGCTTCGAGCCAGTTAACAAAACCAAACATCTATGCTCAAACAACAACGACCTCCGCGCGAACAACAAACCAAAGCGGACCAGAACACAGTCACATTTCTCTCTGAAGCTATCCCTCTTGGCAGTCAGAATCAATTTAAAAATACTTTTACTAGTACGGTTATAATACAAAATATTGAACAACATATATATTCCCAAAACAGTGGTTATATTTTATAATATGCTGCGGGAAATCATGGTGGATTATCTCATATATAATAGCAATGGTGCAAAATAGACAAGAAGGTAACAACTTCATAAATTTAGTACCCGAAACGCTTTAGCATACTCAACCTGTCTAGCTTAGTCTTAGTAGGAATCCATCCCTGTATTTAAATAAGTGCAAACAATTTAGGTAAATCTACCTGATCTGTCTATTTGATCTTCTCCCCTAATAAAGACTAAGCTAGACAGGTCCTCACTGTAACAAGCAATGGACAAACTCCTTCCCTATATTTAGCCATGCATTCTTTGCATGCACATCAAAACGACCTTAATAAAAACTGGCACAATCGTCGATACCGAGATTCACCGGCGCTATGGTGAGGCATAGCGTTGCACGGCTTGGATGTAGGGTATCTCCACAAGGATGCTGTTTCCAATTTGATGAGGTTGATTCTCTGTACCATTAGCTAAGAAAATTACATGTTGTTCAAGGGCATAGTCAAAATCGTTGCAAATATAAGTTACATTCTCCCACACACACACACAAACAGACACAAGCATAAAAAAAAATTACTGTAAATTTTAATAGTCCTACAAGTTTAAAATCTTTCCAGATGCCCAGAACTAAAAGAATGAAAATACGGTAGTCTAAAATCGTTTGACCGAACCAGAGATAATTTTATCTATTCTGTTAGCATGGCACATAGTGATGCCTTACAAATGCAGGCCATTGCAGCCTTGGTTCATTCTTATGGTTGGAGAAGAATTACAGCTATTTACACGGATGATGATTTCGGTACCGCTGCAGTCTCTTTATTATGTGATGTGATTAGAAGAGAATTTGGCTAGGAAATAGAATATGGATTATAAGCAATATGGCCAACTGCGGACCAACAATCCTTAAGACAACAGTTACACAAATTAAAGGCAATGCAATCAAGAGCCTTAACGCATGATACTTGTGGCCATGCCATTTTCATGGTAGACAGGTTGACAGTTTGAATGACATTCTGACTCTTGCATGTATGCCAGATGGTTT
This sequence comes from Larix kaempferi, assembly GCA_027924585.1. NCBI lineage: Eukaryota > Viridiplantae > Streptophyta > Pinopsida > Pinales > Pinaceae > Larix > Larix kaempferi. The sequence goes on from BSBM01000217.1 coordinate 29,747,552, forward strand.
AAAAACTAAAATTAAATTAATTTTTTGCATGTATGCCAAATATGCCAGATGATTCATTGACTTTGACTCTTTCAGGACACAAGGCATTTTAAAAATTCAAAGATCGTCCGTTCGGTATGTTTTGCTTGTTTTTAAGGCAAAGAAATGCACATGACCACTTCGAGCCAAAAGTTTCTTCATGCGTTGTGACTTTTAATAATACATTACTCATGAAATTCATTTAATAATGATAACAAAATCTAACACCTGTATTTCGATTAAATATTTTAATTCAATAATCAAATTAAGAAATAACTACTTTAATTAAACAAATGTAAAAAACAAATGTAAAAGGACATAAAGGCATTATGCCAACTCACATAAGAAATGAATAGAAAGACGTTATGGCCAACTCACATAAGAAATAAATAAATAGAAATACATTATGGCCAACAAAGAACCAAATAAAATTAAAATAATTATCTTACTATGTGTCATTGTTTCACAACTTCTACTTTATCTAACAAGGAAAATTTTAATAATAATGAAGGCCATTATTATGTCCAAATTTGCCTGGTTAAAATAGGCATGGGTGACTGGACTTTCTCGGACTAGTGTTATTTTAGTTACAGATCCTATTATATTAGGTTACATATTTATTTTAGTTACAGATCCGTACTGAACAATCGTTTAGATTTCCAGTACGCTCTATGAAGCTACTGAACAAGGGATGAGTAATTTATAAAGATATTCTCTCCACGGGCGTTACCTTTGAGTAATTTATGAATTCCTTAGCTTGGCCAGGTATGCTTCGACGATGTAAGTGGGACATCATTTAAATTACTTAAAGCTATTGAGATTTTATAGTTTTGTTTTATATTATATGTTTGATTTTATTATATAAATGTTTATATACATTTAAGATATATTTGTGAATATTTGATTAAAAGTTTATATATAAATAGTTTATTTAGGTATTTTAAACTTACTTTTTTTTACCTAAATATCTGTATTCATACTCAAATTATGCTATTATAGTTTAAAGGTAGCCTCTCTTGAATGGCTTAGATAGAATATAGAAAGAATATGTGCTTCTTTCTTTCCCATCGTCAATGTTGTTCAGCTTTTTTGACCATGCCCATGCCAAGAGAGGCCAAATATGCAGTGTTGAGAAATTCTTATTTTTAAAGTACTATTCTCTAGCTTGACTTTGTTATATGGCTGTATGTATGTGTGTTTTTTCGAGTTCTTATTTGCTGAATAGATAGCTTAATGGCCCGGTCGATGGGCGTATAGTTTTCCCTTATGCCTTCATTGATACATGCCTTCTCCTTATGTTGTGTGGTAATGTGTTTTTAGATGGCTAACAATAGCCATAAATAGCCTGTAGAGGTTGCTACAAGATGGTTATCGTTCTCCTTCTTCCATTGTGCATATGTATACTTTCTTTCTTGACAAATTAAAGATGGTTATCGTTCTCCTTCTTCTATTGTGCATATGTATATTTTCTCTCTTGACAAATTAAAGATGGTTATCGTTCTCCTTTTTCCATTGTGCATATCTATAAATTAATGCACGTTTCATTTTACTTGCCATCAATTACATTGATTTCCATTTATTACATTCCTATTTATTACTTATTAATATTTGCACTTACATTTTCTACATACACACAATTTTCTCTCATTTTAGACATACTGAAATTCTTTTCGGCATTTCATTTCCCCCATCTATCATCCCTCCATAAGACACTTTCACTCCAATACAATTTGGAAACCTTCCCTGTTTATCCCAGTACAATATTTTTTTCTCAGGAAGCGGCGGGTCCTTCAAATTTATGCTGGCGACCAAGACAAGCTTTATAGCGCCCGCCAAGACGAGAAGATTCGTATTTGGGATCATTCAATTACAAATGTGCATTATCATAAACTATTAGCAACACTGCCTACACTCAAAGATTGTCTGCAGAGTTCTCTAAACGCGGACAAGTATGTTCAAGTTAGAAGGTACCACAAGAGCCTGTGGATCAAGCATTCTGACACTGTGTCTTCTCTAGCTATAGATCCCAATGAAGGGCTCCTGTATTCTGCGTCGTGGGAGATTGTCGGATGTAAAATGAATAGAGTCTATAAATGCCCAGGACGACGCTGTGAATGCAATGGTATTGGATTCAGACCGTTTTCTGTTCACGGGATATGCAGACGGAACAGTGAAATTATGGAAGAGAATAATGGCGGCTACCATAGAAGGAACATCGAAGAAAACGAAGCAAAAACACAGCCTAATTACAACGTTGAGGGTTCTCCATCGATTTTCAGTGAATTCCATCGATTTTCAGGGTTGATCTTATTTCTCAATTGACCTTGGAGTTTCGTTCAATCAACTCATTGTCAACACACTTCTCAATACGTTCAAACAAGTGACACCAGAGCCAGCCGCAAATTACTTGATTCCGAGTTCTACCTATGGATTACACGTATCCATACCTGACTGCGCGTGAATCAGAGCATAAACCACCCAACATAAATATACAGATTATGACAACAGAGCAAAATAGTTACTTTTCCTCGAAAGATGGGTCCCAGCCAAAAATACACATCGTCCATTATCATAAAACGTCTTGATAATAAAATTAGAATGATCATGAAGCCTAAGTAACCTTTAAAGTGTTTTAAGTGACTGAAATGTTTTTTTAAACTTCATTTAAAATTTAGTTTTGATCATAACATTACATCAAAATTACCATTTATCAATTTAAATTGTAACTTTCAACAATCTTTTTACCAAATTTGAAAGAATCTTTTACATTTATCAAATTAAATTATAACTTTAAACAAATTTAAAATAAATCGCTAGAATTCATCATATAGAAGGCATGTTCGATCTTCTTCCAGGATTTTCTGTATGCTTCAATAATTGTCATAGCATCGTATATATCACCAAAGACATTTCATTTTCGATTTAGGGATCAAGTACCTGTCAAAGGAAATATCAAGCCGCATTGTCGCATTTTGGCATGTTAGGAATCCCCGTCAAATATCACCTTCAAAGATTAAACCCATGCTAACAATCAACTCTGTCAGGTCCACAAGAGAACTATGAATTAATTATAATTTAACACAAATTAAAATTTAAGATAGAATATAATAATTACAATATATTTTTTCCAATGCTATTTGAATTGCCCCATTAATATATCGAATTAAACATGTGTCAATCCAACATAGATTGCATTCACATAGGGTTGAATTCAGAGATCGAATAAACATTCTAAATATATCTATCACTCGTGTGAAATAAGCAACACGGTGTAGATTCCCCAACAACAGAACAAGCTTGCAACAACAAATATCGTGAAGCAGGAGTTCCAATATGATGCAAAAATACAGCAGATAAGAACACCCAAACGAAGAGGCATCCTTGGCCATGTAATTCCCATTGTATATTAATATGGTCTTTTAATTGCCTATATACGCATGCAAACTCGTCATGGAAGGTGTTTGTCGCGATCCTGTTTTCTGGATTTTTTTTTGCTCAAGAGTGCCCCCATAATCTTCCTTACTCGGGGATCTCTATGATCACAACTGTGGCGGGACTTGCAGTATAATATTTGGGCTTTTTCTTCTATTTTTTTCCCAATGTTATGATTGCTTATGCTAATACTGTAATACTCCCATTGGAAGACTAATCTACCCTTGTTGCTAGGGCACCTGTCTTATTGGACAACCAGTAACCAAAAACCTTGATACCAGGAGCAGTTGGGTAGTTTGCAAGTGGGAAATGGTCTTCAGTTGAAGACCATCCCCAGCACCCCATATTATCGACTCCTCCCATCTGCAATGTGAAATAACATAGAGTTGCCAAGAATAGCATTTTGAGTGGTCGGGATTTGATGTGTACGGGTTCTATTGGCTCGCATGTATATACACCTTGTTGCTGAAGATAATTTCATCAAGATGCAACTTGCACGACGAGTCAACATTTTGTGAAGGTTGATCCCACCCATCCTCTAGTGAAAACTACTTTTAGTGTAGTCTTCAAGCCACAACCTTCGCGACCGCCTGTGCAGGTTTCTTGAGCTTATATGCAATGGCTTGATGTGTATTCTTGGTGAGCTTATATGTAATGGCTTGAAGTGTGAAATCAACGGTGGTGACATCATGATTACAATATTCATTATTCATTATTTTTATGACCAATACCGAATCTTATAACTTGTAAATGTAATATTTATTTACGTAATGCTAATTGCATAAGAATATGGATAGCCATCAATTTTATGTAGTACACATATATATAATACTTTAACAAATAATGTTGCTTTTATTTAGGACTGGGAAATGCTCTAATAAGAAATATTTATATATCATGGACTTTTCTAGATTTTATACTCATTTTGCAATGTAAAAAAGGAACATAGTTTTTTAAACATATATGGGAAATTTGAATATAAATAATTTAAACTATTAAAGCATTTGAGGCCAACTATATTAGTAAAACGTTAATTAATATAAAAAGTAAAATTAATTGAAATCACATAATAAAATTTCAAATAATCATTTAACTTATTACAGACATGGCAAATTAACTGATATCACATGTATGTAAATCTATACTCTAGAATTTTGATGCAGTAAAAGTAGGATTACAGTCACACAAAGTGGCTCTTTCTTTCTGCATTCCTTTCCATTAACAAAGGTGGGGCCTCTTTTATTCCTTTCCATTAACAAAGGTGGGGCCTCTTTTATAGGGGGTGAATTATAGCACTACGATTAACAATGACTAAAGTTGTTTGCGCTGGCCTCAATGTCAAAAAAATAAATATTATCATTGCATTTTTATTAAAACACACCAATTCAAATTCATGCAAGCATCAAATTGGAATTCAAGTTCATATTCATACCGGAGAAAAGGAGGAGATTTCAAAAATTGACCCGCTGCCACTGGACTATAATGTTGATGCCAATTGTGGAATTCCCAAATACATTTTACAATTGGCTTTATATACATTGAAGAACCTTCTACTTGCTTCTTATCAATCACAACAAAAGATATATAAATAAAATAAGTACCCAATCGATTGCTTCAGTTTACCATCTCAAGCCTGAGATTTTTCCAAACTACTTTGCTGATACAGAGTTGTCATGAGTTAGTGGAGTTTCCATGTCCAATTGCATCTGTGAAAGTCTCTACTTTATTCTTGATGGATTCTATTAATTCAAATCTTTACTAACCACATCGCTCTTATGTTTTTAGATAAAAAAATATGTGGTTAGATCATCAAAATTCTTCATTGTACATGTATTCATTTGTCAATAAAGTTCATCATTCATTTCTCTTTCATCCTTTCCTTGAGATCTTAGCATGAAATTGGTTTAAGTGAACAGAGATAGAGTAAAAACTAAGTAGATATGTGTCAACCTAAATCTAAATCTCTTGAATCTACAGCCTATTCCAACTTGAAGGGGAAGAAATGTATAAGAGGAAGGCATGCCCCCAGGTCGCCTCTCTTGAAATCCCTTTTAACAAATTAAAAAAAAAACAGGATAACAAAAAAGTAGAAGTTACCACCTTCCAAGATGGAAACGTGTGAGACTTTCCCATGTTTTAAATCTACTTCCTTCCATTCCCAGGATACGGTTAACGATTGCGACTAGACTCATATCCACATGTACCAAGGTTTCTTTAGATTCACAACAACTACTCTATTACGCTGACCAAGTGTCAAAATAATCAATTGACTACCGAGGATGCCATAATTAGTAGGCATAATCACATCAATAAAATGGTGTTTCCAAATGTGTAGGTGGAGGCAGATGTTGGACTCAGTGGAGGTATATGTCGAACATCAATAAAATGGTGTTGCCAAACATATAGTGGAGGTAGCTTATTTCACTGCAACGCGTTGTGCACAAGGGCATAAGTGTCTTGAGCTACTATTATTTCACTTTCACCATTTTGCTTCCGGCAGAAGAAAAAAAGTAATGTTGGTGCTTTTGCGGTTTGACATATCTACTTTTGTATGCATGAGCTTTGTTTCCTACATGACGATGGCAAGAAAGCCAAGGGTAAAGAATTTGATGCCGCTTGTATTTCCTATGGGGAAGCTCACGTCTGTAAAAGAAGTAAAGGGTAAGGCTTTTCACGGCAATAAGGCCGAATCTTCTTCATTTCATTTCATGGCATTGTTGATCAAATTATTCAGTCTTATCTTATCTTAAAGTGGTTATTGAAAATTTCTTGAAATGCATAACATTTTCGGAAACCAGACAATGTGTTTACTGCATTCTGCTCTTTAACTTTTTGTATTCTGTAATTTTATGCTAAAAAGAGATGTAAATTAATTTCCATTTTTTTCCAGTACTTCTAAACAAGAAACACGCACACTGTGGAAGAAATTTGCATCAAAAGAGAGTGCATAACAACGTTTAAGTGCACGAAGTATGACTTTGGTGCATGGTAGATACATGACAATGAAACTGCATGGTAGTGAGCAAGTAGAGGGATGATGGAAAGTCACATTATGACTAAAGAGAACTAGAGGAAGTTGAAGCAACATAAATGTATTCAAGTAATGAGATGTCAATTGAAAGTCATAAGAGTAACTTAAATTGTTGAGGAAGTCGAAGAGTGAATATGAAAAGAGAAAAAAAAAGATTGTTGTTATTGGAATTAGGTTAAAGGGTCCATAAGAAAGCCCAAGAGATAGATATGTAGTGTAGAGAGTTCGTTGAGAAACAAAATAGAGCATTAAGGCACATTTTGTTAATCTATACCTACACCTTAATTTCTAATAATGAGAATGAACATATCTTATCCCAAGCTATGATCTTGTTCTTAATGTTGTGTCATTAATTTCTTTTAGCATGCGACTTCCTATAGTGTACCTATGATATGTTTTGTTTGTCACAAATTGTTGTGCTTAACTTGGGAAGTTAAACTTACTGGATAAATGAGGTCGTTCTTCGTTCGACTCCCAATTATGTCGAGATGATGGAGGACAAATATTTTGTCATGTAAAATTAACACATTGAAGATCAAAGATTTTATATTACTAATTTTGGCGGCTGGGATCATCACTGCCAGAGCTTGATGCAAAGGTAATCCTAAGGATAGAAATGGTAGGGCTCATTTCAGCGTCCAGGATGCCAAGCTTAGCACCACAGTGGGACCATCCAATTTTGATTGGCACATATTTGTTGGACCAAGATACCTCTTACCTCGACTGTGCAAGTTCATCATAAACTTACATAATCTACATACACACAACTTTCTCTCATTTTAAATTTACTAAGTTATGTTTGGTTTTTCATTTTCCCGGCTTCTGGGGTATGCTAGTTATTATTTAATTACGAAATAGGGCCAATCGATTACAGTACGTCCAGGACTAATACGAGTCGAAGTGGGCTAAACTCTCGACCAAATGCACCATCGAAATGTGAGCCCTCCTCACGCCGTTTCGGTCTTCTCCGTCGAGCTCTCTCTCTCCATCTCCGCTGTGGTCCCCACTGCCTAGCTCCCGTGGCCCCGTCCCCTGACACCCCTGCTTGATCATGTAAGGATCTTCAGCGATCCACAGAGCCTGACACCTTATGCATCAGACTACCTGTACTACGTCAGACAGTTCTCTTATGTCCATCCATACCATGTCCCGGCGAACTATTTCCGGCATCCAAACCCCATCCCATCATTTTAGCTAACGCCAGCTGTATAATTGGTACGTACTGCCATAGCTCGCCATCAATTTTCCCTGCATATATTTGAATTTCAAAGCGCGAAAATTTGAATTTTGAATTTGAAGATGCTTTTGAGCTATTTCACGTCAGAGGATGATTCACATGCCGAAAAGGCGAGTTCGGCAGTGTTAGCAGGCTCGCCTGTCGAAAGCTGTGTATGCTCATTTCTGCGCAATTATCCGCCACATGGTTCTATGCGTTACAGTGATTTCATGCGTGAAGCTGAAGAGCATACGGGGGTTGGAGCATGTGGTAAAGCTTGAATGTTTGGGTGTTGATTACAGTGATTTCATGCGTGAAGCTGAAGAGCATACGGGGGTTGGAGCATGCGGTAAAGCTTGAATGTTTGGGTGTTGATTGGTGTATCGAATTAGAAGAGCTGCCAAATATGGAAACATTGGTATCTTTGAAGAAGTTGTGGGGAGAGGGATGCGTGAAGCTGAAGAGCATACGGGACGGGGGTTGGAGCACCCGACAAAGCTTCAAAAGTTAGATTTTCGCGGGTGCACCGAGTTAGAAGAGGTACCAAATATGGAAACATTGGCATCTTTGGAGAAGTTGAGGGCTGAGGGATGCGTGAAGCTGAAATGCATACCGGGGTTGGAAACATTGGTATCTTTGGGGAAGTTGAGGGCCGAGGGATGCGTGAAGCTGAAATGCATACGGGGGTTGGTGAACTTGTAAAACTCATAGTTTGAGCAGGTTGAAGCTGTTGAACATTGTCTCCAGAGGTTGAAGAAGCTTGATGGTCTAGCTCCCCTGACTAATGGAAAGCACATCAAACAGAGATGCGACGGTTCACAATTGGGTTGGATTTTATTTATGTAAATTTAAAACAAGACGATTGTAGCGAAGATGAAAATGCCGTCGCGATTTATATCATGTGATTAGTCGAGAGATTAGTCCACTTCAAAAGGATTGCAGTGGATTACATATTTTATATTTGTTTTCAAAGCTGTAATGGTTGTTCATTTTTGACAGGGAGGTGATAGACTGGACTGGTTTTTTTACTTATATTATTCGACTGGTTTTTTTACTTATATTATTGAATGAGTCTTGATGCGTTCTTAGACAACAAAGATACTAACATCACCCTTGGACCCTGGTAAGATAATAACATCGTGGATCACTAAGAACCGTCGGATTGTTAACCTCATGCATATACACTTCACCGGAAAACAATTCCCGGTACTTGGGCTATGTGCCTGTCTGCATTAATGCCATGTAAATTTAAATTTCGAATTTCTTCAAGGCGCGATAGGATTTAGATTTGAACTGTCCTGCCCATTCAATTTGATTTCCACTTCAATGGAACAATAGACTTTGAAGGGGACAAAGTCGCTCCCCACCAGAAGTAAAATATAACAGCCAATTCGGATTATTTCCAAATGTTTGCAAGCACTGTTGAAAGGAATTCTCAGGTGCCACAATTTATGGAATTATTCCCCATCCAACCTGCTACTCTCACAAAATGGAGAAGAGGGGAAGTAGCTACGCACACAAATGGAGAAGAGGCGAAGGAATGGGTGAGTTGTATTTTAGTATCTTCCATTTTGAGTTGCAACACAACCAAATGAGAGAAACGAAGTAAAATTGTCCAAACGGCCAGGCCAGTATCAAGTTACAATGAGGTGAGTTTTAATTTACAACATAGAGCATGCATTTTCCATGTCATAGGGAGATGATTATCCATATTGTTTTTCATTACCACTCTGTAAATATAACGAGCTAGACTTATATACTCACCTATCCATCATTCACTCTATGTTGTTTTTCTCTATTCTGGAAAGAATGTGAATGCATGTTTTGTGAAGGAATGAGTAATTATGAATTTGAATGTGAATACATGTTTTGTGAAGGAATGAGTAATTATGAATTTGGGTCTTATGCACCATCTTTCGAGTAGGATGGGATAGTTCTACCTGCTTTTGCTAAACCCGGCAGGATAAAGAGGATAGGCCTGTCGTTGCCAACTCCTGGGTCCAAATGTTAGGTCGTAGACCGAACCAGATATCAAAGGGAGGCTACCCTTCGTTCTCTTGGAGGAAATAGTTGAGCGGGATTTACATATGGATATGCTACTAAATCTGCCTATTGACATGGCAATTTTGGGGTTTCGAAAGCAACAGGAATAGGCGATGTTGGTTTTATGAAGCCCAAATTCGCTTTCAGTAGCATTTCCAATTCAGAATCTATTCGGAATTTGGGAACTATTTGGCCATTTTAATGGATCACTCACTCTTCCATTTTTATTTTGAAACTGTTTGAAAAGTACTCGAATTAATGAATTATTTGTGTCTCCACAGGAACATATGTAAACAGAAGCACTTACTCACGAAGTAAGTATCGGAGATGATCGCTCAACAACCAAGCTATGGAACATGTCGCTTTTCTAAAAGAGTCGCCAGTGGTCATGTGAACATAATGGGATAACTCAATCTAAATATTTTTTTTTTCAAAGTTTGGGTGATCTCTTCGTTAACGTTCTCCCAAGATTGAATAGTAAGTATGCAGATTATATCCTTCAGTATATGGAGGAGGGTCTTGGATACATTTCTGTAAATATGGGACATACATATTCAAAGACCAGTATGATTACAGTGATTGCAAACCAGCTTACATTAAATTGAATAAATTCAATAGAACTCAATTGTGGTATGGAAGGAGATATCAATGTGCGAGGGGACTTGGTCAAAGAGGTAGATCACAATTGCGTCTACATATAGTCCGTAAAATGCAATTGACCTCAACCTCAGTTTTCTAAATACATCCAAAAAAAATCATAGGAATTGGTTGGCTCAAATAAAAAATATGAGAAATAGTTAATACAAAACTTAATTTATTTATATTAAAAAAATAGCAATAGTTAATACAAAACTTAATATAGTAACTGGTTGGCACAAATAAAAATATGAGAAATAGTTAATACAAAACTTAATTTATTTATATTAAAAAAATAGCGATAGTTAATACAAAACTTAATATATTTATATTGTAAAATCATTGGAGGTAATATTTCATTTGTTAAGACTATATCATAATTAATTTCTTTATATTAAAAAATAGCGATAGTAATTAGAAAACACAATATATTTATATTGTAAAATAATATAAAGTAATTGGAGGTAATATTTCATTTGTTAAGACTATATCATAATTAATTTATTTATATTAAAAAATAGCGATAGTTACTAGAAAACACAATATATTTATATTGTAAAATAATATAAAGTAATTGGAGGTAATATTTTATTTGTTAAGATTATATCATAATTAAAAATATTTATTACAATATAGAAATTTTAAAAGACATAGTTATTAAAAATATTTATTAAGATATACAAATTAATTAAAATTAAAGTTAGATTTGTTAAATTTATTGAAATTTTTAAAAGTAAATTAGAAGACTTTTAATATATCTATGAAAATTAAATATATTATAATTTATTATTAGTGAGATCTTGTTAAAGAGAAAAAACTTTTATATGAGAAAGGGGTGCAACTTAATTTCTAACATATTGATTTATTATATATTTAGTATTGAAGATTGGTACAAACAAAGATGTTTAAGTAAAAGAAGACAATTTTCGTGGAACTTTGTTTAGGTAATATTTTATTTGTTAAGACTATATCATGATTAAAAATATTTATTACGATATAGAATTGCTAAAAGATATAGTTATTAAAAATACTTATTAAGATATAAAAATTAATTAAATTTAAAGTTAGATTTGTTAAATTTATTGAAATTTTTAAAAACAAATTATAAGACTTTTAATATAATCTCTATGGAAATTAAATATATTATAATTTATTATTAGTGAGATCTTGTTAAAGAAAAAACTTTTACATAAGAGAGGGATGCAACTTAATTTCTAACATCTTGATTTATTATATATTTAGTATTGAAGAGTGGTACAAATAAAGATGTTTAAGTAAAAGAAGACAATTTTCGTGGAACTTTGCTCAGGTAATATTTTATTTGTCAAAACTATATCATAATTAAAATTATTTATTATGATATATAATTTCTAAAAGATATAGTTATTAAAAATATTTATTAAGATATAAAAATTATTATTAAAAATATTTATTTAGATGTAGAAATTTTACATTGTACCACTTGTAGTCCACCCAAAAAAGAAATGTTTGGGAAACTCTTGTATCCATAGTTGTTTATATTTATATTGAATTCAAGTGCTCCTCCATGCATATGGGTGAATCAACATGTACAAGCTTTTTGAGGGTTTAAATTTTCTACTCAACTACGTTGAACTAAAAAATTAAATAAAAAAACAAAAAAACATATTCCATCTCTTAGATATCTGCATACCTTCTTTCCTACATTTGTTCTTAAACACACACACGCAAAAATATATATATATATATATTTCAAAAACAAAAACAAAACAAAAAAACAAAAGAGGATTGGGAGAGCTCCAATGCTCAATGGTTGTTTGAATCAAACCTTGCTCAACTAATACAAGCGAAATATTCTTCTTTAACATTTTCACATTGCCAGTTAGGAATAGTTGTTAGATTGAGTTATATTTGGCACATTCATAATTGTGATTTCAATTCTTATATGCAAGGCATCCGTCTTAATATTGTATTGGAATTGACATGAACCTAGGTGAAAATATAAATCTTTATTTACATACCATATGTGTTATTGTTACCTAAAATGTTGTCATATAAGTTTCACCATCTGTGTATCTTTATAACTATTGTATGATTGAAACTTAACAATGGAGATTTTTCCCTCTAATGCAAAGATTAAAAAAAACTAGATATAACCCAATAAAAGGTAACTAAATGTTGTTAATTCCATTGATTTCAAGAATACATGCAGAGAAAGTGGAGGCAATTCATTACATATTGTGAATGACCCAAATCCAAGCTATGCACATGATCATATGGTGTTATTGGAAAGTAAGAGGATTTTCTCTATGTTCATTTGGGTTCAAACATAAATGATGTTTGTTTTGATAGGACGGTAGGTAATTCCATCCACGAAAGGGTTCCAATTTTGCATTTTTATGGAGTTTAATTTATATAGCTTATAGAAAAATTGATTTCTCTATGGTTATACTTGTATTTACATGATATAAAATTGGTAGATTGGTAGGATGTGGTATGAAGCATCTACAATTCTCAAACTTGAAAAGAAGATCTGAAACAAGGTTCGGTGCCAAATCAAAAGAGTCACTCTGAAACACGATCGGTGACAAATGGTAAAGTACTTCGAAACACGATCGGTGCCGAAAAGACTTGTGCTCCGAAATATTGATTCGAATAGCTTCGGCGTGAAAGAAGAAAACGCCCCGAAACAAGTGGTGGACCCCGTTCACACGTGTATTGAGACATATTTAATACGAGGGCTATCCTTGTTTATATATATATATATATATATATAGGGTTTTTCAAAAAATTTGGTATTATTTTGCAACGACGTTTGTTTTGGAACCTATCACCGCACAATAGAAAGCACTCAACTCTGTTGAGCATTGCATTTGGACCAATCTCTCACCACCAGGTAGGTATTTTCATCCTTTTGTTTTATTTTTATGAAAACGACATCTTCGCCATTGTTAAAAGGAATCTGCAAACCTTCGTTGGTGCCCTACTTATGTTTAAATTTGTGAAACTTGATAGGGTATGAAGGCAGAATTAGTTTCTTTTTATATGCATTAGCTTGAAAACACTAGGGCGTCATTTTCTGGTTAGGTGTAGAAAATAAGGGCTTTGTTTTGATAGCCTTCGGTGGCGTTGAATGTAGAGTATCTTTAACCATAACGTTTTAGGGCTTTCCCTTAAGGCGACCGCTGCAGGCCGTCGTTATCTCCAGAACTTGCGCATTCTAGACTCGGGATTACAAGATCGTCAAATCCATGATGCTGTTGGTATAACACAAGAATTACTGCATACTATTAAGTGCAAGAAGTAGAAAGCAATTCTACTTAAAATGGATTTAGAGAAGGCATATGACAGAGTTAGTTGGGATTTTCTAAGGATTGTCTTGATACAAATTGGAGTCCCAACTCTTGGTATTAATTGGATCATGGCCTGTGTGAATACTGTAAGTATTGATGTAGTTGTAAATGGTGCTCCCACATCTTTTTTCAGTTGTTCCAGAGGAATCTGACAGGGCTTCTCTATGTCTCCTTTATTATTTCTATTAGTAATTGAAGGGCTAAGTCGATTGATCATGCAAGCTAAACAGGAAGGTAAGATCAAAGGTTTGAAAATTTCCAAGGACTTATATCTCACACATGTTCTATTTGTGGATGATGTATTAATTGCTGGTAATGATTCGATGGATGAATGGAGGTTGTATCAGGGCATTATTGACCTATTTTGTAAAGCATCAGGTATGTGGGTCAGCTTGAAAAAGTCATGTCTTTATGAAAATCTTGTTGGGGAGGACATATTGTTGGATATCCAAACTCTGTTGCCATATAAGTGTTGTAAGATTGTTGAGGGTTTCACCTATCTCGGCTTTCATCTCAAGCCGAATGGATATCTTATTAAAGATTGGCAATGGCTAATAAAAAAGTTTGAATCTAGGATATCCCACTAGACATACCGTCTGTTATCTACTGGGGTAAACTTACTTTGGTCAAGTCTGTGCTTATTGGAACCCTGGTTTACTGGTTCTCATTACTACTGGTGCCTTGTTCAGTGATCAACTCATTAAGAAGACTTCTATTTAACTTCTTATGGACTGGTGGTTTGAAAAAATCCAGTTTGTCTATGATTGGATGGGAAAGGATTTCTTTACCTTTCATATTTGGGGGATGGGGAATAAAGGACTTATCAGTATTTAGTGAAGCACTTCAGTTTAAAATTTTGTGGAGGGATATATTTGGCAACTCACTCTGGTCTAAGGTCATTCATCAGAAATATATAAAATCAAGGATTTCTCACTAGTTGAGGACACCCAGAAAGAAGGTGAGAGGGGTCTCCCCTATATGGAATGGATTCTTAAAAGTATATTGCTGGCTTGTTGTTGAATTATGTTGGAAATTTGGGAATGTGAATGAAGTGGCTATAGGTGTTGATCCCATTCTGGGATTAAAAGATGCATATAAATTATCTTCTGATTTATTATATATATTAAGGAACGCGGGGTTGATCACATTGAATACTATCATTAAATATAGTATGAATGGCTATTGGTATGATGTCGAGGACCTACATCTGCCTTGTAATGTAGCCTGTGAATGGGAGACCTATATTCAATCACTAAATGCCGCGGGCATCCGATTGTGCTATGAGGAGGATGTGGTGGTATGGGCAGGGTGACTGCTAGTACTACTTACAGTTGTATTATCAAGCGGAGATGCATATTCCCCAATCACTGGTGGTAGAAGGTTATCTAGAATTGGCATATCCCACTTAAACTCAAATGCTTTATATGGTTTGTGCTTCAGGATCGGTTAAAAATATACATATGCACAATAGAAGAAGGAGAACGATAACCATCTTTAATTTGTCAAGAAAGAAAGTATACATATGCACAATGGAAGAAGGAGAACGATAACCATCTTGTAGCAACCTCTACAGGCTATTTATGGCTATTGTTAGCCATCTAAAAACACATTACCACACAACATAAGGAGAAGGCATGTATCAATGAAGGCATAAGGGAAAACTATACGCCCATCGACCGGGCCATTAAGCTATCTATTCAGCAAATAAGAACTTGAAAAAACACACATACATACAGCCATATAACAAAGTCAAGCTACAGAATAGTACTTTAAAAATAAGAATTTCTCAACAGTGCATATTTGGCCTCTCTTGGCATGGGCATGGTCAAAAAAGCTGAACAACATTGACGATGGGAAAGAAAGAAGCACATATTCTTTCTATATTCTATCTAAGCCATTCAAGAGAGGCTACCTTTAAACTATAATAGCATAATTTGAGTATGAATACAGATATTTAGGTAAAAAAAGTAAGTTTAAAATACCTAAATAAACTATTTATATATAAACTTTTAATCAAATATTCACAAATATATCTTAAATGTATATAAACATTTATATAATAAAATCAAACATATAATATAAAACAAAACTATAAAATCTCAATAGCTTTAAGTAATTTAAATGATGTCCCACTTACATCGTCGAAGCATACCTGACCAAGCTAAGGAATTCATAAATTACTCAAAGGTAACGCCCGTGGAGAGAATATCTTTATAAATTACTCATCCCTTGTTCAGTAGATTCATAGAGCGTACTGGAAATCTAAACGATTGTTCAGTACGGATCTGTAACTAAAATAAATATGTAACCTAATATAATAGGATCTGTAACTAAAATAACACTAGTCCGAGAAAGTCCAGTCACCCATGCCTATTTTAACCAGGCAAATTTGGACATAATAATGGCCTTCATTATTATTAAAATTTTCCTTGTTAGATAAAGTAGAAGTTGTGAAACAATGACACATAGTAAGATAATTATTTTAATTTTATTTGGTTCTTTGTTGGCCATAATGTATTTCTATTTATTTATTTCTTATGTGAGTTGGCCATAACGTCTTTCTATTCATTTCTTATGTGAGTTGGCATAATGCCTTTATGTCCTTTTACAATTGTTTAATTAAAGTAGTTATTTCTTAATTTGATTATTGAATTAAAATATTTAATCGAAACACAGGTGTTAGATTTTGTTATCATTATTAAATGAATTTCATGAGTAATGTATTATTAAAAGTCACAACGCATGAAGAAACTTTTGGCTCGAAGTGGTCATGTGCATTTCTTTGCCTTAAAAACAAGCAAAACATACCGAACGGACGATCTTTGAATTTTTAAAATGCCTTGTGTCCTGAAAGAGTCAAAGCCAATGAATCATCTGGCATATTTGGCATACATGCAAAAAATTAATTTAATTTTAGTTTTTAAACCATCTGGCATACATGCAAGAGTCAGAACGTCATTCAAACTGTCAACCTGTCTACCATGAAAATGGCATGGCCACAAGTATCATGCGTTAAGGCTCTTGATTGCATTGCCTTTAATTTGTGTAACTGTTGTCTTAAGGATTGTTGGTCCGCAGTTGGCCATATTGCTTATAATCCATATTCTATTTCCTAGCCAAATTCTCTTCTAATCACATCACATAATAAAGAGACTGCAGCGGTACCGAAATCATCATCCGTGTAAATAGCTGTAATTCTTCTCCAACCATAAAAATGAACCAAGGCTGCAATGGCCTGCATTTGTAAGGCATCACTATGTGACATGCTAACAGAATAGATAAAATTATCTCTGGTTCGGTCAAACGATTTTAGACTACTGTATTTTCATTCTTTTAGTTCTGGGCATCTGGAAAGATTTTAAACTTGTAGGACTATTAAAATTTACAGTAATTTTTTTTTATGCTTGTGTCTGTTTGTGTGTGTGTGTGGGAGAATGTAACTTATATTTGCAACGATTTTGACTATGCCCTTGAACAACATGTAATTTTCTTAGCTAATGGTACAGAGAATCAACCTCATCAAATTGGAAACAGCATCCCTGTGGAGATACCCTACATCCAAGCCGTGCAACGCTATGCCTCACCATAGCGCCGGTGAATCTCGGTATCGACGATTGTGCCAGTTTTGATTAAGGTCATTTTGATGTGCATGCAAAGAATGCATGGCTAAATATAGGGAAGGAGTTTGTCCATTGCTTGTTACAGTGAGGACCTGTCTAGCTTAGTCTTTATTAGGGGAGAAGATCAAATAGACAGATCAGGTAGATTTACCTAAATTGTTTGCACTTATTTAAATACAGGGATGGATTCCTACTAAGACTAAGCTAGACAGGTTGAGTATGCTAAAGCGTTTTGGGTACTAAATTTATGAAGTTGTTACCTTCTTGTCTATTTTGCACCATTGCTATTATATATGAGATAATCCACCATGATTTCCCGCAGCATATTATAAAATATAACCACTGTTTTGGGAATATATATGTTGTTCAATCTTTTGTATTATAACCGTACTAGTAAAAGTATTTTTAAATTGATTTTGACTGCCAAGAGGGATAGCTTCAGAGAGAATTGGTATAGGAGGTAAGGTAATAGCTATAGCGCACTGTAGTAGTAGCTGCTACTTATATTGGTAAGGATGATAGCTATAGCGCACTGTAGTAGTAGTAGCTGCTATTTATATTGGTAAGGATGATTACCAGCCCAACAACTTGCTAGCGAAGTAGGCTGAATATTCCTTCCAAGCCAAAAGAGTTTCTTGCAAGTTTTATGGCTTGAGGTGAATTATAAACGTGGAGTCTTCTCTACATTTCAGTTGGATAATTAAATTCATCTTCTCATGTAAATAAGTATTGCTCGGGTACTGGAATTAAATGAAAATATTGCAGTAGGATAATGACATGTGGTGCAGTTTTACTTATGTTGTAAAACTTTGAAGGAAACCAATTAAAAATACAAAAAATCAATTAAATAACGTGGAAACAGAAGCAAATAGGAGCAGACAAAAATTCATTTACAGGAGGGAAGAGATTACTTGAAGAGGCCAACCTGAGAGAGTTGAAGAGGGCAACCTGAAAGCAGCGTCTCCACTTGAATTTCCTGGAGCTGAGTCTGGCCTGGACGATAACAAGACTGGCCAAACATCCCAATAAATATATACATGTACAACCAACCTTTGTGTTGTCGCGTTGGCTTTCACTGAATGTTGGATTGGCTTTCATTGAATGCTGAAGGATGTCATTACTGTTTGATTGTGAGTGAATACCGATGTGAGCGCTGTTGTGTCCCAACCTCACCTGGTGTCTAATCGGCCAATTGAACGGAAAGCTTGCCTGCCCATATGTTCTACGCGGTCTCGAACGCGCGTTTTTCTTGAGGCAAGTCGATTCCTGATAGCATGTCAGGTAATTTCCAATCGTTCCATCCGTCCCATCCACAAAGTTATTCCAGGGCATGAACGTGACCGATTCCACTTCCAGTTGAAGTAAGAAATGAGCATGGTGTCGGGTATATTACATGGTTTTTATGCTGCTCTTGGAACTTATGCTTAAAATGATGATTATGTTCGGAATTATGCTTGGAATGCTGGTTATACTTATGCTGGAACTGCTCTGAAAACTGCTACGGGGACTTTTTATGCTGCTTGTCCTGCTCAACTGGTTCGATTGCCATAAAGAGTTCTAGCAGCCTGTCAGTAACAAGATGGCTCGTAACTTCTGGCCATTAAAACCATTCAAATCAGCAAGACTTTCCTTGAAGATGACTTTGCCATCCACTTTGAGTGTTCGACCTCTGGACGAATGGACAAATGACAGGTGGATGCTCCCCATAGGCCATCGACAGACGAAGATGGCTTGAGGGGAGTCGGCCCCTTAATATAAGCCTTCGGCGTAATAAAATAGCTTAAACAGGAAAGTCTGACGTGCCCATGCCACTGCTATGTGATCGTCTGGCTAATTTGAAAAGTTAAAAATAGCTTACACTTGGAAAACATTATATTTTGATTCACATTGATTGTTACAAATGGATGGCCTCATAAATTTTAAATTTTGGTTGCACTTATGAACGTTAATTGGAGATTTCATTAGGAAAACTTCATTTCATTTAAGAGCCATTTTTGTGGCATATTTGGTCATTCAACGATCATGCCATGATATTTGGTTCGTTTCAATTCAATTCATGTGAACGGAGTGTGAACTGATTTAAATTTGCTAGTCTCTTTTGTAAACCATTTACTTCGCTTTACACCGTTACTCACTCGCTCAAAGACTAGTACAAAATATTTTAGACATCGACTCTTATTAGTCCCTGGAAGTACTATAATCGATTGGCCTTATTTTTGTAATTAAATAATAAAATTTATTTTTTATTTAATTGCCATTGGCCATCGAGTTTGAAGTGTTATTCCAGGTCGAGGGCGGAGTTGTAAATACAAAGATTTTTTTTAATATTTGGAGTAGTCCAATGACAATGATTTCAAGACATAGCATTGATAGCAACGTCATGCCTGGCTTGCTTTGTTAAAACTAGCCATTGCAACTTGGTGTGCAGTAAAAGAAGGTCGTAATTTAAAGTGAAACAAGTAGATGCAACATCATAATATTGAAATGTGTAACCATTAGAGTTAAATATTGAACGTAAAAATATGAGAGTAAAATGGGTATTGACAATGTATAGGATTGCATATGTGTTAATGGTAAATAGAAGATGGAGATGTTTTACAAAATGCAAAGGACAAAATCTATAGCTCGTTGAGGAGTAGATCGTGCCCATGAAAAGTAGTTAGGGAGAGGGTATAATAGAAGTTTTTGGAAAGTGAAACAAAGAAATAGAGTAAGAATGAAGAAGTCCCAGAAAGCTTGAAAGGAAGTATAAAAAAACGAAATAGAGGAAAAAGAGAAGTACTTACATATAGAACGTAGTTAAGAGAGCTCCATCGATTGTAGCAATGTCTTTGCGTTTTTCCTTACCTTGACATGTGGATTATCCTGCATACATTTGTATCGATCATAGGAAAACGCTGGGGAGATGTGAAGATCCTTAAGGGAAGGGACTCTGGAAAGTGTAGTAAAGGTCAAATCTGGACGCTCTATTGTACCAATGCAAGGATAATTTTAGGGGCAAAATTTAGCCCATGGGCTATTTTACCATGTTTTTTTCCAAAATACGATTCGCCAATTTGCATTTTTTGAAGCCGCATTTTGCCCAATTTTGATAGGGTAAACTTTTTTCACTCTAAAAATCGCCAAATTATTACTTAAACTATCTAAAATCCTTAGAAATTGAAATAATTTTAGAAAAATATTGCCAAATATTTTATAGTTGACATTTTAAGAATTGGTAAGATTAGTTAAGGTTTATACACTTTTAAATAAGTATCGGTCCTTAAAATTATCCATGTATCAATGTCTATTATAGCCTTTGGTAATGCCATGCCTTTAGATTTATGTATTGTCAATTCTCATGCCATTTTAAGTGGGATTTGAGTACAACCCCTCCTTTGTATAGGTGGAATTGGTAGAAAAGTAGGAATGTTTGTATCCCATGGAGGACCAATGTACTTTTGGAAGTTGTGGAGGACGAAGGTTTGATTTGTAGAAAATATCAACCCCTTATCTGATCGATCCATTAACAAGAGTTGTTGAAACCCACAAGTTTGATATTAACATAAATCGTTGCCCATGGCAAAGCAACACTGCACACTCCAGTTAATCATCTTCAACTTGAGAAGTAACATGGTTGTTTATGTGCTCAGCAATAGAGAGTGCTATTGGAATTTGCAAAGACTTCAACATGTGTTGATTATGAAGGGAATTTAGTTGGTTGGTTGCAAATATGTGCATGGAACCTTTTAAAGTAGATAACTCATCCATAGAAAGGAAGGAGTTTGTATTGGACATGAGAAGCTTCCAATCCTCTATAGTAGTTGATGCATTTATGATGTTGTTAAGAAGGTTCCTGAAGGTGACTTGTGCTGGGTCATTTCCTTGCTGGTGAAAAACAGTTGAAAAGCTTACAACTGTGTTGAAGTTGCACCAAAGTGTAGTACCATGGGAAGAGCCTACTGTTGGCAGGCGGTTCGATGGGGAAATGTCGCGGTACCGGCGACGCTGCGACACATCGAATGAGGGCGCGAAAGGAGTATTTTGTGTTAAAGGATACCGTAGTTGGCGGGTTTTGGGTCACTTGGACCATATGTTATGTAATAGTGAGTCAATTGTACTGCGATATGCGGGTTTTTGGGTCATTTGGACCGAGTCAATTAGATATTGGGTCATTTGTCCATAGTGTCGGTTAGGAAGTCATTTGTAAGTGGACAAATATTGTAATGGCAGAAGCCTATAAATAGATGAGAGTTGTAAGTGTTAGACAGAAATAGAGAGAAGACAAAAAGAATAGCAGGCGAGAGATAAGGAGATGTATGGAAATCTATGTTTTGCTTCTGGTATACGATTGCGACAGTAATAACATGATGATGTTTTGGTACGACTTTTGTGCAATGTTGCGATGTGTGAATGTTGTTATATTTTCTTGATGCAATGTTTGCTTACTGTTGCTGTGATGATAATTGCTGCGATTAAGTCATATGTTATAACTCCATGTCGAATGTTTATAATTTCTGTTTAAGTACTGCAATATAGCTAGTCCATGCGGCCATAACTCTCCTCCTCCCTCGGCGGAAACATGGTTCCGTCTGCTCTTCCTGGACGCCTCGGGTGAGACCTCATCCGCTCTGCGGGTGTTGCTGGGTGGGCTCAAACCTGCCCGGGCCGGTGCCCAGGGAGACTGCGGTATGTGTCGACAGTGAGGCGAACCCCTGTCGATTGAGGTCATGTTGGTCAACAAATGGTTCCGTTGTCGGGACCGTGTGTAGAGTAAAAGGAGGTCATGTTGTGGCACCCGACGAAGCCGAAGATACAGAGCTGGTTTGATCAGAAATTATGGGAGTTTGCTGAAGAAGAAAGACGGAACACGCGACTGACAGTAGATCACTGGCTGGGAAGATATATTCACGACGATCGGCATGAATGGTTTTTCTGTGAATTCCCGGTCATTCTGAACGAGTGGTTGTCAAAGCTGACCTTCAAGAAGAGGAACTTACAGGGTGGTGAGCCGACGACTTGGACCCCGAAGTTGATTCAAGAGCTGCAGGAAGTCGATAATAAGGCATCGCGGGCTGTCGAAGTTTGGCTTAATAGCATCTTGGAAGGATACATCACTGAATTTGCGGTCGACACGAAGAAATCCTATAGTGAAGCTGGAAGATACTTCTTCCGAGGACCAAGGGGAAGGTTTCTGCTGTCGCTCCAACTGTTGATTAAGATGCTAATCTGTGAAAAGGGTATATTAAAGATGCACCTTGATCAATAGATAGCCTGGTGGGTGGAGGCTGTGGGTACCGCAACTGCTGGGGAATGGTACATGGAATGGTAAGGGGTAGATGGGTGCAGACCATGAGGAGACTGTGAGCGAAGCCGAGGAAGAAAGTGGTCTTACGAGAGAAGGAGCGAGGTTTCGACGAGAGAATAGGCAGAGGACAGGAGAAGGTCTTGCTGCGATCGAACCGCAAAACTGCGAAGGAAGACCACACGGGATGAAGCGAACTCACAGTCCTGATAGGGACGACCAGGCTATGCTCGGGATAGAGGCAGGACCAAACCCCGGCACCAACGTACCCACACCTCCGCTCACTGACTCACAAACAGCAAGAAATACCACTTCGACATCGCCAAGTTCATCAATTCCACAGAAGTTAATTGGTAGTAGCACAGCGATAGGAAGAAGGAAGCTCAAAATGGAGGGTGATGATGCCAAGTTACCGTTATTCCATGGAAGTGCGACAGACAACCCAGAACAATATTGGTTTTTGTGTGAAGCGGTCTGGACCATGAAACAGATCACTGATGTCGATGCTAAGAAAGGATAGTTAGCCACAACTCTGCGAGGTTGTGCATTAGATTGGTTCATGAAGTTTATTCTAGTCCCTACGGGGGCCCCAGAGAAGTCGCTGGATGAGATTCGAGACGGGCTGATTGTTAAATTTAGACGGCCTAAGTCAGAGGCTCAATATATTACTGAATTGAAGGAAATTAAGCAGTATCCCAATGAGACGGTATGGGATTTCAACCAGCGATTCAAGACGCTGATGGCAAAGGTTAGTTTCGATATGAGCATCGTCCAACATAAAGAATGGTTCATTGCGGCACTGCTACCCCACATTCGACTGTCGCTGATGCAGCAAAACATATCGATGCCTAGCGAAGCTCTAGAGATTGCATTGCAATTGGAGGCGTCACCAATTGGAGATAATGAAGTCGGGATGTCGTAGATACAGACACAGCTCGCCAACCTGACTATACAGTTGCAAGATTTGAAGAAGAACAAGGAACAACACGATGAAGTATGGTATACGCGATGCCGAGGAGAAGGGCATATGAAGGTTAATTGCTTGGATTTCCATAATTATTTGGTGTCAGGTGCCCCAAACCCGTTGAATGGCAGCATATGTCGTGGTGTCATGTTTGTCAGGTGTTTGGGCACAGTCACGATAATTGCCCGTATATACAAAAAATGGTCACAACCCCGCGAAATCTTTATTGCACATTCTGCAAGTCGGTGGGTCACGATGACAAGGATTTCCATGCATATGGATTGCTATAGGAAAGGATGTGTGATACATTCTACGTCAAGGACGATCAGCGCGCCGTGCAATAACCACAACTGCAACCGCAGGTAGCCCAGCCACTACCGCAACCGCAGATGCAGTTTGCACCACAACAACAACAACCGCAACAATTCATGCCGCAATACACTCCGATGCAGATGAATCCCCCACAGCCACAGTATGTACAGCAACTGCAGTATGCACCACAAGGGCAAGGTATACCACCAGCACCGATGCAGCAACAGTTTAACCAACCTCAGTACCAACAGCAAGGCGGCTACCGAGGAGGATACAGGGGCGGACGCGGTGGCGGATTTGGTCGTGGAGGAGGAGGCCGAGGTGGTCGTGGACCTTTTCAATGTTACCACAGTGCGGTATGGGGGCATTATCAGCGCGACTTCCCACTACTACAGAATCAGTGTACGTTCTGTTTTGGTAATGATCATACGGTTGAGAATTGTCCACAGTTGATTGCACGATGGCAAGTTGGGAACGCTCCGCATCTACAGAATCAGGCCTAGCCACAGCAACCAGTACAGAACCAGGTACAACAACCAGTATAGAACCATCCCCCACGACCACCGTCGAACGCCAATCAAAATATCAATCAACCGGGGAATCTGCAGTAGAACGAGACGCAGGGTGCAAATATTGCGACCATTTCTGCGGAACCGCGACCACAAGATGCTTCGGTGGCTATTGTCACTCGTGGAGGCAAGATGACTGGGGAAGATGGTTCGCGACCACTGATTCGGTTGGCTGGTCAGAAGACGGTACCTTTCGACATTGATACGGAGCTGGAGACATTCTTGGAGGCACATCGCACCTTGGAGAAATACCGCGGTAAGGCTGTTGTTTGCGATATGCCGCTTGTCTTTGATACTACATCAGAAGCCGATCGGTCGCCACCACCGAGGACATTGCAAAAGTTTCTTGAAAGTTTTTTGTTATTGGCCCGAGACCCGGCTGCCCTGGTTGAGATTTAGGGATGGTTGTAGCGATTTCTGAAAGGACAGCAGGAGTCGGCAGGAAACTCCCTACAGCGACGGAAGACTGGCAAGGAGATGCGAATGAATTTTCAGATTCGTTCGGATGTTAACATCTTAACCAAGCAGGAGTGGCAGAAGATGGGGAGTCCCCCATTGAGTTGGTCTCCTGTGAAGCTCCGGTTGGCTAACCATGAGAAGGTAACACCCATTGGGTGAGTTCCGTGGCTCACGATTAATATTGAGGGCATGAAGAATTATGCTGACTTTGATGTTATTGAAGTGGTTGAGGGAGGAAGCTCTTATCTGTCACTCTTGGGGATTGGATGGGCTAACAATAGTGGAGCTGTAATCAACTTCAAGAAGCGCATGATGACCTTTGAGAATCACGATTTCAGAGTCATAGCCCCGTTGGATCCGGCTGAAGGACGCCGATATGTGGAGCCTGTAAAAGATGATGATCACACTAGATGGGACCATGCATTCAATATTTCTGAAGATTATATTCATCCTACTGCCTACGGTGAGTTGGAGTGGCACAGCGAGAGCTCTGCATCTTCCGTCTCTGATGATGCCTTGGAACATTGGCAGAACCGAATGCATGAAGTGCCATTCCAGAAATGTGGCTTAGTTACGCAATCCTTATGTCGTGTTGCGACAGAAACGATCACATTGCCTGTCTATGAGGGGTTGCCTGGCTAACCACCTTTTTAACAGAATTTGAAGACCGCATCTCAGAACCACAACGATTGCTGGCATTGGAGGAAGCACTGAAGGCTGCTCCGGCACACTGGTGGGCCACACATAAGAAATTCATTATTGGTTGGTCATAGTGTCGAAGGTTGATGATGGTTCGGTTTGGCGATACTGAGGTTTATCACACTGGCAAGTATGATGGTTGGACTAATCCTAGTGATCATGTGATGGAGTGCCAATGATTATGGGTAGCGCGACCCAGAGATGAGTGGGTCCATGCTTTTATCCATACTTTGGATGAGATGCCGCGCTCGTGGTACATTGCAGTCGAGTTGCACCGAGACATTACAACATGGGGGGAGTTGATGGTCTGTTTCACTCATATGTTCACTTTTGCGGATGCCAACCCTGATGTCCATAACGCCCTACAGCTCATCCGCGACGTGGTACTTTAGGTTGTTCCGGCGGCCTACCCTGTCGACCCGCACACATATTGTCAGATGCAGTCTCTCATAGAGTGCTTCAACATCACCGGTGGGCCAGAGGACGATGATGATCCACGGAATGTTAGCATTCCTGAATCTGAAGGAAGTCGCGATGTGGTCCCACCTGCTGCGCCAAGTAATCCGTTCAGTCAACCATTGCAGCTTCGCAAGACAAATATCGGCACAGATGCTACTCCCAAGTTTGCTAATGTTGGGGATTATTGGGATGATGAGATGATGAGTAAGGTTACTGAGTTACTTCATGAGTTTCAAGATGTGTTTCCCATGAAGTTTTCCAAAATGAAGGGCATCCTGGGTGATTTAGGAGAGATAAAGATTCCATTAAAACCAGATGCTAAGTTAGTCCGACATCGACCTTATCGACTAAATCCGCGACATAAAGAAAAGGTCAAGGCGGAACTTGATCGCATGTTGGATGCTGGTATTAATGAACCTGTGGAAGAGTCCGAATGGATCAGTCCTATGGTGGTGCAGGACAAGAAAACAGGCGAAGTGCGCATTTGTGTCGACTTGCGGAAGTTGAAGGATGCCTGCTGCATGACCCTTTTCCGACCCTGTTTACTGATGAAGTACTTGAAGGAGTGGGTGGCCAGGAGATGTACTCATTCACTAATGGATTCTATGGCTACCATCAGATTCACATTGCCAAGGAAGATCGCCATAAGACAACTTTTGTTACTGAATGGGGTTGCACAGGTGCGCAGTATATTGTCACGGCGACAGAATACTTAACCCGATGGGCTGAGGCGACACCCGTAGTTGATTGCTCCGCCGCAATGGCTGCTCAATTTTTGTTTGATCACATTATCACTCGCTTCGGATACCCCAAGATATTGCTGAGTGATCAAGGAAACCACTTTCTTAATCGCACTATCAGCGCATTGACGGAGGAGTTGCAGATACAGCATAAGAAGAGTACACCCTACCACCCACAGGAAAATGGAACGGTGGAGGCGTTTAACAAGGTATTGGAGCATGCGTTGACAAAGGTGTGCAATGTGAACCGCAACGACTGGGATCTGAAAATCCCAGCAGTGTTGTGGGCCTATCGCACCACATGTAAAAGGTTGATTGGTCAGACACCTTTTAAGCTGGTATATGGGAAGGAAGCAATTATGCCAATGGAGTACATTGTTCCAAGTCTACGAATTGCGGCTGTTACGAGCATGGATGATGTCGCAGCATTAGATGAACGTCTAGCGCAATTGGTGCAGCTGGAAGAGGATTGATTTATCGCTGGCTTTCACCAAGGGGTGGAGAAGGATCGCCAGCAGGCATGGCATGATCGCCACATCAAAAGTAAACAGTTTCAGCAAGGCGACTTGGTGTTATTATACGACAGCAAGTTTATGAAACATCCAGGAAAATTGTAGATGCATTGGCTGGGTCCATATCACATCAATAGTATTACTTCAGGTGGAGTGGTTCAGTTGCAGCGGTTGGATGGGGTGATGCTCCCCAAGCTAGTAAATGGTCACAGGCTGAAGCCCTATCAATCGAGCTTGGAACAGTGCGATGTCTGAGTCGCATCGAAAAAAAAAGTGTGTTGCAGGTTGCTTGGTGGCATATGGCGCACCAACAGAAGAAGGTATGCGCAAGCAAGGAGGCTTGTGCCACAAGTTTGGAGCAGTCGGAGACACATGGCAGCATTGCGACCCAGTCAACTCAGTAATAAATGCCAAAAGTTTAGACAGTTAATTAATGGCGCTGTTCGAATGATGGGAATTAATGGTGGATCTGGCCGATCGGTGGACAGGATCGACGACGGATTTGCGTCATTAATACAGGATTTGGTTGAGTTAATGCATGATTTAGTCAGGATTACGGTGGATTTGAGTAGATGCTATAAGTATGGCCTAGCGTCGGTCGGAAGACACCGAGGAATTAGTAAGAAGTGTTGTTGTGGAATGCTATAGTGATTTGAGCCAGTTGTTGTTAAGTATATAACGAGGAGTGGTGAGGTATGCCAGGTGAACTGGAGACAGTGGACATTAGCAGTGAAGTGGAGTCTCCATTCATTCTTGTTGCTGTCGAACGAGAAGCTGTGTCCTCGGACACCATTGATCTTGGAGCCGAGGTTTCCAACATGCCGGTGGGAGCATCAAGTGTTGCTAAGAAGCGCCGAGGAAGTCAGCCTTCTGAATCTCCGCAGAGTAAGAGGTTGCTTCGGTCTGCAGTGGTTGGCGAAGCTCCAGAGCAGGTGGGGCAATCCAGTCGCACCATTCATCCATCTGCCCAATGGATGGGACAATCAACTAGTAATATCCTTGTTTAAATCCCTCCTATTCGGTCGGATGCCACCCCACGTAAGATAAACCCGAAATAGAAATACAATGTGAAGATGCCCGCACTCCCGGCTGGGATGGAGTGCTTTGTGGATATTGGGCTGGCGCTAATGTGCTTGCGCTACGAGGACCACGACATGGTGGCCCAACCCAAAATTGCATCAGCACCATATGTGCCTGAGACACGCCATTCACCGATTCCAGAGATACACGATTGGGCACGAGAACTGCGGCAGGTCGGCTTGTTAGGGCTAATTAACATGCTGCATTTTGGGTGCCTAGCGGAAGTTGGTGCTTGTGTAAAGCAGCTCTTGTTATGCTTCCATGGGGGTTCGTTGTGGTTGGACAGAGAGGTCTTGGTCACTGTTGACTTGATTTCTTTCATTACCGGCTTGCTTAAGAATGGCGTTGATCCGGCGCAGTTGATTCAAGGAAAGGCAAATGAGAAGAAGCGGGTGCGTCAATTGGCACAGAAGTATGGCTTTGGAATTGGATGGGCGTGGGTATCCACCAGTAGCTGCAATGATCAGGCGGTACTCACGGGCATTAAGATCCTGTCCTGTAAAGTGATTAGGGGAGGTCTCCCTAACCAATGTAATTCGGGAATAGTTGCTTGTGCAGAGCAATGTGCAGAAGGAGTCCAGATGAACTAGTCCCTATATCTCTTGAATCAACTAATGGAGGACGTCACAGCGGTCCAAGTGGGTAGAGGCGCTTTCTCATATAGTTGGTTGTTGTTGTTGATTGCTCTAGTTGCATGGAAAGATCCCGACACCTACTAGGGTATGGATTGCTCGACTGCAGTGAAATGACGAGGGGCCCGTTATCAGAATCTATGGTATGTACGAGAGCCCGAGCGAATCCAGGAGTGCCAATTGCAGTTTTGGCTGTATTCGAAAATGCTTTGTGACGCAGCAACACAGGTCCCACGAATATCTGAAGATACTGTGGCACGATTCAAACCTGTTATGGCATTTGCAATACGGCCAAGTGTCATACATATACAAGCTCGCCGTGATATTGATCAACAATGGTTGAAAACCAGGTATAAGGTGACAACGAAAGATTTGGAGGTTATTGTGAATGAGTGGCCGGAGGCCTAGCGACAGCCCATGAGTTCAGTAGAAATTGACGCTGGAGGTCCGTCGTTGGGTCCTGTGGATCTAGTATCAACGTAGGATCAGCAGAGTCGTCATGATTCTGATCATGAGTCGACCAGAACACCAACGACGCATGATAGTGACCGCGCTCTTGAAGAAAACCAGTCAAAATGGCACCACGAGCACGCGACGCTGTGGAAATGCTTCACTTCGTTTCCCGTGGCAGCACCCTAGGGGCCCTGCGAGCCCTAACGACGAGTGTCCCTGAGCGCCTTGATACGGCAGGTGCACTTACACTGTGTTATGCCCGAGTTGAGGGTCGGTCCAGCATGGTTAAGTACGCAGTAGTTGTTCGAAGGATTGTGCTCTTCTCGACCCCTGAGATGGTTGGGGCGGTAGCTCCCCACCCACAGTAGGAGTCATTTGTTGGTGCGAAACAGATGTGCCAGAGCCATCTGCTAATTTTGCACCTTGGTATTGTTCGTCCTCTTTTCCTTCCCATCAGTACCATTCACAGAGACTGGAGGATGAGTTTGATAAGTACATGACAGCAAGTCGGGCGATGACCATTTTTGGGTTAAAAGTACAAGACAATGAGTCGTCGATCAGTGTAGCAGAAGGAGTAGGACAACACCGCGTGATCCAGACAACAAGAACAGTTACCAGAACATAGTTCAATTCGAATGCACTATGTCCAGTAGTTGACGTGGCTCGAGGGCGAGCCACAAGATTGTGTTGGGGGCCTGTTGGCAGGCGGTTCGATGGGGAAATGTCGCGGTACCGTCGACGCTGCGACACATCGGATGAGGGCGCGAAAGGAGTATTTTGTGTTAAAGGATACCGCAGTTGGCGGGTTTTGGGTCACTTGGATCATATGTTATGTAATAGTGAGTCAATTGTACCGTGGTATGCGGGTTTTTGGGTCATTTGGACCGAGTGAGTTAGATATTGGGTCATTTGTCCATAGTGTCGGTTAGGAAGTCATTTGTAAGTGGACAAATATTGTAATGGCAGAAGCCTATAAATAGATGAGAGTTGTAAGTGTTAGACAGAAATAGAGAGAAGACAAAAAGAATAGCAGGCGAGAGATAAGGAGATGTATGGAAATATATGTTTGCTTCTGGTATACGATTGCGACGGTAATAACATGATGATGTTTTGGTACGACTTTTGTGCAATGTTGCGATATGTGAATGTTGTTATATTTAGGCTTGATGCAATGTCTGCTTACTGTTGCTGTGATGATAATTGCTGCGATTAATTCATATGTTATAACTCCATGTCGAATGTTTAAAGTTTATGTTTAAGTACTGCAATAGAGCTAGTCCTTACAGCCACAACTCTCCTCCTCCCTCGGCGAAAACATGGTTCCGTTTGCTCTTCCTGGACGCCTTGGGTGAGACCTCATTCAATCTGCGGGTGTTGCTGGGTGGGATCAAACCTGCCCTGGCCAGTGCCCATGGAGACTGCGGTATGTGTCGACAGTGAGGCGAACCCCTGTCGACCGAGGTCGCGTTGGTCAACACCTACATACAATGCAATGTCCATAACTGGTGGTACTTGTTCAAGGTCTCCAACAAGAATACATGAGCAACCACCGAAAGAGATGTTTTTGTGGCGAGGTAATGCTTCACGGAGATGTTCATCAATTTGGTTTAAAAGTGTTGGACCTAGGAAGCTCATTTCATCAATGATAATGTAGTGGATATGGTGAAGTTCCTCTTGGAGGTTTGAAAGTGAATTCCCTTCTAAAGGCATGAATTGTTTTATAGGAATATGAAGGGTTGAATGGATAGTAGATGCTTGGATATTGAATGTCGTGAAGCTAATAGGGGCAACTAACAAGAGCGAGGATTGACAAAAATTGTTGTTCAATGAAAGGGATTGTCTAATGCAGTGAATCAAGAATGATTTGCCAGTGCTTGCAGACCCTTGTATAACCATTTTGAGTGGAGGAGTTTTTTTTGTGTTTGTAGAGTTATTGACGACAATGGAGAGGGATTTTATTTGAGTGGGGGACAATGTTCATAATTCGGTGTATCAGAGTAGGATGGTTGAGGGAGGTGGTGGCGTGACCGATTGTTTTGTATGAAGTCAATGGAAAGTTCTTGCAAGACGAGGGGGATGGTCGTATCATGCCGATTATGGTTGTTGTCAAAGTCATGACGACCTAGGATGTCAGGGTCACTTATTTGCATGTCATTGCTATGGTGTAGTTGGGAGAGCAATTCTCATTCATCTAAATTGCATGGGTTGTGGGTTTTACAAATCATCATAAACCATGATATGTTCTGATAAGGAAAGGGGTTCAGATGGTTTTCGATCAACATGACAAGGAGTGTAGTTCAACTTTAGTTCTTACCAATTTTTAAAAATGGCTTTGTTGGAAGCACCAATGTCAAACTATATATTGCGGAAAGGTTTATAAAGCATGAGTTCAGATCTGCAGAAATCAATGAACAAGGGTGTATCTATGGAGGGGATCGAATAGTAACGGGGAAGAACACGGATGATGGCCTTGGGCTCTCTTGGTTTCCATTTTTCTTTTTTCCGATGAGCATTATATGACCAAGATATTGCATCTTCTATGATAGAGATGAAATGAAAAGCGGGAGGGCATGAAAGGTAGGCATCTATGAAGTTTGTTGATGTGAAGGATGTGGGATTGTCTGATGAAACATGTTTAAAATTTTTGCAGTTGACGTTGAGGGAGAAGAAAGTGCATCTACTAATTGTGAGAGGTATTTTTTGCAACATATGGCATGTTTCTTGGGATCCAATGTCACGATCAACAAGTGTTTCAGAAAGGAATTTTTGAATAGCAACAATGGAAGGGTCAAGAAGTGGTGCAGCATGGACAATTCGTCAAAGCATTTGGTGAAAGCTTTCAAATTTTGTTTTTGATTTAGATGCATACTTAACGATGTATTTTTAAATGGCATGTATGGAGAGCACTGGTTGGTAGTCAAATTCCTGCGCCATATTGATAGGATGGAAGGGACATGCCTATTCAAACGGTCATCATTGAGAGTTGGTTTGTATGTTATTTGGCCATTAGCATCAATGGACATGGAAGAGGAGTTTTGCAAAGGCCATGGTGCATTATAACAACATGTGTAGGAAGACCCTTTTTTTCGAAGGCATGTATTTGTTGTGCATTTTGTGTGTCGTTGGATGTGGTTGAGTAGTTATGTATAGTCATGCAAAGGGTTTTCTTTTAGAACGTTGTCAGTTACTAGATAACAAGCATGGATCGGGCTTAGCTGAGTGGGGTAAGAAAGGGGCTTGTTGGTGTTTTTCTCGTGTGCTCCAAGTAGAAATAAAACAATCAAAGAATTCCTTAGCTTTATCAACCTCAGTAGCATTCCCCGACTCAAGCTTTTCCATATCAGGTGCATTTGGTAACGCCTTGGGGGAAAAGTGATGGAAATTCCATTGAGAAAGGGGCCTCTGTGTTGTATTCATTGATAGGGGACAAACCTATAGGTGGTCAATCCATTGCATTTGTTGGTGATGAAGAAGGTGTTTTCAATAAACTTCTTATTTGTTGGAACTTTGTATTTGTATTAGGGAGAATATTAGCAAAGGACGAAGTTTGTTAGGATTTTGGCTCTGAATCTCTAGGACATCTTAGGTGGCCCAGGCCCATTGAATCTCTTGTCCCCATGACCATCACACACTTTTTTTTACCTTTAGTGTTAGAAGTGTCTCTGTAGGGAAAGGAAATATGATCCATTTGGATTACCTTTCCCTTCAATAGCTTCCTCACTGTTCATCATCTTGAGGGGATTGGCTATTTTTAAATGCTTTGTTTTCTTTCTAGAAGATTTATTTTCTTCCTTTAGATGTGCTATTGCACTCACCTTGTCTTCTTTACATTGCATCTCTTGAAATTCCATGGATCAATGTTGGAAATTTAATGGACATTAATAAATTAAATTAAAGACCTACAAACCCTAAAATAATCTGCTCAACTGGATCATCCTGGTGCAAAGCAGCTCTGAAAATATGCTCAAACAGAACTGGTGCAGAGAAGTTCTAATTAATGCCTGTTATTTCTTCCAATACCCCGGTCCCTTACTCAATGCCTGCAAACCTTGCAAGTAACTAAAATCCACATAGTAGTATAGATGGAATTTGAACACAGGTTTTTTTTAATATAACCCAATTACTTTGTAACTGAGACAATATCTTTCCTTTTTTAACAATTGTTGCAGGAAGAGAGCAATTCTGTTGAGGTGGGTTCACTTTGGCAATAGAAAAAATAATTCTTGGTTATGTTAAAGCTCATTATCTATTCATAAAAAAATTAGAATACAAAAGTCCCTTCAGACAAGTGACATAGTCTCGGTCTACATGCTTGGGGGGGCTCTTGGATTCACAATTGATTGACAAGCAAATAGAACATGATTATTTTTACACTAATGGGTTAGTGGGTTAGTTCTTCTGTTACCAGAAACGGAACGCCAGTGGTCATTTCAGTCCAAAAACGCGCAAGAAATGGGAACGGGACACAAAACGACATTTTCTACGTCCATTCTCATTTTTCAAGCACTAAAACCATTTTTTGCGAAACGATTTTCGTTTCTTATCGTTTCTCATAGCCGTTTCTAGATTTCATTAAAATTTAATGGTTAGAATTTTGATTTTATCCATTTTTCAGTTACAAATAGGGAAGAACACGTCGATTTCTTCCCTATGTAGGGGCGTTAGGTGATCATGATAATATGGGATATTGGTGAAACCTTCCAAAATATTTATAATACATATAAGAAACAATGAACTTGGAACGTACAAATATCGGATGAGTGAAGGTCATATTGCTTGGAGCTTCCAGTAATTAGACCTGTTTTTCAGCATTGACATGTCATCATGCCTCGTTTGATATCGAGAGGAGAGGTTTGTTTTTTTGTGAAGTTAATATTAACACTCCTAAATTCATGGCTGATCTATAAAGAAAAATTGGTGTGTTAGTTACAAATTTCATTTTAATTTCTAATTTAATTCGTTGAAGTTAATAAATGTAGAATGGATCTTGATAACATATAAAAAATATGTGAATGATAGTTACGAATTAATCTAGATTTGACAGGTTTATAATAAAGAAACATAAAGTAAATGTTAATTACAAAAGAATTCGGATTTTTCTTTGACAAATTAATAACAAATAAAAATATCATATAAGAGTGAAGAAAAAATACCTTCAAATTTATTATATAGTATCTCTCATCCTTGCAAACATATGTAAACAATATAGGAATATG
Organism: Larix kaempferi; assembly: GCA_027924585.1. Classification (NCBI taxonomy): domain Eukaryota; kingdom Viridiplantae; phylum Streptophyta; class Pinopsida; order Pinales; family Pinaceae; genus Larix; species Larix kaempferi. The sequence continues at coordinate 29,782,259 of BSBM01000217.1, forward strand.
GCAGCTTCTTAAGGTGTCTAATATTTATGTAAACAATATAGGAATATGACCACTTCTTAAGGTAAACCAAAAGCAACAATCATTGTCCTAAAATACAAATCTAAAAACAGGGCATACGGTAAAATAGATTTGATCATTATGATTGATTGAATTTGTTCATTACAATCTTGGAACCTTCAGTTTTGTTGTTTTTATCTCTCCTCGTTTCTTCTATGCGAAAGTTGTAAACTTCTTTTCTCGTACCGTTCTCATTTCTCATTCTGTTTCTCGTTGCTCGTTTCTGGTAACATAGGTTAGTTCTAGTGATTTAAGCTTTATGCAAGAGTACTAACTATTTTTATTCACTTCACTCAATGTCTCTACCTCCTCAAGCTCCATAATCAGCCCAGCTAATTCAAATGGATACCATCCATGAAATGTGCTTCATTTCTTAAAAAAGAAAACATGACTGTGTTGTTGGAATAATACTAATTTTATTTTACATTTCAACCTTTGACCCATAAAAATGTACAGCCATTGGCTGCATGATTGTTAGGATTGCAAATTTCACAGTTTGTGTCACCAAAAATACAACTGTGTGTTGTGACCTTAATGGTCATCATTGGCATCTTCAAAAAGCTCCATTGTTGTTTTAAACTTTGCTATTACAGTTCTTGTGTTTTGCTTGCCTGTTTTATATTTCATCGAACTTGCATTTGTTGATAGTGAAGCTAAAAAATAGTGAGAAATTCCACCTCCTAAGAACGAGCAGTACACAACCCGAGTCCAAGGCAGAATCCTGAAAATAATGCACAATTGGGTTGAATCTACTGCAAAGAGTAGGATTGCTAACTTATATGAAACTTTACTATGAAGGTCGTAAAAAACAATAGTTTCACGTTTGCACATTTTCTTACCAAATTACAACATAAAATTCCTTTTCCAAATTGCAATGGGAACATTTAGGTCCACAATCGCCATGGAAAGGGAGATTTTTGGTTTTTACTCGGCTCTTATTCCACCAAGGCTCTCTTACAACAAAAACATTTTTTGCAATGTGAGAGAAAATAAACGAGTTGATTATGTCCAAAAAAAATGTCTCTTACACATAAAACATTTACTTTGTTCTCTGAGTGAAACGAAGGGACTTTATTGTATCCTAGGGTCTTTTAAAATTAATACATTTTATTCTTCCCTCAAAGTGGAACCAAGTAACTTTTTTTTGTCCAGTGGAAGGATCTAAGTGGAATTTTGAAATAAAAACGTAAATGTATAACATACACCCAAAATAACATATTAGCGATAGTTCATTTGCAGATCACATCCAAAATATATAAAAATACACCCAAAATAACTACTTCATCAAATCTCATGTGAATATCAATGCCAATGAATGAAAGCACATATTCCATCTCAGAGCAAAGAAAAACATGAGACATATAGAACTTTATTAATGACCTAAATGCATCGATGTAGGTAGAATGCGTTAGATCTATATGCCTTACAAACTAACCCCTTGCTTGTTCTTCAAAATAATGAAAATTCAACACTTGCTATTTCTTCACCATAAAGGGGAAATACTAATGTAGACACATCATCTGTTGAAAAAGAGCTTTGAGAAAACCACATATACTGCAAATTCCTGCATACCTTAGCGGTCTGAATCCGGGTGCGTCTCTTCCTCAAGCGACGGGGCGAATGGGAGCATGCAGGCTAATGGAGGATCCATTAACTCAAAATCTCCTTCCAATAATCGCACCACCATTCCCATTGAAGGTCTCATACCCGAATTGCTTTGAATACACCACAGGGCCGTCTTTATCAACTGATAAGCCTCATCCATCTCCTGCGGCCTCTTCAATTTCAATCCACTCTCAATCAATTCATCCATTTTCCCATGTCTGGCCGCCTTGAAAGCAAGAGAAGCAAAATACCAATTTTTTTAATCCTTAGAGTTATTCACGTTCTTACTCCCCCTGATTATTTCCAGAAGCACCATCCCATAGATGAACACATCGCTCTTGTAAAGTAACTCCCCACCCCATAAACCACTTGGGCGCCATGTATCCAGGGGTCCCTCTCACACATGTAACCACACGACTTTCTGAATCTCGTTTTAGAGACCTCGCCATGCCAAAATCAAAGACTTTAGCCTTGAAATCGTCATCCAAGAGAATGTTCTGAGGCTTGACATTAAGAGTAGAATACCAAGTCTAGACTCCTCGTGCAGGTATACAAGTCCCCTACCAATGTCATGCGCAATTGAATATCTGGTCTTCCAATCCAGCTTTTTGTCTGAAGCAAACAACCATTTATTCAGAGACCCATTGGGCATGAATTCGTAGACCAGAATACGTTGTGGCCCTTCCACACAGACACCGCACAAACTTACAAGATTGGAATGATTAAGGCACCATATGGTGGCGATTTCTGCACAAAAAGCCCATTGTCCATGCCCAATCTCATTGAGTAGACATTTCATGGCAACTTGAGCACCATCGGTCAAAGTTCCTGCGTATACATTCCCAAATCCTCCTCTTCTAATCTCTTTGTTGAAGCTTCCTGTGGCTTTCTCCGGGGCAAGGAAACTGAATATCGTTGGAAGACCGGGTAGATTCTTAAGATAATCTCCATTAAAATCATCCGGAACAGGTTCAATCGCATAGGTATGTGAAATCTCGACACCTATATCAATCACATTTCGAGAAGAAATCTCGACACGTTCAATCGCATTGGGAGGAGAAATATTTACATATGATGCTCCCAGAACATAAACTACTGTGCGACTATAAGCTGAAGGAAACTGTGACTACAGAATGAAGGAAACTTGCATGCCAAGAATACAAATTGAAGGCGGACAGAGGTAGATGGAGGCTATACCGTAGATGGAGGCAGCCCTGCCTAAGAGTGTCGGCGGCAGGTAGATCTGCATTGATGTGCATTTATGGGAGTAGGTGCGGAGTTTAAATGGCCATCCGTTCAATGGTAGAAATGGCGGGCAAGCAGATCAACGAGCCAGACTATCCCAATCGTCAGACGAAGGATCGAACGGCTACAAACCAATATTTTTTTTTCAAAGAGTCTACTCCCACTTGTAGAAACACCTTACATCATAAAAATATAACTTCCCCATCTTGTTCTTCACAATTACAATGATACTTGTGCACTTAAATTCTCCCATTTTGTTGAACACAATTGCAAAGACGGATATTGTATCATTGTATAAATCAATATGACAGAAATCTACTGAAAATATTTACAAGTTAGTTTGGTTCTGATTAAAAGAAGCATACCATGAATTGATTGAAAAAAGCATACCATCAGTTGAATGTAGGATTTCAGCAGCACCCAGGACTTCTTCAATTCAAAGCCAATAGTGTCGGCACAGGCACGGGCACCTCAGACCACCTCACCTTCTAGGTTGAGCGGGGGATTGCAGCAACTTTTTTGTAATTTTTGCTTGGAAGTTGAAACCAGAGATCAGAGGCATGAAATTGAAATCATTAAGACCAAAGAATTACAAACCCCGGTGATTTAAGAATTAAGAAACTTACGGTCCATATATCGGCAGGCACGGGCGAAGCATAGCCAACGGTGAACATAATGTATCAGGGAACATCCAACCCATCTTAATACTTGAGCGTGGTGGGAAAATTAGGGTTATAAAAAGGGCATATTTTACCTGTTATCAGCCATCTCCCCCATATCCGTTGAGCGTGGGATTGCAGCAGATTTTTTGTATTTTCTGTTTTGAAGCTGAAACTAGAGATCAGAGATTTGCAATTGAAATCATTAAGACCAAAAAATTGCAAACCCCGATGATTTAAGAATGAAGAAACTTAAGGTCCAGATATACGCAGGCATGAGGATAATGATGAACGAGGATATATATATATATATATATATATATATATATATATATTCGGCTTTATATATATAACTTACTTTCAACTGCATGTAACACAAATAATATATTAAAAAAATGAATGGAGAGGGCGATTGCATGCCGATGGCTCTTATTTTTCATAATAAATACGATATACAATTACCTTAATTTTTAATTTGAATCTAAAAATCATAGTCAAAGTCATAATAGGATGACCATTGTTAATATTCATGTGTCATTGCTGGAATTGTACATCTGCCTTTCAAATTTATTTAAAATAAAATACCAATCTTATTATTAATATTTTAGTTTGTTTTTTTCCTAACTATTCCGATTGTATATGTGTTGATGATGATTGCGAAAACATATATTTGCTCTCTGTATTAGTTAAATTGTGTATATAACTACTTGTAGGATTTTTTTGTTTAGATTTTTTAATAATAAATAAAATCATTTTCACCTTAAAAATCATTGGCATGTTCATATCGGTTTTGAAGCATATTGTGGGGAACAAGTCCTAGCATTGGCTCTCTCGCTCAAGCTAACAAAGGATAACAAGAGCAACACGGAATCCCTTCATTGCAGTAGTCAATAATAGTCATAACGCATTTTAGAGGACTTGCTGTCTAATTTGATTTACTTTAGGCGTGGAGGCCGATTCATAATAAATTGTTTGATTTAGTTGTGGGAGGCCACGCCGACTTCTTTTTTTCACACAGTTAAAATTTACAAGCATTTTTAAATTATCTTTCCCAGTAAAAAAATCCTCTCCTCCAAACAGTCTACAAGCCACCAAAGCAAGTAAAACAAACTGAAACATCAACCACATGATATCCAAGTCTCCTACTTCAACCACAAAGACCAATATATTCATCACGGTCCAAACAATCAAAAAATAGTTTACAAAATTGGGTATTTCACAAGGAGAAAGACAAATAAGGTCCAAAAAATAATGCTGCTAAAAGTAGAAAAAAAATCACTAAAACTAATTCTAGCATAAGATATCGAAAGCAAAAAAGTTCTAAGTTCTATGGAGAATATATCTCCAGGCCGCCAATTGATATGAGATGGTCGTTCACCTAGGTCTCATGGTAAATGCTCCCTTCCATCACCTCCAAGCCTCATCGAGACAATTCATCTGTTGCGGAGTTATGTTCGCGATATATATGTATAGTGAATAGTTGTGGCATATTTGAAAGGAGGACTTTTACTTGGTTCATCCAAGAGGAGAGAGCCAATGCGTTAATTGAGCCAGCATTACACACCCAATTGATAATAGTTAATGAGTCCCCTGCAATTTGAACCAAATTAATGTGATGAAGCTTCACATAATATAATAGCAACCAAAGAGCCAATATTTCCCCTTTGGTATTAGTCCTTGATTCGCAGCACATCCATAAATTAATATGTCTCTTGTCCGCCAGTTCAACAAAGGCCCTAGCTCCACCAAACGAGATATACTAAATCGTTAACTCTAAATTGTTATACTATATGGAAAACGTAAAGATACCTAAATCGTAAATAAAATTGTCTCATTTCTCTTACTTGGAGTTCCAATAATCAAATTGAAAGAGAAGATAATTTAAATATTTGTTTTTTAACTCTATCTTATGAGTCATTCATCAAAGCATGTTTCATTATTGAGTTCACTTTCTTAAATAGATTTATGTTTGAAGCAAACCTCTTTGTTTGAATTTAAAATAATGTATAGGAAATGTTAACTCTAAATTATTATACTACATGGAAAAGGTAAAGAATACCTAAATCATAAATAAACTTGTCTCATTTCTCTTACTTGGAGTTTCAATAGTTAAATTGAAAGAGAAGCCTCGATTTGAATATTTGTATTTTAACTATATCTTATGAGTCATGTCCATCAAAGCGTGTTTCAGTATTGAGTTCACTTTCTTAAATAGATTTATGTTTGAAGCCAACCTCTTTGTTTGAATTTAGAACAATAGTTTTCAATAATACAAAGAATTTTGATTACTAAAGTAACGTATCATTGAGATAAAAGTCGCTGAGTGTCATAGGTGGAAACATTATCAATACTTTATGCAAACTTTCTACTTGTTTTTTCTATATTTTCTTCTACATGGGGAAGAAGTTGGTTCCTTAACTTGATTTGTACTAACACAATTTTAGAAAGTAGTTAAGTTTTGAACTTGTGAAGGTTGTGAATTTCAACTTTGAATAGATTGCAAGTAGAGGGATTTAAATTATAAGAGGATAGATTTGGAAGTTGGATTAAAAAAAAAAACAAGTCTAATTGTTTCATAAAATGAGAAAAATAAAGCCTCCGACTTGGAATGACAAAAATGAAATTGTGTATGTGCATGATCAAATGAAATTGTGTATGTGCATGATCTCTAGAGTGTCCTTACCGAGGAAGAATAGCTCTATGATAGAACTAGGCGTATAAAGGCATGTAAATAGTCCCAATAGGATTTCATACTTTGTAGAGTGGAGTATTGGTATCAATATTTAATGAACAATGATAATCAAGTTCCCTTGTTCTGTTATTGCTCTTTTTTTCACTTCATCACATCTACTTTACTTTTTTCTTTTATTTTTTCCTTTTAGCGTTCCTTTGCACCTTCTGGGGCAATTGCTAGTATGTATACATGAACACCCCTGATATTTATATATGTCATTTTTGGATCTTCTTCACATAGGAAAGATCTCCGCCTCTTCGATCCTCAACTTTTGTTTCTTATTTGCTGCTTGACTTCGTTCCTCATCTTCTCTTCATAAAGTTCGGGTATAAGTATGACCCTTCTCTTTAAGAGTAGATTCTTGATCACATAGGATATTGCGCGCCTCAACTGTTTTTATTGGGTTTTTAATAATTATTTATAGATATTATATTTAGATACGTAATCTATTACTTTAATTTATGCTATATTTAGGAGGGAGCCGGTCTTCCAGGGTATGAAGCCACCATTAACTAAAACAATCTATTACCTTAAATAAAACCATTCATTACCCTTAACCAAATACCACGATCATATAATGCATCAAGGCTGTACATTGTTTCACCCTGGTAAACCTTGATGATCTACTCAATAAAGTTCACAATCCAAAATTTCAGATATAAACATTTATAAAACAAGAGCCACGAGGTGGCAATGTCCCCGACATTGCCACTTCCAATGGATGTTGTCTGGTGTAATCAAATATGCTTTAGTGATGAAGAATGCATAAAAACATTCAAAAATTGTATTATCCATTAGAATCTCTTATACACACTAAACAAAAGAATGAAGAGCAAACTCTATGAGAAATGAAATGGGGCTAGCAAAAAAAACTTTGGTGATCAAACTAAAGACTTATGTAATGATTGACTTCTAGAGAGAAGTTTTTAATCTTTCCATCTAGAATAGAATATGTAGTATGTAAGATTATGACTTATAATTGAAAAAATATTTTTTAGATTGGATTTAGTAGAAGTGGCGGTCATGTTAGGTGAGACCGGGACCCATTCAAGAAAGAGTAGGATGACTCACTGGGGCAAAGGATATTACGACTAGGAGTTAGGTGCTACCACTTGGCATGGTTTTTCTCCTTGTGGAAAGATCCTCTTCGACATTTGGCGGGCTTCATTAGGCATTGGAGAGAGGGTAGTTGTGGAACGCGTTGTTTTAAAGAAAGGAGAGCCGCAGTAAAGGGGCAGGGGTTCTCGAAATGCACTGCTCGACGAAAATTGTTGATCGCTGTGTGATTGTAGTTGCTTCTCATGGCGCGTTATATCATGGTGGAGAGGCATCACTGGGGAAGGGGGACTGTGCGCCGTGTGACTTCAGCTACTTCTCGTGGTATTACACCGAGGTCGAAATGCGCTAAGTAAGTTTTGGTAAGAAAAGTATATCTTGCAGATACACTACGGTCGGTTCGACAGGGCGTCTCTATGGAAGAACTAAACCTATCTTTTAATCAAAGGAAACTCAGAGGTAGACCTCCTCTGCGAGCTGACCTAAAACAAGAAAATGAACTCAACTATAGCCTACAGGGATTGGCGGAGCATGAGGCAAATTGCTATCATAGTATGCAGTTGCAGGGTTCCCATTTAGTCTCAAGAGAGATCCAAGAAGTCGCAAAAAGTATTTCTTAATATCGTAAGTAATTGAACTAGTATGACAAATGGATTAAGACCCTTGCATAAAGTAATCAAGGGATTATAAGAACCTCAATTGTAGGATTGAGGATTTAATACATGTTAACTACTAATCGTTTTCTAAACAATGCTATGATGACAAACTTTGTTCTTTATCATGAATACTTTTATTGTGAATATTGCAATGGGAGAAAATGTTTGCGTCGTGTGACTAATATTAAATTGTCACATTTGGGGTATGTTACACAATAAATGTGAACATAAGCCATTCACTTAATCTCCATACCATTAGTATTACAACATTTTGATATGCATTCTCTAAACCTGAAAATAAAAAAAGAATAAAAACAATTCAATGCAGCACATGTTCGAGGCAAAAAAAACTCTCACAATCTAGTTGGCTTGCATGCTCTACTCATTTTTATTTATTAATGACTATCCAACATTTTGAAGCATTCTTCATATTATGTCATGAGTTCTCATTTAAGGATTTAAAGTATGAATGGAGTCAAAGATCATTAAAAATTATGAAAACTTGGTAAACTCAGTCAAATTAGGGTCAAATCGTTTAAGTTGAGATGATCGAAGATGGGATTGGTGTATGCATGACTCTATGAAGGAATTCGAAGATTTAAAAGGCTAAAATGTGGTCTTATAATGTGGTGGGAAAAAATTGCAATTAAGAATAAATAAAAACATCTTAACACAAATTTATTATTTTTTAACAAATCAAGCTATTTACTAAACATGATATAAAGAAATGAATAAAATATGAATGCTCATGTGCATTGATGACTTTAAACAAAATGTTAAATGTTATCAATCATACATGTCCATGATGGCCAATAAGTGCAATATATTGCTATGATGCTGCCAAGACATGTGCTATCGTCTTGGTTATAACATACAATACAATATTTTTAATTCTAGATTTTGTCCTTAAAATTGTGTGCTTGTATCTTTAAACTTAATTTAATGATTTAAGAGGCAAACCCTAGAACGACTTAGAACATAATCTTTGATCTTTGAGAGATTCTCCATTTAAAGATAATCCAATGATTTAAGCGACAAACACGACTAGATAAAATTATAATTATTGGTTTGTAGAGACTGCTCAAAACTACCAATAAAGGCTCTATAGGCTTCATGACATTTGCATTTTGGAAACCCTCCTAGCTGCCATCATGAGAATAGAAGGCTCTATAAGCTTCATGACATGGTATTCTTTATACATCACACACCCTCTCAAACTTTATTCTTAACGCAGTTACATTTAATAACTTCATACCTCTTTTTGTCGATCTCCCCTTAAAACGCCATTTTTTTAACTAGTGCGACGAGTGCGACCACGAATGCTGTAATTATTGGTTTGTAGAGACTGCTCAAAACAATGATGGCAGAGGTGGAAATCTGAAAATATGGAAGCTTTGTAATTTCATTTCCATGACTGGTGGAAGAGAAATTCTATAATTGAGCAGTCAAACTCACAAGAAAATAAATACAACTTAATATATGTGATATTGTGCAACTCTTGGAACTAGGATCAAGGTTAGTCAATATTCAATGGGGGATGATACGAGTAACAGGTATAAAATGAAATATAATAAAGACCCATATAAATACAAAATCGAGGTGGGAGCACAAAGAAACCGATATTTTAATAATGTCAGGTGTCTTCAAATGTTTACATCTCCGCGTAGAACATAAAAGGAGAAAAACCACAAGTATGCATCTTGCATTCCAAGATAAACCCAAAATACATGCTTTACAGCGAAAGCCTACATAAAATGAAGTATCCAAATAATGTTAACTTGTATACATTGTCTCAATAAATTAGTTGAATCGATAGTTAACCCTACAGAAGCCTCAGAAAAAGAGACAAAACACCTAAATAATACATTTAAGGTATCTTCATTGGAGGCTACACACTCATTATATGTTTAAAGACCAACCTCAAGAGTGACAGACAAAAAGATACACCAAAATATAAGTTCTACAGTAAAGGCTTTCAAAGAATCTGTAATAATTCTAACAGAAATACAAGAATATTTAAAAATTCATGCTTAAGAAATATTTTACTTCACTTGTTTTCTACTTTGTTTTCTAATCTCATGTAGCCATTGCATACAAGATTCATAGATAAAGCAATGCCGCACTCTTAGCCTCTTCTGATGTCACAATTGTACGGGGCAACCAGTCTTTCAAGTAAGATTGCACAGTCTAAAAAAAAATCAAATATGTCAGGCTTACTATGAAAACACAAGCATAAATATCAATCTGTACATGCATATTTTATATTAAGAGGTCTGGAACAAGTCATTTGCATAGCTGGGTAAATATTTACTTCAGGCCGATGTCGCTGACGAAACATGCACAACATCAATAGCCGAGCACACATTACAGGCAGGTGATTTTGTAGGGAAACAACATGCAAATTCTACTGTTGAAGTTGTTGTAATGGCTACTGTTGTAATTTAGATCTTTATAGTGGAAACGTGTGTAATTGCATATGTTGCTGCAGAATATGATGGTGATGTTGCTGCAGAATACGTTGGTGGTTGCAAGTTGTTGTAATGGCTGGCTGCTGCAGAATACGTTGGCGATGCTGCTGCAGAATACGCTGGCGATGTTGCTGCAGAATACGCTGGTGGTTGCAAGTTATTGTAATGGTTGCTGCAGAATACACTAGTGATGTTGCAGCAGAATATGTTGGTGGTTGCAAGTTGTTGTAATGGTTGCTTAAGAGCCAGAATTATTTGCAGAGATCACATTTTTTGTTTAGGTTAATGATCTTGTTTTAGAGCTAGAATCCAACTGTGATGATTTTACAAAAACCTAATATCAGAGCTAGAACTATTTGCAGAGATAACATATCTTGTTTAGGTTAAAAATCTTGTTTAAGAGCCAGAATCGAACTATGAGGACATTACAAAAAATTAAGTGATCTTGTTTAGGTTAAAAATACTGTTTAAGAGCCATAATTATTTGCAGAGGATACATATCTTGTTTAGGTTAAAAATGTTGTTTAAGAGCCAGAATCCATCTGTGGGGATATTACAAAAACTTGATAATATAAGGAAAATAATCAGCTCACGATAGATTTTTAACAATAATAGATAACCTAGAACGTAGATTAAACATTTAATTGGATCAATTAAGACGCAGTATCTCCAATTGCAAACATGTAACATACATTGATTATATATAACACCAAAACGAGAGATAACGTTGCTAGAATCGCTATATATATACATATTAGAGCTTCAACTATAATTCACAAGATGGCAAATGTAAACGCCAAGCCATCCAAAGCAGTGGCATTCCATTTTTATCAGGATGATGCATTCAAAATTGTGGAGCCAAATGATACATATATACAAGATGATATATACACTAGATATATAGGCATAACCAAAATATTATATATACATTAGATATATAGACATAAACATATTCAAATTCAAACTTTCATGTTTGTTGCTGAGGATTTTTGGAAACCTCAGAGAGTTCACACTTGGTCTTATATTTGGACTCATCTATCTCGATGCCTTTTTCCTTGGCGGCCTCCTCACCAAAAACCCCATCCTGGAAATCCCACCTTTCTTACCCATCTCTTGATATCCTTCCTTCCCTATCTGAGTAGACCTTGCGCTCCCTCCTTTCTTCGCTCCCTCTATCAACCGCTCTTGCTCAATAAATAGATTGAAATTGATTTCTTGAGATATAGATTGAAGAACACAATACAGGGAGTAAATATTGAAGGACTGTGAGCATTAAGAAAATACAGAGATAAATGCTTAGGTAGTTTACTTGGATTCCTTGGACATGGGCCCTTTACTGTGAGCATTAAGAAAATACAGAGATAAATGATTAGGTAGTTTACCTGGATTCTTTGGACATGGGCCCTTTCTCCTTAACTTCTTCCTTTGTTGGCTCACTGGTACCTTCCTTGCTGCTCAACCCTCCTTTCATGGCTCCCCGTTTGAACCTCATTTGGGCATCTTCTGACATGGGACTCTGATCGAAACTCATATTTTATGTCGAATACTACCGATTACTCTCAAAACACCCTTCTCGTTGATCGATTTCTCTATTGAATTGAAAAGGCTTAATTCTGAACAATCTGCAATATGAATTGGTCCATTGACTCGATGCCTTAGACTCCAATGCCACGACTATCCCCACCACCAGTGCACGGTACAAGTGTATAGAGTGCATGATACAGGTGTATAGAGAATCGCTGAAATAACCCACACTTGCCAGTGATGCATCAATTGTAGGTTCCATGGATTGTCGTGAATGAGAGATGTAGATTGTAAGGGGAGTAATGAAGAAAGTTGTTCACCTCGATTGCAGCTACTGAAAGCGAGTACCTTGTCATATGAAAGCGAGTACCTTGAATAAATGACTGCCTTGGAGCGCACCAACGCAGCAAGAAACACGAAAATCTAAAAAAAAATTACTATATTATATATACTATATACAATATATTAGTGAAACTAGTATATAAGGAATCGAGACAGGCTGGATGCCAGTGACCTCGATGAATTGAGTGCTTTTGGAGAGTGCTTCTCCTCGGTGCAGGAACTGCAGGACCTGACGTAAGCCCACAGCCCCCTCCTGGGCACCAAAAAACGAGGATTATGTCATGTTCTGCAAGCCAATAAAATTTTAAAAAAATCATATTTAAAAATTCATTCAATATAATCAATATTTTAAACTATAGAAAAACGTTAGTTACAGCAAAAATTTATAAAATATAAGCCCAAATTAATAGGGGTTGAGTGATTTATAATTTGATCCGTGTAACTAGCACAGTCACAAGCAAAGTGTTCAGTGACAACTTTACTTGTGGCTACGCTAATTACATAAACCAAGTTTTACATAACGACATGTTCAACTATGAAATTAATTATTAAATGAATGTTATTACCGATGAGTATAGAATCCATTTTATTGAGAAGTATTGTTATTAAACTTTATCATTAAAATAATAATTACTATACATGCTCTAAACAAAAATAATTACTACTAGGGGAGAGAGTTCTATAGTTGAACGGGAACCGGTAGTGGTGATAGAACCGGTGACTGTTACAACCCAAAAAGTGATCAAGAAAATGCCAACTGTCAAACACATATAATTATATAAATAAGTAAAAAGTTTCCTATTTGAGTTCATTAAGTGTCATTCTGTACAGTAGGCCCACAGCTGTCAACTATAGGACAAAAGGTTGACAACTGAGCAGTCTTGACAAAACCAAAATCAAATCCATCATGTCCCTTCCAAATCCCAACATGCACTGACACAAACATCTAATTGGATCTCATCACTCCCCAGCCAGCCCAATCTATAAGGACGGATTTCCCATCACATGGAGCCCCATCGAACAAGCTTCAGGGTACACCCAGACCAGCATCGAGAATCACTTAACCACCAAGGCATCCCACCTGCACATCTATCAAATGTCACCTGCATAATAAAATGGAGAATGAGTGTCAGCTCCAGGTGCATTGTTGTTCAACAAAGTAGCCCAATCAATGCAATTAATGCTGCCAACTCCATTAAAATCATCAAATCAACCAGAAAACCAAACAGAAGCATAAGTCCATAGGCATTTCGAAGAGCACATGGATCGACAAAGCCCCATTGATGGCCATTGGATCGAGGCCAACTCAATCTTGAGCCACTCATCCAACTCCATCCAGTTGCAATCCATGCCTTCTCAAACTTGCCAATCAAATCAAACACCAAAATGCTATAAAGACACTACAACCTTCAAACAAACTTCATTTTTTCAGCTATTCGAAATTCCCAGACCTTTTTAAACTCACCTCTATTTCCAAGCATCAAATTTCAGAGTCCAGGCATTGCATTCAAGCAAAACACAGTTGCAGAGTTAATTCAAGACAACATTCAAAGTTCAGGTATTGCATTCAAGATAAACTTGTCTTTCAATAATGTTTTCAATCCTATAATCAACTCCAATAAGAAATTAACAACCATTCCTTAAGAATTCAAGCAATCACTGAAAGCAATATAATCACTGAAGGGGTTAATGGAGCACGGTTAAGGTGTTTTTTTATGTCAGAATTTCCCGTAACCTTCAATTTTAAAATATACTAAGTTATCAACCAACGAAACAATGAAACCATATCAAACCCTAATCCTATAATGAACTCCATTAACAAATTAAAAACCATTCATTGCGAATTCATACAATCACTGAAACAGTCACTGATCCATAGCAAACCCTAATTAGCATGAATGGTTGTTAATTTCTTAAAAGGTTTCATGCCTCCAAACCCTAATTGCAAATTCATACAATCACTGAAACAATCAATGAACCATAGCAAACCCTAATTTGTTAAAAGGTTTCATGCCTTCAGTTCACAGTCCAACTTATTCATCTAATTCGCATGCCCAAATTATTCATCTCAAGCATGCATCAATCCTATAATCAACTCCAATAAGAAATTAACAACCATTCCTTCAAAATTCAAGCAATCACTGAAAGCAATATAATCACTGAAGGGTTTAATGGAGCACTGTTATGGTGTTTTTTTTTATGTCAGAATTTCCCGCATCCTTCAAACCCTAATCCTATAATCAACTCCATGAACAAATTAACAACCATTCATTGCTAATTCATACAATCATTAGGGATGAGACGGGATGAAGACGGCGAGCAGGACTTCGAGGGTTATGGGAGGGCCATCCCTGTCAAGGATCGGCCAGCCACGATGACTTGGGACCGTGAAAGGTTTTTGGACTGCTCCCCACACATGAGGGTATGGTTTTTTTTTTTATTGTTTTGGCAGGAGGGCAGTATGGTTTGCCTAGGGTTTGGAGAATAGAAGTTTGGTGACTGTTACGGTTTGGGTGAAACCTTTCTGCTGCCATGGAAGATCTGGAGGCCGTCGGTTATGTTAGTGACAGGTTGGATGGCCGCGATGGATTGGGGGTTCCATGTGGTAGGGTACTAGATGATCAGGTGGATTTCTCGGTGTTGGGGACTGAGATGCTTCAGCCGGCAGGGTTGGAGCCATTAAACTTCTCTACTGACTTTTCTCCGGCCGATTTCTTCACTTCGCCGGAGCAGTTAACACAAGGGATACCGAAGGGCCCTGTGGTGGAACAGCAGTCCGTGGATCTGCTCGGAAATACGAGTTGGAGGGAAGCAGGGGTTTTTTTCTCAAAGGCCCTAGGGTTTCCAGCTGAAACGGCGCAGGGTGGGTCTACGGTGGTGGTGGGTTTTGACAGGGTTGCGACGGAAGGAGTGGCTCGACAGGGTCGAGTGGGCAGTGGTTCTAGTGGGTTCTCGTCGGAGGAAGAACGAAGGGTTACCCTTGGGGTTGCAGAGCAGCGGGGGTTCAGCTCTCCGGTGTGGGACAGGGGTCGGGGGAAGGAGACCGTTGATGTTGCAGATGGCTCGAAGAAGGGTGGAGGCAGCCCTGTGAAGAAGCGGAGGAAGAGCTGGATCAAGGTTAAAGTGGTTAAGAACTATGCGGTGGGAGAAGACATAGCATGGGGTAATGTATTGCAGATGGCACAATTTACCCTTGTTGGCAGGGTTATGGGGCGCAATTTCTCAAGGAAGACGGTGGTGGACTGGGTTGAGGAAGTTTGGAAGGACCTGGTGGGTCAATTACCGGTCGTGGTGGAGCTGAATAGGGGGTGGTTTGCATTCAAATTCTCTAAAGAGGAGGAGCTGCGGCGGGTTTTGAATAGGAACTGGCATCTCAATCACACTCCGGTGCTGCTGAAGCCATGGCACTCTTTGTTCGATGCCAACCGGTAAAGGGTGGATGTAGTTCCGATTTGGGTCCGATTACCAGCCCTTCCACTTCACTTCTAGGAATTGCAACATTTCAAACGGATCGAGGATATATTGGGGACCTTCCTGGAGGCGGATATGTCTTTTTTGGAGACTCTATGTCAAAAGGTTGCGCGCATACTGGTTAACATCAATATCAGAGAAGGGCTGGCAGAAGAAATTAAGCTTGAATGGGGACCGGAGATCATTACTCAAATTCTGGACTATGAAAATGTATCGTTTAGGTGCCGACGCTGTCACGCTTATGGACACCCTGTATCCGATTGCAGCCTTCCATTCCGAAATCAGTTGGGGGGGGCGGAGAAAACTTACAACAGGAGCTGAGGTGCGCTACACGGAAATAGGATCAGGTTCATCTGACTTTGTCCATTCCTCTTCAGATGACCTTGGGATAGCGCCGTCCAGAGATGATCCTTGTCAAGTGTGTCCGGTGGTGGAGCAGACTGCGGCAGAACAGATGGAATTGGGGACTACACATCCGATTGAAGATGAACTTCGGGGACCTGACTTCCCTGGTATCTCCTCTCTCTCTTTACCCCATACTGTCAATTTATTTATGAACTCTGTTACTTTATTGAGGCATGATTGGGTGGAGGGTCTACGCAACCTTTCTCTCTCGAGCAACTTGGGTCCTGGGGGGTCTCGGTCTGGTTTTCACGATGGTGAGAAGGTAGAAACTCTTATGATTACCCCCACTTTGGAACCGATTTTGGAACCAATTACTGCTAGTATAGGTGTTGTGGATGATACCCCTCGGGGTTTTTTTGACCCTGATCCCGGAGATGCTCTAGAGGAGGATTACCTCTCTCCCACGGAATCACAAGACTCGGGTTATTTCCTATGCTCCTGTATGAAAACCACCTCTGCGGGGATGGGGAAAGTCACTACTCCTACACGTAAGGGAAGGGGAAGAAAATCAAATATTCAAAAGGCACAATCCAGGGCAAGGGTTGATCTCCTGGAAGGGAAACAAACTTCAATTGTTAAGGCACTTAGAGCGGGGAATGCCTTGAAGAAAGGGCGTACATGAAGATTATGTCTTTCAATTGCCGGGGTCTGGCTGGGCCCAACAAGAAATCAGCCTTCAGAAGGGTGCTTACTCTTGAACACTCGGATGTGATTCTGCTACAAGAGACCTTAGGTGTAGGAGATGTTATTAAGAATCGCTTGGAGAGTTGGCTGCCTGGATGGTCCTTTATCACTTTGGATGTAAAGGGACGTTCTGGGGGGCTGGCTGTGGGATGGAGGCAATGTAATTTTAAGCTTGTGAATTCGTGGGGAATGGATTCTGTTCTTTGTGTTGATGTTTTGTCGGTTGAACTGGGGAACATTATTAAGGTGATTAATATTTATGGGCCTTACCTGCATCGAATTGAGTTCTGGGACTCTCTGTTTGGAAACCCCCTCTTGAGTAGTGACACACTGATCATCGGGGGGGATCTAAACTTTTCACTGGGTCTGAATGAGGTATGGGGACCACATGCAAAAGTGGATTCTTTGGCTGGATACTTTGTTCAGAAGCTAATGTTGAAGGGCTTGCTGGATATAGAGCCTCTCAAGTTGAAACCGACATGGCGAAATAATCGCAGTGGGGATGCTAGGGTGGCGAAAAGGATTGATTGTTTTCTGGTGGCTGAACAGTTGGTGGACAGATTCTTTCAAGTTCGACAGTGGGTTGGTACTGGGGGTATATCTGATCATTTTCCTATCTTTTTTGAGATACAAAAGGGGCCTGCAAATCCTCCGAGCCCCTTGAAATTCAATAAATTATGGTTACAAGATGAGACATTTAAAAATCTCTTTCTTACAAACTGGATACCTTTTGATAGGGATTTTGATAGAACAGCTGCCTTTCAGTTTGCAGATAATATTAAAAAGATGAAACGACTGGTCAAAGACTGGGCTATTGCTAAGAGATGCAGGGAAGATGCAGAATTGAAACAGGTGGAGGATGAGCTATAGCGGATTTATGAGGGTGAAGGGGGAGGACTGATCTCTCAGGAATCCAAGGAGGCTCTAATCCGCTTGGAAGGGCGGCGGAACACTATGTTATGTGAAATGGAGGAGACCTGGCGGTTGAAGAGCAGAGCGATCTGGCTGGAGTGTGGGGATGATAATACCAAGTTTTTCCATGCTTATGCCAGAGGGAGAAAAGCAGCTAATACCATATGGAGTCTGAAGGATGATGATGGTATCACCCATGTCAGTTTTGATGATAAGGCCAGATGTGGGGTAACACATTTTAAGAATTTATTCTGGGCACCAAATCAGGCTTCTATTGCTGAGGTGATTAAAGTGGTAGAGATGTTTCCTAGTTTTGTTGATGATGAAGGAAACAGGGAACTGATGAAGGAATTAACGGAGGAGGAGCTTAAAAAGGTACTCATAAGCTTTCAAAAAGACAAGAGCCCTGGCCCTGACGGGTGGACTATTGATTTCTTCCTGGATCTCTTTAAGATTTTGGGGAATGACCTCATGGTAGTTTTTGAAGATTCCAGAGATACATGACATTACCGGCAAGTTTCAATTCTACTTTCACCGCCCTCATTCCTAAGACTGATAATGCAATGACCCTAAATGAATTCAGGCCCATCTCACTGTGCAAATTTATCTATAAGATCATCTCTAAAGTCATTGCCAGAAGACTTAAAAGTATCCTCTCACAACATATATCTGCAGAACAGTTTGGGTTTTTGGAGGGACGACAAATTCATGAGGCTGTTGGAGTGGCTCAGGAAGGGATGCATAGTTTGAAGACCAAGAATCTGAAGGGCTTAAAATTGATCTCTCTAAGGCCTATGATAAAGTGAGCTGGATGTATCTTCGCCTACTTTTTACACATCTGGGGTTTGGTATTGCTTTTATTAGATGGGTTATGTCATGCATCACTACTGTCTCCTTTTCTGTACTTATCAATGGTGCGGCTTCGCATTTTTTTCATGCTGAAAGGGGACTACGACAGGGTTGTCCCTTATCCCCGCTGCTCTTTCTGTTGGTTGCTGAAGGACTCAGTAGGGCCATTAGCAGGGCAAAGGCTGAAGGGCAGTTTCAGGGGATTCCGGTGGCTCCAAATCTGTATATTACTCATTTGCTTTTCGTGGATGATGTCTTAATCTTCTGTTCTGGAAGTAGAGGGGATACCCGTATTCTAAAGGAGATATTGGAACTATTTTCTAAGGCTACTGGTATGGAGATTAATGCTGGGAAGTCCACCTTATCCACACACTTGTTGAGACCGGAAGAGGAGGCAGAACTCACAAGTTTCTTTCCCTTCAATACTGCGAGACTAGAGGATGGTCTGAAATACCTCAGGTTTTCGATAAAAGCTAATTTATATTTGAAGAGGGATTGGGCTTGGTTGATTGGGAAGGTGGAGAAGAGATTGATGGTCTGGAGCCACAGGTGGCTTTCACGAGCTGGTAGACTGGTCCTGGTCAAAGCAGTGCTGGAAGCAATTCCTGTATACTGGATGTCATTAGCTTGGATACCTAAGGACGTACAGGTCACCCCTTGGGTTAACTGGAAGAGATTCGCAGCCCCAAAAGGCATGGGGGGCTGGGGGATAAAGAACATTTTCTTGTTTTCAAAGGCTTTTGTAGCCAAGGGGGGGTGGAGGCTGGTGAAGACTACTAGTCTCTGGACCAGGGTTATCAAGCAGAAATATTTGGCCGATGAAAGCATTGAAGATTGGATTAGGAATCCTTGGAAGTCCCATCTGGGGGGGTCGATGATTTGGAAGGCTGTGGTAAAATCTTTTGGCCTGATTGAATCCAAACTAGCATGGAATGTGGGGAATGGTGAAAAGATGCTGGTAGGAAGGGACCCTTGGATGGGTTGTACACATGAACACATTCTCCCCGGACATGTTATTGAGGCACTTGGAAGAAGAGGGATTTACACACTGAATCAGTTGGTTGTTCCGAGACCTGTGGAGTCTTGGAGACAGAGATGGTGTAGGGAAAACACCTTGGGGCTTCAGGAACAGGAGTCGACTTTCTTGGAGGTTTATACCCGACACTTGGAAGTGACAAATGTATTTTTGAGTGATGAGGAGGATTCTCTGGTCTGGGAGGCGGATCCGGAAGGTAAGTACACCCCCAAGGCAGGTTATATTTTATTAAGTTTTGAGGAGGAACAGAGGGAGGTAGCCTGGTGGTGGAAGTCCCTCTGGAAGTTAAAATGCCCAGCTAAATCGAAACTTTTCATGTGGTGTGTACTCGAGAACAGAGCACCTACATGGGATATTTTGCAGAAGAGGTCCTTTCATGGGCCAAGCTGGTGTGTGCTATGCAAAAGGGATATCGAAACTGCTACTCACCTGTTCCTTACATGTCCCTATTCTGTTGCTGTTTGGAAGGAGTGCACTGTTTTGGTGGGGTTTCATTGTCAATGGGATGGAGATTCGGTTGGGGCAGCTTGGGATGCTTGGTGGAGAAGGAACACAGTTAAGACTTATCAGAACCTACCTCTGCTTGTAATCTGGGGGATATGGGTGGCACGGAACAACGCTATCTTCAATGAAAATCCATGCCTTCCTGAGATAACTGCAGCACAAACTATAGGCATCATCAAGTCACTACCTGAGCATATAAGGGCTGACAATCAAAGAAGGATGTTGGAGGTGGAGATTGATCGCTCTCGGCCATGGGCTTTTTTCGATGGGGCCTCACAGCATTATTTGTGTGGGGGCGGCGCGGTACTTCATCTCTCTGAAACGCATTCATACACTCTTTCAATGGGTTTAGGGGAGGGCTCAAACAACTTTGCCGAAATGCAGAGCTTGAAGCTATTATTAATCTTTGCTCTTGAGAAAGGATGCAACACATTGACTTGCTTCGGGGACTCAATGAATGTTATTAATTGGATCAATCAGATACAAGAATGCAGAAACTTGAGGTTGGTGAAAATTCTCACATCCATTAGGATAATCCTTTTGCGGTTTGACAATATATCTTGCCAGCATGTTTACAGGAATAACAACAAAGAAGCAAACACCGCATCCAAGGAGGGGCTCTCGAGGGACTATGGCACATGGCATATTAAAGAATTTCTAAATGGCAGAACACGGTCTTATTATCAGAGGCCTTTTATTGAGAATCTATGAAATCTACTAGCACACTATCTATGATACAGATCCTGCATTTTGATACAATGTAAAAGCTTAATATTATTCCACTGGTTTTTCATGAGGAGACGGTCAGAAACACAGACAGAAATCATTTATGAAATATGCCTTACGGGGCTGATCTATTTTCCTATTCAGCATCATAGAATGTTTTTTTATGTAAACTGAAAGAAGACATTTACAGTTCCATCACAGGAATTTATGATCTTGAAGAATTCACTATTTAATAGTGAACCTACAGAATGTAATTTTGATCTCTACAGATGAATGAAATTACGCTTTTTTTTCTTGGAAAAAAAAATTCATACAATCATTAATAATAAATTTCGACCCTAACAGTGTGCCATTAATAATCAATTTCGACCATAACAATGCTCCATTAAAAACAAAAAACCATAACAGTGCTCCACTAAAAACCAAATACCATTACAATGCTCCATTAAAAACCAAATACCATAACAGTGCTCCATTAAAAACCAAATACCATAACAGTGCTCCATTAAAAACCAAATACCATTACATTGTTCCATTAAAAACCAAACACCCTAACAGTGCTCCATTAAAAACCAAATACCATTACAGTGCTCCATTAAAACCCAAAAACCATTACAGTGCTCCATTAAAAACCAAATACCATTACAGTGCTCCATTAAAAACCAAATACCCTAACAGTGCTCCATTAAAAACCAAAAACCCTAACAGTGCTCCATTAAAAACCAAAAACCATTACAGTGCTCCATTAAAAACCAAATACCCTAACAGTGCTCCATTAAAAACCACATACCCTAACAGTGCTCCATTAAAAACCAAAAACCCTAACAGTGCTCCATTAAAAACCAAAAACCATTGCAGTGCTCCATTAAAAACCAGATACCCTAACAGTGCTCCATTAAAAACCAAAAACCATTACGGTGCTCCATTAAAAACCAGATACCCTAACAGTGCTCCATTAAAAACCAAAAACCATTACGGTGCTCCATTAAAAACCACATACCTTAACAGTGCTCCATTAAAAACCAAAAACCATTACGGTGCTCCATTAAAAACCACATACCCTAACAGTGCTCCATTAAAAACCAAAAACCATTATAGTGCTCCATTAAAAACCAAAAACCATTACAGTGCTCCATTAAAAACCAAATACCATAACAGTGCTCCATTAAAAACCAAAAACCATTACAGTGCTCCATTAAAAACCAAAAAAGGTAACAGTGCTCCATTAAAAACCAAAAACCATTACGGTGCTCCATTAAAAACCAAATACCCTAACAGTGCTCCATTAAAAACCAAAAACCATTACGGTGCTCCATTAAAAACCAGATACCCTAACAGTGCTCCATTAAAAACCAAAAACCATTACGGTGCTCCATTAAAAACCACATACCCTAACAGTGCTCCATTAAAAACCAAATACCTTAACAGTGCTCCATTATAAACCAAAAACCATTACAGTGCTCCATTAAAAACCAAATACCATAACAGTGCTCCATTAAAAACAAAAAACCATTACAGTGCTCCATTAAAAACCAAATACCATAACAGTGCTCCATTAAAAACCAAAAAACAATAACCTACGACGTCGTTTGAACAGGCAACCGGACCCAAACAAACCGAACACAGACAGAGAAGGCAAGCAAATCACACCGAGAGAGTGGTTGTGTTGAAAAACACAATGCAAGCGAAGCCGGTAGGATCGAAATCCTACCACGTTTGCTGAACAGGTGGCCACCGCCGAGCACGAACCCGGAGCGGAGCAGGTACCAGGAGCCGAGGACGAACCAGGAGCCGAAGACGAAGCAGAAACATGAACATCAGGAGCCGAGGATGAACCAGGAGCAGCCTGCAAACAAGCAGGAACAGGGCCGAACCACCGGGGAACCCACGCCACAGACCACGAACACAACAACAACACCACACCATTTATCCAACGCACGGCGACGACCATGGAGGCGGGCCACTCCACCACGAGCTTCGAGCCAGTTAACAAAACCAAACATCTATGCTCAAACAACAACGACCTCCGCGCGAACAACAAACCAAAGCGGACCAGAACACAGTCACATTTCTCTCTGAAGCTATCCCTCTTGGCAGTCAGAATCAATTTAAAAATACTTTTACTAGTACGGTTATAATACAAAAGATTGAACAACATATATATTCCCAAAACAGTGGTTATATTTTATAATATGCTGCGGGAAATCATGGTGGATTATCTCATATATAATAGCAATGGTGCAAAATAGACAAGAAGGTAACAACTTCATAAATTTAGTACCCAAAACGCTTTAGCATACTCAACCTGTCTAGCTTAGTCTTAGTAGGAATCCATCCCTGTATTTAAATAAGTGCAAACAATTTAGGTAAATCTACCTGATCTGTCTATTTGATCTTCTCCCCTAATAAAGAATAAGCTAGACAGGTCCTCACTGTAACAAGCAATGGACAAACTCCTTCCCTATATTTAGCCATGCATTCTTTGCATGCACATCAAAATGACCTTAATCAAAACTGGCACAATCGTCGATACCGAGATTCACCGGCGCTATGGTGAGGCATAGCGTTGCACGGCTTGGATGTAGGGTATCTCCACAGGGATGTTGTTTCCAATTTGATGAGGTTGATTCTCTGTACCATTAGCTAAGAAAATTACATGTTGTTCAAGGGCATAGTCAAAATCATTGCAAATATAAGTTACATTCTCCCACACACACACACAAACAGACACAAGCATAAAAAAAAATTACTGTAAATTTTAATAGTCCTACAAGTTTAAAATCTTTCCAGATGCCCAGAACTAAAAGAATGAAAATACAGTAGTCTAAAATCGTTTGACCGAACCAGAGATAATTTTATCTATTCTGTTAGCATGGCACATAGTGATGCCTTACAAATGCAGGCCATTGCAGCCTTGGTTCATTCTTATGGTTGGAGAAGAATTACAGCTATTTACACGGATGATGATTTCGGTACCGCTGCAGTCTCTTTATTATGTGATGTGATTAGAAGAGAATTTGGCTAGGAAATAGAATATGGATTATAAGCAATATGGCCAACTGCGGACCAACAATCCTTAAGACAACAGTTACACAAATTAAAGGCAATGCAATCAAGAGCCTTAACGCATGATACTTGTGGCCATGCCATTTTCATGGTAGATAGGTTGACAGTTTGAATGACGTTCTGACTCTTGCATGTATGCCAGATGGTTTAAAAACTAAAATTAAATTAATTTTTTGCATGTATGCCAAATATGCCAGATGATTCATTGGCTTTGACGCTTTCAGGACACAAGGCATTTTAAAAATTCAAAGATCGTCCGTTCGGTATGTTTTGCTTGTTTTTAAGGCAAAGAAATGCACATGACCACTTCGAGCCAAAAGTTTCTTCATGCGTTGTGACTTTTAATAATACATTACTCATGAAATTCATTTAATAATGATAACAAAATCTAACACCTGTATTTCGATTAAATATTTTAATTCAATAATCAAATTAAGAAATAACTACTTTAATTAAACAATTGTAAAAGGACATAAAGGCATTATGCCAACTCACATAAGAAATGAATAGAAAGACGTTATGGCCAACTCACATAAGAAATAAATAAATAGAAATACATTATGGCCAACAAAGAACCAAATAAAATTAAAATAATTATCTTACTATGTGTCATTGTTTCACAACTTCTACTTTATCTAACAAGGAAATTTTTAATAATAATGAAGGCCATTATTATGTCCAAATTTGCCTGGTTAAAATAGGCATGGGTGACTGGACTTTCTCGGACTAGTGTTATTTTAGTTACAGATCCTATTATATTAGGTTACATATTTATTTTAGTTACAGATCCGTAATGAACAATCGTTTAGATTTCCAGTACGCTCTATGAATCTACTGAACAAGGGATGAGTAATTTATAAAGATATTCTCTCCACGGGCGTTACCTTTGAGTAATTTATGAATTCCTTAGCTTGGCCAGGTATGCTTCGACGATGTAAGTGGGACATCATTTAAATTACTTAAAGCTATTGAGATTTTATAGTTTTGTTTTATATTATATGTTTGATTTTATTATATAAATGTTTATATACATTTAAGATATATTTGTGAATATTTGATTAAAAGTTTATATATAAATAGTTTATTTAGGTATTTTAAACTTACTTTTTTTTACCTAAATATCTGTATTCATACTCAAATTATGCTATTATAGTTTAAAGGTAGCCTCTCTTGAATGGCTTAGATAGAATATAGAAAGAATATGTGCTTCTTTCTTTCCCATCGTCAATGTTGTTCAGCTTTTTTGACCATGCCCATGCCAAGAGAGGCCAAATATGCACTGTTGAGAAATTCTTATTTTTAAAGTACTATTCTGTAGCTTGACTTTGTTATATGGCTGTATGTATGTGTGTTTTTTTGAGTTCTTATTTGCTGAATAGATAGCTTAATGGCCCGGTCGATGGGCGTATAGTTTTCCCTTATGCCTTCATTGATACATGCCTTCTCCTTATGTTGTGTGGTAATGTGTTTTTAGATGGCTAACAATAGCCATAAATAGCCTGTAGAAGTTGCTACAAGATGGTTATCGTTCTCCTTCTTCCATTGTGCATATGTATACTTTCTTTCTTGACAAATTAAAGATGGTTATCGTTCTCCTTCTTCTATTGTGCATATGTATATTTTCTCTCTTGACAAATTAAAGATGGTTATCGTTCTCCTTTTTCCATTGTGCATATCTATAAATTAATGCACGTTTCATTTTACTTGCCATCAATTACATTGATTTCCATTTATTACATTCCTATTTATTACTTATTAATATTTGCACTTACATTTTCTACATACACACAATTTTCTCTCATTTTAGACATACTGAAGTTCTTTTCGGCATTTCATTTCCCCCCATCTATCATCCCTCCATAAGACACTTTCACTCCAATACAATTTGGAAACCTTCCCTATTTATCCCAGTACAATATTTTTTTCTCAGGAAGCGGCGGGTCCTTCAAATTTATGCTGGCGACCAAGACAAGCTTTATAGCGCCCGCCAAGACGAGAAGATTCGTATTTGGGATCATTCAAATACAAATGTGCATTATCATAAACTATTAGCAACACTGCCTACACTCAAAGATTGTCTGCAGAGTTCTCTAAACGCGGACAAGTATGTTCAAGTTAGAAGGTACCACAAGAGCCTGTGGATCAAGCATTCTGACACTGTGTCTTCTCTAGCTATAGATCCCAATGAAGGGCTCCTGTATTCTGCGTCGTGGGAGATTGTCGGATGTAAAATGAATAGAGTCTATAAATGCCCAGGACGACGCTGTGAATGCAATGGTATTGGATTCAGACCGTTTTCTGTTCACGGGATATGCAGACGGAACAGTGAAATTATGGAAGAGAATAATGGCGGCTACCATAGAAGGAACATCGAAGAAAACGAAGCAAAAACACAGCCTAATTACAACGTTGAGGGTTCTCCATCGATTTTCAGTGAATTCCATCGATTTTCAGGGTTGATCTTATTTCTCAATTGACCTTGGAGTTTCGTTCAATCAACTCATTGTCAACACACTTCTCAATACGTTCGAACAAGTGACACCAGAGCCAGCCGCAAATTACTTGATTCCGAGTTCTACCTATGGATTACACGTATCCATACCTGACTGCGCGTGAATCAGAGCATAAACCACCCAACATAAATATACATATTATGACAACAGAGCAAAATAGTTACTTTTCCTCGAAAGATGGGTCCCAACCAAAAATACACATCGTCCATTATCATAAAACGTCTTGATAATAAAATTAGAATGATCATGAAGCCTAAGTAACCTTTAAAGTGTTTTAAGTGACTGAAATGTTTTTTTAAACTTCATTTAAAATTTAGTTTTGATCATAACATTACATCAAAATTACCATTTATCAATTTAAATTGTAACTTTCAACAATCTTTTTACCAAATTTGAAAGAATCTTTTACATTTATCAAATTAAATTATAACTTTAAACAAATTTAAAATAAATCGCTAGAATTCATCATATAGAAGGCATGTTCGATCTTCTTCCAGGATTTTCTGTATGCTTCAATAATTGTCATAGCATCGTATATATCACCAAAGACATTTCATTTTCGATTTAGGGATCAAGTACCTGTCAAAGGAAATATCAAGCCGCATTGTCGCATTTTGGCATGTTAGGAATCCCCGTCAAATATCACCTTCAAAGATTAAACCCATGCTAACAATCAACTCTGTCAGGTCCACAAGAGAACTGT
Source organism: Larix kaempferi (assembly GCA_027924585.1). Lineage (NCBI taxonomy): Eukaryota > Viridiplantae > Streptophyta > Pinopsida > Pinales > Pinaceae > Larix > Larix kaempferi. The sequence continues at coordinate 29,809,474 of BSBM01000217.1, forward strand.
GAATTAATTATAATTTAACACAAATTAAAATTTAAGATAAAATATAATAATTACAATATATTTTTTCCAGTGCTATTTGAATTGCCCCATTAATATATCGAATTAAACATGTGTCAATCCAACATAGATTGCATTCACATAGGGTTGAATTCAGAGATCGAATAAACATTCTAAATATATCTATCACTCGTGTGAAATAAGCAACACGGTGTAGATTCCCCAACAACAGAACAAGCTTGCAACAACAAATATCGTGAAGCAGGAGTTCCAATATGATGCAAAAATACAGCAGATAAGAACACCCAAACGAAGAGGCATCCTTGGCCATGTAATTCCCATTGTATATTAATATGGTCTTTTAATTGCCTATATACGCATGCAAACTCGTCATGGAAGGTGTTTGTCGCGATCCTGTTTTCTGGATTTTTTTTTGCTCAAGAGTGCCCCCATAATCTTCCTTACTCGGGGATCTCTATGATCACAACTGTGGCGGGACTTGCAGTATAATATTTGGGCTTTTTCTTCTATTTTTTTCCCAATGTTATGATTGCTTATGCTAATACTGTAATACTCCCATTGGAAGACTAATCTACCCTTGTTGCTAGGGCACCTGTCTTATTGGACAACCAGTAACCAAAAACCTTGATACCAGGAGCAGTTGGGTAGTTTGCAAGAGGGAAATGGTCTTCAGTTGAAGACCATCCCCAGCACCCCATATTATCGACTCCTCCCATCTGCAATGTGAAATAACATAGAGTTGCCAAGAATAGCATTTTGAGTGGTCGGGATTTGATGTGTACGGGTTCTATTGGATCGCATGTATATACACCTTGTTGCTGAAGATAATTTCATCAAGACGCAACTTGCACGACGAGTCAACATTTTGTGAAGGTTGATCCCACCCATCCTCTAGTGAAAACTACTTTTAGTGTAGTCTTCAAGCCACGACCTTCGCGACCGCCTGTGCAGGTTTCTTGAGCTTATATGCAATGGCTTGATGTGTATTCTTGGTGAGCTTATATGTAATGGCTTGAAGTGTGAAATCAACGGTGGTGACATCATGATTACAATATTCATTATTCATTATTTTTATGACCAATACCGAATCTTATAACTTGTAAATGTAATATTTATTTACGTAATGCTAATTGCATAAGAATATGGATAGCCATCAATTTTATGTAGTACACATATATATAATACTTTAACAAATAATGTTGCTTTTATTTAGGACTGGGAAATGCTCTAATAAGAAATATTTATATATCATGGACTTTTCTAGATTTTATACTCATTTTGCAATGTAAAAAAGGAACATAGTTTTTTAAACATATATGGGAAATTTGAATATAAATAATTTAAACTATTAAAGCATTTGAGGCCAACTATATTAGTAAAAAGTTAATTAATATAAAAAGTAAAATTAATTGAAATCACATAATAAAATTTCAAATAATCATTTAACTTATTACAGACATGGCAAATTAACTGATATCACATGTATGTAAATCTATACTCTAGAATTTTGATGCAGTAAAAGTAGGATTACAGTCACACAAAGTGGCTCTTTCTTTCTGCATTCCTTTCCATTAACAAAGGTGGGGCCTCTTTTATTCCTTTCCATTAACAAAGGTGGGGCCTCTTTTATAGGGGGTGAATTATAGCACTACGATTAACAATGACTAAAGTTGTTTGCGCTGGCCTCAATGTCAAAAAAATAAATATTATCATTGCATTTTTATTAAAACACACCAATTCAAATTCATGCAAGCATCAAATTGGAATTCAAGTTCATATTCATACCGGAGAAAAGGAGGAGATTTCAAAAATTGACCCGCTGCCACTAGACTATAACGTTGATGCCAATTGTGGAATTCCCAAATACATTTTACAATTGGCTTTATATACATTGAAGAACCTTCTACTTGCTTCTTATCAATCACAACAAAAGATATATAAATAAAATAAGTACCCAATCGATTGCTTCAGTTTACCATCTCAAGCCTGATATTTTTCCAAACTACTTTGCTGATACAGAGTTGTCATGAGTTAGTGGAGTTTCCATGTCCAATTGCATCTGTGAAAGTCTCTACTTTATTCTTGATGGATTCTATTAATTCAAATCTTTACTAACCACATCGCTCTTATGTTTTTAGATAAAAAAATATGTGGTTAGATCATCAAAATTCTTCATTGTACATGTATTCATTTGTCAATAAAGTTCATCATTCATTTCTCTTTCATCCTTTCCTTGAGATCTTAGCATGAAATTGGTTTAAGTGAACAGAGATAGAGTAAAAACTAAGTAGATATGTGTCAACCTAAATCTAAATCTCTTGAATCTACAGCCTATTCCAACTTGAAGGGGAAGAAATGTATAAGAGGAAGGCATGCCCCCAGGTCGCCTCTCTTGAAATCCCTTTTAACAAATTAAAAAAAAAACAGGATAACAAAAAAGTAGAAGTTACCACCTTCCAAGATGGAAACGTGTGAGACTTTCCCATGTTTTAAATCTACTTCCTTCCATTCCCAGGATACGGTTAAAGATTGCGACTAGACTCATAGCCACATGTACCAAGGTTTCTTTAGATTCACAACAACTACTCTATTACGCTGACCAAGTGTCAAAATAATCAATTGACTACCGAGGATGCCATAATTAGTAGGCATAATCACATCAATAAAATGGTGTTTCCAAATGTGTAGGTGGAGGCAGATGTTGGACTCAATGGAGGTATATGTCGAACATCAATAAAATGGTGTTGCCAAACATGTAGTGGAGGTAGCTTATTTCACTGCAACGCGTTGTGCACAAGGGCATAAGTGTCTTGAGCTACTATTATTTCACTTTCACCATTTTGCTTCCGGCAGAAGAAAAAAAGTAATGTTGGTGCTTTTGCGGTTTGACATATCTACTTTTGTATGCATGAGCTTTGTTTCCTACATGACGATGGCAAGAAAGCCAAGGGTAAAGAATTTGATGCCGCTTGTATTTCCTATGGGGAAGCTCACGTCTGTAAAAGAAGTAAAGGGTAAGGCTTTTCACGGCAATAAGGCCGAATCTTCTTCATTTCATTTCATGGCATTGTTGATCAAATTATTCAGTCTTATCTTATCTTAAAGTGGTTATTGAAAATTTCTTGAAATGCATAACATTTTCGGAAACCAGACAATGTGTTTACTGCATTCTGCTCTTTAACTTTTTGTATTCTGTAATTTTATGCTAAAAAGAGATGTAAATTAATTTCCATTTTTTTCCAGTACTTCTAAACAAGAAACACGCACACTGTGGAAGAAATTTGCATCAAAAGAGAGTGCATAACAACGTTTAAGTGCACGAAGTATGACTTTGGTGCATGGTAGATACATGACAATGAAAGTGCATGGTAGTGAGCAAGTAGAGGGATGATGGAAAGTCACATTATGACTAAAGAGAACTAGAGGAATTTGAAGCAACATAAATGTATTCAAGTAATGAGATGTCAATTGAAAGTCATAAGAGTAACTTAAATTGTTGAGGAAGTCGAAGAGTGAATATGAAAAGAGAAAAAAAAGATTGTTGTTATTGGAATTAGGTTAAAGGGTCCATAAGAAAGCCCAAGAGATAGATATGTAGTGTAGAGAGTTCGTTGAGAAACAAAATAGAACATTAAGGCACATTTTGTTAATCTATACCTACACCTTAATTTCTAATAATGAGAATGAACATATCTTATCCCAAGCTATGATCTTGTTCTTAATGTTGTGTCATTAATTTCTTTTAGCATGCGACTTCCTATAGTGTACCTATGATATGTTTTGTTTGTCGCAAATTGTTCTGCTTAACTTGGGAAGTTAAACTTACTGGAGAAATGAGGTCGTTCTTCGTTCGACTCCCAATTATGTCGAGATGATGGAGGACAAATATTTTGTCATGTAAAATTAACACATTGAAGATCAAAGATTTTATATTACTAATTTTGGCGGCTGGGATCATCACTGCCAGAGCTTGATGCAAAGGTAATCCTAAGGATAGAAATGGTAGGGCTCATTTCAGCGTCCAGGACGCCAAGCTTAGCACCACAGTGGGACCATCCAATTTTGATTGGCACATATTTGTTGGACCAAGATACCTCTTACCTCGACTGTGCAAGTTCATCATAAATTTACATAATCTACATACACACAACTTTCTCTCATTTTAAATTTACTAAGTTATGTTTGGTTTTTCATTTTCCCGGCTTCTGGGGTATGCTAGTTATTATTTAATTACGAAATAGGGCCAATCGATTACAGTACGTCCAGGACTAATACGAGTCGAAGTGGGCTAAACTCTCGACCAAATGCACCATCGAAATGTGAGCCCTCCTCACGCCGTTTCGGTCTTCTCCGTCGAGCTCTCTCTCTCCATCTCCGCTGTGGTCCCCACTGCCTAGCTCCCGCAGCCCCGTCCCCTGACACCCCTGCTTGATCATGTAAGTATCTTCAGCGATCCACAGAGCCTGACACCTTATGCATCAGACTACCTGTACTACGTCAGACAGTTCTCTTATGTCCATCCATACCATGTCCCGGCGAACTATTTCCGGCATCCAAACCCCATCCCATCATTTTAGCTAACGCCAGCTGTATAATTGGTACGTACTGCCATAGCTCGCCATCAATTTTCCCTGCATATATTTGAATTTCAAAGCGCGAAAATTTGAATTTTGAATTTGAAGATGCTTTTGAGCTATTTCACGTCAGAGGATGATTCACATGCCGAAAAGGCGAGTTCGGCAGTGTTAGCAGGCTCGCCTGTCGAAAGCTGTGTATGCTCATTTCTGCGCAATTATCCGCCACATGGTTCTATGCGTTACAGTGATTTCATGCGTGAAGCTGAAGAGCATACGGGGGTTGGAGCATGTGGTAAAGCTTGAATGTTTGGGTGTTGATTACAGTGATTTCATGCGTGAAGCTGAAGAGCATACGGGGGTTGGAGCATGCGGTAAAGCTTGAATGTTTGGGTGTTGATTGGTGTATCGACTTAGAAGAGCTGCCAAATATGGAAACATTGGTATCTTTGAAGAAGTTGTGGGGAGAGGGATGCGTGAAGCTGAAGAGCATACGGGACGGGGGTTGGAGCACCCGACAAAGCTTCAAAAGTTAGATTTTCGCGGGTGCACCGAGTTAGAAGAGGTACCAAATATGGAAACATTGGCATCTTTGGAGAAGTTGAGGGCCGAGTGATGCGTGAAGCTGAAATGCATACCGGGGTTGGAAACATTGGTATCTTTGGGGAAGTTGAGGGTCGAGGGATGCGTGAAGCTGAAATGCATACGGGGGTTGGTGAACTTGTAAAAATCATAGTTTGAGCAGGTTGAAGCTGTTGAACATTGTCTCCAGAGGTTGAAGAAGCTTGATGGTCTAGCTCCCCTGACTAATGGAAAGCACATCAAACAGAGATGCGACGGTTCACAATTGGGTTGGATTTTATTTATGTAAATTTAAAACAAGACGATTGTAGCGAAGATGAAAATGCCGTCGCGATTTATATCATGTGATTAGTCGAGAGATTAGTCCACTTCAAAAGGATTGCAGTGGATTACATATTTTATATTTGTTTTCAAAGCTGTAATGGTTGTTCATTTTTGACAGGGAGGTGATAGACTGGACTGGTTTTTTTACTTATATTATTCGACTGGTTTTTTTACTTATATTATTGAATGAGTCTTGATGCGTTCTTAGACAACAAAGATAATAACATCACCCTTGGACCCTGGTAAGATAATAACATCGTGGATCACTAAGAACCGTCGGATTGTTAACCTCATGCATATACACTTCACCGGAAAACAATTCCCGGTACTTGGGTTATGTGCCTGTCTGCATTAATGCCATGTAAATTTAAATTTCGAATTTCTTCAAGGCGCGATAGGATTTAGATTTGAACTGTCCTGCCCATTCAATTTGATTTCCACTTCAATGGAACAATAGACTTTGAAGGGGACAAAGTCGCTCCCCACCAGAAGTAAAATATAACAGCCAATTCGGATTATTTCCAAATGTTTGCAAGCACTGTTGAAAGGAATTCTCAGGTGCCACAATTTATGGAATTATTCCCCATCCAACCTGCTACTCTCACAAAATGGAGAAGAGGGGAAGTAGCTACGCACACAAATGGAGAAGAGGCGAAGGAATGGGTGAGTTGTATTTTAGTATCTTCCATTTTGAGTTGCAACACAACCAAATGAGAGAAACGAAGTAAAATTGTCCAAACGGCCAGGCCAGTATCAAGTTACAATGAGGTGAGTTTTAATTTACAACATAGAGCATGCATTTTCCATGTCATAGGGAGATGATTATCCATATTGTTTTTCATTACCACTCTGTAAATATAACGAGCTAGACTTATATACTCACCTATCCATCATTCACTCTATGTTGTTTTTCTCTATTCTGGAAAGAATGTGAATGCATGTTTTGTGAAGGAATGAGTAATTATGAATTTGAATGTGAATACATGTTTTGTGAAGGAAAGAGTAATTATGAATTTGGGTCTTATGCACCATCTTTCGAGTAGGATGGGATAGTTCTACCTGCTTTTGCTAAACCCGGCAGGATAAAGAGGATAGGCCTGTCGTTGCCAACTCCTGGGTCCAAATGTTAGGTCGTAGACCGAACCAGATATCAAAGGGAGGCTACCCTTCGTTCTCTTGGAGGAAATAGTTGAGCGGGATTTACATATGGATATGCTACTAAATCTGCCTATTGACATGGCAATTTTGGGGTTTCGAAAGCAACAGGAATAGGCGATGTTGGTTTTATGAAGCCCAAATTCGCTTTCAGTAGCATTTCCAATTCAGAATCTATTCGGAATTTGGGAACTATTTGGCCATTTTAATGGATCACTCACTCTTCCATTTTTATTTTGAAACTGTTTGAAAAGTACTCGAATTAATGAATTATTTGTGTCTCCACAGGAACATATGTAAACAGAAGCACTTACTCACGAAGTAAGTATCGGAGATGATCGCTCAACAACCAAGCTATGGAACATGTCGCTTTTCTAAAAGAGTCGCCAGTGGTCATGTGAACATAATGGGATAACTCAATCTAAATATTTTTTTTTTCAAAGTTTGGGTGATCTCTTCGTTAACGTTCTCCCAAGATTGAATAGTAAGTATGCAGATTATATCCTTCAGTATATGGAGGAGGGTCTTGGATACATTTCTGTAAATATGGGACATACATATTCAAAGACCAGTATGATTACAGTGATTGCAAACCAGCTTACATTAAATTGAATAAATTCAATAGAACTCAATTGTGGTATGGAAGGAGATATCAATGTGCGAGGGGACTTGGTCAAAGAGGTAGATCACAATTGCGTCTACATATAATCCGTAAAATGCAATTGACCTCAACCTCAGTTTTCTAAATACATCCAAAAAAAATCATAGGAATTGGTTGGCTCAAATAAAAAATATGAGAAATAGTTAATACAAAACTTAATTTATTTATATTAAAAAAATAGCGATAGTTAATACAAAACTTAATATAGTAACTGGTTGGCACAAATAAAAATATGAGAAATAGTTAATACAAAACTTAATTTATTTATATTAAAAAAATAGCGATAGTTAATACAAAACTTAATATATTTATATTGTAAAATCATTGGAGGTAATATTTCATTTGTTAAGACTATATCATAATTAATTTCTTTATATTAAAAAATAGCGATAGTAATTAGAAAACACAATATATTTATATTGTAAAATAATATAAAGTAATTGGAGGTAATATTTCATTTGTTAAGACTATATCATAATTAATTTATTTATATTAAAAAATAGCGATAGTTACTAGAAAACACAATATATTTATATTGTAAAATAATATAAAGTAATTGGAGGTAATATTTTATTTGTTAAGATTATATCATAATTAAAAATATTTATTACAATATAGAAATTTTAAAAGACATAGTTATTAAAAATATTTATTAAGATATACAAATTAATTAAAATTAAAGTTAGATTTGTTAAATTTATTGAAATTTTTAAAAGTAAATTAGAAGACTTTTAATATATCTATGAAAATTAAATATATTATAATTTATTATTAGTGAGATCTTGTTAAAGAGAAAAAACTTTTATATGAGAAAGGGGTGCAACTTAATTTCTAACATATTGATTTATTATATATTTAGTATTGAAGATTGGTACAAACAAAGATGTTTAAGTAAAAGAAGACAATTTTCGTGGAACTTTGTTTAGGTAATATTTTATTTGTTAAGACTATATCATGATTAAAAATATTTATTACGATATAGAATTGCTAAAAGATATAGTTATTAAAAATACTTATTAAAATATAAAAATTAATTAAATTTAAAGTTAGATTTGTTAAATTTATTGAAATTTTTAAAAACAAATTATAAGACTTTTAATATAATCTCTATGGAAATTAAATATATTATAATTTATTATTAGTGAGATCTTGTTAAAGAAAAAACTTTTACTTAAGAGAGGGATGCAACTTAATTTCTAACATCTTGATTTATTATATATTTAGTATTGAAGAGTGGTACAAATAAAGATGTTTAAGTAAAAGAAGACAATTTTCGTGGAACTTTGCTCAGGTAATATTTTATTTGTCAAAACTATATCATAATTAAAATTATTTATTATGATATATAATTTCTAAAAGATATAGTTATTAAAAATATTTATTAAGATATAAAAATTATTATTAAAAATATTTATTTAGATGTAGAAATTTTACATTGTACCACTTGTAGTCCACCCAAAAAAGAAATGTTTGGGAAACTCTTGTATCCATAGTTGTTTATATTTATATTGAATTCAAGTGCTCCTCCATGCATATGGGTGAATCAACATGTACAAGCTTTTTGAGGGTTTAAATTTTCTACTCAACTACGTTGAACTAAAAAATTAAATAAAAAAACAAAAAAACATATTCCATCTCTTAGATATCTGCATACCTTCTTTCCTACATTTGTTCTTAAACACACACACGCAAAAATATATATATATATATATATATATTTCAAAAACAAAAACAAAACAAAAAAACAAAAGAGGATTGGGAGAGCTCCAATGCTCAATGGTTGTTTGAATCAAACCTTGCTCAACTAATACAAGCGAAATATTCTTCTTTAACATTTTCACATTGCCAGTTAGGAATAGTTGTTAGATTGAGTTATATTTGGCACATTCATAATTGTGATTTCAATTCTTATATGCAAGGCATCCGTCTTAATATTGTATTGGAATTGACATGAACCTAGGTGAAAATATAAATCTTTATTTACATACCATATGTGTTATTGTTACCTAAAATGTTGTCATATAAGTTTCACCATCTGTGTATCTTTATAACTATTGTATGATTGAAACTTAACAATGGAGATTTTTCCCTCTCATGCAAAGATTAAAAAAAACTAGATATAACCCAATAAAAGGTAACTAAATGTTGTTAATTCCATTGATTTCAAGAATACATGCAGAGAAAGTGGAGGCAATTCATTACATATTGTGAATGACCCAAATCCAAGCTATGCACATGATCATATGGTGTTATTGGAAAGTAAGAGGATTTTTTCTATGTTCATTTGGGTTCAAACATAAATGATGTTTGTTTTGATAGGACGGTAGGTAATTCCATCCACGAAAGGGTTCCAATTTTGCATTTTTATGGAGTTTAATTTATATAGCTTATAGAAAAATTGATTTCTCTATGGTTATACTTGTATTTACATGATATAAAATTGGTAGATTGGTAGGATGTGGTATGAAGCATCTACAATTCTCAAACTTGAAAAGAAGATCTGAAACAAGGTTCGGTGCCAAATCAAAAGAGTCACTCTGAAACACGATCGGTGACAAATGGTAAAGTACTTCGAAACACGATCGGTGCCGAAAAGACTTGTGCTCCGAAATATTGATTCGAATAGCTTCGGCGTGAAAGAAGAAAACGCCCCGAAACAAGTGGTGGACCCCGTTCACACGTGTATTGAGACATATTTAATACCAGGGCTATCCTTGTTTATATATATATATATATATATAGGTTTTTTCAAAAATTTTGGTATTATTTTGCAACGACGTTTGTTTTGGAACCTATCACCGCACAATAGAAAGCACTCAACTCTGTTGAGCATTGCATTTGGACCAATCTCTCACCACCAGGTAGGTATTTTCATCCTTTTGTTTTATTTTTATGAAAACGACATCTTCGCCATTGTTAAAAGGAATCTGCAAACCTTCGTTGGTGCCCTACTTATGTTTAAATTTGTGAAACTTGATAGGGTATGAAGGCAGAATTAGTTTCTTTTTATATGCATTAGCTTGAAAACACTAGGGCGTCATTTTCTGGTTAGGTGTAGAAAATAAGGGCTTTGTTTTGATAGCCTTCGGTGGCGTTGAATGTAGAGTATCTTTAACCATAACGTTTTAGGGCTTTCCCTTAAGGCGACCTCTGCAGGCCGTCGTTATCTCCAGAACTTGCGCATTCTAGACTCGGGATTACAAGATCGTCAAATCCATGATGCTGTTGGTATAACACAAGAATTACTGCATACTATTAAGTGCAAGAAGTAGAAAGCAATTCTACTTAAAATGGATTTAGAGAAGGCATATGACAGAGTTAGTTGGGATTTTCTAAGGATTGTCTTGATACAAATTGGAGTCCCAACTCTTGGTATTAATTGGATCATGGCCTGTGTGAATACTGTAAGTATTGATGTAGTTGTAAATGGTGCTCCCACATCTTTTTTCAGTTGTTCCAGAGGAATCTGACAGGGCTTCTCTATGTCTCCTTTACTATTTCTATTAGTAATTGAAGGGCTAAGTCGATTGATCATGCAAGCTAAACAGGAAGGTAAGATCAAAGGTTTGAAAATTTCCAAGGACTTATATCTCACACATGTTCTATTTGTGGATGATGTATTAATTGCTGGTAATGATTCGATGGATGAATGGAGGCTGTATCAGGGCATTATTGACCTATTTTGTAAAGCATCAGGTATGCGGGTCAGCTTGAAAAAGTCATGTCTTTATGAAAATCTTGTTGGGGAGGACATATTGCTGGATATCCAAACTCTGTTGCCATATAAGTGTTGTAAGATTGTTGAGGGTTTCACCTATCTCGGCTTTCATCTCAAGCCGAATGGATATCTTATTAAAGATTGGCAATGGCTGATAAAAAAGTTTGAATCTAGGATATCCCACTAGACATACCGTCTGTTATCTACTGGGGTAAACTTACTTTGGTCAAGTCTGTGCTTATTGGAACCCTGGTTTACTGGTTCTCATTACTACTGGTGCCTTGTTCAGTGATCAACTCATTAAGAAGACTTCTATTTAACTTCTTATGGACTGGTGGTTTGAAAAAATCCAGTTTGTCTATGATTGGATGGGAAAGGATTTCTTTACCTTTCATATTTGGGGGATGGGGAATAAAGGACTTATCAGTATTTAGTGAAGCACTTCAGTTTAAAATTTTGTGGAGGGATATATTTGGCAACTCACTCTGGTCTAAGGTCATTCATCAGAAATATATAAAATCAAGGATTTCTCACTAGTTGAGGACACCCAGAAAGAAGGTGAGAGGGGTCTCCCCTATATGGAATGGATTCTTAAAAGTATATTGCTGGCTTGTTGTTGAATTATGTTGGAAATTTGGGAATGTGAATGAAGTGGCTATAGGTGTTGATCCCATTCTGGGATTAAAAGATGCATATAAATTATCTTCTGATTTATTATATATATTAAGGAACGCGGGGTTGATCACATTGAATACTATCATTAAATATAGTATGAATGGCTATTGGTATGATGTCGAGGACCTACATCTGCCTTGTAATGTAGCCTGTGAATGGGAGACCTATATTCAATCACTAAATGCCGCGGGCATCCGATTGTGCTATGAGGAGGATGTGGTGGTATGGGCAGGGTGACTGCTAGTACTACTTACAGTTGTATTATCAAGCGGAGATGCATATTCCCCAATCACTGGTGGTAGAAGGTTATCTAGCACTGGCATATCCCACTTAAACTCAAATGCTTTATATGGTTTGTGCTTCAGGATCGGTTAAAAACTTGGGATAATCTTTCTATTATTGGATGGATGGGTCCAAGTCAGTGCATACTTTGTAAGTGTTGTTCTGAATCTACATTACATCTTTTCTTGGAATGTTCCTTCACGATGAGTTTATGGGAGAAATTTTATCAAATAGTGGGCATTACAGTGAAGTGGGGTGGTAGTAATGTGAAAACCTGTCTGAAATTCTGGATTAAAAATTGCAAAACACATTCCACTATACCTGTCTTTATATGTTGGTTTGTTTGGTGGGTGAGGAATAAGGAAACCTTTGAGGACCTCCATCCAAGTCTGGATAATGCTTATAATTATGCATTGTGTCACTATATAAAATTTCAGAATGAGAAGGAACTTCCTATTCGGCATAATATTGGGAATTTTCATCTTATTATAAATGATCCTGCTCTATTATTTGATGGGGCAACGAATATGGGGTACTGTGGAGCAGGTGGGGTTATTTTCCTCAATGTGGATCACTATTTCACTCTTCGTCTAAAATGCGGAAAAGGAACAAATATGAAGGCGGAGTTATTGGCATTATGGTGTGTCACACGTGTGGCTAATCTCTTTGGACTAGTGAAGGTAAAGTTCTTTGGCGATTCTAGAGTTACTATTAAATGGGCGAGAGGTGAATTTGATGTGAAGGTCCCGAATTTGGTTAACTGGTGCAACGTAATTAAGTATGAACTTAGATCTTTTAGTGCTTTGACCTTGGAACATATATACAAAGAATTCAACTCTCAGGCTGATCAACTGTCTAAATTGGCATTGGAGGGTGAGGATGGCTACTTACAGTGGGATGAATTTTGTGAGAACCAGCTGATAGACTTAGGCACTATGTATTTTCTGGACTAGTTTACTCTAGGATCTCCTATTTGGCTTAAGGATGTTGTAATTATTTTTTTTTTTTGGGGGGGGGGGATTATCTGAACTTTATGATCGAGGGATGATTTTGGGAAGACAACATTTGAATGTTGATATCATGTACTATTTGATTCAGTGTTGAATAACAATAATATGCTTTTTTTTCGCGGGAAAAAGAAATAATTTTATTTCTAATAATCATAAGTATTATAAAAATACTTTGGATACATCTTCAACTTCAAATTCATAATTTTATATCAAATCATTAAAATATTCATAAATAAAATAGTATTCACTCAATATTATATCATAAAACTTAAAATAAAATATATTCAATACCATATCATAAAGCCATAAAACAAGAATAAAAAAATGCCCATCTATCTCTATAAGGTGTAAGATTTAAAATAAAAGAGAAAGCTTATGTTAACTCATTAAAGCATTATAAAACTCTATAAGATCTAAGATTTAGAATAAACAAAGAAAAGAAAAAGCATCACACTTAAATGATATGTTAACTCATTAAAGCATTATAAAACCAAAACCTTAAATCAAAAAAGTATACTATGTTGTAATGAACCTATTTATTATAATGACATGGAAGTTTGGAAAAAAAGATTTGAATGATAATAGATCAATTACCAATGAAAATTAAAATAATATATGTTTGAAGGTTAATCAAGCAATATATGTCTGAAATACTAGCTTATATATATATATATATATATATATATATATATGTGGAGATTAATCAATATTTTAATTTAAAATATCCTAAAAATATCTTAAAAAGACATACTGAAACAAGATATATATTCCTTAAAAAGGAAAACCAACTCAACCAAGTTATAAATTCAATAACAAATATTCCTTACCAAAATATAAATATAATTATTCCTTAAAAAAAACCTACTAGACCAAGGTATAAGTAACAAACTTGCAAACTTGATAACTGCAATGTGACCCTATAACAACTTGATAACTACAATATGAATCATGGAATAGAGATAATCCCATTTACATATAATGATTTCGAGGTCATTTATACTAGATGCTATAATAAAAAGTGTGATACATAAGTAATAATAAGTATTTATAAAATATAATAAATTATTTATAAAATTAATTAATATTATTATCTAATTTAAAGTTATAATTTCGTATCAAATTGATTTATGGATTTTTTTGTGTGACTTTCGTCAAAGAAATGTATGTTCTTAATCACTAGATACGTATTCAATTTTTAAAAAATATTATTAAAAAAAAGAAAATAACTAAAAGTAATTATATAAAGGAATGAAAAAATATGGTAAAAATAAGATTAGAAAGTAATTAATAATTCAAGGTTTAGTCAAGATTAACAAGCCAAAAAATGAGTTATTCATTTTCTTTTTATTTTTTATTTTTTTGTATTTGTTTAAAATTATCTTTAATTTTTTTACATTTACTTTAAAATGAATCTACATTTTTTTTAAATTTTATGAACCAGTATGAATTTTTTTAATTATTATTTATTTGGTTTTAATTTTATTTTTTATAAACTCACATAAAAAAATTAATTATTTTTTTAACACCTGCTGCTATAAATGTAATAAGAATATGGCATCTTAAAAAAGAGGAAAGAATTAGATTTAAGTTATAATTATAAAAATAATGACATTGCAAAAAAAAATTAAATAAAAATTAAAAAGTTACATTGAAGAGACATACCATATATAAAACTAGAAAGATAAAGATACATGGTTAAATAAAATATATCCTATTGATTTGTATATATTCACATGTGAGTCATTGTGAATTTAGAAAACCACCATGTCAAGCTGAAATAACCATATTACCACCGCATCAAACCCATGGTTATTAGTTTCCAGGTTTTGCTAATACCCTTAACTTTCGGGCTAGTTCATGAGCTGGAATCCATATCAGATGTAAATCTCCTCAAGCATCAGACGATCCTTATATGTGAGTAATTAATTAATTATATACAATTATAATTATATTAATTTCTCGCCAATACCTATACACGCACCTTATATATAAATAATTAACCAATTCATAAATCAAGGAATTACATTATAATAGTTATATGCTGTTATATATAGTTATGGTTATATATAATAGTTAGTAGTTTGAATCTTTGTGAAATCGGTGAAATTTTGTAATCAATCTTTGAAGAATCCCCCAAGATTTCGAAGATCTTGGGCCTGCTAACACTGCCGAAGATCATAGCTCAAAAGCATCTTCAAATTCAAAATTCAAATTTTCGCGCTTTGAAATTCAAATTTTCGCGCTTTGAAATTCAAATATATGCAGGGAAAATTTGCGAGCTATGGCAGTACGTACCAATTATAAAGCTGGCATTCGCTAAAATGATGGGATGGGGTTTGGATGCGGGAAATAGTTCGCCGGGACATGGTGTTGACATACATGGTATGGATGGACATAAGAGAACCATAAGAGAACTGTTGACATACATGGTATGGATGCATAAGGTGTCAGGCTCTGTGGATCGCTGAAGATCCTTACATGATCGAGCAGGGGTGTCAGGGGACGGGGCCGCGGGAGCTAGGCAGTGGGGACCACGGCGGAGACGGAGAAAGAGATCTCGACGGAGAAGACCGAAACGGCGTGAGGAGGGCTCACATCTCGACGGTGCATTTGGTCGAGAGTTTAGCCCACTTCTTTCCCAAGAGCCCAAGGGCCAAGATATAGCTGCCTCTGTACGAGTACCAAATAGTAAGACACATGTCCATTCACACATTTTACACCGCCGCCAGAGTACGTACCACCCTGCTCTACGAAGTTATGGCGCCACAGCCCTGCAGAAGCCGCCAACACCCTAGCCATCCAAGTTGAATTTCACTTTATTCATGTATTCCGCTGTCTATTTATACTCTCCGCTGTAATCCTGTCTATTTCAGGATTTTAAGTAAATAAAATAATAACTACACATAAATGCTCCAAATCCCTGTCAACCTCTAATTTGTCCATAGCAAAAGGACCGTATTCAGCGGAATTAATGTTTCTTGGGGACGAAGTTATATTAGGGGGATCAGGGGTGTAGGATCAAACAACAGTTGGCTCTTTAGAACACTTGGGTTTTCTGATCACTATTTTGGTTATTTTTTCTCTCGATCTTGTTTCTACAGTTCTTCACTTTGCTCAAGCGCCAAAATGTTCAAAAGCAGATTACAAGAATACATACAGAAGAATTCCTTGCCATTGCCGGTATACTGCACCTCAAAGGATGGCGATGACCATCTACCCCAATTCAAATGCATTGTAATTGTAAATAATGCACAATATCATTCGCCCGAAGCATTCAAACACAAGAAAGAAGCAGAGAACGCTGCAGCTCAGGCAGCAATTGAAGCTTTAGATCCCCAGTTAGGAGTAAGTTTGATTTCTACCCAAATACACAAAATGTTTCTGGTCTATCAAATTGCAGTATCTGATTTGTATGATTTTCTTCTATTTTCTCTGAAAAATTATACAGCAGAAGTTTGATTTGTATGATTTCCTTGTATATTTCTCTGAAAAATTATGCAGCAGAAGTTTGAGACTGTTTCCAGCATGTTGCTGTATGGTATATACACAAACATGGCTTAACGCCAAAACCCAGTAACCTAAATAATGTTTTCATTCTGTTCTGGGAAATTATTTCCCTTTTGTTCTCTGTCTGTTTTAGTGGGAAAATAATTATAAATTCTGCCTATTTATTTATGATAAAATTAAGCATTCCTTAGGCACAGCATATAACATGCACGGAGATGGCGTCTTTATATATAGGGTACTATTTTCCCTTCCAGGTTAGTATGAGGTGTTCTCCTCGAAGAATGGAAACTCCAGAGCATATGTAAATACCTGGGTCCTACTTGATTCAGCACTCGTCATAATGGCTGGATGTAATCCGTTACATTCTTGACTTAATATGTTCTAAGTTTAGAAATAATTTATTCCTGTGTAATTCCAGACATAGATGTTGCTGGAGCACCGCTTACCGTCACTAAAGGACCTGTAGGAATTAGTTTCTTACAATTTCCCCTCCAAAAGCAAAGTAGCTTCATCAACTTCATCATCCTGGTCCTTGATTATCAAATCTAGGGATGAGGTTGTTTCAAGAGTGTCTTGAACTTCTCTGCCCTATTTTGTATTATCTGATTTTCCAGTTCAGCTTTCATTGTCTCAGGCTCGCTTGATTCCTTTGAAACAGTCTCGCTTAATTTCTCTCTATTCTCTTGTGGCTTCCCATTACATGTTTCTGAGGTCTCTCAACTAACACTACTATTTCTTCCATTGATTGATCTTAGTCTGTTCAAATTGGTGATTTCACTTCTTTTATCATCGACGGTCTTAGTGATTTCATTTCTTTTATCATCGACGGCCACGGAGGCTACAGGAGAGAAAGACACGAAAGATGGCAGACCGGAGAGCTAAACCCGTTTAAGGAAGAGGAACCACAGAAACGCTCTATGATGGTCGTGAATGAAACGGGCCCCAAAGCAACATGGGACCGTATTTTTGAATGATTTACCTTCGTAAGAAGGTTGTATTAACGCGTAGAAATACACGGAATCAAATACTTTTTCTTTCTTCTAGATGAATGGTCTTCTAATCAACTTTTGATTCAATCTTTGTTGTTCGTGCTTGACAACTTCTTATTCTTCCCTTCCCTCAATAAGAGTATGGATAGTAAAGTCTTGGATATAAATAGTTGAAGGTAAGGCCTGGAGCATTTGCTCATCTGATCGATTGCCTTTGAATCTCGTATATAAAGACTGATTGATTCTTCCCACCACCCACAGAGAATATATTCGTGATGTAAAACCAATCAATCAATCTTTATATACTAGATAGATTGCCTTTGGATCTGCACAGGAGCCTCTGTCAATCTTGTAAAGTGTTTGTTCATTTTGTTGCCAATTCTAATGAGCTTGAATATGACGGAGTATTATTTTTCTGAAAACCAAACAGGAGAGAGGACAGCTCAAACACATCCTTGATGTCCTCGCGTCAAAGAAAAACATCCAGCTTCCCACCTATCAGTTTACAAGGGAAGGAAAAGAACATTGTCCCACCTTTACAGCGACCGTAGAGATTAACGGGGCTTCCTACACTGGAGCTCCTGGAAACAATACGAAAGAGGCTGCAGGAAATGCTGCCTATGAAGCAATTCGGTCAATTCGCATTCAAGATTGTGAGTTGCTGTCGATAGAAAATATACTATTTGCATTCTCCTTAGTTATCTCTATGCAATTTGTAATTCTTCTCTCAACAATGCTATATAGATTTGTTGATTCCACTTGGCCGAATATAAATGTTGCAAATGCAGGTTCAGCACCTGTAGAACAGCCTGAACAGGACCCTATTCCAGGGGAACAACATCTATGAACAGGACCCTATTCCAGGGGAACAACATCTATTAATAGAGGAGACAATTCTTACCTCTGGGCAAGGTTTACAGATATGTTGATTACGATATTATATATATATATATATATATATATATATATATATATATTGGAATGCCTGTTTTACGAAGTATTTCATTGTATGCAACTTCAACCATTGGACATACAGAAGTGCTAAAAATGAAATTATGTATATTAATTATTCAAATGATTCATTGGACATACAGAAGTGCTAAAAATGAAATTATGTATATTAATTATTCAAATGATTCCTCGTAACATAATTTTTGGATGGCTATATTTTTGTTTCTTACATTCCAGTAAGAGGATTTGCTTTTATTTGAGATTCAAATTCTTTAGGAGATATTGTCGACAGCGAAATCACCAAACGGTGCATGAAACATTGATTACATATTTTAAAATAAAAGTTCAAATATGTGTATTTACAAGCATGCCTTTTCTGAAATATTGTTTGTCAGTTCAAATGGCAACCATTTAATAGAGAAGTTATGTTGTTTATAACAGTTCAAATAGCTCAAAGACTTTCTGGACTAGTTTTGCATATACTTGTTTGCATTGCAGCTTGTAGAGAGGAGAAAAATTGCAAAAGTGGTTTAGGGATTTAGGACTTTAATATCATGGTGTCTTTGAGTGTATGATCCCTAAAGAATATTACAGTTATATACCTCAAATAATTTTTTATTGATGCTTTTGTGTTTGAGATTTCACTCTTTGAATGGATTTTGATTTTGTTTGAAGAATTGACAAAATTTGATATTGTATTAAAAATCATCGAGTGTATCTATGCCTGAATATTTTTACAGTTATACTTAAATTAAATATTTTAACGAGGCTTTTGTGTTTGTGTTTCTACTGTTTGAATGGATTTTATGCTCACAAAATTTCAATGCAGTTACGAAGAACTGACAATTTTGATTTTGATCTACGGGTTTGCCATTTGTGAACATGTATTTTCCTTGTAGAACTTGAACTAGTATTTAAAAAAAAAACCATGTGCGAGACTTGAGCTACAAATAGAGGTCGATATCTGTGTAGAGATATTTCCTCTGTTGAACCTTAAAATGTTTTTTATTATTTTAAAGGCTTGAACTTCTTTTAAAATAAAGTTATACAATTATGATGTTTTCTTATGTTTGTTTTCTTATTTCTGTAGGCACATCTTAAAATAAATAGTGATTTATTGAGCTGCTTTTATTTTATTTTATTTTTATGTTTTTTTAATTACTGTCTCGACGTCCTTCCAGCCAAGGGATGTGGTAAGAGTTTGGGCTCACCTTCCTTCACCAGACTTGTAGTTTTTCTTAAATAGAATAGGTGAGCTTCTAATTCATCCAAAATGGCATAGGTGGCTGCCTATTCCAGTGTTAATGTAAGCTACTGCATGAGTTTGGTTACGCATAGATTTATTTTGTGCATTACTCTGATACATTATAGCCTAGTAACATGAAAACTTTGTTCATATGACTTGTGCATTTGCCTCTACCCACCATAGACGGGGATACTACTATGACTATATAAACGGTGTCAATCTGTGCTTTGCTTTGATGAGTTGTGTTTTTGTTTACGTTGATGTGTATTTATGATTGAAAAAGTAGGTTCGATAAGGAGTAAGTTGTAAGCGACTTGACTCATATATGTCCACACAAACCATTTCAATAGGTTAGACAAGGAGTAAGTTTTAAGTGACTTGGCTCACATATGCCCCACACAAACAACACAAACCAGATCAATTTTAGCCATAGCTACTTGTTTCATATTAACATACACTATCTACTCAATAAATATGAATCTAAATATGGATTTTTTACCTAGTAAAGAAAACATGTAAATGTTGAGACACTACCATAATTTAGTTTTTAACTGTGGTTATTTTTAAATTGTATTATCAAATTAATTAGAATAAGAGTTTTTGACCCCGTGTTAGCTCTTAGTTGTGTTTCTTTTAGCATTGTACTCAAGATGTAAATTCCAACACTTATCTTCAGTTTGATCAATAGTATTACAGAGGTTTTTTGGATCCTTGCATAGATGTGTAATAGTGGATATATTCTTGTCCTTTCATTACCACTTCTTTCCCTCCTTGGAAGCATCTTAATTGGATCTATATGGATTCTTTTTGGTTTTACCCATATTTTCTAGTATTGTGCTTGAACAAAAGCCTTGTCAATTGTCCTAGCTTTGAAGAGCATTACTTGAGGATTACATTTGGGTCAATGGGAGATATATCCAAGATAATAACCATTTGTTTGAACTTAGTGGTTTACTCTTGCACACTATCCTCTTCTTACTTGATATGGCATAATTGGGACTTGATGAGGGTTTTAAACACCTCCCACTTAGTTACCAGGGGATACACTTCCAACTTAATTGTCTTTGTGTGAATTTTCCACCAAGGCATGGCCATCTAACTTTGGTTGGGCCAGTGAAATGTTTTGCTCGTCACCAATGTGATGGATACTAAAATAAACTTCTCATTGTTGCAATGATTGATTCAATTTAATTATATCAATCTCACTTGGGTAGGGTTTGGTGCCCATTTTTGCTTCCATTTTGAACAAAGATTGTTAAGAAGTGATGGCACCCGAACTTGCCCTTTCTTTCTTTGGCTTTGTTTTCAACTTCTTTTTTAGTGATCATTATATCTAGATTTTTCATATGCTCCATCTTCTATGTTAGAGCTACAAAACGTCCAAAATTATTCTCTAGTGTTGTCATGTTGCAAGAGAGATGTCAGTGGCTTATGCTTCCATCTTTGAAAATCTCTTTCGACTCATTTTGATAGAATTTTACTATTGTATTCATCAACCATGGCTAGAGTTTTGATATTTATCTCTTAAGCCAATTCTTGGATCCTACAACTTTCCACAAAATCCCCAAAGAAAATTGTTTTAATACCAATATGATCTGCAAATTTCCAAGGATATTCCATAGCATAGTTCATCACAACAAATCCTCCAACATTCTACAATATGTTATCATAGAATTATTTACATTAGTCTTGCACATTTTAATGCTGAAATGAAAGAAGAAAGCAAATAACATACCATCCACATAGTAAACACAAGATGTACCAAGGAAAAACCTAATATATGGACAAACTAGCTTGAAGGTGAGGCCCACGCTTTGCCTTTTAATTCTTAGTGATAAAATGAAAATACAAGGAAAGGGGTAGTCAATATGAAGTTTCCATGGACATTGTTGCCATTATGGCTTCTACAATATCTTCTACTTCCTTTGTTTCACCTCAAAATCCCACTCCTAGATGTTTTTCTCAACTATGAAGCAATACAAGAATATAATAAGAATGAAATCCCTTCCTTTCCTAGCGGCTCAATATTTAACATAGGATGAGAGATGTCTAGTGTTAGGGTTAGGGATGTTTGTATACCTCAATCCCCAAATAATGATAGGGTTTTGGACCCCTCTAGAATATTCTTGGAAGTACAAATGTGAATAGCTCCATATGTCAGTAATGTGAGTTAATGTGGCATCCACTCGATATCATGGTGGTTAATGTAATAGCTCAATTTTCGGAGGCATACCTTGTGCATACAAACTTCGATTAAGGTGATTTTTGCACCATCTGAAAGTTTGATGTGTAGGACAACATCAAGAGGCTGAAAGACAATATTGCAAAATTTTTACCTAAAAAATGATTGTTTAAGGCCTCAAATGGGCTTATGGAAGTTTCTAGAGTCCAAATCACAAAAGTGGGACCTACCCATAAAACAAACCCTACAAGCAAATACCTCCATTTTTCCACCGAGTAAGTACCAAAATAGATGAAAACTGATATAATGATCCAAATGAGGCAAAACCCTATTTTAGTAACTTTTGACCTAGGTATGAGATTATATCTACAAATGACACTTGAGAGTCGTAATCATTCCTTGAGCTCGACTCTACCAAAATAAAGTTAAGAGAGATGAGACTATGGGAAGCTTTTAGCAATAGAGTATCCATGCTATTATTCTTATGCCTAGAAAGGTGAAGGATAAACTTGTTGAATATTGTAACTTCTAAGAATATTATATTTGTATTTATTTATTCCAGAGATGTTCCATACCTCCAATGTGATTATACTATGAATCCGGAGATGTTTATTCCTCCGGATTGGTTGTGGTAACTAGTAAGACACATGTCCATTCACACATTTTACACCGCCGGCAGAGTACGTACTATCATTATGATTACAAATGGCCAACTGTACTGGAAGAAGTAAATGTCACGACGCTTTCCCAAAAGACCAAGATACAGCTGGCTGTGTACGAGTACCAAATAGTAAGACACATGTCAATTCACGCATCTATCCCAAAATTCCAAAGAAACATTTGTTGGGGGAGAAGTTATTTGTGAGAGCCGGCAACAGTCGGCTATATGGTAGACCTGGTTTTGGTTTTTTGATAACTATTTGGGGTTTTTTTCTCTCAATCTTGTTTCTACATCTCTTCACTTTGTTCATGGACCAAAATGTTCAAGAGCAGATTACAACAATACATACAGAAGAATTCTTTGCCATTGCCCGTATACGCCACTTTAAATGATGGCAATGAGCATCTTCCCCAATTCAAGTGCAGCGTCACTGTAAATGGTGCACAATATATTTCGCCGCCGGGGTTTAAACACAAGAAGGAAGCAGAGAACGCTGCAGCTAAGGCAGCCATTGAAGATTTAGATCCTGAGTTAGGAGTAAGTTTGATTTCTACCCAAATGCTCAAAATGTTTTCTCGGTCTATCAAAAATGTCGTATCTGATTTGTATGATCTCCTTCTATGTTTCTCTGAAAAATTATGCAACACAAGTTTGACACTGTATCCAGCTTGTTGCTGTATGGGATATACACAAACATGGCTTAAAGCCAGAACCCTGTAACCCAAACAATGTTTTCATTTTGTTGTGGGAAATTATTTCCATTTTGTTCTCTGTTTTAGTGGGAAAATAATTATAAATTCTCCCTATTTATTCGTCATAAAATTCAGCATTCCTGAGGCACAGCATGTGCCACAATGATGTCTGAACATCCTTATTTATTTATTATAAAATTCAGTACTCCCTAGGCAGAGTAAGTGCTACAATTATAGCTGTGAACATTTTTCTCTGCCACTTTGCTGAAGCATGGAGATGGCGTCTTGTAATATAGTATACCATTTTCCTTTCCAGGTCAGTATGAGGTGTTCTCTCCAAGAATGGAAACTCTAGACAAATGTAAATACCCGGGTCCTAGTTGATGTTGCACCTGTTATAATGGCTGGATGTAATCAGTTCCATTCTTGACTTTAGATGTTCCAAGTTCAGAAAGAGTTTATTCCTGAGCATTTTCAGAGATAGATGTTGCTGGAGCACAGCTTACCATCACTAAAGGACCTCTACGAATTGATTTCTTACGGTCTATGATGGTTGAATGAAATGGGGCCCCAAGCAACACGGGGCCGTATTACTGAATGATTTACCTTCGTAAGAACGCTGCATTAACGTATAGAAAGACGGGATCATTTTTTCTTTCTTCTAGATGAATGATCTTCTAATCAACTCTTGATTCATCTTTGTTGTTCGTGCTTCTAGACAACTTCTTATTCTTCCCTCCCGTCAAATAGAGTATGGATAGTGCAGTCCAGGATATTAATAGTTGAAGGTAAGGTATAGAGCATTGCTCATGGATCGATTGCCTTTGGATCTACTATATGAAGACTGATTGATTCTTCTCACCACCCATCGAGAATATATCGTGATGTAAAACCAATCAGTCAATCTTTATATAGTAGATTGATTGCCTTTGGATCTACACTGGAGCCTCTGTCAATCTTGTGAAGTGTCTGTTCATTTTGTTGCCACTTCTAATGAGTTTGAACATGACGGAGTATTTTATTTCTGAAAACCAATCAGGAGACAGGGCCGCTCAAACACGCCCTCAATGAACTTGCTACAAAGAAGAACATCACGATTCCTACTTATCAATTTACAAAGGAAGGAGAAGCACATTGCCCGTCCTTTACAGCAACCGTAGAGATTAACGGGACTTTTTACACTGGAGCTCCTGGTAAAAATAAGAAGGAGGCTGCAGGAAATGCTGCACATGAGGCAATTCGGTCAATTAGCACCCAAGATTGTGAGTTGCTGTCTATAGAAAATATACTATTTGCATTCTCCTTAGTTATCTCTATGTAATTTGTAATATTGGTAGTTTCCTTCTTCTCTCAACGATGCATATAGATTTGTTTATGCCACTGATCTGTAAGTCTCTTTTCAGCCAATTCGTTTCCCCAGCCTCAACTTCAGGATGATAATAAACGAAACAATGATTCTAAGCAACCTACTGAAGAATGCAAGTATTCTCATTCAGCTGAAAATCATACAGAACAGTTAAATGTTGAGAATGCACCTGCTCTTGAAAGGATTCCGGTAAAGATAAACGTGGAGGACCCATGTGCAGTTGGAGAAAATTTAGAAAAATCAACCGTGAAGAATTCAGGGGAACTTGAAAATGGTAAGCCAAATATAAATGTTGCAAATGCATGTTCAGCACCTGTAGAACAGCCTAAACAGGATCCTATTCTGGTGGAACAACATCCATTACAAGAGGATACGAGAGACCTCTTTCGAGATAAAGATCATGGGTCTACGGAGCTTGAAGGGAAGCAGGAAATCAATCAAGATGTTGTTTTAACAGAATCCATCGGCAAGAGGAGCAGAAGTGAAGATGACAATGCTGAACAGATGTCTCAGAGAAAGAAAAAGCTTAAAAGGAAAAACAAGGGCAAGCGATGACACAGACTCTGGAGGAAGGCTTTTCTGGTAAAAGAGGTTGTCCTTGTGACGTACATGCCTCGGGCTAAAACTTGAATTATTTTCATGATCTCTTGAATTCAACACTTCCCATGTTCCCTTGTTCACTGCTTCTGGTCTTGATCTGAAGGCTTCAGTTCTGTGTACATTTATCTATTGTTTTTATGCAACCAACTTTGCTGCCTTCTTTTGTTCATATTATTTTGGGGGTATGCAATATAAAAAATACATCGATTCTAGAGTGGAAATTGTCTAGTCAGGCATTTGGTTGAAATGGCTTTTTATCCTCCCTTTTTTTATATATGATCTGGAAGACTTTGAACGTCTGCTTTTTGGTGTAGCCAATAAAAAAAAGTAATTTTAATGCATCTTGTAAACAGGAACATTTAAAGTTTAAACTATAACAACAAAAAGAGGAGTGATCTTTTTCCTGCTGCTTTGCCTGCAAAAGCTAGGAAGATTCATTTCAAAATAAGTTTTGATAGTAGCAATGCATTTGAGCTCAAAATGAACTATTTTAGAGGATCCACTTTGTTTTATGATTTGAGAATAAATTTGATCCTTGGTTTGGTTTTGGTTTAAGGGGGTCCTTTTTTAAAATTAGCTATATATTATATTAATTCAAAGATACAGATCATCAAAATATTGGTCTGACTATATTATTATTATATTAATTCAAAAATTCAGAAGATACAAATCATATTATTATTATATTAATTCAAAAATTCAGAAGATACAGATCATCAAAATATTGGTCTGCCAGATTGGAAACCAGACCAAATACAAAACATGAGTTTATCATTTTGAAGGACTGTTTGTCTGTTCTAAGAGCCTATAATACCCTTCTTTCTATTCTTCCTATCATTACGCCAGGGATAATTGAAAAACCTATAGTATCTAGAATTATTGCTAACATAAAAGTCCTGAAAGAGAATAACATAGTAACTGCTAAATGCTTTAATCATCATCAGAAAGTAGAATTGGCGGAACCGTTGAACCAGAGGAGAATAACATAGTAACTGCTAAATGCTTTAATCATCATCATCAAGTGGAAATGGAGGAACCGTTGAACCAGAGGTCTCAGCTGGGTTTTCTTCTACTAAGCGGACTCCACAGGAAATCTTTTCTATCACATCCAATTTTGCATCCTGGTTTTTCAACTCAGTCTGAATGTCATCTAGTTGAGTCACCTTTTGTTTTTTCCAGCAGAGCTTTACCCATCCACAGGAAATCTTTGCCATGACATCCAATTTTGCATCCTGGTTCTTCAACTCCGTCTGAATGTCATCTAGTTGAGTCACCTGTTGTTTTTCCAACAGAGCTTTGCTCATCTACAGGAAATCTTTGCTATCACATCCAATTTTGCATTCTGTTTGTTCAACTCAGTCTGAATGTCATCTAGTTGAGTTACCTATTGTTTTTTCAACTGAGCTTTACCCATCCACAGGAAATCTTTGCTATCAAATCCCAATTTTACATCCTGTTTCTTCAACTCAGTCTGAATGTCGTCATCTAGTTGAGTCACCTGTTGTTTTTCCAACAGAGCTTTACCCATGAAAGCCTTCATGTGCCAATACAAGGTGAAGTGACAGTCTTCAGATATTTGGTATCCCTGCTAATGGAGGTACCTGCGGCCGACCTCGTCCCTGGACATGAATTCCCTCTCTACCTTCAAATCTTCCTTACCCCACGAAATGTCTTTTTGAATGTGCATCTGGATTTCTCTCCTCTCCAATAGGCAGCGGCAGCTTCCATAGCCACCTTACTCACCCTGGCGCTGATAATCTTCTTGTTCCTCGTGTCCCTTTCCATCCTCTGCCACGACCAGTGATTCTGTTCCTGGAGAAAGGGGAAAGACAAGCAGAGGGTCTCTCTGGCGTGGATGGGGGACGAGGTACAGGTAAAAAGGCACCTTCTTCAGCTTCGAAATGTTGGGTTTTACTAATTGCTTTAAACCCTAACCAAGATCTACTCCTATGCAAGAAATTAAACTTAATGCACAGCGGAACTTAGAAATTAAGTTTAATGCACAGCGGAACTTACTTTCCATCTTCAAAGGTCGCGGACAGCTTCTGGTCTTGACTTGAGTTGTTGGCTCTCGAATCCTTCCAAGAACTTGCAATCCTTTTCTCTGGAGAGTATCTTGTCTTCAATGGAGCAGACAATTTTTCTGGATGATTGCAAGCCTTGGAGACTCAGCTCTTTTATAGCAGTGCCAAAGAAAAAGATTCTAATCCTAGGGCTGCTGAAATTTAGCTAATACTTGGGAAACAAGTCCAAAAGAAATCTGGAGTTTCCGATTTTATAAAAAACTTCAAATCTGGAAACTTCAGAAAAAACTGAAATAAATCAGAATAAATTCTGATTTCCTTATTTAGCTCAATTTATTACTGCTATTATTTTAATCAACTATAATCGGTCCATTAACAATTATAATTGATTAACATTATTCTATATGTATTTGTATCCAAATCCTTATTTAAATACATATAATGCCATGACTTAATTAATCACATTGTTTGGCATGTTTTAATCATTACATAAATGTAATCTTTCGACAGTATTTGATATCATAATCATAATGCACGTATGTCCAACTTAATTATTGTAGTTAGACGTCTCTAAATCCAACACGAAACAGCCAGAAATCCTCAAACCAGAGATGAGTATCTCACCAGAAGCGCGGTATGAGCCAGCAGATCTTGAGCCCGAGAGGAAATGAACATGAATTTACCAAGAGTGTGAATCGATGACAGGCTGTTCTGCTTGTGCTGCGTATGAGCCAGCAGATCTTGAGCCCGAGAGGAAATGAACATGAATTTACCAAGAGTGTGAATCGATGACAGGCTGTTCTGCTTGTGCTGCGGTAGAATTGGAGTGCAACTATATACCCTGATTCTCCATACTCGAGCATCATTCGGGGTACTGATAACTACTCTGCGGGTATGATGGTACAATTGTGTTAGTACCCATCCAAGTAAACCTACATGATCGTAGTGTTAAATTCCTGCCCTCTCTCCCTCTGCCTCTACCATGTACTTCATGTGCTGCAACGTGGTGGGTGCAGGCGTCATCTCGTGTGCTAGCCGGGAGAGAGAGCCTATCTGGGTAAGGGGCACACCTTGTTTTATGGCCTAAGAAGAAATTTGGTTCTTTCTCGACATTTCAACTTTTAGATCTGGATTCTTTAATGTCTGTGAGATGAGCCATGCAGTAGGCTCAAAATGAGCTCATGGAGCAGTTGAGAGCATTATTTGCTTATGAGGCAATCCTCACTTGAACCAAACTTATGGGGTCTATTCTCAGACGTTCGACGTGCTGGCTTTCTTGCACCTTAAATTGCAGTTCTATTTTCAATGAAGGTATTTTTAGTTCGAGTCCCATTCTATTCATGTCTTTTGGATTCCCTTTCTTAATCCATCGTGTTTGCAATGGTGGTACTGGAAAAGTTACAATGGTATTTTTTGGATTCCCTCTCGTATTGGTTGTTGGTTTTATTGTCTTATTATGACTTCGCCTCAAACAGTGACAATTTTATCCTTGTGGTAATGAATTTTAAACCACAATTTTATCCTTGTTTTCTTGCTGATGAACATACAATTTTGGCACTTGGGCGGCTGTAACAATTTTGTCGACGGCATTCCATAATTTACCCAATTATGTAAATGAATAACTGATCTATTAGAATGATTCTGGAGATCCACTTTGGAAAGATGGACTATTTTTTTGGACAATTCTGGGCAAGGTTTGCAGATGTTGATTATGATTTTTCTCGTTGTGTGTAATATGTATTGGAGTGCCTATTTTACTGAGTATTTGAGTTTTTCATTGGATGCAAAACTTTAACAGTTGGACATATAGAAGATCTAAAAATGAAATTATGTATATTAATTATTCAAATGTTAGAGTTGGACGTTAGAGTTGGACATACAGAAGAGCTAAAAATGAAATTATGTATATTAGTTATTTAAATGATCCATTGTAACATACTTTGTAACATAATTTTTGTTTCTAATTTGTAACATAATTTTTGGATGGTTATATTTTTGTTTCTAATTTGTAACATAATTTTTGGATGGTTATATTTTTGTTTCTACATTCGATTAAGAGGTTTAAATTCCATTAAGAGGTTTTCTGTGCATCTTGTCGCTTTTATTTGTGATTGAAATGCAGCCTTCTATAAATCACCGGGCGGCATAAACAAATTTTAAAATAAAAATCTAAATATGCATATTTACAATCATGTCTTTCCTAAAATATTGTATAAAAATTTAAATATGCATATTTACAACCATGCCTTTACTAAAATATTGTATATGTCAGTTCAAATGGCAACCATTTAGCTAGATAAGTCATTCTAGGCTTCAGAAATTATCATTTTGAATTACAAATTTTACCGTCTCTTGTCTTACAAGGCCGACAACAAAAACGATGTGTAATACTGAGTAACAACAGCATTCATCTCAAATGTGTGATAACTGTTTTTGGAATTGACAAAATGCTCAAAACTTGCTGTACTAGCATTGCATAGAGACTTGTTTGCAGCTGGTATAGAGGAAAAAAATTGCAAAAAATGGTTATGGGTTTATGACTTTCAAGAATCATGGAGTCTTCGAGTGTAAAGAATTTTACAGTTATATCTCAATTAAATATTTTAATATTATATCTCAATTAAATTTTTTAATGAAGCTTTGGTGTTTGTGTTTTCACTATTTGAATGGATTTTGTGCTCACCAATTTTCAATATAGTTATATGAAGAATGGATAAAATTTTGATCTTGTATTAAGAATCATTGAGTGTATCTCTGCATAAAGAATCTTACAGTTATACCTGGATCAAACACTTTTGTGTTTGTGTTTTCACCGTTTGGATGGATTACGTGCTCGCCAAATTTCAATGGTGTTATGAAGAATTGGCAAAATTTTGATTTTGATCTTGTTACAAAGTACTGGTTTGGTTTGTCATTTGTGGACACATATTTTTCTTGTTGAACTTGAATGATTATTTTCTTAAAAAGAAATAAAAAGTTTGAGACGTTAGCTACAAATACAGGGTCGATATCTGCATACGGATATTTCCCCTGTTGAACTTAAATGTTCTTTATTATTTTAAAGTTTTAACTTCTTTTAAAATAAAGTTCTACAATTATGATGTTTTGTTGTTTATGTAGGCCACATCTTAAAATACATAGTGATTTATTAAGTTGTTTTTATTTTATTTTATGTTTTTGTTTTACTATTGTCCAGGAGTCGTTCCAGCCAAGAGATGTGGTAAGAGTTTGGGCCCACCTTCTTCCACAAGGTGGTAGATTTTCTCAAACGGAATAAGTGAGCTTCCAATTCATCCAAAATAGCATTTATTCCAGTGTCTATTTTTTTATGAAAAATTTAACTTGCCAAATAGTAAATAGATCTAAATATCACAAAGTATCTATTCCAATGTCTATGTCAACCACTGCATGAATCTGGTTATGCATAGATTTATTTTGTGGATGAGGGCTCTTCACACTATGATCAATCATGGTCTGGTGACATAAGAACTTTGCTTATATATCCTGTGCATTGCCCCTACCCACCATAGACAGGGGATACGACTATGTATCCTGTGCATTGCCCCTACCCACCAGAGACAGGGGGATACTACTATGACTGTATAAACGGTGTCAATCTGTGGAGATGTCTTTGATGAGTCTTGTTATTTCATGAACCCACCAGAGACGGGGATACTACTATGACTGTATAAACGGTGTCAATCTGTGGAGATGTCTTTGATGAGTCTTGTTATTTCTCTCATTAAAGTGTTTTTTTTCTTTGTTTGTGTTCATGTTGATTGTATTTATGATTCAAAAAGGTAGGTTGGATAAGGAATAAGTTTTAAGTGACTTGACCCCACACTTGTCTTTTAGCTAAATGATGATTTTCACATTGTTGTAGGATATTTCTGTTCATTAAAAATTAAGTAGTTGCTACTTGCTCATGTTAAGTAAAAGTGCTAAGTCAAAAAAATAAAAATAAAACTATTCCTCTTTTACAATCACCCCTTGTTAAATAGTAGCCTCTACTTACCAATCTCATGGTCAACTTGTTAAGTCAAAAAAATATTTAAAACCATTTTCCAATAGGAATTTTTGACATAGTAAACAAAAGAGGTAAATGTTGAGACACTACTATAATTTAGTTTAATTGTGTGGTTTATTTTTTAAATTGTATTAAATTAGATTAATTAAAAATATAACTTAGTTTAATTGTGTGGTTTATTTTTTAAATTGTATTAAATTAGATTAATTAAAAAATGAGTTTTGGACCTAGTGTTAAACCCTTAGAAGCATCTTTGTGGTATTTATGCTCGGAATTACTTGGATTCCCTTAAGTCTTTACCCATAATTTCTAGATCTTGTGCTAGTTGGATTCCCCTTAGTCTTTATCCATAATTTCTAGATCGTGTGCATTGGATTCCTTTTAGTCTTTACCCATAATTTCTAGATATTTGCTTGTGCACAAGCCTTATCAATTGTCCTAGCTTTGAAGAGCATCACTTGCCTCCATAAATCCCTCCATAAATGATTGTGCAGGATGTCCATATATAAATGATTGTGTAGGTTGTCCATATACTTGAGGATTACATTTGGGTTATTGGGAGATATACCCAAGATAATAACCATTTGTTCGAACTTAGTGGTGTACTCTTGCACACTACCCTTTTTGTTGTTGGAAGTAATGGAAAATGATCCATTTGTCCTCTTCTAACTTGATAGGGCATAATTAGGACTTCATGAGGGTTTTAAACACTTCCCACTTAGAAGGGGATCAACTTCCAAGTTGGAAATAAATGGAAAATGATCCACTTGTCCTCTTCTAACTTGATAGGGCATAATTGGGACTTCATGAGGGTTTTAAACACTTCCCACTTAGTCACTAGGGGATCAACTTCCAACCTAAGTGTCTTTGTGTGAATTTTCCACCAAGTTAAGGCATGGCCCTCTAACTTTAGTTAGGTAAGTGATTTTGTTTGCTCATCACCTATGTGATGTACACTAAAATAAACTTCTAAAAGTTGTAATGATTGATTCAATTTAACTCCATCCATCTTACCTAGAAATAAACTTCTAAAAGTTGTAATGATTGATTCAATTTAACTCCATCCATCTTACCTAGATAGGGTTTGATGTTCACTCTTGCTTCCATTTTGAACAAAGATTGTTAAGAAGTGATGGCCTTGAACTTGGTCCATCTTTCTTTGGCTTTTTTTACAACACCTTTTCTAGGGCTTCATTATATCTAGATTTCCTATATGATCCTTCTTCTATGTTAGAGCTACAAAACTCCTTGAAAGGTCCAAAATTACTCTCCAGTGTTGTTATATTGCAAGAGATGTTAGTGGCTTGTGCTTCCATCTTTGAAAATCTCTTCTTTTACTCATCTCATAGACTTTTACTATTTTACTCATCCACCATGGCTAGAGTTTTGATACTTATTTCTTACACCAATTCCCATATCCTACAACTTTCCACAACAACCGCAGAGAAAATTGTTTTAATATCAATATGATTTGTAATCTTCCACATATATTCCACTGGCACAGTTCATCACAACAAATCCTCTAATATTCTAGAATATATTATTATGGAATGATTTACGTTATTATTGCATATCTTAATGTTGAAATAAGTTGAAATGAAAGAAGAAAGCAAATGACATACCATCCACACAATAAACACAAGAAGCACCAAGGAAAATCCTAATATGGGAACAACCTACCTTGAAGGTGGGGCCCATGCTTTTCTTTTTAATTCTCAGCGATAAAATGAAATACAAAGAAAGGGGTAGTCACTATGAAGTTTCCATGGACATTGTGGCCAATATGGCTTCTACAAGATATTTTACTGACTTTGTTTCACCCCGAAATTCCACTCCCAGATGTTTTTCTCAATTATAGAACAATAAAAAAATATAATAAGAATGAAACCCCTTCCTTTCTTAGCGGCCCAATATTTAACATAGCATGAGAGATGACTAGTGTTAGGGTTAGGGATATTTGCATATCTCAACCTCCAATTAATGTTAGGGTTTTGGACCCTCTAGAATATTTTTGGAAGTCGACATGTGAATAGCTCCAAATGTGTGAGTAATGTGAGCTAATGCGACACCCACTCCATATCATGGTGGTTAATATAATAGGTCAATTTTCGGGAGGCATGCCTTTTGCATATAAACTATGATTAAGGTGAGTTTTGCACCATTCAAAAGTTTTTGATGTGTAGAATAACATCAATAGGCTGAAAGACAATATTGTAATTTTTTTATCAAAAAAATTATTGTTCAGGGTCTCAAATGGGCTATGGAAGTTTCTAGAGTCCAAATCACCAAAGTGGGACCTACCCATAAAATGTACCCTACAAGCAAATACCTCCACTTTTTCCACCTAATAAGTACCAAAATAGATGAAACTATATAATGATCCAAAGGAGGCAAAACCCTATTTTAGTATCTTTTGACCTAGGTATGAGATTATATCTACAAATGACACTTGAGTCATAATATTTCCTCATGTTTGACCCTACCAAAATAGAGTCAAGAGAGATAAGGCTTTGGGAAGCTTCTAGCAATAGAGTATCCATGCTATTATTCTTATGACCAGAGAGGTGAATGATAAACTTTCCTTGACACTAGAAGAAAGAGAGAACCCACCCATCTCAATTCATCACCAATATATGAAATTAAATTAAATTTAGAGTTTGGGGAGATATGAATAATAGAAATTGTCTTACCTGAGTTTCAATGAGCTTTGACTTCCAATGCTAGATTAGAAGCATCGCCAATAACCATCATTTTTGTTATCTTCGATCGGTCACCATTTTCAACAATGGTTGGATATAATCCCTCGTCATCTTTTGAAGGAATAGAAATAACCACTTTGACAACCATATCAACTAACAAAATTGCTAATATTTGATCCCCACAGGCATACTCGTTGATCATTTTAGGATTCGTAGAAATGCCACACTCAAAAACCATATATTTAGGCCCTATATCCTTCTTCATGGAGTTTTGGTCATGTTCCAAAAAAACGTCATTGTTGTCCCTCATCTTAAGAGCTTGTATGGATTCCCCATTTGGATTTGCAATTTGAGGCAAAGTCAAATTAGGGATCTCCACTAACAATGGAACCTCCAATAAAGATGTTTTTACCTTAATCCCTTTAGAACATCATATTGTGCGACCTTATGTGTTTCATTTACTTTGACTTCCACCAAATTGTTTAGCCCTTGTATTTATTTTCCCATACCTTTGATTTAAAAGGCTTTTGGTATTCATGAACAATGCGGTCATGCATGTGAGTTCTTAGAGAGTGACCAGGGATTCACATGTAGTCTAGAAATTGACTATAAGAGGCATTTCCAGTGCCTCTCTATAATTTTTGGTGGGAAAGCTTTGACAATACGAGGCATTTCCATTGGTTCTCTATAGTTTTTGGTATCCCACCACTAACGTCAATGTTGACTAGGAGTTTTACAACTTACCAAAATACAGAGCAATGGAAAGTAGGATGAATAGCCAACAATTTCCCAAATAATTCCCTCTCTCTATAAGAGCTTTATTTGTCAACAATCCCATCATTGCAATCCCCATAGTTTCATCATATTGAGATTTATTAAAGGTTGAACTTGACAGGTGTTTTGGCTCATTTTTCATTTGTTGTTGTTACTAAAGATGACATCCGTTCATGGTTTATTCTCATTTCTAACCCGTGTTAAGATGGATCTGTACAACTTAAGATATTTATCCCACAAGTCTCTATTTTG
Source organism: Larix kaempferi (assembly GCA_027924585.1). NCBI lineage: Eukaryota > Viridiplantae > Streptophyta > Pinopsida > Pinales > Pinaceae > Larix > Larix kaempferi. Next base: position 29,844,443 of record BSBM01000217.1, read on the forward strand.
ATGTCACTTAGGTGTGTGGAATTGAATGTGGTCTACACTTCATGTTTGGAAGATGAAATCATGATTTCTAACTTTTTGGTATAGTCGTGATGCAAATAAAAGTGTGGCCATCTAAGCTGTTTTTCTTATCTGAGACTACTCCTCCTGAAACTAGCCATCTAAGTTATTTTTCTTCTCTGAGACTGCTCCTCCCAAACCTGTGTGTTTGAAAAGTAGAAAAATGTTTAGTTTTCTTCGAGTAATAACAAAGTTCAAATGGTATTTAAGTTGACATTTTAAGGAAAAATACATATTTTTAAGTTTTAAATCCATTGTAAGTGTACAATTTAATAATAAAAAATTAATAACCTCACCATTCACAAAGTGCCACTTGTTTTCTTGTTTATTGAAATGACTCTTTTAAACATAGACTTCATTACTAATTCTGGAATAATACATATTTTTAAGTTTTAAATCTGTATTCAGTATCTACAATTTATTCAGTGATAGCATAACATTTATCTCTAAAATTTACCTTAAAGACTGAAACATAAAATTGCTTGCATATGTAATGAGTACCACCTCTTGAGACATGCTGCTCGTGCTTAAGAACTTTATCGCCAACCAAAGCGAAGCTAAATGTGATGCATAAAACAAATTTATGCTTGCATTCAACATGCATAGCATGGCCAAAGAAGAAATAGCTCCTCCCAAGGAGTAACCAGTGGTCTTCCCCTTTTCATATTCTAGATCGGCCTGCAACAACAATCAAAATTACAAAAATGATAAATTCCAAAGTGCAAGATTATTTTAAAAGCATGAGTAAGGAAGACATGCAATTACCACGAAATAAGGCAGGTTCATAGTATGCATGAATAGATAACTAACTTTTATGCTTCAATAATAGTAAGATAGGCATAGGCATGCAATTACACAATTATAGTAACATTATACGAATGACATTATGTATAAAAAAGTTATAGTAACATTATACTAATACCATTATATTTTTTTAAAATAAAAACTTTCTTTTTGTTTTTGTTTTTTTGTAAATAGAAACATTATATTTTTATTGTAATGGGGTAGATAAAAAATCTTATAGAAATAATGAAAAGTATTATATATTATAGTAAATTTCTTTACCCTTCAAATACAAAAATAAAAAATAAATTTGACGACTTTAATTTTTAATTAAAATTTTTAATAGTAAATTTGACAAGCAATAACTACTGCAATAATTACGCCGAAGGCGTATTTTAAGGGACAAGCTCCTCTTAGGCCATCATCATCTGTCAACGGCCTATGAGGAGCCGCCACTTGTCGTTTGTCTATAGCCTGCAACATGTACGCTTGAGACTCCTCTCCGCCCTATCACGGCCCGATTCCTCAGCGAGCCCACACATTCACGGCTGTGCTCATGCCCAATCACTTGGAAGCCCAGCCGCGGCATGTACCTCCCTGCTGTCCCGCTCCTCGACTCCTCAACCGTTGATCTTTGCACTGTCTGCACAGAGATATGATGTCTGTGAAAGTTAGGTGTGCAGGCATCTGTAAACCATCAAGCAAGGGTTGTAGTCCATTGTTTCCAAATCGAGTTATTTGGATGGGCACCAGACAAATAAGTTTACGGATCCAGTTTCCCAAAGGCTTTTTTGGAAGGGGAGGAAACAAGACATCTATATCATTTTAGAGCCAACTTTTAGACATGTGAACATATGACGGAATCCTGAGATTGTCAATTAATATCTCGTCAGAAACCCTACAAGTCGAGAGTTCGACCTCATAAACTGGCAATCTCTGTGTCCAAAACTATTAGCCGAAACAATGTCAGTGACTTGCAGTCTATAGATTCAAAATCTTCACACGGAATGCCAGTAAAACAATTTTAGACTACTGTATTTTCATTCTTTTAGTTCTGGGCATCTGGAAAGATTTTAAATTTGTAGGACTATTCAAATTTACAGTAATTTTTTTTTATGCTTGTGTATGTTTGTGTGTGTGGGAGAATGAAACTTACATTTGCAAGGATTTTAACTATGCCCTTGAACAACATGTAATTTTCTTGGCTAATGGTACAGAGAATCAACATCGGCAAATTGGAAATAGCAGCCCTGTGAAGATATTGGAGGCACTTCAATTTTGTGAGTTTAATGTTCTCACGGAAAAATAGTTTGAACTTTAAGTTTAAAGTGAATTCACATTCTTTTATGTCAGCTTGAAGTTTCCATTGTGATAGATTTATCTGGATGATTGCTAAACAGGTTGAAATAAATCCTAACCCTTCAAAGGAGCAGTTAGTTCATCCAGTGAAAAGACACTTCAAGACACTTCATATCACAGGTATCAAACTTTTATCCACGTCCCGAAGAATTCATCAAAATATTGCAACTGAACAATTATTTCAATTAGGAAAATTAACTCCTACAAAAGGAAAATTATTCTTATTTTTAATTTGCATCCACTCTATATCCTATTTGGATTTTGGTGAAATCTTTAAAACTAGAGAAAAGTTTGATATTGAAGGTCGAAATGTTGAAAGACCTTAGTAGAATTCCACCGTGGAATTCTCTAATGCCATTGGAATTAATATTTAGAAACATATGAAATGTATCAAGGATGAAGTCATGTGACTTATAATTCAATGAAATGAAACCAAATTAAGAGGATTTCGTTTCTTGCTAGAATTTCATTATTAATGGAAATAATTATTATTCTTATTTTCATCCTTATTTGATTACATAGTTCAATCATTGTATTGTTAAAAAGTTATATAGGAATTGATTTAGTCGTGGAAATGGCACAAAAATTGAATTTGAATTATTCGGCTCAAGTAAAAGAGTATCTTCACTATAAAAGATATTTGTAGAAATTTTTAATGTTAATGTATGAACTTAAACATTTTTTTAATAAAATCTAAAAACTTTTAATAAAATCTTTAATAAGGGAAGCACACAATTTTGCAAAGGTTTTGTGAATATTTTATGTAAGTCTTTATGATAGCATGCTTATGCAAAAATAGTGCAATGGTGTGAATAATCACCACCATGATTAAGGTATGTTAGTGTTATGTGTTAGTTTTTAGGTTACTTTAAAAGTGTTTATATTATGTTTGGGTGTACTTCATGAGGTTTGGGTATATGATCTATGTTCATTCATCACATGGTTTAAGATGGTTGACACATGAGAAATGGTCTGCGATGGATTTACACATCGGAGCTAACTTTCCCAGTGGTTGCTTGAAATTAGTTAGGTGTTGGTTTGTCATTCTTCCTTTGGGTGTTAGAATTCTCTTGAATTCCATACACATGACATGCACATTGGAGCTTTTGGACATGTGACATATGACGTTGGAGCTTCTGGACACATGATATATGACATGTCATTACTCAACAAGATTAAGGAGCATAAGGGAGACATGGATGTGGAGCTTAGTGATGATGCCACTTGCCTTGTGAGAGGAGTTGGCTCCATTTGGTTTCAAATGTCCTAAGGTGATGTTATTGAGTTGGATTATGTTTTGTTTGTTCCTTGGCTGAAGACTAATATTTTTTTAGTGTTTTATATGGCAAATGTATAGTGGATAATTGCTTTTGAGGGAAAATAATTCACTATCTTTATAAATTTCAAGAAAGTTGTATAAATCTATATTATTTAATTATAACACAGGCGTATTTTAAGGGAGCGGTTCCTCTCGCCCCTTTGTCGTTTGTCGACGACGAATGAGGAGCCACCCCCTGTGATTGTATGGATTAAGCCATCACAGGGATTAAGCGTAAGATTTATTTCAAGCTCCTCTTTCTTGTCCAACTTTCTCAATAAGGAAGAAATCACTTCCTCTTTTTGGTCAATAGCCCTCCGTAATCTAACAATTTCCGAGGAAAGCCGCTATGTAATTTCTTTCTTTTCCTCGAACATAATTTTACAATCTTTCTTACAAATTTCAAGGCCGTTAAAGGCACGAATGAGTTCATCTTCCATTTGCAGCGACTTCGCCTCCAAAACCAACATCAAGCTGCCATTTTTTTGCACATCTCAATCAATCTATATTCTGTTCGGAAGGAAATTCTTCAAGTGCATGGCTTTTCTTTAACATAATCTAACATAATCTCACGTTACTACTTCAGCTTCTTTTTCTCCATTTTCTAGTGTTGTCGTTGAGTGGCAAACATTGTAGCTACTTTCTCGTTAGCCCTTGCACCTTCGGCTCTTCGTCTCTTCATCTCCTCAACCTCTACTTCGGCCTCTTTGATCTTTCTCAAAAGCCTAATTTTCTCCCTCTCAAACTCAATTCCTACGACATCCTTCTCCCAGGGATTCGATCTCTTTCCAAGCAAACCAAACGAACATAAAGCATTACTGTCTTTCCGCACTGCCGTGTCTTTGCTAAGTTCCCTGACAACGTCAATCCGTTGAAATTTTTCCAGATTCTCGTTCTCTGCCGTGACGACATACATTACTTTGGCTCTCTTTATCATTTTGTCGGGCTTACATTCTCCATATCGCAATAGTCAATGCACTCATTAAGACCCGTGAATATTAACACGTGGAATGTCCACAGTCCAATGTCATGTAGCTTCTGGAAGCTGTTATCACAGGCGTGTTTACTCAGCTTCATATTTCAAAACGGTTTTGACTTGAAAATCGTATGACAATGCGAGGAGATGAGTCAAGTAATTTAAACTATGCACGATGCGTATTACTTTCTTTCTGTTTTTGGAAAAAAATATTATAAATATTTGGAATTGTAGATATAAGTTACAAGATTGGTAATTTGGTATAATCAAAATGTAAAAATGTTCTTTGCATTACATTTTACTATTGTCAATATTTAGTTTTGTCCATCAATGAAAGAGATGGAGCTCTGAATTATGGTAGTGGTTAGCCTATGATTTTGTATATTTTAAAAACTTATTCATGGTAATAGAGCCAAAGTAGCCAAACATACTTTTATTTAAAAATATTTTTACAAAATAATTTATTTTGTAACAAGTTAGTTATCTACTAAATAACCATTCACATATTCTTTATAAGTATAAATATAAATAGCAAATATACTATGTTGAAATTTCATATATATAGCAACACCTTCTTCTTTTTGCTTTGAAGCAAACATGTCATTATTTTATATAGTGAAAGTAATTTTTGTTATTAGATAGCATCCTCCTTACACTCATAAATATGCCAAGACTTGTCAAAGAATAACCAAATGTGTTGAGATTTGTTTTGTCAAGAATAACACCATTTAGAGCATCTTATGTAACTTCTTCAAGGTGTTACTACATTTTTTATAGTTATAGTGATATGACACTACCGTCATCTCATAAGATACAATCAATCTTCCAAAAATATACGTGCAAATATGTGCAAAAGTTAAATGACCATTACATTCAATCCTATAAGTTTTTGCATATGTGCATAAAAGTTTAATAGACTTATATATATATATATATATATATATATATATATATATATATATATAAGATTTTTCTTCTTGTAAAATGAGAATAGTTATTGTTTAGTACCAAAGTGTATCAATGGGATCATTCAATGCCTAGGATTACTAGATTGATGGACACTGGGCATGAGTATCAGGCTCTTTGAGCAATATAGTTTTAAACATTTTCAAGAATCATTTGATTGCAAATTTAGGGTTATTGCACTAAGTGTTGATCACATTTGTTGAGCTCATTCATTTGACTAAATGTAGCCATGAAAGAAAAATGCTACACTTATTTCCTATATTATAACATTTTTTATTCTTCACATTGTCAAATATCCGTAGAATTTTTTTTCTTTCTTTCTATTATTGTTTGAAGAAATATATGTTTACAATTTTATATATTGATTTTGCTTACGTTCAATCTATACCTACGTAATGTTCCTTTCCACTTTTAAATATATGTGAATGCAACTTAGATAGTCTTAATTTATTCTTCTTCTTAGATTGATGGAGACATAACATGGTAGTATTTAACAATACTACTCGAACTCAGAATTTGATGGATGAGATATAATATCTTACGTCAGGAGTAAGGGTTGTGTGGACTTAAGAAGCCCCCTTTACACATCCCAAGTTGGATGGTAAAATTACAATAGACATTTCAATGACCCCGTCTAAGTAGGGACCCACCATCAATCATATAAAACATTGTACATCTCAGTTTATACCTCATAAATCCACTTAGATCACTCAATGTCAATATTTTCTCAAATATGTGAGAAGATTAACCTACACTCTTAGATCTTCTCTTCTAAAACCGACACAAATAAATCTAGAATCAATGATCACCAAAAGTATTGTACAAGTAAATATACACATTTCGAAATAAATATATTTCAAAAGGGTAGAACTATATATATTCATGGAATCACTTACCCGGGAGATCAAGGATAAGGATGCAAGCTTCAGGAGTGTCCTCTGTGTGTACAACATGCTCAAAATCAGACTCCATCCTGAACCGTACTCTCCTCCCTTAACACACCACACACTACATAAAGGATGGTTAATGTAGATAAAATATAAGTGTTACAAATATTGGCCCATGCTTTGTGGCTCTTTTTAATTGATCAGTAAACCATCACTATGCTCCTCCACAAAGTTGATGTAGATAGATGGCTATGTTCCATGTATGTTTATATATTGATTTGCAATTCTGAGAAGGTTTGTTATGGATTACCTGTGGACGGGTATGTTCTAGTCGGTAAGAATATTGAAAGTGTAGGCAGGATAGGCGAGGAATAGAATAATGTGGCAAGAACAAGAAACTTGGCTTGACATTTGGATACAAGGCTACTTAGGTAGTTCTTTTTATTCCTTTCAATAGAAGTTGCATGCAAAGGGAAAATTGAGCCCAAGTGAAGCCAAATAAATCCATTCTGCTAAAAATATCTGATAACTTGCAATCCTTGATGAGCTATCCTCTTCGTCATTAAAACGTGGATGCACCCTCGTCATTGTCAAACTTAGAAAGATCTTGGAAGGAAGAAATGCTGGCATATGGCAGGGGGTGGCTCCTCATAGGCCATCGACAAACAACAAATCCACTAGAGGAACCGCTACAATCCCGAGTTAACCAACCCCACAATCCAACTGAATGCCTTCATATTGTAAAGCAACGCAATCCTCCGGTGCAACTCATAATTTATACATTCATATTTAACATCATAGTTTCTGTAGTATTGTTGTGAACAACCAAGGTCTTGTGCTAAGGGATCGAGCCCCATTTATGAGATCTCTTTGCAATTTATATACTTTTTGTTATCTGTTTTTGGAGAATAGCGTTCGTCATAACGATATTGCTAACAGTTTTATGCTTATGTTATCATCAACAACTTTTTTTTTTGGATTTAGATTCCCTTTTTGTGTAAACAGTGCAGTTGGAGTGGTCATGAAAATTGTAGACACGCCTGGATCTAGCCCTCATAATTTGTCATCCTATGTTGTCATGGAATTTGATAATTACATTGGCCCTCCATGGGACCAATCTCAATCAAAGAACATACCAATTCCACCCATAAATCGAAGTAACAAGAAACAAATCCCTCTCAAGATGGCTTGGGCATTGACTATTCATAAATCCCAAGGATTGACATTATCAAGGTCAACCATTGACATTGGTAACAGTGAATGTCAAGGATTGACCTTCACGCCAATGTCATGCACTACAACATTAGAAGGATTGTTAATTGCATGACCATTCTCCTTCGACTGCTATGCAAAAATGAAAAACAGTTTATCTATCACACTTCGAAAAAAGCAAGAGGCACTCCTTCATTGTCTGTCCCTTTAACACTTAAACTTGCAACCCTCAATCCATGCACTCTCCCTACCAAATGAAAATACAAATGTTGATTGCCAATATAATCATAGTTAACCCTGATAACTGTTTAACCCTTTATTGTTTTACTAACATATGTATACTTTATTGTATGACAAATTAATGTGTATTCCATTTTACTTACCATTGATTACATGGGTTTCTATTTATTGTGTACTAGTATTTATTGTGTACTAGTACTTGTAAGAAATATTATCTACCCACACAACTTTTTCTTATTTTACAACATGTTGAAGTTTTTCTCCGCGTTTCATTTCCCCGCTTTGAAGGTATGCTAGTAATAAATTTTTTAATTTAAATTTCACCATACAAAGCTCATACAAAGCTCTTGGCTGGCAATACGACTTCAATTTTTATTCCTGTTCACCGTACAAAGCTCTTGACGGGCAATCACGACTTCAATTTTTATTCCTGACAAGTACCAACTAGTAAGACACATGTCCATTCACACAAATTTTAGAGCGGCGTGAGAGTACATTATTATGATTTAAAAACGCCCGAGTGTGCCATTCCAATAAACTCGGATACATTGTTGTTAGCCCTGGTGTAAGTGCCGCATATTAAAAATTCCATAGAATCATTTGTTGGGGGAGAGTTGTATTAGGGGGATCTGGGAGCCGGCAACAGTCTGCTATATTATACACCTGGTTTTCTGATCACTATTTGGGGTTTTTTTCTTTCAATCTTGTTTCTACGGTTCTTCACTTTGTTCATGCCCCAAAATGTTCAAGAACAAATTACAACAATACATACAGAAGAATTCTTTGCCATTGCCCGTATACGGCACTTCAAATGATGGCAATGACCATCTTCCCCGATTCAAGTGCAGTGTCACTGTAAATGGTGCACAATATGTTTCGCCGCCGGGATTTAAACACAAGAAGGAAGCAGAAAACGCTGCAGCTCAGGCAGCGATTAAAGATTTAGATCCCCAGTCAGGAGTAAGTTTGATTTCTACCCAAATGCTCAAAATGTTTTCTTGGTCTATTAAAAATGTGGTATCTGATTTGTATGATTTCCTTCTATTTTTCTCTGAAAAATTATGCAACAAAAGTTTGAGACTGTATCAGCTTGTTGCTGTATGGGATATACACAAACATGGCTTAAAGCCAAAACCCAGTACCCAAACAATGTTTTCATTCTGTGCTGGGAAATTATTTCCATTTTGTTCTCTGTTTTAGTGGGAAAATAATAGTAAATTCTCCCTATTTATTCGTCATAAAATTCAGCATTCCTGAGGCATAGCATGTGCCACAATGATGTCTGAACATCCTTATTTATTTATTATAAAATTCAGCACTCCCTAGGCAGAGTATGTGCCACAATTATAGATGTGAACATTTTTCTCTGCCACTTTGCTGAAGCATGGAGATGGCGTCTCGTAATATAGTATACCATTTTCCTTTCTAGGTCAGTATGAGGTGTTCTCCCCAAGAATGGAAACTCTAGACATATGTAAATACCCGGGTCCTAGCTGATGTAGCACCTGTCATAATGGCTGGATGTAATCAGTTCCATTCTCGACTTTAGATGTTCCAAGTTCGGAAAGAGTTTATTCCTGAGCATTTTCAGAGATAGATGTTGCTGGAGCACAGCTTACCATCACTAAAGGACCTCTACGAATTGATTTCTTACGGTCTATGATGGTTGAATGAAATGGGGCCCCAAGCAACACGGGACCGTATTACTGAATGATTTACCTTCGTAAGAACGCTGCATTAACGTATAGAAAGACGGGATCACTTATTCTTTCTTCTAGATGAATGATCTTCTAATCAACTCTTGATTCATCTTTGTTGTTCGTGCTTCTAGACAACTTCTTATTCTTCCCTCCCGTCAAAAAGAGTATGGATAGTGAAGTCCAGGATATTAATAGTTGAAGGTAAGGTATAGAGCATTGCTCATTGATCGATTGCCTTTGGATCTACTATATAAAGACTGATTGATTCTTCTCACCACCCATCGAGAATATATCGTGATGTAAAACCAATCAGTCAATCTTTATATAATAGATCGATTACCTTTGGATCTACATTGGAGCCTCTGTCAATCTTGTAAGGTGTCTGTTCATTTTGTTGCCACTTCTAATGAGTTTGAACATGACGGAGTATTTTATTTCTGAAAACCAATCAGGAGACAGGGCAGCTCAAACAGGCCCTCAATGAACTTGCTACAAAGAAGAACATCCGGCCCCCTACTTATCAATTTACAAAGGAAGGAGAAGCACATTGCCCGTCCTTTACAGCAACCGTAGAGATTAACGGGGTTTTTTACACTGGAGCTCCTGGAAAAAATAAGGAGGCTGCAGGAAATGCTGCATATGAGGCAATTCCGTCAATACGCACCCAAGATTGTGAGTTGCTGTTGATAGAAAATATACTATTTGCATTCTCCTTAGTTATCTATATGTAATTTGTAATATTAGTAGTTTCCTTCTTTTCTCAACGATGCATATATATTTGTTTATGCCACTGATCCGTTAGTCTCTTTTCAGCCAATTCGTTTCCGCAGCCTGAACTTCAGGATGATAATAAACGAAACAATGATTTTAAGCAACCTACTGAAGAATGCAAGGTTATCGAGTCTTCATCGAAGATGCCTGCTGATAACTTTACATCTGATAATCAACTATTGGCAGGAAAGGATTCTCATTCAGCTAAAAATAGTACAGAAAAGTTAAATGTTGAGAATGCACCCGCTCTTGAAAGGGTTCCAGTAAAGATAAATGTGGAGGACCCATGTGCAGAAAAGTTAAATGTTGAGAATGCACCTGCTCTTGAAAGGGTTCCAGTAAAGTTAAATGTGGAGGACCCATGTGCAGTTGGAGAGGATTTTGAAAAATCAACAGTGAAGGATTCAGGTGAAGTTGAAAATGGTATGCCAAATATAAATGTTGCAAATGCAGGTTCAGCACCTATAGAACGGCCTAAACAGGATCCTATTCTGGTGGAACAACATCGATTACAAGAGGAGACAAGAGACCTCTATCAAGATAAAGATCATGGATCTACGGAGCTTGAAGGGAATCATGAAAGCAATCAGGATGTTGTTTTAACAGAATCCATCGGCAAGAGGAGCAGAAGTGAAAATGACAATGCTGAACAGATGTCTCAGAGAAAGAAAAAGCTTAAAAGGAAAAACAGGGGAAAAAAGAAGAAGATCGATGGCACAGCTTGACACAGTTGAGAGCGTGTATTGTCACAACTGCAATGCATGGTACGTGACACAAAATTTGTTGATATTTCCAAATCTCTGATTTTATATTTATTTTTACTATAATTCCTTCTATCGGATTTCATAATTTATGTCATTTGGTCTGCTCACATAATTTAAAAGATAAATTAAAACAACTTTTACATCATGTAAAATGGCCTTTATTTTTTGAAATGCTCTTAAAAAACATATAGGAGATGTTTACTAGGAGTGTTCGTACTTGTTTTCATGTTGGAAAATCTTTCTGATTCCTGTTTTGTTACATATAATTTGTTTTGAAATTCACAATAAACATAATGAAAGATGTCCAAAAATAAGCACAAATGACTGCAAGTGAGACACCAGCCTAATAACCAAATATGAAAAATCAAGAACAAGCTCAAAACACTAAGCTGGGTGTAAGTTGTAAATTATTGTAAGGATATTTGCAATTCACTATTCAAGATGCCATGATGCGTCCATTTGGTCCTCAATGGAATTTAGCAATTCATTTTCAAGCTCACTTGAAACTTAGTGCAAGTTGGTTGTTAGACATATGCTGGCAATTTATTTGCAAGCACACTTGACACTTGTTTTGCATGCAACACAAGTTGTTCCTCAATACCATGGACAGACAATTTACTTTCAAGCACGTTTGACACTTGTCTTGCATACAGTGCAGCACATAGTTAAGACTTAGGGCATTATTCTTAGATGCTAAGACAAAGAGACTGACACAAAATGCAATATGTCTCCACAATATTTCTTTGTCTCCAAAGCATAGAAATTTCAGATTATTAAGATCTTGTAGTTGAATCAGTGGCAAGAAGTTGAATCCATTCCAACTCGTATAATGTTGTAGAATCTGGTGCATGAGGTGCTAGAACTGGGCATTTAAAACCCAGCAGAAAAGACCCCTTATGGCTTGGAATCGTCATGACATGTTGAGAATGTCGATGATGCCATTCAATGACTTCATATGTGATTCTGAAGCTTACATGAAGCTTGCATGTTCTATAATTTTCACTCTGTTAGTTGCCATAGGATGTATAGATCACACCATCATTTTTGGAAGCAATCAAATTCTGTGCATTGTAAATAATAAGTCCACAATTTTTTGAGCGATTCAACACTCAAGACCATATCAATGACAATGATATAGAAGGTGTAGAAACCGATAAAAAATGTGACTCCCAATTCTATTCTTTGGTGTGGTTCTGTAGGACAACAATGTTGAAGGGTTATCAACAAATAAGTAATAACCCTAGCTGTATGATTGCAATAGCATCAATGGAATTATATCTTGTACTTAAGTCAATAAGGGTAATAACTTTCTGCTTCTTGAGATAACCATCCACTTTTATGTTATTTGGTTGATGGATACGAGAATGGCTGCGATTGAAATTCCAGGAGTAACATCATCAAAAGTGAAAGGAGCCACGAATTGCATCACATTGTGAATCATCTATGCTACTCACTTTGGGTTGTTTAGGTGCTTCATAGGAATTTCCCATCACATAGGCTGGTTTTTGGGCAATGCAAACACAATTTGTGACTGGGGACCCATTTTGAAACACAGTTAATTTTTTTCCAGGAAGTGGGGCTAGCTGGTGAGAGAGGTATCCTGCTTGAGATTTTCCAATGGAAGGTAATCGAAGACTTGGTTTGGCTTGTCAATAGTTTGACATCAGTGTTTGAAACATCTTAATGCTCAAGATAAAATTTAGGAAACTAGTTGACTGGATTTAGTAATTACAATGTGGATGAAGTAAGACGTGCAGTTTGCATGAACTGCAATTAGCTACGAGTCAGGAGTACGACAAGTTTCTGTACATGATAAACACTAAAAATACTCTCTTTTAGCAGTTAGCACTAGGTTAACTTTAGTTCTCACGTGAAAATAATGCTTTTGATAAGTTAGTGTAATTAAGGCTGGATTTATAAAAGAATGTTTTTTAGTCTTCAGTCTCCAATTTGTGACCGTTTTGTACAATAAATATATATGATATTGTAAAGGAAGATAATTCGTTTGGAAAACTTTCATCATCATGGTGCGTGCTCTTTCTCACATCTATTGCAGCCTTGAAATTTCACGAATCCATCTGAAGTCGCAGAAGACAAGGTCAAAACACGCAAACCCTTAGAAATATCAGGAAAGAACTCTTTTATGAATCATTCTCCTCTTGCAACGGAAAAAAAGCAACTCACTTGATCCCAGCATACATGCAAATTCTACTCTTCAAGCAATTTCACAAGGCCGGTTTACAAAACAGTGAAGAAAAATGAAGGCTTGCAACATATTTATGGATTGTATTTTGTGTCTTTTTTTTTTTTACTATTCAAGTTTTTTATGGAATGTGAGATTCGTTTAAGCTTAGGGCTGAAGCCTGAAGGGTTTGAGGCTTTTTCCTTTAAATTTTTTCCTTTCGATATTATTGTTATATGCCGTTTGCAGTGGGAAATGCCCATGAAATATAGTGTGCACGTCTCTAATTTATAATTGATTACCCTGCATTTTCACTTTTGGAAAAAAGTGCAAAATATTTCCAGGGCATTTTCAAGATGTTTCTCTGTTATCCCTATTTCCAATAATTTCCTAGAGATAAAACAGACTCCGGAGGAAGGTATTTCTGGTCACAGAGGTTGTCCTAAATAGCGTACATGCCTCAGAGGCTAAAACTTGAATTATTTTCACGATCTCTTGAATTCAACACTCCCTCTATTCTCTTGTTCACTGCTTCTCATCTTGATCTCAAGGCTTCAGTTCTGTGTACATTTATCTATTGTTTTTATGCAACCAACTTTGCTGCCTTATTTTGTTCATATTATATTGGGGGTATGCAATATAAAAATACATTGATTCTAAAGTGGAAATGCTCTAGTCAGGCATTTGGTTGAAATGACTTTAGAAAAAATTTTCTTTCCCCTTTTTTTACATATGATCTGGAAGACTTTGAACGTCTGCTTTGTGGTGTAGCCAATCAAAAAAGTTCTTTTAATGCATATTGTAAACATGATCATTTAAACTATAACAACAAAAAGAGGAGTGTTTTTTTGCTTGCTGGTTTGCCTGTAAAAGCTAGGAAGATCCATTTGAAAATAGGTTTTGAGAGACACAATGCATTTGAGCTCAAAATGAACTATTTTAGAGGGATTCACCTTGTTTTATGATTTGTGAATAAATTTGGTCCTTGGTTTATATTTAAGGGGGTCCATTTGTTTTCTAAACTAGTTATATTATATTAATTCAAAAGATACAGATCATCAAAATATTGGTCTGCCAGATTGGAAACCAGACCAAATACAAAACATGAGTATCATTTTGAAAGACTGTTTGTCTGCTATAAGAGTCTATAATGCCCTTCTTTCCATCAATATGTCAGGGATAATTGAAAAACCTATGGTGTCTAGAGCTATTGCTAACATAAAAGTCCTGAAAGAGAATGAAATAGTAACTGCTAAATGCTTTAATCATCATCAGAAAGCGGAATTGGAGAAACCATTGAACCAGAGGTCTCAGCTGGGGTTTCTTCTACTAAGCGGACTCCAGAAGAATTCTTTGCTATCACATCCAATTTCGCATCCTGGGTCTTCAACTCAGTCTGAATGTCATCTAGTTGAGTCATCTGTTGGAAATTTTCCAACAGAGCTTTACCCATCGAGGCCTTCATGTGCCAATACAAGGTGAGGTGACACTCTTCAGATATTTGGTATCCCTACTAATGGAGGTACCTGTTTCAGGAACCCAATTACCCATGATGCGCCCGACCATGTCCTTGTACACGAATTCCCTCTCTACCTTCACATCTTCCTCAGCCCACGAAATGTCTTTTTGAATGTGCATCTTGAATGTACATCGGGATTTCTCTCCAATAGGCAGCGGCAGCTTCCGTAGCCTCCTTCCTTCCCCTGGCGCCCATAATTCTCATGTTGCTCGTGTGACCTTTTCTTCGTCTGCCACGACCAGCGATTCTGTTTCTGGAGAAAGCCCGAGAGGAAATGACCATGAATTTACCAAGACTGTGAATCGCTGACAGGCTTTTCTGCTTGTGCTGCGGCAGAATTGGAGTGCAACTTACCCTGATTCTCCATTCCCGGGCATCATTCGGGGTACTGATAACTACTCTGCGGGTATGATGATAAGATTGTGTTAGTACCCATCCCTGTCCTTTCATCTAAATTCCAAGTAACCTTCATGATCGTAGTGTTAAATGCCTGCCCTCTCTCCCTGCTGGAACGTGGTGGGTGCAGGCGTCATCTCGTGTGCTCGTCGGGAGAATGCAATGGCGCAATTCTCACTTGAACCAAACTTATGGGGTCTATTGTCAGACGTTCGATGTGCTAGCTTTCTTGCACCTTAAATTGCAGTACTATTTTCAATGAAGTTATTTTTGGTTCGAGTCCTATTTTGTTCATGTATTTCGTATTCCCTTTCTTAATCTATTATTTTTGCTATGTTCAATGAAGTTATTTTTGGTTTGAGTCCTATTTTGTTCATGTATTTTGTATTCCCTTTCTTAATCTATCATTTTTGTTATGGTACTAAAGTTGCTCATGAAATAACCTCTCTTATTGGTTGTTGGTTTTAGTGTCTTATTATGACTTCGCTTCACACACTGACAATTTTGATCTTTTCAGGTTTGTTTTCTTGCTGATGAACATACAATGTTGGCACTTGGGCGTCTGTAACAATTTTGTCGTCATATTATGCTATGGCATTCCATA
The DNA here is from genome assembly GCA_027924585.1 of Larix kaempferi. Taxonomy (NCBI): domain Eukaryota; kingdom Viridiplantae; phylum Streptophyta; class Pinopsida; order Pinales; family Pinaceae; genus Larix; species Larix kaempferi. Next base: position 29,860,177 of record BSBM01000217.1, read on the forward strand.
ATTTACCAAATTATATAAATGAATAACTGATATATTAGAATGATTCTGGAGGTCCAAAATGAATAACTGATATATTAGAATGATTCTGGAGGTCCACTTTGAAGATGGACTATTTTGTTTTGGAGAATTCTTCCTCTGGTCAAGGTTTGCAGATGTTAATTATGATTTTTTCTCGTTGTGTATAATATATATTTGGAGTGCCTATTTTACTGAGTATTTGAGTATTTAATTGGATGCAAAACTTTAACAGTTGGACATATAGAAGAGCTAAAAATGAAATTATGTATATTTACTATTCAAATGATCCATTATAACATAATTATGTATATTAATTATAACATAATTTTTGGATGGTTATATTTTTGTTTCTACATTCCGGTAAGAGGTTTTTTGTCCATCTTGTTGCTTTTATTTGTGATTGAAATGCTTTAGGATATATTCTTGACAGCCCTCTATAAATCACCAAACGGTGCATGAAATATGGATAACATATTTCAAAATATGTGATTGAAATGCTTTAGGATATATTCTTGACAGCCCTCTATAAATCACCAAACGGTGCATGAAATATGGATAACATATTTCAAAATAAAAATTCAAATATGCATATTTACAACCGTGCCTTTCCTAATATATCGTATATGTCAGTTCAAATTCAAATGGCAACCATTTAGGTAGATAAGTCATATTCCAGGCTTCAGAAATTATCATTTTTACAAATTTTACAGTCTGTCTTACGGGGCTGACAACAAAAACGATGGTTAATAATGTGTAATAATGGGTAACAACAACATTCTTTTCAATTGGAATTGGCAAAATGCTCAAAACTTGCTGTACAGTGTACTAGCTTTGCATAGAGACTTTTTTGCAGCTTGTATAGAGGAAAATAAATTGCAACAAGTGGTTAGGGGTTTATGACTTTGAAGGATCATCGAGTATTTCTGTGCTTAAAGAATTTTACGGTTATACCTTGATCAAATTTTTTAGTGACGTTTTTGTGTTTGTGTTTTCACTGTTTGAATGGATTTTAAAGAATTTTACAGTTATACCTCGATCAAATTTTTTAATGACGTTTTTGTGTTTGTGTTTTCACTGTTTGAATGGATTTTGTGCTCACCAATTTTCAATGTGGTTACGAAGAATTGACAAAATTTTGATTTTGATCATGTTACAAAGATCTTCTACTGATTTGTCATTTGCAGACACATATTTTCCTTGTTGAACTTGAATGAGTATTTTTTAAATAAAAAATAAAAAGTTTGAGACCTTAGTTACAAATACAGGTTTGTATCTGTGTACAAATATTTCCCTGGTTGAACTTTAATGTCTTTATTATTTTAAAATTTTAATCTATTTTAAAATAAGTTCTACAATTATACTGTTTTCTGGTTTATGTAGGCTACATCTTAAAATACATAATGATTTATTGAGTTGTTTTTATTTAATGGTAAGGGTTTGGGTCCACCTTCTTCCACAAGACGGTAGTTTATCTCAAACGGAGCTTCCATTTCATCCAAAATGGCATTGGTGCCTATTCCAGTGTCTATGTAAACCACTGCACGAGTCTGGTTATGCATAGATTTATTTTGTGCATGAGGGCTCTTCACACTCTGATCGATCATAGCTTTGTAACATAAAAAATTTGCTCATGTATCCTTGTGCATTGCCCCTACCCACCATAGACAGGGGATACTACTATGACTGTATAAACGGTGTCAATATGTGTGGAGCAGCACACATATGTCTTTGATGAGTCTTGTTATTCCTCTCATCAAAGTTTTTTTCCTTCTGTTTATGTTCATGTTGATTGTATTTATGATTGAAAAAGATAGGTTGGATAAGGAGTAAGTTTTAAGTTTTTGATGAGTCTTGTTATTCCTCTCATCAAAGTTTTTTTTCCTTGTGTTTATGTTCATGTTGATTGTATTTATGATTGAAAAAGATAGGTTGGATAAGGAGTAAGTCTTAAGTGACTTGGATCATATAAGTCCCACACTTTGTCTTTTAGCTAAATGATGATTTTCACTCTGGTAAGATATTTCTGTCCATTAAAAATCTGAAATAAAGTAGTTGCTACTTACTTATATTAAGAAGAAGTGCAAGGTCCAAAAAATAAAATAAAACTATTCCTTTTTCACAATCACCATTTGTTACATATTAGCCTCTACTTACCAATTTCATGGTTAATATGCTAGTCAAAAAAATATTTAAAACCATTTCAATTTCGCCATAACCACTTGTTTCATATCAACCTACCCTATGGAATCAATAAATATGAATCCGAATAGGAATTTTTGACATAGTAAACAAAAGCATGTACAAGTTGAGACACTACTATAATTTGGTTTAAGTGTGTGGTTTATTTTTTAAATTGTGTTATTAGATTAATTAGAAAAAGAGTTTTTGACCTAGTGTTAAACCCCTAGTTGTGTTTCTTTTAGCACATTCTTTTCACGGTTCTTCAGATTCAATTCAAAATGTAGATTCCAACACTTATCTTTGGTGTGACCAATGATATTACAATGGTTTTTTGGATACTTGTATCGATGTGCAGTGGTGGTTATATTCTTGTCCTTTTATTTCCACTTCTTTCCTTCCTTGGAAGCATCTTGGTGGTATTTATGCTTGGAAATACTTGGATTCCCTTTAGTCTTTACCCATAATTTCTAGATATTGTGCTTGCACACAAGCCTCATCAATTGTCCTAGCTTTGAAGAGCATTAGTTACCTCTATAAATGATTGTGTAGGCTGTCCATACACTTGAGGATTACATTTGGGTTATTGGGAGATATACCCAAGATAATAACCATTTGTTTGAACTTAGTGGTGTACTCTTGCACACTACCGTTTTTGTTGTTGGAAGTAATGGAAAAGGATTTGCTTGCCCTCTTCTTACTTGATAGGGCATAATTGGGACTTGATGAGGGTTTTAAACACCTCCCACTTAGTTACTAGGGGATCAACTTCCAACCTAAGTGTCTTTGTGTGAATTTTCCACCAAGTTAAGGCATGTCCCTCTTAGTCACTCAAGTGAATTTTTTGGCTCATCACCTATGTGATGTACACTAAAATAAACTTCTAATTGTTGAAATGATTGATTCAATTTAACTCCATCAATTTGACCTAGATAGGGTTTGATGTTCACTTTCACTTCCATTTTGAACAAAGATTGTTAAGAAGTGATGACTTTGAACTTGGTCCCTATTTCTTCAACTCCTTTTCTAGGTCTTCATTATCTCCATATTGCCTATATGATCCTTCTATGTTAGAGATACAAATCCATATTGCCTATATGATCCTTCTATGTTAGAGCTACAAAACTCCTTGAAAGGTCCAAAAATATTCTCTAGTGCTGTTATGTTGCAAGAGATGTTAGTGGCTTGTGCTTCCACCTTTAAAAGTCTCTTCTTTGACTCATCTCATAGATTTTTACTATTGTACTCATCCACCATGGCTAGAGTTTTGATACTTATTTCTTACGCAAATTCCTAGATCCTACAACTTTCCACAACAACCCCAAAGAAAATTGTTTTAATACTAAAATGATTTGTAAACTTCCATGGATATTCCACTGGCATAGTTCATTGCAACAAATCCTCTAATATTCTACAATATATTATTATGGAATGATTTATGTTAGTATTGGATATCTTAATGTTGAAATAAGCTGAAATGAAAGAAGAAAGCAAATGACATACCATCCACACAATTAACCCAAGATGTACCAAGGAAAATCCTAATATGGGAACAACCTAACTTGAAAGTGAGGCCCATGCTTTGCTTTTTTATTCTTAGCGATAAAATGAAAATACAAAGAAAGGGGTAGTTACTATGAAAGCTTCCATGGACATTGTGGCCAATATGGCTTCTATAAGATCTTTTACTTCCTCTGTTTCACCTCAAAATTCCACTCCCAAATGTTTTTCTCAACTATGGAATAATAAAAGAATATAATAAGAATGAAACCCCTTCCCTTCTTAGCGGCCCAATATTTAACATAGCATGAGAGATGTCTAGTGTTAGGGTTAGGGATGTTTAAATATTTCAACCCCCAGTTAATGTTAGGGTTTTGGACCCTCTAGAATATTTTTGGAAGTTGACATGTGAATAGCTCTAGGTGTGTGAGTAGTGTGAGCTAATGTGGCATCCGCTCCATATCATGGCGATTAATATAATAGGTCAATTTCCAGGAGGCATACCTTTTGCATATAAACTATGATTAAGGTGAGTTTTTCACCATTCAAAAGTTTTCGATATGTAGAACAACATCATTAGGCTGAAAGATAATATTGTAAATTTTTTATCAAAAAAATTATTGTTTAAGGTCTCAAATGGGCTATGGAAGTTTCTAGAGTCCAAATCACCAAATTGGGACCTACCCATAAAATTTACCCTACAAGCAAATACCTCCACCTTTTCCACCTGGTAGTACCAAACCATATAAAAACTAATATAATGATCCAGAGGAGGCAAAACCCTATTTTAGTATCTTTTGACCTAGATATGAGATTATATCTACAAATGACACTTTTGTCATAATCATTCCTTGAGCTCGACCCTACCAAAATAGAGTCGAGAGATGAAGCTTTGGGAATCTTCTAGCAATAGAGTATCCATGCTATTATTCTTATGACCAAAGAGGTGAAGGATAAACTTTCCTTGACACTAGAACAAAGAGAGAACCCACCCATCTCACATTCATCACCAATATATGAATTTAAATTAAATTTAGAGTTTGGGGAGATATGAATAATAGAAATTGTCTTACCCGAGTTTCATTGAGCTTTGACTTCCAATGCTAGACTAGAAGCATCGCCAATAACCATCATTTTTGCTATCTTCTATCGGTCACCATTTTCAACAATGGTTGGATCTAATCCCCCGGCATCCTTTGAAGGAATATAAATAACCACTTTGACAACCATATCAACTAACAAAATTGCTAATATTGGATCCGCACAAGCATACTCGTTGATCTTTTTAGGATCTATACAAATGCCACTCAAAAATCATATGTTTAGGTCCTATATCCTTCTTCATGGAGTTTTGGTCATGTTTCAAAAATATATTGTTGTCCCTCATCTTAGGATCCTCCATGGATTCCCAATTTGGATTTGCAATTTGAAGCAAAGTCAAATTAGGGATCTCCACTAACAATGGAAACTCCAACAAAGAATTTCAAAGAATTTCTTACCTCAATCCCTTCAGAATATCCTATTGTACAACATTATGTGTTTCATCTACTTTGACTTCCTCCAAATTCTTTAGCCCCCCTTTTATATCCATACCTTTGATTTAATAGGGTTTTGGTAGTCTTGAACAATGTGGTCATACATGTGAGATCTTAGACAATGAAAAGGGATTCACATGTAGTCTAAAACTTGACAATAAGAGGCATTTCCAATGGTTCTCTATCCTTTTTGGTGGGAAAACTTGACAATAAGAGGCATTTCCATTGGTTCTCTATATTTTTTGGTATCCCACCACTAACATCAATTTTGACTAGGATTTTTACAATTGACAAAACTATATAGCAATGGAAAGTAGGATCAATAGCCAACAATTTCCCAAATAATTCCCTATCTCTAGGCATGTTGAATTTTTGTCTCATCTCTTAGAATAAAGATAGATACACAAGAAGTCTTCCAAAGGAATACAATGTTTATCCTAGAGTTGTTTATTTAGGTGCATTTGTGGCAAATCTCGACTTCTTTGAGGGTTATTATAGTGTTGGAACCTTGAATGGTCTTTCGTAGATCTTGTGGTAGTAGTAGTGCTTGGTTTCCTCATATTCATACTCGAGCCCAAAAAAATTCGGGGTATTGAATGGATGGTGATATCCATCCTCGTCATTTGAACCCTTAATGTATTGATGTGCTCATCTTGACGTACTCACATTCTCATTTAAATTTCTAATAATTGAAAAATCAAGACAATATTTGGTTTTGTGATTATATTCTTTATCGTTACGATCTTCTAATATTTTCTTATATTTTCATTTTGCGTAACTGTGTCCTATGTTTTGATTATTTTTTATCCATATTGAAATAATATACCTTGTTCCTTGAAGTTTTGAAAATAACATTTCAAATTTCTGGTAACTTGGGACATTATCATAAAGTCATCGAAAAGTTCATAACCAATTTGAAAGACACCATAGAACTTACAGGAAAAAATATTTCATTTACAGAAGCAACTTATACCTTTCTAAAAAGACGTCAATGAATCCCATCTATCATACCCATAACAAAAAAGTGTTTCCATTTACTTTTCTTATTAAACCTCAAGCAATGAAGTAACATGTCGTAAAGTTCCTTGAGAAATGGTGTTTTAGCAAAAGCAAGATTTTACAAAGCCCTTTAGTCAGTGATTAGAGAGCCAATTCTAGGTGAGATAACCATTGGAAGACTTGAATTAGGATAACTAGCAACCATTGAAATAATCATTAGATGATTTGTCGATAGGAATAAAAACCCCATCAAGCTTTAAGATCACTGATTGTCCCTTATTTAATTATTGGACTAGCACAAGAATTGAGTTTTAGCAATAGGGAATAGGGAACGAAATATCAAAAGAGCCTTGACTTGTTAATACCTATATCTCAAACTCCACGTACCACTATTTATTACCTTGCCAATTTGTACAAGATGAGCTCCATGGATGTAAGCAAAACAACCTAGATTATTATATAAGGTCCCTACACGATATTTATTGTAGATAGAAGTTGCAAAACTCAAAACAAATACGGTGTTAGATGAGAAGCAACCATCCAAGTGTGTAATATCGAGTTTAGTGGCACAAAGTCAAATCATAGGTAAAACATACAACAATGTTGCTTTGTTAAGTGACAATAATAATACAATTAAGTTCAAGAAATTAATAGAATGACACACCAATCTATTGCCATAAAATTGAAAAAAAAAATCAATGCCATAATAAGCAAACACAAATCAATTGTATCTAGCTCAAGTTGTTGGGAGGAGAAAATGTTATCCTTCCCACCATGGTTCAATTCTCGATTGTGACATGTGTGCTCTTCATGAATAAGATGTATTTATGTGTTGTTGGCAAGGCACCATCAATCGCACTGATGTTGAAGGTGGAACAAAATATATTCCAAAAGATTTTTTTTATTCAATTGGATCTATCCCAAGCGATCGAGAGGAGGAGAATTGATTTATGAGTTAATTGAATCTCTGGAATATAGTAATTGTTTCATGCCTTGTATTTTTTGCATTAAGCTTCGGTCTTTCTAGTGACGACCAGTTCTACTCAATGAGATAAATCTCTAGAATACATTATGTTTGTTCCTCTTACAACAAAATATCCTTACTTTAATTTATTCTTTTGGCACTCTAAACATGTGCTTTGTATTGAAATCTATATCCAGGCCATATGCTCTGCATATATTTGTAACTGCTTCATTAGATTTGAAAATTAATTTTGTTAGTCACATTGCTGCTAGAAAGTTGCTTCATACCAAATATTATTTATTAATGAACAAATTAACTTAAACCTTCTGCACATTTCCTTCCCTCACTTCCTCTTCCACTTCAACAATTACAACGCTTTAAAAAAATACTTACCGATAGTATGTATCCTAAAAGCTATATAACCTATATATCACTTAGGCTTGATTTAACCTAAAACATATATGCCACTTAACTTTGATTCTTACTAAAATTACTCTCATTAATGACTATAACCTAGATTCTATATTTTTTAGTTGGTTTTATATCGTTGAGGAGAAAAATTCCTAGATAGCTAGGGCAAACTTGAATGTATCAAAAGGAGAGATAACAAACCAAAATCCCTAGGATAAGTGAATGGTATCCAAGTAACCAACCAATAAATGAAGGAGAATTAGCACATGTAATCGGATGGTCGCCCAAAAGCTTTCTCTTGCACACAATTCCTAATACAATCCAATCAAGGAATCTGCAACCTGCACGTAGTAGAAACGACACCTTCCTAAAATATAATGCCTGCGTACACACATGAAATTGAAATAATTCAAATTTCACATCACCTATCCCTAACCAATCAATCAGGAAGACCAATCATTCAAACCAACATGCATCAAAGATAATCAAATGTTTAACATCGTATTGGGGGGAGAGGAGAGATCTCTATTTTATTAAGAATAAATAATAAGTACAATTACCTGACTTGGTTGTCGGCACCTTCTGGAACCTTCATCTGGATCCCTTGAACCCGAGCCACCAATGCTTCAACTTCCCAATCTTCGATCTTTGCCTTGAATAAGATGGAGAAATCAACTATGAATATGGACTTCACCACTCATGGGAGGATATAACTTGGAAACAAGGGTGTGAGAGGAGAGAGAACATAACAACTCAGAATACTTGAGACAATTCATCCAACATAAGGATAGTATGAGTGCAAGTGCCCCTATCTCTCCCATTAATGCTTTATTTACTTTCTTGACATGGTTGTGACATTATAGCAATTGCTCAAATTTGTGAAATTTTATATTTTTGCACAATTTTAAAGGAACGTGCTCCTTTCCTTAAGGAAGGAAAAGAGTGTGCACACATGCCTTGCTCAAAGGAAGGGTGCCTATACCCCTCAAAAACCTGATTTCTAAGGTATTTTGTGTTGGATTGACTTGTCGATGTCTCCTGAGGTGGGTCCATCAATCACGAAGATAATGATGCACGTCAAAACATGATATAACATATAGGAAAATTTGCTTATCATTAAAATTAAAAATATATATTTATTTGTTTAATGTAGCAAGAAATGGCTTCTCACAAAGGAGATCAACAAACAATCGACAATGATGACAAAACGCACCAAAGCGGTACAATGCTTCTCCTTTTGCAAAAAAAAAAAACTTTCCATTTCTTTTTCATATTATTTTATCATAAAAATTTGAATAATAACAATGAATTATTTTATAAATTAAAATTTAATATCAAAAAATAACAAGTCAAATGAATTATATTCACAGGTAGGACAAAGACAACCCTCTATCATGTTCCATATTTGACATATGTGCGGGGATATCGAGCAATGTTTTTGAAGGAGATGTTCTAGTTTTATATGATCCAACTTTAGTCAAAATAACCAACTCACCCCCAAAATTTCAAGTGGCGCTTACTGAACTTGTAGATATGCATGGCCAATTCACCATAATTGTGAACATTAGTGACAAACTCATATAAGATTTTGTGCCTCATTTATCTCTTAGTAGCAGTGATCGCATAATAGGATTTGAAACTATTAAGATATCCAAATATGAGGAAATGCTAGTTGTTGCAATGCGCTTACTTTGACCTCTATAATTGAAAAAACACCATTAGTTTGTGCTAAATGTAGACTCATTCTAGATACTACAATTCATGCAGTTTTGGAAGCCAACGATGATTATTTAGTTGTTTGTTTTGCAACAATTATTTTAGAGTGTCATGAAAATAATCACCAATATGAAATGTTTGTCAAGGATGACAAAACAACACATGATACAATTATGATAAGCATTACAATCCAAACATCCTTTTTTTTGTTTTCATTTGATGAGTTATAGAAATTGTATTTTAATTTTTTTAACCATTGAAATGCAAAGATCTTTTTGCCTTATTTGTTGGGTGAAAAAATGAAGATGGGTGTCTATTTTGGGGGGTCTAGTGAGAAAATAATTATGATTTTTTCATGTTTTTCAACTTCGGGCGAACAAAAGTGATATTTTTGTTTAAAATTTCACTTTGCAGTAAAAATAAAACTTTTAGATAATTATGTTAGCTTTCTATTCATAATTTTTTCAATTTTTTATTGAGATTTGATATGTCGATTTCGCAAATGTTTGACAGTGTGTTCTTATAAAATGAAAAGACTACAAAATAGTTATGATTTGTTGCGCCACTAAAATCGTTGTTAGACTTGTTTTTTGCAAAAACAGAAAATTCTACGACAATCTACACACAATGTACTAGTGCCTGACTATAAGTTTGTAACCAATGGATCTATATATTAATTATTATATTTTTTTAAAGTCGATCAATGGGGAAACTTAGTCAATTTTCAACATCTTTTTTGTTGCGCCACTTTTCTCTCAATCGGCTCTAAAAATAAAAAATCTACGAACACCCTTTTGAAGTAGACATGCCAATTAAGATTCCTACATTTTTTTCAATTTTTTTGGTGGTGTATTTTTAAAGTTATGGATTTTTCTTTTCACCATTTTTTTAAAGAGATGAATCCATACTCGACACATGTTACGAAAATAAAACATAAAAAATATCAGTTCTTATCTATATACAACAAAATATATACCCACATAAAGTAGACTCAATGATGAACTTAATGGTATGAAGTCCGACATTCGTTTGGTTGTGTAAGAGGTTGTTTTTCCCTTCCGAAAATGGAGAAACCTGAAAATTCTGCAGAATTGTGAAGCTTCCATGTTTCAGAGATTATTCGGGCGAATAAATATTCGGCCGAATAACCTTTTTCCGTAACGGCACCGTCAATTACAGCAAAGGTTATTCGGCCGAATAATGAAACGGAAAAAAAATTTCGTTGGCCGAAAAAAAAAAAAAAAAAAAAGAAAGAAAGAAAGAAAGAAGAAGAAGAAGTTTTTAATACTCGTATAAATAAACCTAAATTGATTCATTATTTTCGCCTTTTTAACTTCGCATATTTCTTGTCAAACTAATTTTGAAAGGGTTTTCAAAGAAGATATATTTTGCAAAAGGAGGTTTTTACAAGGTATGTTTCTTCTTATTTTTTTCTTCCAAAAGACACATTGAAGGAGTTTTTTCGTAAGGCATTTTTGTAAAGGAGTTTTTTTTTCTAAGGCATATTTGCAAGGAGTTTTTTCAAAATATTTCTTTTCTTAGACATGTTTGCAAAGTGGTTTATGCAAAGAATGTTTCTTTCCAAGGGTTGTATTTAAAGAGTGTTTATTCCAAAGTATTTTTGCAAAAAATATCTATTTTTCCTTCTTATTTATTTGAAAGAGATTTTTTCAAATAGTTGTTTTGGTAAGGTAATTACAAATGATTTTTTTCCAAAGTAATTTTGCACTTCTTGTTTCTTTGAAAGAGGTTTTTTCAAATAGTTGTTTTGCTAAGGTATTTTGCAAAGGGTTTTTTTCCAAAGTAGTTTTGCACTTCTTATTTATTTGAAAGGAGTTTTTTCAAATAATTGTTTTACTAAGATATTTTGCAAAGGGTTTTTTTCCAAGGTAGTTTTGCACTTGTTATTTCTTTGAAAGAGGGTTTTTTCAAAGAGTTGTTTACTTAAAGTATTTTTGCAAATAAGTTATTTCTTTACAAGGGTTTTTTCCAAGATATGTTTACAAATAAGTTTTTTTCAAAGTATTTTTTCCTAGTGGCTTTTTTCCTAGATATTTTTTCAAAGATGTTTTTTTTTTTTCCAATGGTTTTTACAAAGAAGATTTATTTACAAGGTGTTCTTATTATTTTCCAATGGGTAGGTGATTTATTGTCAAGGAGTTTCTTATTTCTTTCCAAGAAGGTTTTTTTCAAAGAAAATTTTTGTTCAAAGAGTTTTTTCAAAGGAAATTTAATTCCAAAGAGATCTTCTTCAAAAGACTCTTACACGATTTTTATAAGATGAAGTAAATTTCAGTTCATGTTTTTATAAATTCCGTAAATGTTTTTAAATCTTAATTTATTTATTTTTACTATAAAGTAATGATTCTTTAATTTATCATCTATAGATTTAACAATCACGGACAATAAGAGAAAACGTAAAAAAAAAGGTGATCGTAAACGTGATGATGATGGTAATAGAGAAAAACAAAAACTCAAATATATTGCCAAAAAACAAAGGGTTGCCGAAACGGAGGAGAGAATTATTGAAGATATAAATATAGATTTACATGATAATGTTGAGGAAATGGAAATTGAAAATAGAGTACAAGAAGAACAAATTGAAGTTGAAGAGACCATTGTAGAAGATGTAAATAGTGATTTACATGCTAATGTCGATGAAGTCAATATTGAAGATCAAGTTCAAGATCCAGAAATTGGACCTGGTATGTATATATCATATATTTTCCAAATTCATTTTTTTATAATTAATTTTATTTTTTGATATATGTTAAATTAAATTTAACTTGATGCATAGGTACTTTCACCATTGATGATGAAATGTTAGAAGACATTGATTGCGACAAATATAGAGAAAAACTACCAATACATGTTGCACGATATCGTGCTACAAAATTTTATGATGAAGTTTTCAATGATTACTCAATAGCAGGACAAGCACAAATTTTGAGATGTTTATTAGTGTCAAAGAAGTTAGAAGATGCTACATCATTATTGGGTATTCACAAGGCGACAAAAGAGTCGAAATTGAAACAAAATGTGATGGAAAATATAGGTGATGCAATAAAAAAATTTGGAAAATATAGGAAGAAAGATATCAGTGCTGCATGTAAAACAATTCATACAACAATTCTTTCAGCTAGTACTAAACAAAAGCGTTTGACAACAGAACTAGCAAAAGTAGTTGGAACATCAAGAAAGACATTATACAAACATAACAAATTCAGAATGCAAATAGATGAAAATAATGAACTTGCTTGCTGGGCAATTATTTATTGGATCAACCTCCAGACCTCAGTTACATTTGTTTTGAGCTTTGCTTGCTTAGTTTGCTTGCTGCTGCTTGATTTTGAGTTAAGTGTGTTTTTCAGCTTGGTTGAGTGCTTGTCTTTTCTTGAGTTTTCCGAATGTATGAGTGCTGCAAGTAATGTTTTTTGTTCAGTCATTTAAATCTGAGAGCAAATTTGTTATCAAGTTTATTCTTTGATGCATCCATTGAAATATTTAAAAGTGCTTCTTTCCCATTGTTTCTCAAAAAATGATTGAAGAAAGATTGTTGTGCATTGGAAAATTCTTGTTTATATTTTGAAAAATTGAATGAATGTATGATTTATTGTGTTTTTCTCGAATTATGAATCGCTCATTTTCTTAAAAGACTCAAAGCACGTTTCAATTTTTGCAAAATTAATTCCATGCTAAGGAAAGATAGATGCATTTTTAATTCTTGTTGCTCTTAGATCATCAGAATTGAAATTGAAAAGCTTGCATATTTCATTTCAGAATCCTTTCTTTTCATCATTTAGGGTCATTTTACTTTGAAAAGAAGAAGAAAAGAAAAAGTTGTTTTGATTTGGTTTAGTAGTGTTGTGTATTTTTGTGTTTCGTTGAAAAGGAAAAGAATACTTTCATTGTTAAATTTGTTTGCATTGGGAATTGTGTTGCATTGAGTTTGTTTTGGCAATACCATTGGGAAAAAGTTTTCTCCTTTCCATAGCTAGAATTCATTAAAAGAAAAGAATATTTCGTGCATGTAGTCAGGGCTTGCATTATGCTTCCGATTATGTACTCACCTCATGCATTCACCTAACCATCCAAGATAAAATTAACGATAGAACTAGGTAAAATTTTTAGCAACTTGTGGTGTAAGTTAGAGACGTGTTCCGACGTCGTTAAGCATGGCAGCTTTCGTTATTTTCCAGCACTGTAGTCCGGGGGTATTGTAGTCTTCCATGTACATCGGTATATTGAGCTCCTTCACGTACCCACTGTTGGCTGCTTTTTGGACAGACTCGGGTTTTAATGAAGCACAGCAACAAAACCCCTTGGCGCACTGGCCCTCTCGGCAACGAGCTGCGCAGCAGCTCGAGGTCTCACCCGAAGTGGCTATGGGGGGGCTAAGGAATCAGATTTCCTTAAATTAGGCGACGCGGAGACTGCTCTCTCTTCCTCGACGATTCCTCAAAGCGGAATGTCTGACCCTTCTTCAGACTCCTGAGCGCAACAACGCTCAAACTCCCGCTCAGCAGCCTAGCTGCGCGGTATTTCCACTCCTGCGCTAGGACCAATTATCCTCTGCGCCGATACTCTAAGTATCGTTTCCGCTTGCGCGCCCGGCGCGGTAACGCATTCCTCTATCGCTGCGGCGATAGCGTTCTACGGATTTCTTTGACACTTAACGATTATAGTTACCAAGGAAGCTCCAAGAACTTACTTAACATACTCATAAAGATAATGCAACATTCATGTATACACAGGTAGTGAACTAAAATAGGCAATCACTCCATCACAGCATCATAACAACGAGAAATATGAAGTCCACCTCCACGGGGAAAACCTCGTCCACGGGAGTATCTTATATTAACCAAAAAATGATAGAATTACACAATATGCTGCGCACACAGCTGCAGCCTTAGATCTTTCCAGGAAACTCCACGCACACAGCTGGGAGCCCTTCTCTCGATCTAGTCTCTTCCTCTACAGAGATTACAATAGTTCAGACATTGACTCAGACTGTCTGCAACTCAAGGATTAGCTTCACTGCTATCCAGCTCTAACTCCTGTTTTCTCACAACACGGTAGAAAACAACCAACAGGATCATAACAGAGGATGATCAACTCGATCAATCCTTCTTACATCTAGTATCTACTATCTAGCTAGCTCACTCACAGGCTTAGCTAACTGACTAACATCTAACCTTTACAATTACACATATATATAGGTGGCCATGACGGTCGCACCTTTACAAAACTGTGGGCCTTTCCCAGCAGTAATCCCCAAAAACCCTAACCACAGACATGGCTAGGTGTACTGTAGGCACCGCTTGCAGTCATGTCGCCGCTTCCTGCAGGTTCCGTGACTTCCGGTGCAGATTGCGGGTATGGGCTCCTTGTCCTTCGCCTTCAATGCTTTGGTCCATTGCTCCTCCTTGATCCGAGAAACCATAAATTCTGTACTTAGACTTAATGAGGGTAGCTGAGCCCTCTACTCCATTGCTTCATTAATTGTGGTAGCTGGGATTTCCACTCAGCCACCTTCATTCTCTTCTGATGTGCGCGCGAGCTCCGCGATTTCCGGTCTGTAATCTGCGCTGAGCTTATCCATCTGGCACCGTACTGCGCACTGTTTGCTTCTGCCCCAAGATTGGCGCTTACTCAAAATTTAGCACTTTCTCTTTGACACTTGTGCTTTTTCCTCAAAATTCGCAGCTTTCCCATAGCTGCGGCCTAGGATCCAACACCCACCAAGTACCATAATCCGTACTTGGCGTATATCGAAGGGTGTATCACGTACTCGACACGTATATCGAAAGGTCTCATGCCAACGCCTGTGCATTAGACAACACCACTATGGATTTGAGCTCCCACGTACCTTGCGTATATCGGGAAGCACCATTAGGATTCCTGAAACCAACCGAGTTAACCATTTGGCCGTCTTGGCAAAGCAATACACTGAGAACATCACTCAGGGAGATTAGCACGCATGTACTGTCCAGGTAATTGGGTATGCAGGCGAGGGTACGGTTCCAATCCTCCTTGTCGCGTCATATTGTTGGACCCTACAGTATATTGTGGTTTGCGATGCCTTGATAATCCCATGAGGTTCCAGACTTTTGAATCCACTCTGTCACATAAGTTTGCTTGTTGCCTTAGTTTGAGTAGGTTTTTTTTTGGACTGCTTTTCTTTTAGCATACCCTTAGGAGAAACTCTGTTTCGGCCTTTTTGGCTGATTTTCCTGATACTCTGGTGGATTTTCCCTAGAGAAGATCCCGTAGGATCGTGAACTTACCACCCGAATATCCCCTGAATTCAGAGGTTATTTCGAGGGGAAGAATGGATCAGCGTAACGCGGTTGTAGTTAATGAAGTGGAGAATCCCACTTTGAATGTTGGAGGAGTTTTGTTTCCACCAGATTCACCTGCCTCTCATCCCCCACAGGATGAAGAAGTGCACACCCCCGCTTCACAAAGCTTTTCTCCCATCATTTCGGGAGAACCTGGATCGTTGGAATGGATAAACCGACCCTAGGATGACCCTACAACAGTTGTTGGTACTTCAACAGTTTATTGGACATCTTCTATAGACCACCCAGTGGCTCATTTTGCCATCTCATCCTCACCCAGTGACACCACTCCGGAGGACACTTTAGCTTACTTTCGTGGCCAATTGGCTCACTTTCGTTCCATGGCTGAAGAGTTTCGGCCGTCAAGTCTCCAACAGAGGGTTCAAGACCCATCGTTACCTCCTTACCGACCTATCCCAGTTCATCCGATATCTTTTGGATCACCTGAAGCACCCCACCACATGACCACTAATGAGACTGGTCAACCCTCGCAAGAGTCCAGTCCCACACCTCAAGTGAATCGACTGGTGGAAGGACAACAGTTCCACACACCCGTCACTACCATAGATACTTTACCAGTTCCTCCCCCACCTCAAAATTCAAGGGGAGGGTATTCCGTTCCCCCGGGTTACCTTATTGGTAATGTTATTACTACGGTAGCTAGTTAACAACCTACGTTGGTTCACCCTTTGAACAGTGGTCAGCCTGCTGTGGCTGGGGAGCAACCCCCGTTTCCTAACCAGAGCATAGGCAGCAGAAACCCCAATGGGCCTTCCGTTGGACCGTCCCAACCCGCTAGACTGTCCACCATGGGATTATCCCATGTTGGAGGTCTGTCAAATGTAACTCAACCCTCATGGAGTCAAGCGTATCCAGGTTCTGTTAACCCTGTACTGGGCCAACCTAATCCCAGAAACGCGCCATACGGGGTACCTTATCCCGGGAATCCATACACTCTATGGGGGCAACAACCTGCATTGCAACACGGACCCCAACCGATCATCCCTCAAGTACCACCACCCTCGATCGACCCTCCCCCACCTAACATTGGTGGAGGACCACCTCACTTTACCTACAACATCCCTCACCCCTCAGGCGGTGGCGGGAATGGTCCACCTCCCCTTCCCGGCGGAGGCGGTGGGGGACCACCTTATCATGGTGGAGGAGGAAATTTCCCTTCGGGTGGCGGAGGTGGTCCACCACCCCCTCCAGGCGGAGGTGGTGGCGGACCTCATTACTATGGTGGTGACGGAGACCCCCATCCTTCCGGCAGCGGAGGCGGTGGGGCCCCCCATCCTTCTGGCGGTGGAAGTGGTCTACCACTTCCCCCCAGGCGGAGGCGGTGGTGGGCCACCTTATTATGGTTATGGATCCCCACCTCCTCCTGGTGGTGGCGGCGGACCTTCACCCCCTCTCGGTGGTGGAGGCGGACCCCCGCCTTATTGGAATGGACCACCTTATGGTGGCAGACCTCCTTAAGGTTCGGGCGGCACACCCCCCTACGGTCAGCTTTATCCTGGTACACCTCACGGTCAGTTTAGTCCTTACACGCCTTATCCATATTATCAATACACGTAGCCTAATCCACAACTGCCCTTTCTGGCTACTCTAGACTTACCTGACCTATCCTGGTTAACCAACAATCCTATTTATCATGGATCTAACTGGCCGCCAATTCCGTTGAAACTTCCGTCTGATATCCCCAAGTTTGACAGCAAGCCGGGTGAAGACCCCAAGAACCACGTGATGACATACCACTTATGGTGTTCATCTAATTCCTTAATGGACGATTCAATTCGTCTTAGATTGTTTCAAAGGACCCTCACCGGTTCGGCTGCCAAGTGGTACATCGAGCTGCCACCGCACTCTTTTCTTGATTTTGGCTCTCTTGCTATGAATTTTTTGACGCACTTCCAGTTGCCTATATGGTATGAGACTGGTACTAAGCTTTTAACCTCGCTCCGTCAGAATACCGCCACTCACATTTCGGATCATATCCATGAGTGGCGAAGGAGACGACATCTCATTAAAGCTCCTATTCCAGATCAGCTCCTAGCAGACTGGTTTACAAAATCTCTCATTCCCACCACAGCAAAAGATGTTGCCATGAGAGGTGCTTTCATCGGAGAACAAGCCATTGCGAGTGCCCATCTGCTAGACCTGGTCTACACTCAATCTGGCACTTTGTTTAATATTCTACCTGATGCACCCCGTGACGTTAACGATCCTACGAAACCACATAAGGGACTCCAAGCTGATGGACTCATCAAATCCCTTAACACCTAGCCTGCTGCTAGCACTGTTGGATCATCCAACCCAACTCAGGATGGACACAACACCACCACGTCAACCACTCCTGCTGTAATTGAAGAGGTGAATTCTGTTCAATCAGCTTCATCTCATAAGTTTAACGAAAAAAAGAAGAACAAGGGGAAACCCAAAAATTATTTTTCCCAGCAGGAACCAAAGAGCACTCCTAATGATACCAAGCAGAAAAGGAAACTGAAGTATCCTTGCTTACTGTGTGGAGAAGACCATTTCTCCAAAGAGTGTCCCTATAGAGACGAAGTGCAAAATTTTCTTAGGGGTAAACCAACTCCCGCAGTCCTCAATGATCCATTTCCTACTCAGAACCAAAAGATGATTGCTCAAACCCCCCCAGCCCAAGGGGAACCATCCAATACCGCACATGTTCTCATGTTGCGTAACGAGACAATCAATTTGAATACTTGCTCGCGATCTTACTAACCAGTCCCTTCGAAGGAACCCACCGGAAGTAATACTGAAAAAGCTTTCGACTCCTTAACTGATGTCACTGTACCATCGACTTCTCTCACCATTGAGAAGCCCTCCTTAGATTCGATATTGCGTTCGCCCAAGAGTACGATTCGAAAAGATGTTTTAAATCCTAATGCTCGAGCGGAAAAAAATTACAATATCGTAGAGGACTTGGCACAAGCTCCTTGCGCCATGTCTACCCTGTAAGTTTTGCAAAATTGTCCCAATCAACGCAAGACTCTCCTTGCAGCCATTGGTGCAGTAGACCTGGATTCCTCGAACACCATCATGTTTCGACTTGAAAACTTTAAGCTAAGGCTCTCACACCAGCTCGCATTCCAAGTTTTTGCGAACATTGCTGGGAAGATTGTCCATCGTACCCTTCTAGACGAAGGTGCCTCCACTTCTGTCATGTCCATCGCCTGTTGGAGATCCATTGGCTCCCCCGAATTGAATCGCTCTCCTACAACGTTGAAAGCATTCGACGGGTGTGGCTTTCAACCTCATGGGCTATTGCAGTTGAGTTGGGCAGAAAGACTGTAACCATTAGCATGAAAGTGGTCTCGGCCCCGTTAGATTATAATATCTTGCTTGGTCGCAATTGGTTTTACACCATGCAGGTGGTAGCCTCTTCAGTCTTCCGCATAGTACAATTCCCCCACCAAGGACGAATTGTTACTATCGACCAATTAGATTTTTGTACACCAGATGCCACTACTCATCCTGGTGACCATATTCCTTCCATTGGACAGATGTCAAAATAGTATGAGATTGTAGCGGTTGGCGTTTTGAAAGATTCATCTCTCATGGGCATTTTTCCAGCCGCGGAACCCCCTAATCATGTTGCTACGGTGAACATGATCTCCACATAGATTTTATCTCACTCAAACGATGCTTGGCTTGTACCGGATGAAGCCACAACACACCTTCTTGGAGACATAATGCCTCTTTCACCCGCTGAACGTATTTACGAGGCTATCCAATCAACACTGGAGGACCATTTAACCATGGCCTCCCCATCTTGTTCTCTACGATGGACATCATCTCTACCTGATCTCTTACTTCGGACTTTTCATTCAGACGAGTCCATCATGGAAGTAATGAATGTTGACTATAGTCTGTGGGATGATCTCCATCATAGGTCATCTTTTCTTCTTCCTTTGGAGTACATAGAGAACAACATTCATACCCTCTTTTCGCCAGAGATCTACCCATCCCCTCGTTACCCCATTCTTACATGTCTTACGGACACGGAGGGAAACCTGGACAACATTGAGCCAACCACCCCGGTAGACATCTCGGCGAAACCAGGTATAGTGGAACACATTCGTATAGGCCTGAAGTGTTCCCCTGAATAAATCGCTATTAGCATGGCCTTGTTCAAGCAATTTCGAGACGTATTTGCTTGGTCCTATGAGGAGATGCCTAGGATAGACCCCGTGATTATTTCTCACGAAATAAAAACCTATTCCGACATCAAAACTGTATGCCAAAAGTTGCCACTAGTACACCCCCGGAAGACTGCAACAATAAAGGCAGAAATTGAAAAGCTCTTAAAGGCTGGTTTTATTTATCCTGTCCCATTGACGGATTGGGTCTCAAACGTCGTTCCTGTGAACAAAAAGCAGGGCACCATTCGCGTCTGTGTCGATTATCGGGACCTTAATCGGGCTTGTGCAAAAGACAACTAGCCGACCCCCTTCATCGACCAGATCATCGACAACTGTGCCGGAAGCGTCATCTTCTCATTCATGGATGGCTTTTCTAGTTACAACCAAATTGAGATCAACCCAACCGACCAACATAAGACGGCTTTCATTTTCCCATGGGGTACAACGCAAACTCCCATTTGGCCTTAAAAATGTTGGTGCCATGTCTTAGTGGGCTATGTTGTACACCTTCCACGATATTAAGGACTTTGTGGAACCCTACCTAGACGATCTCCCTGCTCATTCAAAGCAGCGCGAGTTCCACATTGATCATCTGACGGCCATTTTCCTCAGATGCAGACGATACAATATCCGTCTGAATCCTCATAAGTGTATCTTTTGCGTTGAGTCCAGACGCCTCTTAGGATTTATCATTTCGAAGGATGGGATCCACATTGATCCCTTAAAGGTGGAGGCCATCATCAACCTACCACCCTCGATTGATGTGATGAAACTTCAAAGTATCCAAGGGAAGGCGACTTATTTACGACGTTTTGTTTGTAATTTCGCGGAGAAGACTCAGGGGTATATGAAACTGCTGAAGAAGGACGTCCCGTTCATTTGGGACGACCAAGCTCAAAAATCCTTCAACAGTATCTAACATGCCATCACGCATGCCCCCGTGCTCCAACCGCCTAATTATTATTGAGATTACATCCTATATCTTGCCGCTTCTGCTACCACTATCGCCATGGTTTTGGTACAGGAGGATCAAAACGCCCAGGAACATATAATATACTATGCAAGTAAGGGTTTAGCTGATGCTGAAACTAGATATTCACATGTCGAAAAACTTGCTTTCACGCAAGTCATTGCCGTCCAGAAGTTCCGGCACTACATCTTGCTCCGCACCACCACTATCATTGCCGACTCGAACCCCATGTACCACGTACTGACACGTCAGGTACTTGGGTGAAAGTATTCACACTGGATCATGATACTGCAAGAATTCGATCTTCTTTTCGAGAAAGCCAAGTCTAAGAAGTCTTTGGTGTTTGCCGAGCTCATTTGTGACCTTCCCCGTCCTGATGCAGAAGTTGAGCAGAATGACTCCTTTCCGGATGAATCATTGTTTCTCATCGGTACGACTGATCCTTGGTATGGAGATATCTTGTTGTATCTTCAAACCCAACGCTTCAATCCTCAATTTTCTCGTGACGACCGTCGTAAGATTCGTCACCATGCAAAGTATGATTTAATCATCAATAATACTTTGTATCGTCGTGGCGTCGATTCACTTCTTCGACGTTGTCTCACTCACGATGAGGCTGAACGTGTTCTAAATGACTGTCACGCTGGGGCATGTGGCGGTCACCTCTCTGGGATGGCTACAACCCAGAATATTTTGCGTGCAGGATATTTCTGGCCTACTATCTTCAAAGATTGTATTGAGGACGTAAAAAATGTCCTCCTTGCTAACACTTCCATATGAAGAAGCGCACTCATCCCGCCCCGTTACATTCGGTTATTGCCGTTGGCCCATTTGCAAAATAGGGCATTGATTTTATGCATTGTAAGCCTACCTCGGCCGGGGGGCATAGTTACATCATCGTAGCTGTGGATTACTTCACAAAGTGGGCCGAAGCTATGCCTACATACCAAAACGACGGCAAAACCGCCGCACTCTTCATGTTCAATCATGTAATAGCACGGTTCGGAATTCCTCAGGCAATTGTTACCGATCATGGTTCTCATTTTTAGAACCATATGGTTGAT
The DNA here is from genome assembly GCA_027924585.1 of Larix kaempferi. NCBI lineage: Eukaryota > Viridiplantae > Streptophyta > Pinopsida > Pinales > Pinaceae > Larix > Larix kaempferi. Next base: position 29,882,042 of record BSBM01000217.1, read on the forward strand.
GAACTAAGTGACAGGTTGGGTTTTCGCCATGAAAACTAAACACCCTACTACCCACAATCCAACAAACAGGTCGAGGCCATTAATAAGGTCTTGAAAACTATGGTCCAAAGGATGGTAGGGACACATAAGTCCAATTAGCACAACATGCTCTTTTCAGCATTATGGGCCTACCGAACTTCCGTCAAAACCACCACAGGCTTCACTCCTTTCCAATTGGTATATGGATTGGAGGTTGTCCTACCGATAGAGTGCGAAATTCCGTCTCTACAACTCGCTGTCGAACTTCTTCCTAACACTACCGCTGAGGAAGAACGTCTCTTGCACTTAGCAAAGCTTGATGAGTCTCGCCGAGATGCCGCTCTCGCTAATGAAGCACACAAGAAATGCATCAAGGCCCAATACGATAAGTCAGTTGAACCTCGTATCTTTAAGGAGGGAGACCTGGTCCTCACTTATGAGTAGAATCACGACAAACTAGGAGCAGGGAAGTTCGAGTCCATGTGGCATGGACCTTACGTTATAAAACGTGTGTTGGAAAAAGGAACTTACGAGCTTGAAGATTATGACGGAATCTCTTTGGGTAAACCCCGTAATGGGATTTACCTGAAGAGATGCTATGCTTGATCTCTCATGCATAGACTTGCTTGTATACACTGTACATGGCATGTTTTTTTGTTTTTGTGTGGTGTGACGCATTTCTTTTCGAGTGTCTTTTGATCTTGTTTCCGCTTCTTATATCATGTTCTGTCTGTGTGTGCAGATGGCAACGTGCTATGGATTCACGGGCGGCGCCAGCTGGCATACCCGTAACCTTGCTTCAACAGCCTGGGTACTATATTCCCCAACAGGTGAGCGCATTAGCTCAGGAGGAAGTTGTGTAGGGTTTGCGACCAACAATGCCGTAGAATATCAGGCAGTAATCAGAACCCTAGCTAACGCCATTTCCTTGGGTATGAACCACATTGTCATCCACATGGATTCTCAATTAGTGGTTTCCCATCTTAACCGGGTCTACACCATCCGTGATCCCACCTTACTCCGTCTCTTCAGACGAGTACGTCTCCTGGAAAGGTCATTTGAATCTGTTCAATACCTGCACATTCCACAGGAGTTAAACACAGTTGCTGACTCGATGACCAACTTCATTTTGGATTGGTACATCGCACACACATAATACTCATAATATGTAAAAGCATTCACAACATGTAAATACAATGTATAAAAGCAAACACATAAACAAGATCACATCACTAATAATTTTAAAAACACATAATGTATAAATCGCCGGTAATGTCTGTATATATAAATCGCTCAAAAAGTAGTGCTGGTACAAAATCTGGAGCACGATGGCTTTCAGTGAGTCTCTACAAAAATATGAAGCATCATAGCTTTCAGTAAGTACAAAATCTGAGGCCTCTAAGATCTCAGTACAAGTATAGAAGTGTCATCAGGCTTGACGCCTGACCCGCACACCCCTAGCTCGAACAACCTGTCGCTGGGTGAGAAAGCAGTCCACAGTCCGAGCCACCTTGCAAAGTAAGACGTTGAAGCGCACAGACGCTCCAACCCCAAATCTCTGCATGGGCCTCGGTAAGTCATCGATAGATGGCTTTGGTACCTCCACAGTCAGCTCGGATAGGTTCCTGTACACATCCTCCATCTCCTCGATGGTAGCATGATCACCTATAGGAACAACTCCCTCCCCGCCTCTGTCTCTCCTCGCCAGACGGAAGAGACCCACTGGTCGCACGGGGCCCACATATACACACACATATTACATACTTGTCAGCACTACATCAAAAAATGATATAATATACAAAACTAAAAAATAAAGGGTTTTGTTCTCACCTATATCACCCCATGCTGCATCCTCTGGCAGCGCCAAGTCCGGATCCTCTTGAAAGTTTGTGCCGATGTATGGAAAGTCCTCAACCATAAGTAAATGGCCCTCTAGCCAGCTGAAAAACTCGGGACCAAAGCTAATGATGGGCCCGCCACCATGACGGGTCATGACCTTATCCCATCTGAGCATATGGGGATCCATGGACTCCCTGTCATCAAGTATCAACTGCGGACGTAGAAGAGGAATCCGCTCCAAGAGGAACGATACTATGATCGATCCATATCCAAACTGCTTGAGCTCCCCGCGCCGAAACTTGGTTAGCTGAGCTCGGATGTTAGCGAGGAGACCCTTGCACCACTTGAAAACCTTGGGAGACATACAGTCTTCCACATACAACATCTGGGTCCGAGTAGCCGTGTGTGGGGTTTGGCTACCCGCCACCCTAGTAATGGTAAGCAATATGGTCCGCATTGGATGGCTCACCACATCCCTGATGAGTATCTTCCCGCTGGAAGGACGAGAAGTAGCAACACAGTGCTGTGACACCATGTCCTCAACTGTACGATCACTGGCCCGTGTTCCAGTAAGTTGTACAACGTCCCCTCTTCAGGACAAACCGGTCAGAAAGTAGATATCCTCAATGTCAATCGTGAGGATATGCTCACCTATCACAAAGTATTGTTGGGCCCCATCCCAACTCTGGAGCATGTGTGTCAGTAGCGGGATCTGGGCTCTCATCCCCTGTATCTCAAAGAATTTGACCAAACCATAGTTTCTCAAAGCATCCACACATTGTGGATCATTCGCGGCTTGTTCATCTTCTACTTCATGTTCTCTCTCTCGCCACTCCAATACCGTGTTTGCTTGCTGATAACCTGCCAAAAGGGACATTTAAACCCTGTTAGGTCCTTCCTCAACTTTCACAAACTCATTTTTTGGATTATTTTTGATGTTTGGGATTTGGATTTCCGTCGTCGCACCATGCATTCAGGTACAGGGCGACATTGTCGTAGGTCTCATTTTCGAGACTTGCGACGACTCGGTCTTGTTGCAGGTCCCAAAAAGGCCACTTGCGACGAGCCGAGGGCGCATTTAGCCCTCCATAACATCATCAAAAACCCAAAAAATGGACAAGAAATAAAAAAGTAAACCACTGGAAAGTTGCGGGATGAGTTTTAGGCCTACCTGGTCCGGACGGTTGGTGAAATGGCGGATCGTAGCTCCCGAAATCAACAAAGGAAGTTTTGGATCCAAATTGGTACTTCTCCACCCAAATTGGCAATTTGAACAATGAAATCTATTTTTGGCCCATATTTCTATTTATAAATAGAATGGAATATTCCTTTTCAAATATTTTGATGCTTTTGGGCCATTTACTATAGTTTCGACCGTTTGTCATTATATTTGGGACTATTTGACACTTTTTCTAGTGTACAGGAGTCATAAAGTGGTCTTTTGTGCCGTTTCTCGCATTACCAACGGTAACTACAGGTATGAACACCCCTTTCAATGTTTTGTCATTATTATTTTTGGTTAGTTGTAATTATTGCATGAGGATGAGTTCACTCTTTGTTTGTTCTCGTACTCACCCAACCACGAGAACAAGTACCGAGTTATGATTTATCACTTTTCCGGGCTCGTTAAACTTCCATAGAAAAGGACACCCCCGGAGTCTACCGTTAAGCTCTTTTCAGGCTCTCGAAAAACGAAAAGATTGCCAAGCGAACTTGTCGCGTTCACGCTTGTAAAAGTATTTGAATGGTCGTCTTCCCGGTGATAGTTTACCATTTTTCGGACCAGGAGGCACTAATTACGAAAAATGAATACTCTAGCCAATCATGACTGGAAGAGTCCTCTCCCGCATTGTTTTACCCTTTTTTGGGCGATGAGGCTAACTTTACGAAAATGGACCATTGGAGTCTTCTTTAGTTCTTTTCAGACTCTCTAAACATGCAATGACGACCAAGTTTACCTTCTATGGACTCGTTAAATTTTTACATTGAAGGGCCCGTCATGGGATGAACCCCTCCTATCCCAGGTTCGGAAAATATTTGGGATTGGACTCATCTATGAGATGAGCTATACCGAGCATCTGGTTACCCTCATCAAGCTCGTAAAAAACACATGAGGCACTCATCATTCATGATGGGGAAAAAGGGAAGTGTTTGTGTTACATACCTTAGTTGCAGTATATAGTCGTTCTTGAACATGGCACTCATCTGCATTTGCATACAGTACTTGGGTCATCTGTTTTTCTATGAGTCCCCGCTTACTTTCTGAGTCTCATTACTCCTCTGAGTCATTTGGAGAAAGCTTCCATCATCAGTTGCATTAGAAGTTTGCGTCATTCTCATTGTGTCAATACTTCCAAGTCATGCCATGCCCATGTTCAAGAACACGTCCACTATCTTTCATCTACAGTCAGTACACATGTCATCATGCCGTTGTTACTTTGAGTCAGTCTTACATGTTGCTGTACCATCCGATCCACTCTACACATCTTTTGTCATGTTTCGTGTCGATTGATGGGGGATTCATCATGGCCCTCCTTCGATGGGTTCATCCTTGTCGACTTCAACTCATCATCCGAGGATTGAATCTAGAAACCAATCAAGTACCTTGGCCCTGCATGCCTCAATGGCAGGTTACCTTGCTTTCCTCATGAGTTTACATCATTGACTCTTGATTGAAAGATTTCATCTTGCGTTCGACTTCAAATCATTTATTCACGCTTGATGATATGTACTGTGATACCTTGGGAATCATTGACATCAATGGTGATCTCCCTTGCACTTGTTAACGGTTTACATCAATGACTGACAATCAAGTGGTTTCTACCATGTTCGACGTCAAGACATTTGTAATCACATGGATAGATTCGTATCATTGCGGGTTCAGCTTGAAGACCCTCGGGAGTCATTTTTTACCTAGGTTGCGATGGAGTTTGTATTGAGTCATATTACATGGATCCACTTTTGTATTGGTCGTGGCTGTGTTATCATCTCATCATGGATATACGCTTGTGTCTAGTATCCATGATTGTGTTCAGTCGATCATTACTACCATGGATCTGCAATGTATTGGTCGGAAACCATGTTGTACTTCATGTGAGATTGTCTGTTCAGAGTCAGTTGTACTGCATCAGTGTCCTTCATCTGTCGAGCCTATTGCCATTATTTCTTTCAAAGAACTTCACCTGTACATCCTTAACAACTTCATGCTTTGGGGGGCATTCTATTACGCTCAAAATATACTCATCATTAGATTCAGTGTATACATCCCTGAAGTCACCTGGACTAAGTACTTTCATTTGGGAGGATTTGCACTCAATCCTGCAAACTTCTGAGAGGTCGTCGCAGGTTGCACACTAGCAACATGCGACGTCGCAGCTTGCTCCACTGTAGGGTGCGACGAGGTTTGTTAATGGGAAAAAATAGCCTATTCGAGATCCTTTTATAAACTTACCCATTTAGGGGCTTATCCCTGACCTCTAGGGGAGCTGGTACTCGACCCCTAACTCTTTGGGAGGATCCCCTATCTCTCTCCTACCATCTCTCAACCCATCCTATCCATACCCTATCCACTTAGTCCTATATAAGTGAAGCTCTCTCCCATTCCAAAGGGAGGAAGGCTATGGTATCTACATGCTGGTGAAATCTCTCTTAAGACACCTCCATTCACCTATTGGAGAGCTCATACTTCCTTGGAAGGACATGGAAATTGGCTTGGTCGGGCTGCATTAAGTCTTTGGTTGTAGTTCTATATCTCTATCATGTACTCCTTTATTTACAGTAATACAAATGCTTTCCACCAATATTGTTCTTGTGTGCAATGATATTGTGTAGTTTACCTGCTTAACTGTTTACTTAGATCGCTTATTGTATATATTCTCTTTACTCGTTTTCTCTTGTTTCTGTGTCTTGACAAGTCTTGCAGCTTGGATCTGATGATCGTGGGACGTGGAGCAACATTCAGGAGAAAGGATTGCGTAATAGAAAGGTAAGACATCTAGTACTTGGTCCTTAAGTAGATCTAGGAAATGCACTTGTAGTCTGTTTTATTTGTTCTAGACTCACATTGAGCTAGGGAGATCCTGCTCGTGTCTGCTCGAGTGGATTGTCCGGTAACAGGCCCTCAATGTAATATCATTCATCAAATTCAATTATTATTCAATATGTATTATTTATGAAGATGAATCATTCTTTATCCGGATACAAATTCTCCATAACACACGGATTCGGTGTTACAATTGGGGCCATTCATATCTCCAAAATTAAGATATATGCTTTAGTCATATTTTGACTAGTGTGCTTGTATAGAGATTCACTTTGAAGGTCAACTCTATGGATAAATGTTGAATAGCTATGAAATTAGACAAAATTAATCAATTTGTCTTTAATAGCTTTAATGTTAATCATGCAAGCGACATAACTATCATACATTGAGTCCAATCCGAGTCTTTTTTTCCAATGAGTTCATCTACATGAAAACATTGATTGGACACCTTTGCTTTTGCTTTGTGGGAATTCGAGAAAATGCGTTATAGCCAAGATAATTTCATTGATAAACTGAAAATTTTGAAAGCGTTATCATGCCAACAAGATCCTTTTGGATATATCAAGCCTTGACATGGCTTAGATTCTTATGTAATCTTGCATGTTTTTGTTGAGGAATAATACACATTCTCATGCTTCATCTTGGTTGCACTGAAAGAAGTGAGGTGCATTTTAACACCCAACCCAATATGAGGGAGATGTGTCATGTCCGTGCCTATTCTACAACCCATCCTAGCATGAGGGGTATATGTCACATCTATGCTTGACACTGATATGAGACGTGGCATAAGTTGGCCCAATATAATATTTTAAAAAATAAGATATGTGTAACATCCGTGCTCATGAGTCAAAATATAAAATTGATAATGTAAAAGAGAAAAATTAAGAACAAATGTAATACACACACCATTTGGGATGAGGTCCACATTTCAATTTTATTTTTTTATTTCCCGTGGTGCTTAATATATCTGGAGTTAAGATAGATCTATGTTGGCAATAGAATAGCCAAGGGTAATGTATTTCACTAAGAAGCGAAGGGATTTTTTTAAAGGGGGCGTGCAAAAATAAGTGGGGAGAGAAATTTTAGAGATGCAAAGTCGTGCACTTTTATATGGATATGTACATGAAACAATAAAATTGTTTCTTACAGAAACTTCCAACGCAAATAAGGCAAATGCAGCATAAAAGATAATAATAATATTTATTGAAAAAAGATATGATACTTTACAAATGTATAAAGGCCCACATATATATTTACTAGAAGGGCACAAGGTGACTCTTCGTAAAGAGTTATAACCTTTAATAATTAATATTATTTAATTATCATTTATTAATATTAATATATTGATGTTATTATATATATTTTATTATGTTATTATTTAATATTATTATGTTATATTTTTTTATATAACATTGCTTTCCTCTTCGAGATGCTTTGTCCTCAAAGCATAATTATATAAGACTCTTATCCTTTGTTCTTATTCGTAACTTCTTCTCATGATCTTATGAACTTGTAACTCTAATACTTGACAAAACAAGGCGATATAATTTTCGAATTCCTGAACTGAGATGTTGCATTTCTTGGGAAGTGATCCATCTATGACCTACCTTCATTGGAACTGTTTTCTGGTTGATTGTTCTTAGTTGTCGATTTTGTCTTTTCTCTTTGTAGGAATAATACTATTTATTTTCTCGATGTCCTTGTCGTCGATCATAACGACTCTTGTGATTGGGACGACGATAATGTACTCCAGTTGCTTGAGGAGTGTTTGCAGAGATTTCAACTTTTTTGGTTTATGGCGTTTTGGTTGATAATAATTCAGTTGAGTGTGAATTTGTTTCTTGTTCCTCAACCTGAGTTTGTTTTCCTGAGAGTCTAGATGTTTCCTTCTGGATCTGCTCTAATTTGTCCTTTAACAGATTGTTATTACTCTGTAACTTCTCGAACCTTTCTTCTTACGACTTTTTGTCCTCTTTTTGTGAAAATACTCACAGCAGATCTAAGAGATGATGTGTACCTCACAAGAGTAATTATGATTAAGCAGGAAAATAGAAGAAGAGTGAACAATACAGTATAATGAGCAACAAAGTAATATGGTACAGTAGAACTCAGATAGAAGCAATAATACTTCACACACACTAATTAATTAACCACAATATGGAAAGATAAATAGTACAATGGTAGAGAGGATTCGAATACCTAAGGTGGCAATTCAAATTAGCCTCTCACAGTGATCATAAGATCAATAGAGTGTCATCGGAGCGCAACTAGGTGTCCTCATGATCATCGGAGCACAACTGGAAGTTTTCATAATCATCAGTGGAGTCATCAATGCTCAAGTAACTGTCAACCATCAGTCAAACTGAGTCCCGGGCCCTGGTAACTAAGACCAAAGGTCACCCAATACAATGAATAATAACAGTCAATAAACCAAGGAAGTGGGGAAAATTTCATGGGAAAAATACCCCCTCCTCAAAAACAGACTGTATGGCACACACAAAAAATAAATGCTCCAAACTCAAGCAGGTGTGATGCTTGGTCATATGTCTGGAGGTATCTTCTTCTTGGGAAGAAGTGGATCATGCTCAAAAAACATGTGCTTGTACTTGCTCTTCAGATCGAATGTGATGAGAACAAATCCAAAAGTATGAGGATGATCCTTGAACCTGTGATTCGAATCAGCTGAGGTAGGATCAAAATCATGAATATGCAGATAGTCTTTTGTCTTCTCCTTCGAACCATCATGGGTGAGATTATGCCAAAAAGAACCATCAAATAATAATTGCTTGAAATCCAAATCAGATTTAAGACTTGAAGAATAGTTTCTTGAGATCTCCTTTGAACCAGCATGGGTGAGATCAAAACTATCATATGCATGAGAAATTATCCCAAGCGAATGGAAATGGTTTCTTGAGATCTCCTTTGAACCATAAGAGGTGAGATCAAAACCAATGGATGCATGAGAAATTATCTCAAGCTGGTGGCAATGGCCATATTCTTCAATAACCTTCTGAAAGCCTGTGCTAATGATCATATAGTAGTAAATAAGAGATGATTGCTTGAGAGGAGCGAATGCATTACCTCCAATAGATGATCTTACCTTTGAAATAATCATGTGATCATGATGCAAACCAACAGACTCTGGTGCAAGAGAGGATTTAGGACCTTCTGCAATATCTAGAGTGTGAGCTGGCACAGAAAGAGAAGAAAGTTGGAGCATGAGTGGAGAATCTGCAAGTTCTTTGTCAACAACTTCAATATGAGATGATACTAGTTCATGATCTGAGAGACCATCAAGGGGAGCGAATGCATCACTTTGCTTGCTTTCGAATGGGTTTGGACCAATCCCTTCATTCTTTCTGCTAAAATTTTCATCCAGGTGAGCCCATAACTCTTTTGGAGTCCATAACTCTATTGGAGTTTCAACACCATCACAGTATTGGAAATGAAATCTCAGGTATTTAGGCAAAGAAAGCATCATTCTTCCAAAGGCCATGTCACCTTTATTCAACCAGTTAATATTCTCTTCAGAGGATTCGAACTCTCTTTCAAAATGACAATAAAAAAGATCATGGATCTTCAAGTATGCTATCATTCTTGGTTTCCATTCATCATAGTTGAATGGAGAAAGAGGAGTAATTCCTGATGGATACATAGAAGCTGTAGAAGACCTACAAAAACAATATAGAATAATTGCAACTGCTACTGCTGCAAAAATGCAGAAACTGCTGCACTCGAAATCTTGGTAATAACCTGCAAAAACCTCTCAAGAATGGAGATAAACAATACTCTCAACATGCTCTGATACCATGTGAAAATCCTCACAACAGATCTAAGAGATGATGTGTACCTCACAAGAGTAATTATGATTAAGCAGGAAAATATAAGAAGAGTGAACAATACAGTATAATGAGCAACAAAATAATATGGTACAGTAGAAATCAGATAGAAGCAATAATACTTCACACACACTAATTAATTAATCACAATATGGAAAAATAAATAGTACAATGGTAGAGAGGATTCGAATGCCTAAGGTGGCAATTCGAATTAGCCTCTTAGAGTGATCATAAGATCAATAGAGTGTCATCGGAGCACAACTAGGTGTCCTCATGATCATCGGAGCACAACTGGAAGTCTTCATCATCATCAGTGGAGTCATCAATGCTCAAGTAACTGTCAACCATCAGTCAAACTGAGTCTAGTAGGTGTAACTGAGTGTAAACTGAAGACAACTGGACTGGTAGGTGAAGAAGGGCGAGTTGCTTCCTAAAATCTAGGAAGAAGGGCGCATTAAGCAACTGGAGGGCTAAAACTGAATAGTGAGAAGCTCTTGGGGGTTGGCTAACTGAGGGCTAGGTGCTGGACTAGTGACTGGAATGCATGCAAACCCTAAAAGTGCGTGCATGACTGAAAATGTAAATGATCAAAATACTGGTGGGACTAGGATGGAGTATAGGAATATCCTAACACTTTTAACTTCTTGATTTGTTCCTCTAGTTATTGATTAAGATTTCTCAGGCGATGGTTTTCTTCTTGCTTTTCTAGTATTCTTCCTTCGAAGTCGAAGTCTTCATTAGAAAGTTATGTCTTCCGATTATTTTTCAATTTTTTGATATTCATAGTTAATGTCTTGTTATGATTTCTTAGTCAAAATACTTCTTTAGTATTGCTTGTTAATGTGTTATTGATTTTTGTAATTTCCAACTTGTGTGCCCTTTTCGTGTCATCATATTTCTAATGGAGTTCTTTCATTTGTTGTTGATGTTTACAAATCTCTGATTCTTGACTTTCTAACTTTCTCTAGATTTGCGCTAATTCATTATCTTTGTCCACGATAAGCTTGTTTAAACGCTTTATTTCTTCTTCTAAATCGCTATCGCTTCTATAATGTGATCCTTTGTCATTTCCATACTTATTGGTTTTGTCTTCAAGGTCTTGATTGTGATTTTTTAATCGAGATATTTATTCATTCCTAGCTGATAACATTTTCTCGATATCTTCATTAGCTTTTCTAGCTTTTGGTTTTGATCTTTTGAGCGATGATTCTCCTGCTTTGTTAAAAATTAAGCAATTTATGCTTATCAATCTTGAATTGTAGATAATTATTGGTCGCTTTGTAATTCTCTAACTGATCCAATACTGCTTGTAACTGCGTCTACAATTCTGATTTTGTAATTGCCATAATTCACGACTTCTATCCTTCGTAACTTCTATTCTTTAAACTTCTTCAACAATAATTGGGCACAACGGTGTAAGGAACCTAATGTGGTCCGTAAATCTTCTTTGAAATTTTTTCTTTGGCGATAAATAGTCTTCTTTGACTTCTATTTTTGCTCTTCTTCGATATCTTCTTTTAATTTTTGCTCTTTTTTCTTTTGTAAATTAGACGATCCTTCTATTGCCTTTAATACAAAGATTTACAAAAATAACCAAGCCCTCCCAACAAAGAGAAAACAGGCTTGTAATTCAAAATAACAGTCTCCCCCGAAAGGAAACGAGACAGAACTAGAGAGTATGAGAATTTCTAATCAGTCTTAGACAACAATTTTCCATGATAACTATGTAAAAAGCTATACATAGTAGTTGTAAACAGTAGCATAAACCAGATATTTCAGCAAAAACTAGAAATATCTACTTCTAAAAGCAGCAAAAAACATGAACAACATGTACAACAGATTACTCATGAGCCCCGCTGGTGGAACCTGGCTCGAGCTTCATTCCCAGGCGTTTGGCCATTTCAACCTGATTGCTCAGTAGACGCTGCTGAAGCAACAATATCTCGTCAAGCAGAAGCAGGATTTCACCTTGTTGCTCATCTTTTTCCACTAAGGTCCCGCCAAGGACCATTTTCTACGACCAATACATATCCAGAGACTTTTGGTAAAGGGTAAGACGTCCACGGGAGGAGCCAGGGTCGGGACCAGTTCCTTAAAATCTTTCGTGATATCCTTTACCCCTAGGCAGGTTCTATCCACATCCGTTTCCTCCTCAGCCAGCCGAATTTTTTCCTGGACAGACTCAGGAATTTCCTTCTAAAAGCGCTTGCATTTGTCAATTAAAAGCTTTTGAAAGCGAATGGGAGGGCCCATAGGTTCTGAAAGGCAGAATTCATGCAAAGTAGAGGTGCGACGTGGGTTCTTGCGAGGAGGCATGCTTACAACAGGAAGAGCTCCAAACACCAATGAAACAGACAGGTGCAGACAGAGGTAGTGGTTGAGGTCTTGGATAAAGGCACTTAGAAAAGATTGCCTATTGGCCACAAAAACACGACTAACAGTAATACAAACAACAACAAAAAGGTGGCAAGTTTCGTAGCTTCTGAGAGGGTGGCGGACAGACCCAAGGTTTCCCAAAAGATCCCAAGCAAGAACAAAGACAGAGCTATACTTCAACCTACCCGGGTTGACAGTCGTTAAGGTGGAGTCGAAGGTGCAAGTTCCAGCGATCCCAGGATCCCACTGACCATCCGGACCCAGACTGACATAGAAATCCAGAGAGACTAATAGAGTGAGGTAAAGGGTCGAAATAGAGCTCCCCTGCTTGCTGAAATGATTTCGAAAAGCTGACAAAAACAAATAATTAACCTGTGTGGTGGAGAGCGGCCCATTTCTCCTCCATAACTCACCTGACGTAACCATAAAATCCTCACACTTCACCATTATGATCACAGTGCATGCTTCTGTACGAAGCCTCCATCGCAGAAGAGCCAACTGCCTTCTACTGATGTGAGCTCATACTAGTTTGCAGAGTTGCATTACTCCCCTCGAGAGATAATAATACTGATGTAGACTGTCTGATGGGGGGTGATGAGGTGGGAGCACGAGGGACATAACATCCAACCACGTGCCTCTCATCCTCCCTCCCGACCGTCCTCGTGTCCACCCGCCGTGGGGAACATTTTTAATTTTTTCTCTTTTCTTTCCAAAGAGTTATTATAAAAAAAAAAATATAACTATAATAATAATTTTATTATTATATAATATAATAATATTTTTTTGGGGGTTGAATTATTATAATAATAATAAATAATAATATTATTATTGTAATGATTTTCTTTTTGAAGACTCTAGAATGACTTTTGAAGGTCACGACGGTTGAATGGCGACTCCACACATGAATTCAGAGGTCACATTTTTTTTTTTGAAATGAAACCCGAGGGCAGTGTGGGGACGGCGCTTGCTGCGTGGATGAAGGAGCGTGTGGTGCAAGAACTAACTTCGAGTGCAAGTGGCAGAGTGTAGGGGGGTGAGAGCGTGGGGAGATGGGTGGCACTGGTTGAGAGATGGAGAGGATAACAGGCTGCGGCGGAGGGAACGAGCAAGTGGGTGAACGCGGCGAATCGATGGATGGTAGAGCAGGCGGAGGGAACGAGCAAGTGGGTGAACGCGGCGAATAGATGGATGGTAGAGCAGGCGGGAGAAGTGGTGGACGGAAGGATGCAGAGTGGAACGAGAGGTGCATGCAGAGGGAGATCGCTGGAGTAGAATGGGGGATAGAATTTGCAGGAGGAGGGAGCAACAATGGGATTGTTGGTTGGTGTTGTGTTGAATATTGGCGGACAAGAGAGAGGAGAGCTGGGAAGGCGGGACGTGGAGTAGCTGCGAATGGTGTAGTGTAGTTGGGAAGAGACGCTGGAAAAAGGGGTGTGTGGGTTGGAATGGGTGGGTATGATAGAAGGAGAGAGAGTCTGGATTGTTGGTTGGTGTTGTGTTGAATATTGGCGGACAGGAGAGAGGAGAGCTGGAAAGGCGGGACGTAGAGTAGCTGCGAATGGTGTGTGGGTTGGAATGGGTGGGTATGATAGAAGGAGAGAGAGTCTGGACGGGGGGGGGGGTGGAGGAACACGAAGTGGAGAAACCTGCAATGAAGGAGGGAGGCATGGAATGGGAGTAGGGGGGGAGTTGGAAAGGGTAACGGGATAGCGCGAATGGAGGTTGCTAGAGTAGGAAGTTGCATAGGTGGGTGCGATGGAGATGAAGTAGGGAGAGAGAAGAGTGGTCAAATATCATAACCAGAGAAACTATGAAGTTGAAGTGGTTAAAAGTTGAAACCAAAAATATGTCCAAGAAGGGGCTATGATACCAATGAAACAATAAAATTGTTTCTTACAAAAATTTCCAACTTAAATAAGACAAATGTTCCATAAAAGATAATAATAATATTTATTTATAAAAGATATGATACTTTACAAATGTATAAAGGCCCATATATATATTTACTAGAAGGACATAAGGTGACTCTTTGTAAAGAGTTATAACCTTTAATAATTAATATTATTTAATTATCATTTATTAATATTAATATATTGATATTATTATATATATATTATTATGTTATATTTTTTTTATATAAAAGTACATAAGTAAATGGAACGAGTACACAGTTGTGCAAGTAGGAACACATGACAATACACTTTACAATTCAATTGAAGGGAATGAGGTGGTAAAAACATTAGCAAAAATAAGAGAGTAATAACAATACACAATGATTGAAAGGGATGCTTGTTGTTGAGAATTGATGTTAGGGTACTACCCTAACCCCTATACTTTATCAAGGTACAAGGCCATAAGGACCATTAGTTAGTTAGTGGTAGTATCTCAATGTAAAAGGGTATTCCTTATTGAATACAAGTCCATAAGTAGTTGAACCTCATTAATAGCGGGACCACAAGTAGTTAGGCCTTTGGATATTGAAGCACTATATGTAGAGTAGTAAGTTATGTGATGTGAGTTAAGAATTGTCGTTGTATTTTGAACTTTGATCTTGGAGGTTACCCCCTTGAAGAGGTAAGTGAAGATAGATATCTATTTTATCTATCTCTCTTTTGTTTTTTCTATCTTTTCTCTGAATTTATGGGTTTAAGTATATTACAAGTGGTATCAAAGCTCTTTCTTGGGCGAAATGGAATAATTTTTAATATTTGGGTTTGACTCTTTCAAATGAGTCATCTTGGCATTTTCACTCCAAATTGTTTTCTATGACATTTTAGGGTACATAAAGTACATATAGAGATAACTGGTTTTAGAATTTCAACCTCTGGTTCACTATAATTTTTAAGATACACTTTTTGTAAGTTAGGGTTTTTTACCAATTTAGAAAGTTTGGCTTCGTCAAATGAGTCAACTTTTTTTCGTAGTGAAGTTTCATTGTCTGAAATTTTCAGGTTATAGAGAGGATATAAGGAAGTAGCTTGGTATAAAAATTCAGATGTTGGGTTGCTATATATTTGGAGTAATCCATGTTTAAGTTAAGGTTTGAGACTAGTCCTAAATAAGTGTTTTGGGTAAAACTATTATATCTGAAGCTTTAAAAATCCAAATAGAGTTCCACTAGTTGTATTGGAAAGAAGACGAACCATAGTATTTATGGTAAAAAAATTATTTTCATACCTAAAAAATTGGAAGCATGGCAGGCCATACAAATTCACTCTTCCGAGAAGACCAAAAATCAACAAGTTTTGGGAAATTTGCCCTATTTTTTTCTTGGCACATTATAATTCAATAAAACATGTGGAATTGTAGAGTGAAGATATCAGGATACTATAGAAAAAATTGGCTGTGTAGACATTTCAAAGTTACGAAAGCTTCAAGGTGAGTTTATAGGACCATCTCCAAAATTCAAATCAGGGTTGTACAAGGAGTTGTGCTTATTTCAAAATTTTGGTCTTAAACCCTATCTTGAAAAGTAAGTTATTTTCCATTGATTGTAGATCTCTTTCTAGGGTTAGTGAGATCAATTTTTTTTTAGAGACGTGTTCCAACATATTTAAATAACATAGAGATCAATTGTTTAACATATAGACTTGTAGTTGGGGAAGCATACATGCAAAAAATACAAGTGGTACTTAAGTCACATTATTGTGCACCCTTGTAACATATGTTGGTATCCCTTCAAGTAGTATTGCTTCATGCATCACCTATATATGAAATTTCACTTCCACATACACTTGGTTATATTGGAAGTCCCTTAGGTCTACGTGGAACCAACTTAGATAAACTGATTGGTCATCTTGTTTCTATAGTACACTAAGAGCAATATTTGGGGAAATCAGTCTCTACTACCTGGATAGTCAAGTAGTATGACCAAAGGCATGGTTGATCCTCCTTAGTTAGTGTCTTGATATATTGGGCCAAGTACTATTGTTGGACCTTGCACACATATCAAAAAGCTATAGCACCTGACACTCCCTTGTCCTTAGGACCTAAAGGATCCCACCTATAGTGGATCCGTATAAACCACCTCCCACCAACACCCTAGACAAAAATACCACCCACTCTACTACTGACAGGTTGGACAACCTCAAAGATCAATACACAAATCTTAATGGCCAGTTTTGTTACCTTCAACAGACCATCAACATTTGGGATTATAAATGGGATAAGAAG
Organism: Larix kaempferi; assembly: GCA_027924585.1. Taxonomy (NCBI): domain Eukaryota; kingdom Viridiplantae; phylum Streptophyta; class Pinopsida; order Pinales; family Pinaceae; genus Larix; species Larix kaempferi. Next base: position 29,898,329 of record BSBM01000217.1, read on the forward strand.
TTGGAGGCAAAAATAGATCGGTTGGAGAAGATATTGAATGAGAAGTTTACACATTTGTTAGTTAGGGGGATGCAAACATAATACCATAGAAATCCACAACATTGTGAGCTACACCAAGAAGAAAAATCTCACTCGAGACTCTCTAGCCACCATCAACTCCCTTTGGGTATTCATAGGGATAAACCACCATATGGATAATAACACCTAGAACCATTTTCCTAATGTAGACTTGAATAAGTTTGAGGGTTATAACCCATGAGGATGGGTCACTTAAATGGAACATTACTTCACCCTTCATGGTATCACCGATGACATGATGAAACTTAGGATGGGGGTCCTGTATTTGGATCTAGAATGATGGCAATGGTGGGAGTGGCATAAAAAATCACTAAAAGGAAAAGTCCCTATAGTGGAGGTTCTTAGTGTTACAAGATTGTCCAAAATTGTCAAAAAAACCTTCGCTACAACCACCGCTAATGGTATCGGATGGTTTGGCAGAGGTTTTTAAGGAAATTTATTATCAACAAAAAAACTCTGCGGCTGGAGGCTTTAGCGAAGGAATTTTTCCAGTTCACTTGATTAAAATGAACACACTAGCACATACAATGCTAAAAGGAATTGGTGCGTATTAATTTAAAAAGAATCGGTGTGTTTTAATATAAACAAGCACCTGTGTGTATAACTATCTTAATTGCACTAGTGCTCTATAAATTTATGTGCACCGATGCTCTATAAGCAAGATGACATCGGTACTTTTGTCCTTATATAACGCATTGGTGTTGATAGAGAAGGAAAATGCATCAGTGAAGTTAATTGGGACAATGACGTTCATTGCATTTTTACATTATAGTGTGATTACAATATGTTGTTGCTTTGGTGCGTTGTTATATTGAAAGCACTTGTGTGTACAAATAATAAAACTACATCCGGGCATATAACTACCACTTTGTTGCACCGGTGTGATGGTATTATGAAATAATTGGTGCTTACATTCAATCATTAACTGCACCGATGCTACTTTTACTTAAACATATCGATGCCATTAAAACGATTAAAATCACATGTAATCATTTTCTCATTGGTGACTATTATAAAATTGACAATACATTGATATTTTTTTTTCCTTGGAAAAAAGCAAAATTTTGTTTCATCTTCCGAGAGCAAAATTACAATAATGTCTGCACTCTTTAAGAGTGTCAATGATCTTTGCAGATCAGGAGTAAAACCTGTGACAGTTACTACATACTAGAACATGTTCCAAAAAAACAAAAAAGGTCCATCCTAATGGTCCACATATGACCCAAATATAAACAGTGAATCCTGTAGCCTTGAGTATCATATCCAAAATCTACAGTAGACCCTATAATAGAAAAATTAAGGCTGACTGTTATTTGTAACCAAGTTCATTTACTGTTTGGATACCATCCAGGAAGTATGAAAACCAAATATCCATATGAACTGTACATAAGTATAGTGTTCCATTCCTTCAGTGCAGTGAGAATATACCAGAATGTCTTCATTCTATGAAAGGTCTGTGATAGTATTCACTAACCAAGCCTGCATCAAATTCTTTAATTTTCCATTGACCAATTCCCAACAACAAACTCGCTTTTGATGCCCGGTCCGCTTCCTCGTTATTTTCCCTGTACACATGTGTGCATGTAAAGTTGTCAAAAGAAGCAGTGGTGGCCCAGATAGAGGCCAATATATTAGTGAGTCTACGTTGAAACACAGCTGAGTTCCATCCATCCATTTGATAACATTAAGTTAATCTCCAAAAAACATTGACAGACCGACATCCCTTCTCGGCAGCAAAGATGACAAGATATTTAAGGCTTAAAATATTCGCTAGGTTGTTACTTCCAACCCCCAAACCCAGAGATAATTGAAAATGGTGTGCAGGTGTAAGATAGAGTAGGGCACCCCCCCCCCACAGTAATTATTTTGACAATCACCATAAAAAAAACCCCATGGTTGGGTGCGATCGATATCCACAAGCAAAATATTACGAACATTGTTCGCAAGATTGATCCGTTTACAGGACAAGAAGAGCCCACAACAGTTCACTGCCGTTTGTGCAGGGATATACACAGTGTCTGTGAACACACACTTATTCCTGGCTAACCAGACACCCCATATAACAAGAAGAGGGAGTGCACAATATCCCCGATATGACTGGTTCAGAAACCATTGATACCATGCCTCCTCCACAGAAGCCCCGTTCTAATGAAAATTAACATGCAGAATCCTGGACACAAAAATCTAGACAGTATTAATGTAATTGCAATGAAGAAAAAGGTGACCAATCGATTCCTCATCATGACGACAAAGAGTGCGCCACCCCGGTCCTTGTTTGTTTCTTTTCTGTAAAAAATCCAATGTTGGTACCCTGCTTGAAAGAGCACACCACATAAAAAGCCTGGTCTTATGTGGACAGGGAAGTTTCCAAACCGTCAACCACCATCACTGTGGCTCCCTCGGATTCCTCTCTGCACTAATCCTGAGATAACCTGATTTGGGACTATAATAACCCAATGTATCCCCATCCCAGCATAGTTCATCCTCCGGTTCCCCCAACAAAATGTGATCCAAAGATAACGCCCAAATATACCTAGCCAATTCATCTTCCTCCTCTTCCCCTAGGCCGAAAGAGCTGGCCCAAAGCCAGACATGTCGCCCCAGTATAAGTTCCTCCGGATCAGCTAGCTGATGGAGAAAAATAATGCCCCTTCAACCTAGAGTAGCAATAGTCCCTTCCGGCATCAAATGCTGTAGTTCACAACCCATCCACGGATCCCAGTCGATGCGAATCGAGTGACCATTTCCAACATCCCAGGCCAAATCTCATTCAATAATGTGAAATGATGCAACCAAGGCCTTCCAGATGACCGAACCCCCGGTGTGAGATTTGATAGGTTTTAGAATCGAGGATTCAAGTGACTCAGGAACTATATATTTGTGTATCAATACCCAAGCCCAAAGCCCTCCGAATTTGATCAAACACCAGCCACACTTAGCAGCCAAAGCCTTGGAGAAGGAGTAGATGTTCTTTAATCCCCAACCTCCTAGTGCCTTGGGCAAAGCAATACGGTCCCACTTGACACAGGGAGCGACAAATGAATCACCCTTACCACTCCACAGAAACTGAAAACACAGACGCCTTGCTTGATCCAATATATCCCCACTACTACATATGGCTCAAAAGTGCCACTAAAGTTTTCCACGAAATAGTTAAAATTGATGTTTTCGTGGAAAAACAGTTTAAATTTTTGGAAAAAATTGAAAATTTCACCGACGATCGTGGCTATAGCCACGAATGGAATTTTCGTCTCTATAGCCACGAACGTTCGTGGCTATAGCCACGAAAAGTCCATCCGTCGCTATAGCCATGAAAAGCCGAAAAGAAAACTCTTTTTTGTCAGATGAAGAATTTGATCAAGAAGTTGATCATCCAAATGATGTAGCAGACAATGAAATTGACATTGATGATGAATATCTAACCGAAAATGACATTGATCATGATCCCGCTATGAGCGATCTTTTCAACGATAGCGATTCAGAACCAGACGACGATACAGATGCTGAGTTAGATGAAGAAGAATATGAATGACATTGTAGCAATGTTGGAATCTAGGAGGTATGTGAGAACATCTTTTTGCATAATGTATTATGTTTACTACTCTTTAGTTATGTTTAAACCATCGTTATCATCATCAATATCGTCATCGCCATCATCACAATCTCCATCGTCATCATCATCTTCATCATGATCATCATCTTCACCACCACCACCACCACCACCATCATATTCATCATCCTCATCCTCATCCTCATCATCATCTTCATCATCATCATCATCATCATCATAAACCTCGTCATCATCGTCATCATCATCATCGTCATCACCATCATCATAATCTCTGTCATCATCATCATCTTCATCATGATCATCATCTTCACCACCACTAGCACCATCATGATCATCATCTTCATTATCATATTCATCATCATGATCATCATATTAATCATCCTCATCCTCATCCTCATCCTCATCATCTTCGTCATCATCATCATCACCATCATAACAATCTCCATTGTCATCATCATCTTCATCATGATCATCATCTCCACCTCCACCACCACCACCATCATCATCTTCATCATCCTCATCCTCATCCTCATCATCTTCATCATCCTCATCATCATCATCATCATAAACCTCGTCATCATCGTCATCATCATCATCGTCATCACCATCGTCATCACCATCATCACAATCTCTGTCATCATCATCATCTTCATCATGATCATCATCTTCACCACCACCAACACCATCATGATCATCATCTTAATCATCATGATCATCATATTCCTCATCCTCATCCTCATCCTCATCCTCATCGTCTTTGTCATCATCATCATCATAATCCTCGTCAACAATATCGTCATCATCATCATCATCATTAGCATAATAATCTATATATTTTGATTTAATATTGCGTTAGAATTAATGTATTTTATTGGTACTTATAAATTAACTGCTATAACAAATTTTCTTTTTAGATAGATTTTTTCGGGTTATGGGGAATTGAGAGTGATGTGAGGGGGGGGAGGGGCCATAAGAGCTTCCACCTTCACGTGGTTGGCCCTGTTCAGTAAAGAATATTACATTATTCTCGAAACAAATAGAAGCTCAGTAAGGAAATGCATAGTTATGATGGTGATGATGATGGACACGATGATGATGATGATGATGATGATGATCATCGACTTCGTCATCGTCATCATCATCCTCATCACCATCTTCTTCTTCATCATCATCATCATCATCATCATCATCAACATCATCCAACATCCTCCTCCTCCTCCTCCTCCTCCTCCTCCTCATCATCCTCATCATCATCATCATAATCCTCAGCGTCATCATCATTAGCATCATCATCATCATCACCATCACCACCACCACCATCATCATCATCATCATCATCATCATCATCATCATCGACATCATCATCGTCATTATCATCATCATCGACATCATCATGATCATCATCATCATCATCATCATCATCATCATCATCATCACCATCATTGTATCATCGTCATCATCATCATCATCATCATTATCATTAAAGGCCCCTACAAATCCAGACTCAATTGTTCACTATCCTCAAGCCTCTTCTATAAGTGTAGTATTGTTGTCATCATGTGCAATTAAAATTATAGACTCAATTTACATGAACTCAATCATGACCATGCTACATCGACCAATATCCCCATGGACGTTTTGTTTGATCATTAGAATATGTATTAAAAACTTATAATATATAAAAATTTACAATATATAATTTTTATATTATTACAAACATATATTATAATATTACATAATACCATATTAAAAATTTGGATTGTAAAATTTTAATATTTGATATTTACAATTTCATCAATCCAAAATTAATGTTGCTATTTTTTATGCATCTTATGAGAATTGTTTCTACCACATAAACCCATCGTAACTAACCTATGTACACATGGTTAACACTTATATGGAGTTTATGTTATCCCTTGAGAGCACACCATGTGATTCTTAACTTGTATTTTGAGACAATGAACAATTCCTACGTGACACTCAAGGAGACCAAAATAACACCTAACTGCATACCCCTGAAGTGGGGTAAATGAAACACCAAAAAAACATTGATATGTGTAAAATGAGAGAAAGTTGTATATTTGTAGATAATATAATATTATGTTTTGAAAGCAAATCTAGGGAATTTCCATTGCGTTTTGTATGTCTTTGTACTTGGTTTAAGAGTTGCTCATAGTCTTGAAGTAGGTTGGATGAAAGTATATTTTTTTCCAATCACGCTTTTGCGGAGCATAGTAAAAACTACATGGCAAACATGAATAGATTAATATGCATTTTGGAGTGCTTCTTTCCATAGCCTAGTAGGGCCAACACAATAGTGTTATCTTGACATAGCAAAAAAAAATATCGTTGACATATGCACACAAACAATTATAACCTAGTGAGAAGCATATAAAGGAGAATGGACCATGCTTTTCACTATAGAGTTGTTTCTATATCGAATGATCTATAGATGATAATAATGAACATAGTTTTTATAGTTTTTTTTCCATTTCTATCATTCCTTTGTAATAAATTAATGCACAAATTAATATTTTTGTTGTTTTGTGTTTGTTACACTACTAAGAAACTACAGTGATAAAAAAGTCAATTGATACCTATAATTCTAACTAATTCTAGTTATTTAACCCATGGAACCTTGAAAGGAAAGTTATTGTCTTGAGTCAATTGCCAAGGTATAATAGGTAGGTTAGTTAGTTTTCAATGTTGTAACCCATTGTAATAAAGTGGGCTTCCTTTTTTGCTACTACGATTAAATAGGTAATGTTATCACTAAGTAAAATGTCACTTTTCATATGCTTCTCAATGAGTAGTTCATAAGTTATGGTTAATGATAAACTAACATTAAATAAAAATCTATGTATTCACATAATCATTTATTGATTACTTTCCTTCCTTTCCCACCCACCAACATAGGGAACCTTCCTCGTTCGATGGGGCGAGCCATCCCTACTCCCATTTTCCCATTCCGTTGGAAATACACATTTAGATCCTCACCCGATGCGAACGAGCCATCCTTCCTCCCATGCCGTTGGAAATACACATTTAGTTTAACAGATGGTGTGGCTAGAAAATAATGAAATCTTTATCTTTATAAGAATGTGAAATTGGAAATACTAGCACAAGCAGCAAAACATAGACATTGTTTGAGCTTGACGATTCGAACCTGTGACCTTTTGCAGCCATGGATGGAGAGACCTGTTGATCCATATTTTCCGGTAGCTGCTGATGTTGCAGTTATAATGTATACAAATGGCAGTTCTGGTTTTCCCAAGGTTAGTACAAATTCTTTGGTTGGATTTTAAACTACAAGGTGATACTAATAAGATGGAGAATGAAAAACACTTTCTTAAAATGTCCTCTGTAGGCCCACATTAGACATCAATAATCAATTTCAAGATATTTGCTACAATACTGGCCCTCCTAACTTTTTAGCACATCAAAATTATAGAGATGTGGGAAATCTTCTTTTCAATCTTTTTTCAGCATAGAAATAGAATCCTAAAGCAAACCAATAAATAGAAATGTAATATGGTTTTCAAGTCTCTTTACATTAGAGTGTGTATACTGTTGTCAAGTGCATACAGTTAGTCTAGTTTTGGGCCTTGCAAACAGGGCACATCCTTTACTGTTAAATTTGCAAAAAAATACTTTCATGATTCCATATATTTCTCGAAAGTTGTCAGTCCTTTGGGTTTTCTGCTCCTAGTTTCTTCATATTGATCTTTATTTGAAACAGTTAAAAATCCAATCAATATTATTTAATTGATGCCCTCATATACAATCACCTCCTAATTTTATTTTTAAAAATAGACATGTCCGTCGCTATAGAGACGACAAGCCCTAGCAAGTTTCGATGAACTTGCTATACTAGCGACGGAAATTTTAATCGCTAGTATAGCAAGTTCGTCGAAATTTGCAGGGGCTTGTCGTTTCTATAGCGACAGACATATTTTTTTTAAATATGTGAAGCCGTCTCTATAGCCACGAACTTTTGGTGCTATAGCCACGAGCGTTCATTGCTAGAGAGATGGAGGTCGCTTTACTTTTTTTTTTAAAATATGAACATCCGTCGCTATAGCCACGAACTTTCGGTGCTATAGCCACTAACTTTCGGTGCTATAGCCACTAACTTTCGGTGCTATAGCCACTAACTTTCGGTGCTATAGCCACTAACTTTCGTTGATAGAGAGACGGAGATCGGTTCACTTATTTTTTTTAAATATGAACATCTGTCGCTCTAGCCATGATCGTTTGATGCTTTAGCCACGAACTTGCAGTGCTATAGCCACGAAAAACTGAAAATAAAACTTTTTTTTGTCAGATGAAGAATCCGATCAAGAAGTTGATCATCCAAATGATGTAGCAGACAATGAAATTGACATTGATGATGAATATCTAACCGAAAATGACATTGATCATGATCCCGCTATGAGCGATCTTTTCAATGATATCGATTCTCAACCAGACGACGATACAAATGCTGAGTTAGATGAAGAAGAATATGAATGACATTGTAGCAATGTTGGAATCTAGGAGGTATGTGAGAACATATTTTTGCATAATGTATTATGTTTACTACTATTTAGTTATGTTTAAACCATCGTTATAATCATCAATATCGTCATCACCATCATCACAATCTCCATCGTCATGATCATCTTCATCATGATCATCATCTTCACCACCACCACCACCACCATCATCATATTCATCATCCTCATCCTCATCCTAATCATCATCATCTTCGTCATCATCATCATCATCATCATAAACCTCGTCATCATCGTCATCACCATCATCATAATCTCTCTCATCATCATCATCTTCATCATGATCATCATCTTCACCACCACCAGCACCATCATGATCATCGTCTTCATTATCATATTCATCATCATGATCATCATATTCATCATCCTCATCATATTCGTCATCATCATCATCACCATCATCACAATCTCCATCGTCATCATCATCTTCCTCATGATCATCATCTCCACCACCACCACCACCATCATCATCTTCATCATCCTCATGCTCATCCTCATCATCTTCGTCATCCTCATCATCATCATCATCATAAACCTCGTCATCATCGTGATCACCATCATAAACCTCGTCATCATCGTGATCACCATCATCACAATCTCTGTCATCATAATCAACTTCATCATGATCATCATCTTCACCACCACCAGCACCATCATGAGCATCATCTTAATCATCATGATCATCATAATTCATCATCCTCATCTTCATCCTCATCGTCTTCGTCATCATCATCATCATCATCATGATAATCCTCGTCATCAATATTGTCATCATCATTAGCATAATACTCTATATATTTTGATTTAATATTGTGTTAGAATTAATGTATTTTATTGGTACGTATAAATTAACTGCTATAACACATTTTTTTTAGATAGATTTTGTCGGGTTATGGGGAATTGAGAGTGATGTGAGGGGGGGGGGAGGGGCCATAAGAGCTTCTACCTTCACGTGGTTAGCTCTATTCAGTAAAGAATATTACATTATTCTCGAAACAAATAGAAGCTCAGTAAGGAAATGCATAGTTATGATGGTGATGATGATGGACACGATGATGATGATGATGATCATCATTATCGACTTCGTCATCGTCATCATCATCCTCATCACCATCTTCATCATCATCATCATCATCAGCATCATCATCATCATCCAACATCCTCCTCCTCCTCCTCCTCCTCCCCCTCCTCTTCCTCATCATCGTCAACGTCATCATCATTAGCATCATCATCATCATCACCATCAACATCAACATCATCATCATCATCATCATCATCGACATCATCATCGTGATCATCATCATCATCGACATCATCATAATCATCATCATCATCATCGTATCGTCGTCATCATCATCATCATTATCATTAAAGGCCCCTACAAATCCAGATGTTGGTGGATGTGTTCGCTATCCTCGAGCCTCTTCTATAAGTGTAGTATTGTTGTCATCATGTGCAATTAAAATTATAGACTCAATTCACATGAACTCAATCATGACCATGATACATCGACCAATATCCCCATGGACGTTTTGTTTGATCATCAGAATATGTATTAAAAACTTATAATATATAAAAATTTAGAATATATAATTTTTATATTATTACAAAACATATATTATAATATTACATAATACCATATTAAAAATTTGGATTGTAAATTTTAATATTTGATATTTACAATTTCATCAATCCCAAATTAATTTTGCTAATTTTTATGCATCTTATAAGAATTGTTTCTACCACATAAACCCATCGTAACTAACCTATGGACACATGGTTAACACTTATATGGAGTTTATGTTATCCCTTGAGAGCACACCATGTGCTTCCTAACTTGTATTTTGAGACAATGAACAATTCCTACGTGACACTCAAGGAGACCAAAATAACACCTAGGTGCATACCCCCGAAGTGGGGTAAATGAAACACCAAAAAAACATTGATATGTGTAAAATGAGAGAAAGTTGTATGTTTGTAGATAATATAATATTATGTTTTGAAAGCAAATCTAGTGAGTTTTCATTGCATTTTGTATGTCTTTGTACTTGGTTTAAGAGTTGCTCATAGTCTTAAAGTAGGTTGGATGAAAGTATATTTTTTTCAATCATGCTTTTGCGGAGCATAGTAAAAACTACATGGCAAACACGAATAGACTAATATGCATTTTGGAGTGCTTCTTTCCATAACCTAGTAGGGCCAACACAATAGCATTATCTAAACATAGCAAAAAAAAATATCGTTGACATATGCACACAAACAATTATAACCTAGTGAGAAGCATATAAAGGAGAATGGACCATGCTTTTCACTATAGAGTTGTTGCTACATCGCATTATCTATAGATGATAATAATGAACATAGTTTTTATAGTTTTTTTTCCATTTCTATCATTCCTTTGTAATAAATTAATGCAAAAATTAATATTTTTGTTGTTTTGTGTTTGTTACACTATTAAGAAACTATAGTGATAAAAAAGACAATTGATACCTATAATTCTAACTAATTCTAGTTATTTAACCCATGGAACCTTGAAAGGAAAGTTATTGTCTTGAGTCAATTGCCAAGGTATAATAGGTAGGTTAGTTAGTTTTCAATGTTGTAACCCATTGTAATAAAGTGGGCTTCCTTTTTTGCTACTACGATTAAATAGGTAATGTTATCAATGAGTAAAATGTCACTATTCATATGCTTCTCAATGAGTAGTTCATAAGTTATGATTAATGATAAACTAACATTAAATAAAAATCTATGTATTCACTTAATCATTTATTGATTACTCTCCTTCCTCGCCCACCCACCAACATAGGGAACCTTCCTCGTCCGATGCAGGCGAGCCATCCCTACTCCCATTTTCCCATTCCGTTGGAAATACACATTTAGATCCTTGCCCGATGCGAACGGTCCATCCTTCCTCCCATGCCGTTGGAAATACACATTTAGTTTAACAGATAGTGTGGCTAGAAAATAATGAAATATTTATCTTTATACGAATGTGAAATTGGAAATACTAGCACAAGCAGCAAAACATAGACATTGTTTGAGCTCGACGATTCGAACCTGTGACCTTTTGCAGCCATGGATGGAGAGACCCATTGATCCAAATTTGCCGGTATCTGCTGATGTTGCAGTTATAATGTATACAAGTGGCAGTACTGGTTTGCCCAAGGTTAGTACAGATTCTTTGGTTGGATTTTATACTAGAAGGTGATACTAATAAGATGGAGAATGAAAAGCACTTTCTTAAAATGTCCTCTGTAGGCCCACATTTGACATCAATAATCAATTTCAAGATATTTGCTACAATACTGGCCCTCCTAAATTTTTAGCACATCAAAACTATAGATATGTGGGAAATATTCTTTTCAATCTTTTTTCAGCATAGAAATAGAATCCTAAAGCAAACCAAGAAATAGAAATGTAATATCGTTTTCAAGTCTCTTTACATTAGAGTGCGTATACTGTTGTCAAGTGCATACAGTTAGTCTAGTTTTGGGACTTGCAAACAGGGCACATCCTTTATTGTTAAATTTGCAAAAAAATACTTTCATGATTCCACATATTTCTCGAAATTTGTCAGTCCTTTGAGTTTTTTGCTCCTAGTTTCTTCATATTGATCTTTATATGAAACAGTTCAAAATCCAATCAACATTATCTAATTGATGCCCTCATATGCAATCACCTCCTAATTTATTATTATTATTTTTTCTAAATAGACATGTCCGTCGCTATAGAGATGACAAGCCCTAGCAAGTTTCGACGAACTTGCTATACTAGCGATGGAAATTTTAGTCGCTAGTATAGCAAGTTTGTCGAAACTTGACGGGGGCTTGTCGTTTCTATAGCGACGGACATAATTTTTTTAAATATGTGAAGCCGGCTCTATAGCAACGAACTTTCGGTTCTATAGCCACGAACGTTTGGTTCTAGAGAGACGAAGATCGCTTGAGTTATTTTTTTTAAATATGAACATCCGTCGCTATAGCCACTAACTTTCGGTGCTATAGCCACGAAATTTCGTTGCTAGAGAGACAGAGATCGGTTCACTTATTTCTTTTAAATATGAAAATCCGTCGCTATAGCCACAAATGTTCGATGCTATAGCCACAAACTTTCGGTGCTATAGCCACGAAAAGCCAAAAAGAAAACTTTTTTTTGTCAGATGAAGAATCCAATCAAGAAGTTGATCATCCAAATGATGTAGCAAACAATGAAATTGACATTGATGATGAATATCTAACCGAAAATGAAATTGATCATGATCCCGCTATGAGCGATCTTTTCAATGATATCGATTCTGAACCAGACGACGATACAGATGCTGAGTTAGATGAAGAAGAATATGAATGACATTGTAGCAATGTTGGAATCTAGGAGGTATGTGAGAACATATTTTTGCATAATGTATTATGTTTACTACTATTTAATTATGTTTAAACCATCGTTATCATCATCAATATCGTCATCACCAGCATCACAATCTCCATCGTCATCATGATCTTCATCATGATGATCATCTTCACCACCACCACCACCACCACCACCATCATCATATTCATCATCCTCATCCTCATCATCATCATCTTTGTCATCATCATCATTATAAACCTCGTCATCATCGTCATCATCATCATCATCATCATAATCTCTATCATCATCATCATCTTCATCATGATCATCATCTTCACCACCACCAGCACCATCATGATCATCATCTTCCTTATAATATTCATCATCATGATCATCATCTTCCTTATAATATTCATCATCATGATCATCATATTCATCATCCTCATCATCTTCGTCATCATCATCATCACCATCATCACAATCTCCATTGTCATCATCATCTTCATCATGATCATCATCTCCACCACCACCACCACCACCACCATCATCTTCATCATCCTCATCCTCATCCTCATCATCATCATCTTCGTCAGCCTCATCATCATCATCATCATAAACCTCATCATCATCGTCATCACCATCATCACAATCTCTGTCATCATCATCATCTTCATCATGATCATCATCTTCAACACCACCAACACCATCATGATCATCATCTTAATCATGATGATCATCATATTCATCATGCTCATCCTCATCCTCATCGTCTTCATCATCATCATCATCATCATCATCATCATCATCATCATAATCCTTGTCTTCAATATCGTCATCATCATCATCATTAGCATAATAATCTATATATTTTGATTTAATATTGCGTTAGAATTAATGTATTTTATTGGTACGTATAAATTAACTGCTATAACACATTTTTTTTTAGATAGATTTTGTCAGGTTATGGGGAATTGAGAGTGATGTGAGGGAGGGGGGGGAGGGGCCATAAGAGCTTCCAACTTCACATGGTTGGCCCTGTTCAGTAAAGAATATTACATTATTCTCGAAACAAATAGAAGCTCAGTAAGGAAATGCATAATTATGATGGTGATGATGATGATGATGATGATCATCAACTTCGTCATCATCATCATCATCTTCATCACCATCTTCATTATCATCATCATCATCAACATCATCATCATCATCCAACATCCTCATCCTCCTCCTCCTCCTCCTCATCATCCTCCTCCTCCTCCTCATCATCATCCTCATCATCATCATCATCATCATCCTCAGCGTCATCATCATTAGCATCATCATCATCATCACCATCACCATCATCATCATCATCATCACCATCACCATCATCATCATCATCATCATCATCATCATCGACATCATCATTGTCATCATCATCATCATTGACATCATCATCATCATCATCATCATCGTATCATCATCATCATCATCATCATCATTATCATTAAAGGCCCCTACAAATCCAGATGTTGGTGGATGTGTTCGCTATCCTCAAGCCTCTTCTATAAGTGTAGTATTGTTGTCATCATGTGCAATTAAAATTATAGACTCAATTCACATGAACTCAATCATGACCATGCTACATCGACCAATATCCCCATGGACGTTTTGTTTGATCATTAGAATATGTATTAAAAACTTATAATATATAAAAATTTAGAATATATAATTTTTATATTATTACAAAACATATATTATAATATTACATAATACCATATTAAAAATTTGGATTGTAAAATTTTAATATTTGATATTTACAATTTCATCAATCCAAAATTAATTTATCTAATTTTTATGCATCTTATAAGAATTGTTTCTACCATATAAACTCATCGTAACTAACCTATGGACACATGGTTAACACTTATATGGAGTTTATGTTATCCCATGAGAGCACACCATGTGCTTCCTAACTTGTATTTTGAGACAATGAACAATTCCTACGTGACACTCAAGGAGACCAAAATAACACCTAGGTGCATACCCCCGAAGTGGGGTAAATGAAACACCAAAAAAACATTGATATGTGTAAAATGAGAGAAATTTGTATGTTTGTAGATAATATAATATTATGTTTTGAAAGCAAATCTAGTGGATTTCCATTGCATTTTGTATGTCTTTGTACTTGGTTTAAGAGTTGCTCATAGTCTTGAAGTAGGTTGGATGAAATTATATTTTTTTCCAATCACGCTTTTGCAGAGCATAGTAAAAAATACATGGCAAACACGAATAGACTAATATGCATTTTGGAGTGCTTCTTTCCATAGCCTAGTAGGGCCAACACAATAGCGTTATCTTGACATAGCAAAAAAAAAATATCGTTGACATATGCACACAAACAATTATAACCTAGTGAGAAGCATATAAAGGAGAATGGACCGTGCTTTTCACTATAGAGTTGTTGCTATATCGAATGATCTATAGATGATAATAATGAACATAGTTTTTATAGTTTTTTTTCCATTTCTATCATTTCTTTGTAATAAATTAATGCAAAAATTAATATTTTTGTTGTTTTGTGTTTGTTACACTACTAAGAAACTATAGTGATAAAAAAGTCAATTGATACCTATAGTTCTAACTAATTCTAGTTATTTAACCCATGGAACCTTGAAAGGAAAGTTATTGTCTTGAGTCAATTGCCAAGGTATAATAGGTAGGTTAGTTAGTTTTCAATGTTGTAACCCATTGTAATAAAGTGGGCTTCCTTTTTTGCTACTACGATTAAATAGGTAATGTTATCAATGAGTAAAATGTCACTATTCATATGCTTCTCAATGAGTAGTTCATAAGCTATGATTAATGATAAACTAACATTAAATAAAAATCTATATATTCACTTAATCATTTATTGATTACTCTCCTTCCTCGCCCAACCACTAACATAGGGAACCTTCCTCGTCTGATGCGGGCGAGCCATTCCTACTCCCATTTTCCCATTCCGTTGGAAATACACATTTAGATCCTTGCCCGATGCGAACGAGCCATCCTTCCTCCCATGCCGTTGGAAATACACATTTAGTTTAACAGATGGTGTGGCTAGAAAATAATGAAATATTTATCTTTATAAGAATGTGAAATTGGAAATACTAGCACAAGCAGCAAAACATAGACATTGTTTGAGCCCGACGATTCGAACCTGTGACCTTTTGCAACCATGGATGGAGAGACCTGTTGATCCATATTTGTCGGTAGCTTACGATGTTGCAGTTATAATGTATACAAGTGGCAGTATTGGTTTGCCCAAGGTCAGTACAGATTCTTTGGTTGGATTTTATACTAGAAGGTGATACTAATAAGATGGAGAATGAAAATCACTTTCTTAAAATGCCCTCTGTAGGCCCACATTAGACATCAATAATCAATTTCAAGATATTTGCTACAATACTGGCCCTCCTAACTTTTTAGCACATCAAAATTATAGAGATGTGGGAAATCTTCTTTTCAATCTTTTTTCAGCATAGAAATAGAATGCTAAAGCAAACCAAGAAATAGAAATGTAATATGGTTTTCAAGTCTCTTTACATTAGAGTGTGTATACTGTTGTCAAGTGCATACAGTTAGTCTAGTTTTGGGCCTTGCAAACAGGGCACATCCTTTACTGTTAAATTTGCAAAAAAATACTTTCATGATTCCACATATTTCTCGAAAGTTGTCAGTCCTTTGGGTTTTCTGCTCCTAGTTTCTTCATATTGATCTTTATATGAAACAATTCAAAATCCAATCAATATTATCTAATTGATGCCCTCAAATGTAATCACCTCCTATTTTTTATTTTTTATTTTTTTTTAATAGACATGTCCGTCGCTATAGAGATGACAAGCCGTAGCAAGTTTTGACGAACTTGCTATACTAGCGACGGAAATTTTAGTCGCTAGTATAGCAAGTTCATCGAAACTTGCCGGGGCTTGTCGTTTCTATAGCGACGGACATTTTTTTTTTAAATATGTGAATCCGTCTCTATAGCCATGAAATTTCGGTGCTATAGCCACGAACGTTCGTTGCTAGAGAGACGAAGATCGCTTTACTTATTTTTTTAAATATGAACATCCGTCGCTATAGTCACGAACTTTCGGTGCTATAGCCACAAACTTTCGTTTCTAGAGAGACTAAGATCGGTTCACTTATTTCTTTTAAATATTAACATCCGTCACTATAGCCACAAACGTTCAATGCTATAGCCACGAACTTGTGGTGCTATAGCCACGAACTTTCGTTGCTAGAGAGACGGAGATCAGTTCACTTATTTCTTTTAAATATGAACATTCGTCTCTCTAGCCACGAACTTTTGGTGCTATAGCCACGAATGTTCGTGGCTAGAGAGATGTAGATCGCTTCACTTAATTTTTTTTAAAATATAAACATCCGTCTCTATATCCATGAACGTTTGGTTCTATAGCCACGAACGTTGTAAAGTGTTGCTACAACGATGAAATTTTTCCCACGAAAACAAGTAGTCCTGTTCGTGGCTATAGTAATGCAAAAGTGTTGTAATAGCAACGATTTTCCGTGGGAAAAATGTCCACATGTACTAGTGCCCGGGGAATCCAGGCCAGAGACATCCAGTAAACAGGGATTGCCTCCAATAGTGACTTAACCAGGATCAATCTTCCAGCCCGAGACAACCACTTGAAGCTCCAACATTTCAATCTTTTTTCAAGTTTTTCAATCAAGCACTTCCAGTCTTGTTTCAAGTATTTACCAGGATTTAGATTAAATACCAAGTACTTCAACCCATTCTCTAAAGTAATATGTGAGAAGGGAAACATATGAGTGTACACCTGTAGTTCCTCCTCATTCAGAAGGTTGGTAGACAATGAAGACTTTTCGGCATTAATGTCCATCCCAGTATCTCGGGAAAATAAATCCAATATTTCTTTTAACCTGTTCTTGTCCCAACGAGATCCCAAGCAGAAAATGAGGATATCATCAACAAAATGCAGAGGAGTGATAAAAAAACCTAGAGCTACATGAATTCCTGCAAAATGACCCGCCCTCTTTGCCTCATGGATAGCCCTGCTCAACCCTTCCGCCACCAACAGAAAAAGCAGGGGTGATAAAGGGAACCCCTGACGTAATCCCCGCCCCGCATGGAAGAAAGGGGTAGCAGCCCCATTGATGAGAACCGCAAAGGATACAGTATTTATGCAGCTCATAACCCACCTGATGAAACTGATTTCAAAACCCAGATGAGTAAGTAGTAACCGCAGATAGAGCCAACTGACTTTATCATAAGCCTTGGATAGATCAATCTTAAGAACCGCACCCTTTAAATTCAAATATTTAATACTGTGTAAACCTTCATGAGCGCTACCAATAGCTTCATGAATCTGACGTCCTTCCAAAAAATGAAATTGCTCCTCTGAAACATGTGAAGAAAGAATAGTCTTAAGACGCCGAGCAATAACTTTTGTGACTATTTTGTAGACACAATTGAAAAGAGAAATAGGCCGAAAATCATTTAGTGAGGAAGGTGTATCAACCTTTGGTATTAAGGCAATGAAGGTAGAGTTGAAACTAGTTGGGATCTTGCCTTCCAACCTAGTGTCTTCAACCAATCTAAGAAGATCCTCCCCAATGTAGTCAAATAAGCCCAAGAAGAATTCGATCGTCCACCCGTCAGGCCCAGGGATTTTGTCTTTCTGGAAGCTAGAGAGAACTTCTTTAATATCATCAGCTGTTATCATATCCATCAATTTCCTATTATCTTCCTCTTCCACAAAACGGGGGAACAATTACGCAACTCGAATGACTTCTTCAATATTTACCCTCTCACTAGCCTTGAACAGATTCTGAAAGTGTTGAACACCCACATCAACCATCCCATCAAATGTGTGATGTTCATTGCCCAATTGATCCCTAAGACTCCAGATAGTGTTAGCAGATCTTCTACCTTTAGCATAAGCATGAAAATTTTTAGAATTCTCATCACCACTTTCTAACCATATAGCCCTGCTCTTCAGATGCCAGGTCTCCTCCATCTCCTCAAGGATGAGATTCCTCCTGCCTTTCAGATGAGCTAACAAAAGTTTAGACTCATTGGTTAGAAACCCCCCTCCAGTACCTAAAGCAATGTTTGCAATTTCTTCAATTTGTTTTAGCTCATGACCCTCCTGAGCTCTCTTATCATCCGCCCATTGCTTAATAGGTCCCTTCAAGTTCTTAATAGTTTCAACAAAATGAAAAGAAGCCGTAATGTTGCTTTCGGGTCTAAAAGGAATCTAGAATCACTGAAATAAAGTAAAAAAGGTTGGATCCTTCAACCAGGTTTTATTGAACTTCAGAGGAGATGGCAGCTTCACCGGGCCATCCCTAATCTCGAGAAAAATTGGATCATGATCAGAACACCCACCAGAACCAACCCATTGACGAATATGAAAAAAAACTCCACCAGATGATCCGCCAATAAGAATCTATCCAATCGTTTAGCCACCCGATCCTCCCCCACTTGTTTGTTACACCAAGTGGGTTTTAAACAAACAGGTTCAACAGCAATCAGATCACCTTCAACCAGCTTTCTGATAAAAAAATCCGTTTGAGGGTCCACTTGTGCATGAGGACCCCAAATTTCCGCCTGCCCCAAAGAGAAATTTAGGTCCCCCCCCCAGAATAACAGAATCTCCCTTAATCAAGTCTTTATTCAACAACGATTCCCAAAATGGAATCCTATTGCAGTAAGGGCCATAAATGTTAACAACAGTAAACTCTCGATCAAAATCAAGGGCACGAAAGGAAAGGCCTAAAACCGAGTCCATCCCCCCAAAATTTGTAACTGTGACATGAGCCTCGCGCCACCCCACAGTCAAACCTCCAGAACGCCCTCGAGCATCCGAAGCTTCAAAATGCCAACCGGAGAACCAACCATTCAATTTTGCAAACACCTCAATGCCCTCCCCGATAGTTTCTTGTAACAAAAGTAAATCCAGATGCTCAAGTTCCAAAACTCGCCGCAACGCTGATCTTTTAGAGGGACCAACAAGACCCCACCAATTGAAGGACATGATCTTCATCAACTACCCTTTTTATGGGCCTGCACAGCTCTAAGTGCCCTTTCAATGGAGAGTTGTTTACCTTCCAGCATGTCCAAGCATGCTTTGGATTTTGCTTTGGAAATGAAATATTTACGTCCATGACCCTTATCTTTCCCAATACCATTAGACGAGGGTTTGGTAGTGGAACAGAGAAAATACCCCGACTTAGATGAACCAATAGGGGAGTGTGGCAGATCCATAGAAACAAGGGAAACAAGGGAGACATCAGAGATAGGCCCATCATTTGAGGATAAAGGAACAATATCAAGGGCCGATACCAGAGGAGAGGACAAAGTAGCTAGGATACCAGGAATCAAGGGTTGTGGAGTGATATGCAAGTTTTTAAGACCATCCAACTAGTCGAGACTAGGTATGGTTAATTTCTTAAAAAATAAATTAAAAGAAGGAGCGATACATGTAGAAGAAAAAATACCCGAAGTAGAAGGCACCGATCGTAAGAGAAAGTTCTGCATCCCGCCACGAGTCTCCGAAGTGTGTGGTGGGAACATTGATATCCAAATCCGCAATAGAGGATGAAACAGGAACTTCAGCTTCTTCAAAAGTAGGGATCTTATCTTCCGAAGGGACAACCAAAGGTACCTCAGGTACATGGGCTGTCGAATCCTGAGCCTCAACCCCCTGTACATCCCCATAAACCCCACTCGCACCAGACCGCTGAAAATTAGAACCATTCAAAGTCCTTAGGGGCAAATTACAATCGATGGTTGGATGTCCATAAGCATGACAACGACGACAACAAAATGGCACATTTTCATAGTCGAGCAATCGTGGGAATACATAGGGTCCCCACTGAAGGTCCATTCCATCAGCTAATCCATCCCGCACATTTATGTTAACCAGTATTCTAGAAACTTTCTGTATCTGAGTATTCCTAAATGAGAAATCAACATCCAAATATGTTCCCAAGAGATTACCTATGTTCCGAAAATGTTCCTTAGCCCAGTAATGCAACGGAAGCCCAGGTAAACGGACCCATAATGGAATAGTGTCCATCCATTCACGGCTTGCATCAAAGAGAGGGTTCCACGGTTTCAGAAGAAATGACACATTCACTAAGTTCCAGTTCTTGCCTAAAGTCTAGAGCGCATGTTCTTCAACATTGAAATGAAATGCAAACCACCCACTGGCAAGCGCCACCACATGTGGAACATACCCAAGCTACCGTAACCATACCTACGATGCCCAGTTTATAACATTTCTGAGAGCCACTGAACGCCCATATACCTTCCCAACCAGCACTGTCTCGGTCATCAATAAGATATGTTGAAACCCTATATCCTCACCTAGAGAGTAGTTAGGTGCCTTGCATGTATTCTTAAGCCAATTGCGCCGGACTTTAACCTTAGACGATGCCTCACCATCAGAACCGCTACCGCCCCACCCAGTAGCAATATACTTACCCTTCCCCACGAGAGGACTAGGGAAACCACGCTGATCAGTAGAACTAAGAAAACCAACAATAAAACCGACAACAAGAGAAGATGGTTCAAGCGCCGAAGTTACCTCCGGATCCAGGGGGTTCCCACCAATAACAGTACCCACCTCAGGCAAGCCCGATCCAACACCACCAGAAACACTGGAAACACTGCTACGACCTGACGGTGACCCAACCGATGAAAATAAGGGAGCATGATCACCCGGAAAACCCCAGATGTTAGGATCCTTACCATTTTCCTTGAATATCCCATCGAGAACAAAGGCAAAAGGTCCATCAGTTCTATCATTCAGCAGATGTGGTATAACAGAGCCTTCCCCCACCGAGTAAACAGGATGATGAGTATCATACAACCGTTCATTCCTAGGACCATAACAAAAACCAACACCGACCTCATCCCGAGGAACACCAAGTGGTGTGACCCAAATATGAGATGGCGCCAAATACTCACAACCATAGTCGAGAAACTCCTCCATTGCTAGAATAGTGGAAGGTAGGAAAAACGATAGAAAGCGGATAGTTTAGGTTAAAGTAAAACAGGGTTAAACCACCATAACTTACCTGCCAAGAAGATGAGGAAAACGATCGCGTGGACCATTCACCTTGTTAACCGTGCTGCAGGCCTGATAGTGACAGGCTTGCAACCGACCTACCAACATCAGAAACCCTAGTTTTTACCAGCCGCCATCTCCCGAGCCTCGAAACCCTCCATCTTACAATACATTGATATATCTTTATTTTTTTACAATTCCATTATTCATCAGAAAATGAAATAATTTTTATAATCGTATTCATATAATTTTAGTTTTAATTATTGCACTTGGATATGATGTTTGGATTAATTTGTTATATCATTAGATTTCACATCTATTCATTGTAATATTTAATCATCCATACATTGAATCAATGATATAACATTTTGCAACAATGTTAGACAATGCAATAGAATAAGAAATGCATTTTATTATATATGAATAAGAGGCCCTTTGTCATTAAAATGGGACAACATAAAGGTCCACAACAATCAAAATATCAATATCTAATTGTTACACTTATTGGTAACTCGTTGTCTTCCAATTGGGAAACTATGTCCATTACATGATACAAAATGTCTAGTTTTCACTAACAATTAATTCAAAACATGTAATGGCTTGGATTAACATCCAATTATCATCATTCTTCATTGGAACTGCTGTCAGTGCTCGAGCTACTTGCATGACTTGGGTTATTTGGAAGAATCTTTTGTTGATTGCTTTGATTTTGTTCCTCCTCTTCAACTTCCATCTACAAACATAAAATAAAGTGTAATCAGTGTATCTACATTGGTGGGAATAATGCAAAAATAGATAATATACATTATTATGTAATTGAAAAGCATAGCATAGCAAGAATTGAGTTAAACAATACACATTCTTTCAAAGTCATGTCTCATGCCTCCTCTCAATAATTATTCTATTGGTTCCACTCCACACTTTGTTTCCTACAAGTTTATACCCCATCAAAAATCATAGATTTAATATAAAGGGTTTTTGTTGTTCCATTAATTATAAAATGAGAGAAGTAAAACAACATTATTTTTTGTAACAACAACGGGTAACAAGATTTTGTATTAAAAAAAGATGAGATTAAATAAGGGATGGGAAGACTGATCCCAAAAAAGAAGAGCTGTCGAGACAGGCTCTTCACAATCCAGTCTTTGCATATAAAAAATAACCCCTATTCTGCTACAACTGAAGATTTTTACAAACTGACCTAGGAGAAAATTACAAATGTAATACATAATGAGAGGAGAAACATTGGACTATCCAAACCAAAAATGATTTGAGAAAAGACAAAGACAAGAAGGCAGAGAAAGAGTCAATTGGAATGATGCTGGTGTCAAATCCCAAAATTTCAGAAAAATTTAAAATTTTTAAGATAGCGATAAATGTTATTAAATGCAGTTAATTAACTATCTGTTTAACTTATGTGATTGTACGGATGTCGGAATGGTCTTTGTTGTACTTAAATATTATTATGAGTTTCTTTAATTGTTGCTGATTGTTTTCTGTTTTTCAACCGCAAGGGGGAAAATGCTATGATGGACTGGCTTACTTAGCTTTCGAGCTAATGAAACAATTTCTTTCTTCGCTTATAGATATACAGGTAATATCGGGTCGCCGCAATAATCTTTAAAGCATCATAAGTCAATTTAGCTGTACCAACCCAATCAATGAATAAGTCTAATGATGCTAACCAGGTTTATCAAGCTTTTTAAGGTAGAATACTTTTGCAATATGCCCGGTTCAAATTTAGAATAAAGTTTGTTTTATACTTTTAATTGCACAGCTTGGGAGTTAAAGATATCACTATGTCTTGTCGATTCCTTCCTTCTTTTGTTTACGATTTAAGTAGTTGCTTTAATTGAAATCTGCATTTGGTTTTCATTATCATACTTGATTAAATACGTTGTGTATTAAGATAACACAGGTCTATTCTTTTGTAAGCAAATAACAATAAGTCGTATAACTTGCTATTTGCCAGTTACAGTTCCATCATGAATCAATAACAAGTTTTTACCCATCCCTGCAATACTATCTCAACATAAAACGTCAGTTATTTATGCTCTAACCCTCTACAGTAACTTAGAGAAATGATAGAGATATTGTATCTTTTATTCTTTCGCATCAAGATGGCTATTAATTTTGGTGACCAATTTGCAATCTAGTAGTGAATTACTTGATAGCTACCACCTTGGAGATTTTATAATAATTTATCAAATGTTCTATGTTTGAGACCAACGTCCAATCTTATTCTCGATTGCTATTGTTTAAGCAAGAGTTTGTTGAAAATATAATACTATGTATTGAAGACTTCATTCAAGGGTTTTTGATTGTTATATGAATGATCTATGTATTAATTGTTATGTAGATCTTTATAATAATCTTTTAACTAAAACAAATATTATGAGTTCTAAATGTCAATAATGATAAGAATACCAATGAGATCTTTGAACTTTAACATTATTATCACGATTGCAATTTTTGTAGGTCCAAGTCTTATGGTTCCCAATACCAAATCCAAGTATGAGCTATCGTGGAAGTTTTGGTAGCTTGGAACTATGGTTTATTCCATAATTGAGTATTCTTATTTTGTTTTAAATGATTTCCAATAATTGGAAAGTCCTCGTGGGACTATGGAGTCTCGACCCACAGCTTTGAAATATTAAACTGCTACGTGGTTCATGGAGGACCAAGTGCTGGATGATATAAGACTCTGGACCTAACCCTACCTCGTCATTTCCTTCTCCTTCGGGCTCGGGTCCTTATCTGCAACCTCTCCTGGTTTGAGCCATGTGATGGCGTTGTTGTTACAGTTCTCAGACTGTTATCATTCCTTTGCTCGATGATTTCGTTTGCAAGTCTTTAATATTAACTGCTGACAGCTATGGGAGTGTTGTAGTGCCTAGGGTTTATCTTTGTCGTTCATTTACCAGTCTGGCCGCCATTGTTGCAATGTGTTAACAACTTGCATGCTGCCTCATCTTTCATATTGTTCAAAGCTTCGTCTGAGAGTCATTTGTACTTGTTGTTTTAGCAACGGTGGCTGGTCAAGCATCTAGGGTTTGTAATTTTGTTAACAGTGAAATCTCTTGTCACGGCGTGACCTTGCATTTTCGCTCGGTTCTTTTTGATGCTTACACGGTAGCACATACTTCATGTTAGCAGTCAGCTTGTTCGTGTTGGTGAAACGAGAGGGGTTCACCCTTCTGTTACTTATGGCTATCAGCCTATCTACTGTACATGTCTGCATTCAACCTCGGGTAAGCTTATAGGTTCATCCTTGTCTTTCTGAACACAACAAGTTGTTTTTAAGACTCGCCATTTTTATATAAATGAATATGATTATTGATAATGCTTTTGTTTTGTTGCAGGCTCGGACTCCCTTCGCATTGTGGATGACTCAGGCCTCAGCTGTTGGTTGCATCTCCGGGTAAGCCTGGTTCTACCATGGCAAGTCCTCCTTGTGGGTTGTTTGCACTGTAGGGTTTTGGTTTTTGGAAGCATGGCTTCATTCGTGGTTGTGGCTATTGGAACTCCTTTTGGCACTTAGGTTGTTTGATACCGAATAGTTGTGATGAAAATTTGTTTTTAAAAGAGAACAGAGGTTGTAATCCTGTTCTACAAGGGAGGTTACGACCTTGGTGTTTAAGTTTTGTTACAACCCTTTTTTTAAAAAAAAGGTTTGGGACAACTTCCAGGGTTTTTTCGAAATATATCTTAATATAGTTCTGCCTGTACACAGGCTTGTATAATGCTTGTTCTGTCTTTGTTCCGAAATGTGCAATGAGATGGGAAGGAAACGCGTTATAAGATTTCTATGTTTATCTACTGTTTCTATTTAATAAAATAGGGCTACGGCCATAAGTGAATCGTTGTAACTATCCTTACTATTTCTTTTGTATGTAAAGTCAGAAAGGATGGAAATAAAATTTAAAAACTACGGCGATGATTTGTTTTAAAAGTTGATTTTATAGTTATGGTTTTCTTCTGTTAATAAATGTGAAACAAACGAAAATGTAATGTAATGATAAGAGAGCTCAACGATGAGCAAAAACAACTGTGCTGTATGTTTAGTTTTGTTGAGGATTTAAATATCATGTTTGCCTCTACTGGAACTTCTTATTATTTAAAAACTCGAGATAACGTGGTTTGAGTGAACACAGCTTCGTATTTTGGTTTAGTTACTTGTCTGGTTGTTTTGAAAAGAAACTCTGTCCAGTTGGGGGTTCGCACCCAGGTTAGATTATCATAACATAAGAAATGGTATTCTGGCTCCGTCGGTTGTTGTAAAAAAAACTCTTCAATGTTCACATGCCTGTAACTTCTAGCATACCAGGGTCTAATTCGAAAACGCAGTAATGAAATTAGTTATATTATGATTCTGTAGTTATAATGTTTTACTGTTGGTAGTTAGGGAAACAAAAGAAAGATTTTATAATGGAACTCGATAGTGAACTGGAAACTGTTCTGTCGGTTTCGTTTTTATGGATTTAACAGCTAGGTTTTTATCTGATGAGATACTCTTAAAGTTGAGAACTGGAGTGATAGAATTCACGAAATCCTACAGTTGTGATGTATTTCTGTTACTTTGGTCTCAACTCTGTTATTGTTTGAATGTAAATAAAAAGAATGAGATCTTCCTATTGTTGTGCTCGATAGATGAATTAGACTTCTGTTCTGCTGTTGTTTTGGTAGTAAAAACCGTAACTAAGTTCTAGGATTAAAGTTTGGTTGATAAACAAGAGACCTATGAGTGTTCATAAGACAAAGTTAAGATCAGCAGCAGGGTTCTATTTTCTTTAATTTGTTTTAATATCTTAACTATAATATTTACAATGAACGATTCTTCATGTTACTTCCTGCTAGGGTTTGTGTTTAACAAAATAATAATAAACTAGGTTATGCTTACAGCGTATAAACTATTGCATAAAATATGAATGGTTTTTCTGTATAAATTATAAATAAACTAGGTTATGATTACAGCTTATAAACTAATGTATAAGTATGAATGGTTTTCTGTATAAACTATAAATGCATTAATAATAGTAAAACAAAGATATTATCTCATACTAACCATTCAGAAAATCACAGTAACTTCTAAAAATATTACTACTGATATTCCGAGATATTCAATATACTAACAGATTAATTATCACTTAAACATATTAACAGTAAACATAACATGCATTAATTCATCCTTAATAAACATATAGGAGTAAGTAGCAGAACCTGTCCTGATTTGTGGATAACAACAGCAATGGGAGGCTGTTCCTCCCTACCAACTCCTGGAGAGTGCCCAGACAACACTTCTCAGGACCCCCGAGCTTGCTCTGGTCTCCCTGGTTGGAACTAGGTGCAACAAAACAATTCACTCAGCCAAATAGCTAAATTGGAACCAAGTTACTGCAGCATCCCACTCAAACAAATTTCCTTACTGTATTTCCCTCTTCCTCAATGGGACTCCTGAATATCATTCAACTGAATGTATTCTCCCTTCAGAACAAAAGTTGAACCCCCAGCTCAGTTCATTGAGTACTATTTAAAATATTGCCTAGGTCTTAGTTGGGTTAACTGTCATTAACGAGCCACCTGCTCAGATTCCACTTTCTTGGGGAATCATGACCCCAAAATATAGGGAAGTTGCCACCTGCAACTTAGGAAGTGTTTGAGGATGCTGCCACTTGTCTTTTGCCTTTCCACCTAGTTCCCTCCACCAGTTAGACCAGTAACCTCTTTTAACAGCTCTCCCATGCTGTTGTCTCCATAATTTATTTATAAATAATAAAATATTCAGAATTACATTCCATTTCTGGTGACTCTGCTGAGTCATCAATTCCGACTTAGCATTAAATTTAACATAATGTCTCAGGAATATAATAAAATAATTACATTATTTTTGCAAAATTGGGGTATGTGACAGCTGGAGGGCGTTCTTCTCCTCGCTCCCGGCTGCAGCTCCCATGTTTTTCGTCATCAATGCCATGGAGGATGGAGGGGCTATTCCTGCGATTGAGTCTGATGCAGTGTACCTTGGCTTCAACAATTCTGAGGCAGTTGTGGAGGGACTCAATCTTGCCAGCCAACGAGTCGAAATAATCCTTCATCTTTCTGCTGCTGCTCTGGACTTCATTGTTCGAGAACTGGACAAGAGTAGAGAGGTGAGAGATGGATTTCTTTAGGTCAGCGTTATCCCCCTTGAGCCAACGGACTTGGGATTCCAAATCCTGAACGTGCGAAAGAACTTCAACGGATGGACTGTCATTCCCATGAGGGGAATCCAAGTTAACAATACCAAAATTGTCACCCATGGTGTGCTGCCAATTCCTGCCACTGCCCATTTCGTCGGGGCTACCATGAACTTGTTGCAAAGAAACACCATGATTCTGGCCCAAAACCACGTCAAGAGGCATCCAATTCTTTCCACTACTAGGATCGAGACCACAAACGGAATACTACTCTGAGCCCCTGTTATTCTGACCCTGCCCCATGTCAAGAGGAGCCCAACTTCTACCATTACCAAGCTCCTCATATTTGGAATGCCCACGACAATCGTGCTTCGTCAGACCACCACAAGCAACCTGAAGCTCAGAGCTTCCGTTACTCTCCCCCTGGACCACATAAGAAAGATAACGTTTCATGCCTACCCCCCCAGAGTGAACCTGGATATTCTTTCTACACCGATGACACTGCAGCACAGGAAGACACAGGCCTTTATTATTGTCCTCCATGCTAAACTAGAAGAAAAATACCCAGAGAATTTCGCAGAATGAAGCTTGATGAATACATGGAGCGCCACCCTCAAGCCTGATATAAGTTGAGGTTTCCTTGGGGCTTGTCCGCATTGAACTCTCGCATGTGAGACAGGTGGTTTCTGCCAGGGGAGGCCGTCGATTGAGCCGAGAGGACATGTGAGGTGATCGAGGGGATCCTAAGAAGATTTTGCAATTAACCAAATTCAAAAAGAAGATGAGACCAAAGTTATAAGGGTGCTTAGAAAGCGAGGTCATGGAGATCAAATATAAAACAAGGAGAGAGGGAACGGTTAAGGAACCCAATTGCCGACAAGGTGTTGGTCATTGCCGATAGCTAGAACACGGTCTAGGCTAGCGCCGATATTAGCCATAATGTCAGCTTTCTGGTTGTTGAGCCTAAGGATGTGGAAGAAAGAGACAGAGTGAAAATCCTTGACCATGTAGATGAAATGATGATGAAGCTTGGAGACCGGTTTTCGATGATTTTTGGCTGAAGCCATGGCTTCTCTGATTACCAGCATAGAATCACCAAAGGCCATGAGGTCCTTAACATCTTCATTCCTCGCAATATCCATCCCTTTGGTTAATGCAAGCCATACCGCATTGTTCTTAGTCCTCCTGCCAATTCCCCATGCAAAGTCTTTTACTTTGTTTCCATCGGAGTCCAGAAGAACTCCCCCCGCTCCTGCCAACTCAGAGAGAAGTAAAACAACATAGATACTTACAAATTCCACAATTAAATTTTTATAAGCCAACACATACTCATAACCCATACTTAACCCAATGCCAATCAATTTTTTTGATGCCTCTTCTTTGTATGTAAGAACATGTTTGAAGACATCCAAGGATGGGTGCAAACAAATTAAAATATAAAGATCACAACCAATTTGAAATCTTAAGTTGTAAGGAAAATTCACAATCACTCACAAAATTTGCTATCAACCGTTTTCTTCCTTGTCGTCTTGTCTTATGTGTTGAATGGGTTCCATTTTCTTTTCTTTTTTGCATCAAAACAATTGAAAATTAATATTTAATGCTAAATTAATTAATTATATGTATATAACAAAAAATATAAACGATTACATATATTTAAAACACATTGTTGTTGAGATGGCTCCTCCCTCGATGCAATTATGTCCATTTATTTGACCATCTCCTTGTACACTTTTTTGGACATCCCTGATGGCATTTTTCGGATATCACCTCGTTCGTCCTTTGGGATTTCATAATCTTCCTAAAAAATTAAAAAAGACATTAAACTATTTTTATATTGATATGAAAAGTAAATATAGCATAATTAATATTAATAAATGAATGCTTTCTAGTAGTATATACATATTCTAGAAAAACATGTTTAGGAATATTACTTTTTCATTTATTCTTTTTAGTTGTTGTATGTTTTTGCTATTGCAAGTCTGACAGGTCTCATTGACTATTGCTCTTGAAACGCTTCCTGTAGTTTAAATATAACCTGATTCTTGGATTCATTGGATTGATTTTTGTATTGTAAGTGGAAAGTACGCCTATACGTTCTTTCCACTATATCCCTCATAGTTTTATAAAAGTTTCCCCCCTTTCATTAAAATCCAACACCACTTCAGGTGAGCTGAGGACCAATTCATCATCATTTATATCTTCTATAATTTTTATTTTATGAGGATGACATTCCCTTCCCTTGCTGTCGATCCCTACAGAACATTTAACATATGTGAAATAGATTGTTTGAAACGTGTTAGAAAATATTTTAAAGTACATTATTACTAAAAGTTCAAAGAAAAATTCATATTGATTACCTTTTGATTCACTTGATTCACCCCTCTACAACTTTTCCATCAAGGTTTTACGCTCCTTTGCACTTAGATTGCAAAGAATCTTATCGAGTTTCCTCATTTTTTGGTTCTGCATGACACACATTAACCAATACACATTAGTTAAACTTACATATAATTCAAACAATTTTATACTAAAATTACAAAGAATTCGCATTCTTCACTTTTTTGGATGTGCTCCAATCGTGCCGATTAGAATTATTGTTCTTTGAACTCTTATCACGCATTTTCTATTAATAAACAACCTGGACCAATAAATAGGGAAACTATTAAATATATTATACAAATAAATTACATAAGTTCTAACTAAAAAAGCAGACTGTCATATGAGTGGGCTTAATGAATAAAAACACTCTGGTGCGTCTACAATATATACGCACCGATGCATTAGAAATATTTAAGCACCGATAACGAAAAAAATTAAGCTATAGCTATATCAATGTGATATATTTATTCAAAAGAAGTAATGCGACTTATTATCCCTAATGCACCAGAAATTTCGTGAAACTTTTTTTTTAAGTATAGGCAAAAGGACCACTTTTATTAAAAGCACAATGGTGCTTTATACATCAATGTTTGCACCAAAAACCGCAAAAGTGTTTTTTTAGAGAAAACACTAACTAGGACAAGGTTTGAGTTCCAATGCAATAAGTGGAACCATTGCATTAAATTCCCAATGCCTTATATATAAAAGCACAGACCCATTAAATCTAAGGTGCATAAAAGGAATTGTGAAATAATAGAGGGAGTTAAACCCTAATGTTATTTATTTATTTATTTTTATTTTTATTTATTTATTTATTTATTTTTATTTTTATTTTTATTTTTATTTTTT
This sequence comes from Larix kaempferi, assembly GCA_027924585.1. Classification (NCBI taxonomy): domain Eukaryota; kingdom Viridiplantae; phylum Streptophyta; class Pinopsida; order Pinales; family Pinaceae; genus Larix; species Larix kaempferi. Next base: position 29,929,368 of record BSBM01000217.1, read on the forward strand.
ATTTTTTATTTTTTATTTTTTATTTTTATTTTTTATTTTTATTTTATTATTTTTATTATTTTTTTCAGAATTTACTCTAAATCTTAATAGAAACATAAATAAATCATGCATTGAAATCAATAGTAAGAATTTACATACTTGACCCCCATGATGGGTGCTAGGAGGAGCTATCCCACCATGCACACGGACTGACAAACCCACACGTGGCTCACTCCATCCTCCTTTTGGTGGTTTCCGTGAACATGACCATCATCCGCATTTAAGCAGACAACATGAAGACATAAAGTCAAGTCTAGTATACTTTAGATTCCATGTGCGAATGTACCACCACATCCCTGCTCCAATTTCGAACATGATCGACCACCCATAAGATATTATGAAACCACCTGTGTCCACTCACAGTCGGATTTCTGTTCGAGTGAAGGAAGCCCAAGTATATCACATGATGAAGTGGTTTGAGGAAGCGATTCAACCTAACAACTTGAACACTCGGCCTTAGTTCTTTATCATCCTGGAAAATTGTGATGGTGGTGATATAGGAGGCTATCATAATCTCCAAATTTGTTTCAATCCCAGAATATTGACCGCTAGTACAACCATGGTGAGAAGCAAGAAAACAGAGGGCAAGCACCTTGTTGACATGAGTTGCTTCCACATGTCGCACGTCATGGCTGAGCAAGAGAAAGCTAGGGCAGGATTCTCTAGTGTGGTTCATCCAAAAGGTTGTCATCACCTGGGAGCAATGGAGGCTGAAATATAGAATAATCTTTAGCGTTTTGAGCCCGAGGAGCTTATCACAGATTTGGGGCATCTCATGGAGGATCTGGGATCCATGCGCACCCATGATACCCGCTGCACAATTATGCTTACTCTACTTGGTATATGAAGGCTCTCTTGAGCCAAGCAATCTCTGAATGGGAACACTTCAAGTTGACAATGGTGGAATGAGTTTGGCAGACATACTTGACTTCCTGGAAAGTTGGACCAAACACTTGGAGAAGGCACAAATGGATTTCAATGCCAAGTTGAACGCCCTTACCCAATAACTCACTAACAAGGTTTTCAGTAGACCAACCTCCTCCTTGTTGCGAGCTGGCCTCATTTACCACGGGCACCCAAACTTCCTTCCTAGAGGATAGCCCTCGAGTGCAAAAGGAGAAATGGACTCAACAACAGAATACAAGACTCGAACCATTGAAATTTTGGACTCGGACTAGCCTTTTTTATATTAAGATTTCCTCTAAATAGCATGTTTATGTTTAAAAGCTTTTGGACATTTACTTAGTAATATTCTTTTTTCCTGGTCATACAACCTGAATTGTGAGGGTTAATGGTTTTAATATCTATTGCTAGTTGTTGATTTCAGGTTCTAGTTCTTAGTTCTTAGTTTATTTCCTAGTGAAAATCACCATGGACAGTACTGCTTGGATACTTTGCATGATGACTTTTATAAACTTTGTTTTTTTAGATAATATAGAAGCAAACTTTATACAAAAAAAAAGAATTTACATACTTGAAATTTTTATTATGAAGAGTTTTGTGTGATTCACCATACCTTACAAATTCTGATCTTTAGAAAAATCTGGTTGCTCCAAAGTCCTCCTTGATAAATCTCTTACAAAACTCTCCCCTCAAAATTTTGACAAAATAATGAATTAGCAATTAGGTTTTCTTTTTTAAACACTTTATCAAACTAGTTTTTTGAAAAAGAAATTCTCACTCCTTTTTCAGCTCATGGAAAAAAAGAAAAATTCATGCACTTTCATTTCCACATTTGTCACATACTGGTGCAATGTAATATATAAGCACACTGGTGCAACCTCATAGACAATGCACCATTCACATATAACTTCATAATATTTTTTTCACATAAACAATGTGCCCATAAGATATGATTGCACCGGTGTGCTATAGGTTTTAAAGCACATTGTTTGGTCATAAAATACAAAAATAAACATGTAAAAAAGGCGGCTTCGATCTTTATATGAGTAAATGAGTCCTAGCAATGATGTTACTGGTGTTGAAGAAGCATAACTGTTGATGAAAACAAACATCCAACTGGGGTGGGGGACTTGAAGAACAGTGAAGTTGTTGGATGAAGAAATTCACTATATCAGATGTGTTGCTGCCATGAATCATAAATGTGAACACTGCTACCATCAAAACGTATGACTCCCCTAATGCAATAGACTTGTTGGCGTCGAACATAGGGGAGACAACCAAGTTAGAGATCACTAATGACTCTCCCAACCTAGTTCAAGGAAATCCCTTATATTGATGAGAAGGGATCCCAAGGTACAACTGTAACTACTGCAGCTCTCATAAGAGGGTAATTTTACGTCAATGAAAGTTGATGCAACTGATAAGATGAGGTTCTTATCTTGAGAACCAAGATCATTTTGTAACCAATTGGGACATATACAGACTTGACGCAAGATTGGTTGATAAGTGTGGGGCTCATGACTTCCGTTGATCAATGTAATCTAGGTGAGTGGCCGACGATAACATTCTTCAAATGTTTATATAGGGTGTAATGGTGGAAACAAACTACAGATGAAGGGATTTATCATAGACACAACACTGATGGGGTAAGGTGAATGAAAAAACTGACAATGTTGGGGTTAGGTGGACTCAAGTATATCGATCAAGGGCGACCAAGGGGTGGTGCCAAAAGAATAATTTAATGGGGTTCCCATGATTTTGGGTGGATCAAGGAACAATTTATACAAAAAGAATATGGATGTAGTTCCCACGATTTTCAGTGGGTTTGGGAACCAAAGAATTATATGGGTGGGATTCCCACGGTTTTGAGAGAGTCGGAGAATCATTTTGATGATGATGTGATGGTTTTGTGTAAACAAGAAACTAGGTGCCATGTGAATAAATGACATGCAGAATGTTCATGTGGGAATAACTGAATGGGATTAGTGTCTTCAGTAGGTGGGGCCTCTTTGTGGTCTTCTTGGGGGTTGATGATACAAATAAGAACACTGATGGTATATTGCTCATGGAAGGGATGAGCGGTTATTTGTGAACCATCATCTTAACATGTGCCATGGAATCCGAGGGATGATATGAACAGGATGCAAGGTGATGATATGTGGTTTTAGCTCGACAAACTTGGCGATTTATCAGATTTATCAGACTTGGGAGGGTTTGACATCATGGGTGTCAAAGTATGAACGAGTTGTAGTGGTGTACAAACTCATGGGGGAACATGTTCTTCTCAATAATGACATTGATGGTGTGTCATGATCGAGAATTAATACCCTATGGTTATCAACACTATGGTTATCAACATGATCACTAAGTGAATGCAATGTAAACAGAGGGAATATGTTGCCTATATGCCAAGTTGAGATGATATATTTGTGACCGAGGTCCACGAATCATTGTTGTATGATAGAATAGATATTTCTTGATGATAATCCTGCACACATGACGCAAATACCCAGGCGTCATACTAATTATGATAAAAGTATTGACAATGCATAAAAAATTGACAAGAAACATAACATATCTATAGAAATGTAGAGAGTGAATAAGGGTGTCACCCAGTGTGTGATGGTTTTGTGGAAACCATTGGTGTTTCAGTGGCGACCGCTAGTGTTGGCAATCAGTGCAACTAATCTAGGTGATAGAAAGTTTGCGCATCCATGTGGCGTCCCAAGTCTATCGACTTATGGGGATGGTTTCGTTGACTAGTGGTGTTATTTAAATGATCTCCTTCAGGTTCACCCAACACATGACAAAGGTCTCTTGAGATCGAAGGAGTGTGTACTAGGTCATGGTTGTCTACCATGGTAGAGGTTGGCATTGATGGTGGACAGTGGTATTCCTATGAGGATGACGACGATGTGTAATCACTGGTAGACAAAACTGATAATGATGACATATTGATGATATCAATGTGGGCAGTGGTATTTGACCGCAGGGGGAGTATCTCCTCATGAGGCAATGTTGGTGGGTTTTCCGTAGGGGGTGGAGGATTGTCTTCTATCCACATTTTTTCTAATCAGACTACTCATTATGCAAATAGGATGGGGCACTGAAACGAGTAATGGGTCAATAATTTGCATGATCGACATGGTTAAGTGGCGGACGCTCAATTGAGTGTATGGGCCAAGTTTAGTGGTCTAGAAGCATGGTAAGGTAGGACTGTGCTTATAGTGGATGGAATCGTCTGGGTATGGTGCCCACATGATGAACACTCACCATGTTCTTCCTTAGCTGAATCTAATCTAGTGACAACATTGATTGAAGTAGTTTCTTGGGAAATTGGTTGAGGTTTTTCAACCACAAGGTGTGTAAGGTGAATGGTTGCCAGTGCATCCCATAATCGAGGGAGTTCAGGACAATGATGTGTCTAATGCCTAAATTGAGAATAGATTGTGCACTCATGATTGCTGAAAAATGTCTCCGTCTTGGTCTTAGTATTGGTGTATCCACTATGGTTGACATGCCCCCTTGTTGAGGGGTCCACTTAGCCTCCCTAAGTCATCATATTGTAATCATACATATAATAGAATTTATTAATGTAACACACTCAACGGATGAATAGTTGGAGCGGTTATAACCGCTCCAGCCATACCTACTTTGTATAAATGCCTATTCATGAATGAACTTTGACGGATTGGACATCCCTTCCCACCTACCTATTTGTGTTGATGGTTATGTGTGCATTATAATGTAATCTCTGCTTGAATGTGGTTGGAATCCCACCCTTCCAACATTTTGGTTCTGTTGTTGTTGCGATATGATCTTGGGTCGAGGAGGATGATAATCTTGGCGCAAAATTCTTCTTGTTGGTGAGAGCAGCATGGGAGAAGACCACAGACTGATATGAAGAGCCTGTTCATGGAAAGATTAAAATCCTGCACAGAAACACCATGAAACATTATGGAAGAGATAAACTGTAAGTCGTTTCCCTTCGCGAAGACCAAAGCGATAATATTTCTCGTTCTTTGAATGCTCCCGTACCCTATTTACAAATAAAAGATATGCTAAATAATAAAAGATTAAGTGGTTGTTGTTGATTTGTATTGGAAATGACTGGGAAGAAGAAAACCATAGTGATGCTTCATTGATTAAGGAACTACAGTTGTAAATTTTGATGTCCTTGTTGAAAATAGTCGTGGCATCATTTCACTCCCTGTGACTACACTTGAAGCCACAGACCTAAGAGAGCCACTTATATCATGTTAAGTTGACTCCCGAGCAACATCTATTCGTCGACCATTAGTTGAATATATCCGTCAATATGACTAAGAATCGAGACTGCATTGACTGCCTTCTCCGTTGATACAGTATTAAATGCTCTCCTTCAACTGCTCTCTCTTCCTCGACTATACCATATCCGTCAACTGTTATTTTATCGCCGACCATGTGTTTGTCGACTGTAAGTTTTTCAATAGCGTTCCATACCGACTATCTACTTGCATTGCAGTTGATCAACAGTCACATAAATGGATAAGAAACCTCAACGACCAGCCAACAACACGTGGAGACAACCAATGAACAGGTGACGACCAAAGCATCTAGTCGACCGGCGCTTCAATTTCAAGTCTTGAAGGAATAATCTGCTCAATGAAATTGTGATGTCAAGAAGATATAACGCAGCTATGATTGTGTATTGATAAGTTATTTTCGTTTTGTTATAAACAGTCTTTTGAATTCTTGGTTGACATGTCTCTTTGTATTTGGTCCATAACTGTGATTCGGTTACAGTCATGGAGTTATTCTATTACGTGATAAGAGAATTCAAAGAATACCATATAATGAAAAAAACAAAGGAGTATTAATTGTTATATGAAGGATATAGTCGGGAGTCGAGTCTGTAGTCAAGTCGAAATCTATTTAGTCGAACAGAAGATCGAGTCAAGTAAGTGAATTGAGTCCGTGCATATGTTAGTAAGTCGGGTTTTCAGTCGAACTTCATGTCGACATAATTTTTTTAAGTTAAAGTCTTATAAGTTAAAGTCTTATCATGTGTTGAGTTAGGGTCAAGTCCTTCATGCATTTATATTTGGCACTCCAAAAGAATCGATTCCATTAAAGATATATTCTACATCCATGACAAAACAAGGCTAACCAAGCATCAGAAAAGAGGCAAAGTCTGACTGAGAGCAGCTCTTAGTCGACTGATATTGACAGTAGCAATGAGCAGCCTGCAGTCGACTGATATTTACAGCAGCAATATTTATTAACCTGTAGGCATCATACATCCTCCCTCCAATGACAAGAATAGACTACAACATTCAAGTAGAAGACACCATACATCGCATAGAAGAGAGTTTTAAAGACAAAATGATGGTGCAAAGAACAACAAAATGTATTGATCCTCCTAGGTTCTAGGTTGTGACCTCGAAAGCTAAAAAGGCAGAGAGATGGTATAGAAAGTCAAAGAGCCAAAAGAACCAATCCTGAGTTGAGGGAAAGTCAGCTAGATGAGAATGGGTGAGGGTTTAAACCAAAAGACTTCCTAGATGAGAATGGGTGAGGGTTTAAACCAAAAGACTTCCTTGCGGCGAGGATAGTCAACTGCCTTAGTGAGAGGGTGAGACTTTGACCGACTACTACTAGATTGAAGAACGAAGGATGAAGAGTAACATGTCACAATAGAGCCTTCTATATGTGTGTCTTCCTATCCAATTGGCGACTGTTGCAGCTGAGTTACCTATGCAGTCCAAAATGCATGGTTGATGTACATTGAGGACTACTTCGGCATGAGCAGAGGTACGGGATGTTGCTACACACTCTTGTTCTCTTTGGGACACTCTTGATCTCTTCGGGATGAAGCAGATTTTTCGGGTGTGGGAGATGTTAAGGGGGCCACTTAGCCTCCCTAAGTCATCATATTGTAATAATACATATAATATAAAATATATTAATGTAACGCACTTAACGTATGAACAGTTGGAGCGGATGTATCCGCTCCAACCATACCTACTTTGTATAAATACCTATTCATGAATGAACTTCGACGGATTGGACTTCCCTTCCCACCTATTTGCATTGATGGTTATGTGTGTGTTATAATGTAATCTCTGCTTGAATGCGGTTGGAATCCCACCCTTCCAACACCCCTGCTGAAGTGTTGGCAGCATGCATTGCACTAATAGGGGTGTTGAGCAAATTCCTTAGCTTTGGCAACATGGGGCACAAGCTTGTTGCATGGCCTAATTGTCCGCATAAAGGGCATGGTTGGTTGAATCTGGGTGCATGGGTAGTACTTGGTACATCAGGGGCTTTCAACTTAGGTTGTTTCATGCCCCCAACGTTGGGTTAGTGACTCACATGTGGTACCAGTTCTGTAGGAGGTCCTGATGGCACGCCTGTAGGTGATACTGGAATAAAATCATAGTGGGATATTTTGATTTTGTGCCATCTCAGGATAAGGCGGCATTAAATACCACAGAGGTATTCCCAAAGTGATATCGGGTAATTTTAGTTGGGCCACTACCGATCTTCCTTGCACTCCCATGGAGGGGAAGAAGAAAGGGACTTGGAATATAGGTGGCACCAATGGAGTTATGATCTGCTATGTGCCATGACTCCTTGGAAGTCCTATAGTTGGTGCGAAAGGGGATTGCAAATTGTCTTAAGAGGTGAAGATAGTGCACATGAGATCGTCTGTGAATGTGGGGATAATTGGTGGCTGACAAGACTACACCCCAAGGTAGAATATTTGTAAATGTTAGGACCTATATCAAGATATGGGGTAGAAGTGGTTGATCCTATGGTGGGTAGGAAGTTGTTAGGGTTTGAGTTCGTATGAGGGTCATAGTAGTTCAGCTTGTCAAGGGTGACAATTTTCCCATTGTGGGGAAACATCATGATTCATAAAATAGAGGAAGCTACTAATTTCATGGCATAAATGTAACTATGTCCCAACAAAATGTTGTAGTCGAGTTGAGCATCGATTACTTCAATATCCAAAAGTGCCATTTCACCCCTAGCTCAATGGGGACATTCTGGTACAAACCCAATGGTTTTGTTGGTTTCCCATCATAAGCGCATAAGGCGATAGATGAGGTGACAAATTCTAGTGAGCCCAAACATTTCTAGACATGAGTGTACATCACACAAGTACATGCTCTTTCATCGACGATGCATCGATGAATGACTATGTTCTTAATTGTGACGGGAATTTGGAAGGCGACTAAGAAGGTTAGTTGTGGCTTTCCCTTATCAAGATCGAAGGTCATGAGGTGAGAATCATAAGGGTTGATTGCACCTAATGTGCTAAGTAGTGCCTTTTTTTGAGAAGGACAATACTGGACGATCTCTAATGTTGACATGGTGGTAGGGGATTGAGCCAAATCATCCATAATGTTGTAATTGTGTGTAACTTTCGTGTGTGGGTTATGGGTGGTTCATCTAAGTCGTGTATTTGGGATCTGAGGACGTTGATCATTGCTTGGACGAGGTGTCTACAAAGGCACACTAGAGGTAGTAGGTACATCCTCCACCTAAGGGGTATCATGCATGCCATAACCTTTAGAATGAGTCTGAAGGTTGAATTTCGTCGTGTTCATGTAGATGTTTTGGAACGTTCCGTCACCTGGTTGGAAAGGATTCTGTTGTTGGATAACTACCCCTTGGTTGGAAAAGGGTGGTTGTAACATAGCCTGTTGAGGTTGTGGGATGTTTGGTGGTTGAGGAGGATGGGCTTCGGCCTTCTTCCTTGCCTCAAGCAATTGTTGACATTCAGGTATCAATGGGAAATGATGAGTGTAAAGCCCATATTATTTGCACAAAAATCAAGGATAGTTTGTCCAAATGTTGGAATTATTTCCTTGTTTAGGGGGATTGTTAGTCCTGTCATTTGGGTTTCCCATGTTTTTGTTCTCCTGGGGAGGGGGATTTCCCCCCTGTCCCTATTGTTGGTTTTTCCTATTGTTTCCTTTCTTTGTTCCCTGATTCTGAGTATTTGGGGGATTAGCTGCATTCAACTGCTCAGAGCGTTGAGTTTTTTGTGTAGGAGAAGGTTGTACTAGATTAAACCCCACTTTAGACATGGGGGAAGGACCAGGAAATGGGAAAGACAGATTGTAGATGGGTACAAAGAGGTATGGTTTAGGGGTTCCATATGATGTGGATGGAGGATCTAGTGGCGTCGCTTGAGGTGGTGGTACCGTAGGCAATTTGCTAGAGTTAGGGTAGGTAGGAATGTATGGTCCATAAGACAACCACCCAAAAGGAGGAGTTGGTGCAGATGTGGGAGCTACCGATGTAGGAGGTGCTAGTAGGTACTGTTGTGCCATACTAAGTGGCATATAAGTTGATAGTTGGGTAGTATTTCCCTCATGAGAAATAGTCCTGATAATCCCGTGAAGACAGTGTGATGTACTTGACAAAATTGGGTTCAAAGAATGATGCCGAGGGGCATTAGGGATGATGGTATACAAATACCCAAATTGTGCATAAATCAAATCGAAATGTTGGGCCTTGAGGATTGCCTCTTCTTCCATTTTGGGCAATGTGGTTGTCACATCCTTTGCAATCATGGGTTGGAGTGATTTGAGTAACCAATCCAACAAGAATTGGGGTTGGATGTCTATCTTATACAATGTTCTACATCTACGCCACTTGTGGATATGGTCTAGGATGCGGGTTGAGATACTTTATCAAAATTATGTAAGAATTTTGAGTCCTAAATCATGGCGTATGGGTAACTAAAAATATTTGAGTAAAATAGTGGCAATGGACTCAAAGGTGGAATAAGTCATAGATTATAGATTCACATACCATTTGGCCGTCATTCCTGTAAGTGTTATTTGAAAAATTCGAAGGAAGACGATGTCCTTGACGATGCTATTTGATGAGCACCAAAGGTGAAATGACATGACATGACATGGTTAGCGGAGATCTCCCTATTTTAGTGGGGATATCCTTGGTTAGTGGGGATGGTTACCAAGGAAGATTAGGGGGGCATTTATAACCAACTTACGTAATGAAGAATGAGATCATTGATCAATTTGGCCAACTCAGGGATATTTAGGCTCATAATGAAAGGAAGGTTTGAGCTTGATATCGCAATGGTGTTCTGTGTGTTGCCCCTCTTCGAGGTGAGGATGGCAGTGTATTTCCTTGTAGAGGTGGATATAACAGGGGGTCCTTTCTACATAAGAAGGAGATGATGGGAGGGTACTCCCTTCAAAAGGTGGAGATGGAGTATTACCTCTTCCACAAGATGGAGACATAGGGGGAGTTGTATGATCTTCAAGAGGTGGGGAAATGGGAGAGTTAAGAAAGGTGTTTCCTCACCAATATGATCCTAATAATGTTGCATGGGAATTCCCTTGGCTAGAGTATTGACCTCGTGATCCATGGGGGGAGAATGTGAGAACAGATCTTCAGAGAGAAGAGAGTCCTTATAGTTTGAGAGACTACCTCATATTTATTTGTTCTGCAATGGTTATTATTTATGTGGTCAAGTGAGAGTGATAATGAAGGGATATAAACACAATTGAACAATTGCAAAAATATGCCAACCATAATAGATGCAATAGGGTGCAAGAGAGGGATATGTGCAAAGTTTTTGTGCAAATGGTCTCAAAGGTTGGTTCTTTTTAATTACATTTATATGGTCTTGTAAATAAAAAGAGAGAAGATGTAAATTCCCTAAAAGACATAATGTCCTTCCTCTCAAATAGTCATTGGGCCTTCCAATATCTCTCTTGTCAGTGGTGATGAAATCCCCCGAAGACGACTAGTGAAGGTATGAAAGAGTCAGTTATCAAGTAATGATGTTGGGGCTATGTTCCAAAAGACACACGACATTTCCAATAGCTAACAATATCTGACTCAAGTGCTAAATGCATCCCACAAGCGCACCGAGGGATATCCTAAGTTTTGGCCACTAAGATACTCGTGTCAAGTGTGGATAAGTGGTTCAGACCTGAATGGTAAAGTGTCACCCCCACAAAAAGTTGGGTTGGTTCTTTATGGTGAAAAAAAATATCTATACCTCGACCTTCACGTCCTTGGGCACTGCGTCTTCTTAAATTGGTTTTCTTTTGACACTTGCTGATAACAGGATTTAAAAGTACCCTAAAATTCAATAATCACCATGTTTCAAAAATATAGAAGAATGGTGGGAATTATTTGGATGCCTAGCCTAATCAATCCTAAACTAACTAAAATATTGTTTTGTGACCTCTTGTTGGGGATTTTAGTTGGTTAAGAATTACAATGCAATGTTGATTTTATGGTCCTCCAAATTTGATTTAAGGAGTGCAAGAGAGGTATTTCAAAACTTCCTTATCGTTCTGACCCATCTAGATCAATCATGAGTGCAAGATGGAAAGCATACTAGATTTGAAAGACTCATTAGGTCTCTTGGTGTGTTCTTAAGTGGAAATCACACATGTGTTTTGAAAGCAAATATAGAAATGAGATTTGCAACTAACTGAAGAGCGTAATAAAGCAAAGGCACGTGGACATTGATGGTTCTTTACTCCACTTAATTAAACTCTAAGTATGAAATGATTGTTTGCAAATGAGAATTACTATAAAATTTAATGAAATAAATGTGCAAATGGAGGTATTTCAAACATTTTCGTCTTTTCTAATTTTCCAAGATCACTAAGAGTGCAAGGAAAATAGCATACCTGGGGAAAGAGGAGTCTTTAGGTCCCTTGTTTGTGTGAATAAGTGAGCGAAATGTCTTGCATAAGATTAAAGCCTAATAAGCAAGAAGCAATAACATATACAACTAGTGGTAGTTAAATCAAATTTCCTATACTAACAATTTCTATGAGATGGCAAGCATAATCTTTCAGCTCCTAGTGAGTACTAAGAGGCCCATTAAAAACCTCAAAGTATTTCAACCTAAATAGCATGCAAGAAATGACTTCTCTACTTCCTATCTTGAGCTAAGTTATTTAATTGCTAGAGAAAATAAAACTGCAAGTGAGTTTATTAATTTTATTGTTCATTAAGCAACCATTGAAACTGTATGTGATGATGAAAAATCGAGGTAAATAGAAAAAATTGGAAAACCACGCATGTTATGGATCCATAGATGCACTAATAGTGTGGGTGAAATGTTACAGAGGTCGTGTGGATTTACCGCATGATTTATAGAGTGGAGAGATAACGTGAGAAGCACGACTGTTGAAGAGAAAGCCGCATTATAATGCATGCCCAAGACGTCGGGAAATGCGTTATTGATAAAATGATGAACTCGGGTGGAGAGCTTCAAAATTTGACTGTTGAGAGGTTGAACATAAAGCTCTTGCACCTAGACAACACCCAAAATAATTTATTTAGAAAAAGACAACCTATCTATAATGCAACAAACAAAAATAAGAGTAGAGTTTCCATAAATACCGTTGAGGTAAAAATGTCACAAGGGTGAGCAATCTTCCCTGCTATCCTTGCAACTTGCAGCCAAGGGGAAACAATGTTAGTTGTGGGTTAGGTAGACCAAGCACTCTCAATCTAAAGCAACTTCAATAAAACTAAACTAAACGAAAAGAATGAATTGAGAATATTTCTCCTTGAGGAAGGAGGCAACAATGGAGAAACACTTGCTTCTTAGAGGAAGAGAGCAAGGGAGATTTTGCATGCCAACGTAAGGTAATAAGTGGATTGGAAGATGAGATCTCAATGCAATTTTGGTAGCATAAAATTGCTATGATTTTCTCCTATAGAAATCATGCCCATGACTTCCTTTTATAGGCCAAATGGAGGCCAATAAATATCTAGATCCAAATGTAAACACCCTTTCTCTTGAACTAATTCTTCAAGTACATTAAGGGGGCTATTGAATTCTCCCAAGCATGTGAGAAGTTTAGTTCAAATTTTGGAGTGAAGAGAGTTGCTATGAGCGTTGAATGCAATGTGAAAATATTTGGTCCCACTGTTTTGACAGTCACACGAATTTTAAAGGAAAATTCGTTCAGGTACACGTGGTTCGCTGAACAAAGAGTCATGCTAACTAGTGTGGAGGTCTAGTGCAAATAGTTGCATAGTTTTCCATACATATTGCCTTTGTCATTCTTGGGAATTTCTTTTTGGATCTGATGAGGATGTATTTGGTGAGATGCATGTTGTATGTTAATGATGAATTTCTGCAGGATTATCCAAAATGTCGCATGTGTGCGAAATTCAAGCTTTAACACATACTCAAACCCTCAAAGGGATCCAAGCAATATCACCTGAAATCATAAGTTCTCATATGATGGAAAATTTATTAAATAAATGACACTCTGGAATATTGCTCGCTTCCATGCCATACAAGCTTTGGACAACACCACACCAGGAATCCATCTTGACTTACAAAATCTTTTAGACAAATATCAGTAGGTCTTTGAGACACCAAAGGATTTACCCCCATATAGAGGTGAGCATGATCATGATATACCCTTATTTCCGGGTAGTTAACCACCCAATGTACACTTGAATTGGCACCTATTTAAACAAAAGAATGGAATTGGAAGGATCACTTAGGAGATACTAGAGGTGGGAGTTAGTCGTCCTAGCACTAGCCCATAGTCATCCCTAGTGATCAAGTTTTTAAAGTAATAAGGGAATGGGAGCATGTGTCTTGATTTTTGTGCTTTTGCATGGAATGGAGTAACAAAAAAAACCTTTCCAGTTTTAAAGCATGTCATGTGCACCACTTTAGTCTTAGCCATGCTTGCTTTTATTAAGACCTTTGTATTGCAATGTGATGCTTCCAAAAAATGTTAGGGTGAAATATTAATGCATATGGATGACCCTTAGCATTCACGAGTAAGAAATGGGTAATATGTATTTGGACAAGTTTACCTACAAGGAAGAAGTGATGGCCACCCGACATGCAATCGACACATGGCGACAGTATCTCCTAGGGAAATGTTTTTGTCATGTACCCATTTTTTGATACCACCATGGTCCACCATCACCCATTCAACCCCATGGGTCCTAGTGATAGTTTGGAATTAATTAATTAATTAATGAGGGGTTAATTTTTGAGGCATTAATTTCCAAAGTATTTAATTTTAGTTCCTTAAGTTTGAGATGCACTTGATAAAAGTTATTTTTCATTAATAAATATTTACATTAATGAAATAAAGTGGATAATGATCCACAAGGGCACATTAGAGTATAAGATTTGACCAGGAGATAGCTGGCACAAGAAGAAAAGCTGAAAGCAGTTAAAGCTAGGAAAGCGGGAAAAAGAAAGGAAAAGATGACACAAGGAAGAAAAGTAGTAAAACTCAGGAAAATCAGAATAAATCAGGAAAGTAGACAAAAGTAGAAAGCAAGATAAGGCAAAAAAGCAGGAAAAAGAAGGATAAGGAAAAAAAGCAGGAAAAAGCAGTCAAAAGCAGAAAATAGGATAGAAAAGAAAAAGCAGGATAAAGCAAAAAAAAAATAAAAGCTTGAAAGCAAGCTATCCTAATCCACTACATGAGGGCACATTAGCCTAGTTGACTTGCTCAACAAGTCACCTCAAGTCTATAAAATAAGGAGTGCACACCACTTGCCCATTTTTTTACAGTTATTGCATTCAAATTTGAGAGATCTGAGCTTTCTAATGACCTGGAGATGTGCCCCTAGTCATCAAATGGGAGATGTGCCCCTGCTGTTTCTTCTGCTAGTTGATTCTTTAGCTAGGATTCTTGGAGGTTGGACTCCTGCCATCATCACTGAGATTAGTAGGTTATTCAAGTGTTTGTAGGTCTGATTTAATGATTTGAAGAAGAATTCCATTTCCATTTAGTTCAAATTCTAGAGATCCATGTTTTTCACAATCTTTATTGGATGTAATGAATGTTAGCAAGTACTATGACTGTGCTATGATTGTTCTGAGAGACCCATGAGCATATATCTGCTATAATTTATGTTATAAACACTCTCCATGTCATTTATGTACTGAATCCCATAAATAATCAGAGTTTGATTGTAGTTTTGCAAACCCTTCCTAGATCTCATGGCAATTTTGACTAATTTTCCAGTTTTATGTGGTCAATTGACTTCTGCTCCACGAATTTGAATTCTGTCAGTTATTGATGTTAGATAAGAGTCTGAAGAAAATAATGCAGGTCTTTTTTCAGTGATTAGTCAACCTTTTATTCCCTCAAATTCGATTTGGAAGTCTTCCTCTTGTGCAGTCCCAAAATTGTCTTTCTCTTCCTAAGCTTCCAAAACTTATCCCATTGAGTCTGAACAGGTCAATTTGAGTCTAATTAGTGGTTTGGGACTAGACACATGCCAATAACCTTCTTATTTCTCCCGAATCTAGTTTGCATATGCTGGTGTACCCAGGGAGCCTCGGAGTAGACTTCAGTGTCAATTGAATTCGAAACATAAATGGTCCCAATATGTTGTGAAAAGGATTCTTTAGCTAGTATAATCCTGTTGTATATTTCTGTAATTTTTTCCTCACTCTGATCAGATCGAATAAAATTCAATTGTGAAGTTCAGGTGGGTTTAGCGGAGTCTAGGACTAGTTGCCTCAACACTAGTCTTAATAACTAGTTCACCATTTTTATTGAAAATTTTTGATTTAAAAACTTGGTGATTATTTAATATTCTCAGAATCTGATATGGGGATATTACAGTTTCCAGATAAGTCAACATAGCTTGAAGTAGTTTTTGGAACAAAGGTTGTCATCCCTAGAGTAGCATAAATGGGTCCCCAAGATGCTTGGATATGATTACGAGATCATCTGTAAAAATGAAAAAAGATAATGTTGTGGCGGGTGCTTTATCAAGGAAATACGAGGAAGAGGGACCCCTCTTTGAATTATCTTCTCTAGGGATGGGTAGAAGAAGCATGACAATAATGGCTGACCAATGTTACTATATATTAACTCATCAAACAACTTAAGGAAGATCCCAACATTCACCAACTATCTACCACCCCTTCACCAAAGTTTTACGAACCATATTGATATTGGTCAAGACATGGGTTAGGTGGCTTACAACGTAGTTTTCCAAGCACACTCCAAGATCTCCCCAGTAAGTTCATCTATTTTTGTGGGTTAGAATTGTCGAGTTCAAACTCCATTACCATAATTTGATGTAGAAAGCTCCATTTGGATTCATCCCACAATAGTTTTGGCAACATGAGAGAGTGTCACCTACACCAATGCACAGTCGAGGAAGTTCTACCCTAGTGGAAGGATATGCATCCAAAAGATGCTACTTGAGAACTATTAACCCTTTTACAATAATTTCCCACCTTTTTAGGACAAGGATTCTTTTGAAGGGGGAGGGCATGTTATGTTAAATTTTCAGAATTTACTTCAATCTGATCTAGGATCTTAACTGCGAGAACAACATGTACAACAGATATACAACATATCAATCATGGACACAATAATGCAAGCACACAAGAGACATAGAGTTTACTTGGGGAAAACCATAAAGGTGAAAAACCCCAATAACTTCCTCAGAGATAGATAGAGCAATGATACAACCAGAATACAAGAGATAGTCTTCTCCTAGCAGCGGAGCCTCCTCCTCCACAAGTGCGCCACTCTCCAAAGTGTGAGTGAGAGAATAGAATGTGTAAAATGAGAGAGACACACTCTCTATTTATACACTAACTTGACTTGACCTTTACTCAACTAGGTCGGCCTCAACTTAACCACTTAACATAATGCTGACTGGGCCGACCCCCACTAGGGTGGTATAATAACCCTTTGACCCACATGGCCGACCCCCAATAGGGTGGTCTAATAACCCATCAAGTATAAGTTACGACACTTACAATATAAATGACGACACTTCCGTATAGAGGAATAATAACATCTCTATAGGAATACAACCACTTCCGTAGAGAGGAATAATAACATCTCTATAGGAATACAATATACATATATGTGAAATACATTCCGAAGTTACATATACATCAACACTCCCTCTTAACTAGGAAGGTATTTCTCGACACAGGTCTTCTAGCAAAAGTCATCTTCATCGTCACTGCTGTTGCTATCTCAATCAATCTCTAAATCTACTCGTCATAGGAAGTTCTACAGAGCCAGTCCTTTTTCATACTGGATGTAGGCCCACCACCTGCAGGTCTTCATCATCTGTGCGAACGGTCGGATAGAGGTGGCCTCTCAGGACTAATTTTATGTGCGGATGCAATACCGAAAAGAGTATCTCAGGAACATTTATGTGCCTAAGCACAACTGACAAGATCTCCCAGGACTGATTACATGCATCTCCTCCACAATACCTTTAAAGAGCATCCCAGGAACATTTATGTGCCGCAGCACGATCGACAAGATCTCTAAAGAGCATCCCAGGACTTATTACGAGCACACAGCTCAACCTCTCGGATCTCCAGGACTGATTACATGTGGATAGACAAAACCTTTAAAGAACATCCCAGGAAAATTTATGTGCTGCAGCACGACCGACAAGATCTCTAAAGAGCATCCCAAGACTAATTACGAGCACACAGCTCAACCTCTCGGATCTCCAGGACTGATTACATGTCTCCGTAGTAATACCTCATCCCAGGACTGATTACGAGCACACAACTCAACCTATCGGATATCTGAGGATTGATTACATACTACATAGCAATACCGGAAAGAGTATCCCAGGAACATTTATGTGCCGCAGCACGACCGGCAAGATCTCCCAGGACTGATTACATGATATTTGCACAACCTGCCACATATCATCTCTGACCTCCAAGTATCAACCTGATACTCATGATCCCACAGATCATCATCGCACAAAGAAACATCCTGATGCTCATGATCACACTGATCAACATCACTATACCATCCTGATACATATCATCTGGAGCAACATCCTGAAGCTCGTCATCATGATCATCCTGATCATACAATGCATCCACCTGATGCATACCAAGTATCTACCTGATACATATAATCATACATGATCCACCTGATCTTACAGTGTATCCACTTGATACAAATACAAATACATGATCCACCTGATCATATCTGATACATATCAACATACATGATCTACCTGATCATACAATGTATCCGCCTGATACATATACAGATACATGGTCCAAGCATCCAACATGACGCATATACAAAATACATACAAATTATCCAACTGATCATATCCAACATCCAACATGATGCGTACATACATATACATATAAATGATCCAACTGATCATATCCAGCATCATCCTGATGCATATACAGAGCAGTAACTGGAGCATCGTCCTGATGCTCATCATCCATGATCCTCCTGATCATCATAGCATCGTCCTCTTCAGATCATCTCATCGTCCACGAAGTACAGCCCAGATGCACATCATCCAGCACTTACACCACCGACATGGGAGAACACATCAACCATGTCAGAAAAGCTCATGTGCATCTGCATCTTCTGGACTCATCACTTCATTTTGGAAGGAACCTCGACCTAAAGTGCACCAAGCCTCTCTCTGAAGTACTCAAAATGCACTCTAGCCAACGGCTTGGTCAATACATCTGCATCCTGCTCATCCATCGCAACATACTCTGCTTTGGCTGTACTCAGTGCTACGCAGGACTGATTCCTGCTAAACCAAGAGATCAAACCTGATTCCATATTGAAGCAGCACCCAGAAGTTCTCTTCCTATCTGCAGCACCGCCTGCCCAATCTCAGAATATGCTTTACAGCAACCAGGTGAACATCTCTCGGATCCGTCAGGAACTGGCTCAATGTGTTCACCGCAAAGCAAATATCTGGTCTCGTGTTCATCAGGTACATAGATGACCCAATCATCTGACGATACATCGTGACATCGACCGGATCAGATGAAGCATCACACAGAAGCTTCAGGTTTGATGCCATAGGTGTGGCCATAGCCTTGCAGTCCATCATCCCGAACCTCTTCAGAATCTCTACTGCATACTTCCCTTTGTCCAAGGAAGATTCCATCTGTACTTTGCCACACCTCCATACCAAGAAAATAGTGCATCATCCCCAAGTCCTTCAACTCGAACTCGGCAGCAAGCTTCAGCTGCAT
The DNA here is from genome assembly GCA_027924585.1 of Larix kaempferi. Classification (NCBI taxonomy): domain Eukaryota; kingdom Viridiplantae; phylum Streptophyta; class Pinopsida; order Pinales; family Pinaceae; genus Larix; species Larix kaempferi. Next base: position 29,948,320 of record BSBM01000217.1, read on the forward strand.
GTCGGCAATCAATCTATCCTCACCTGTTACAAACAGGTCATCCATATACAAAAGTAGTATCACTGGATTGCCTTCCTCAACCTTGTAGTAAAGGTTGGAATCCGCTTTACTCTTGGTAAAGCCCAAACTGGATAGAAAGCTATCTACCATACCAAGTTCTGCACATATATGACTCCCTGTCATGTGTCTCTGAACCAAGTGGCTTCTCCACATACACTTCTTCTTCAACTACACCATTCAAAAAGGCTGTCTTGAAATCCATCTGGTGTATCTTCTATTTCATCACTTTTATATGCTGCCATCTGCAGCATGCTTGATCTGATAGTTCCATTTGGAAGTCACAACAGACTTCCCTTCAGCTCTTGGGAACGCATCCCAAACATCGTTCTTCATGATCGACAGATCATGGCATTCTTCCCGTATCCTGGGAACTTCAATATCTTCAATAGATAATTTTGTTGCTTGAACAAACTTCTTTTGTAGGTGATGGTATACGATCTTTCCTACACAACAAGTTAAATTGCATGATTAGAAAACATCTCATAGTTTTCAGAACAAATTCTTACACATAAGGAAATATGTCAGATAGTCATGCAATTATCTTAGCCAATGCTTCAATACAACATTCATCCATATTCTGTAACTTTCTAGATGCCTTCCAATCTCTACCAGAACATTGTTAAGAGTGTGGACAACTCCTAACATGTCAGCAAAGAGGTTTCATTCTAGATAAGTAGCAATGGAATGTTGTACAGTGCCATAGGCCACTTACCCATCAAATGCATATTAGTAGTAAGTTGTTCATTAATGCAATCATTCTAATATGCATAATACACATCCTAATTATAGGAACATAAGCATATACATCATTGAATAATATTATTTAAACAAACAAGTATGTAAGGAATGGTAATTAAAATACTTATCTTTGTTTGTTTGTTGGGTGGACTCCCTATGAGTCTTTGCTTCCTTGCAGGAGCTGCTGAAGTAGCTTCTTCTACACCTTTCTATTGTGGAATGCAGAAGGATGGTCAACTCCCTCTGGATATCTGCATCCTTGCAGAAACTACTGAAGTATGCTCCTTTGCTTTCTTCCAGGAACAATTGGAGTGTGCTCCCTCTTGATCTTTGCTTCCTGGATTACCTGTCCTTGAACTTACATCCATCCTTAATCACTATGCATGCTTATTAGTATCATAATTGTGTTATCCTTGAGGTCTCATACATAATCACACATTTATTAGTATAATCTTAATACTATCAAAACACAATAATCTTAAACATGTATAGTCATGATCATTCACAGATAATAAACATTAGTATTCAAGGTTTCAGGGAAGTCTTCTTTTACTCATACATATTCTTATTTGATCATAGGAATCTTATGGTTAGTTAAATCATCAATCAAGATAAGAGATATAATATGCATAAAACCCATGATTACTCAAACCTATACCTTCATGATTCTTCTGGTTAGTCATATCATCAATTATGGTAAGAAACATAATATGCATACAACCATGACTATTCAAACCTATGACTTCATGAATAATAATTATCAACAACATGACAGTATAAGATCCTAACACAAGGTAGGATTCTAGCTTGATATAGGAAAAACATACCTGGATTAGCATGCTAGCTAGTTATGTCTAACATACCCACATAATGTCTTCTGGTTCTCTTCAGTGACTTGTGCTGGTAACCTGCATGTCTCATAGGTTAACCATTGTAGAACCAAGTTATACATACCTCGAAAGTAGATCTTCTATGTGATCCATGACAATGGATGAATCTTTGTCTTCATGTCACCATGATCATATGTTGTTGAAGTAGAACATGATTTGTCTTTCTTGGTGTACCTTTTATGTTAGCAGACAACATAAACTTCATACAACACCATAATGCATTAGTACAATCATAAGTGTCAACACCCTAACCAATGAATATCTTCTATCATGCATTCATAATTTTGTTAAGGTGATACGACAAATCTAAAATCAAGATTGTACTAACCGTAATAACATGAAGACAAACATACCATAAACTTAATCATGAACAAATATCGAAACATACCTCGATGAGTCATACTTGTCGAGATCGCTTGTAATCTTCTTATGTAAGGCCTTACCCTCATCTCCCTCTGAAACAGGAACTTCTTCACTTATGCAGGTGACCAATCCATCTTCTTCTAGGATTAACCCAATCCACTTGATTTGCAAGAACTGGACCTGGAGCTGGATTAGGGTTTGTCAGAGAAACCCCAAAAATTCAAACTTTGAATTTCAAACTTCCGAAAGGATAGAAATATGCGCCTTGATGAGCTGATCAAGCTGGTATATTCAGAATTTGAAAACTGCAAAGTTTCACTCGTCAATTTTGCCTTTGAAACTTCCAGATTCACTAGACGTGACCCTGAACTGGGGTTTGATGAAGCCCACTCTTCTGCCCAATCAAAAGGTTTGATCCAAAGCTCTAAGATTCTATTTTTCTGAGGAGCTTCCAGCCATGGTCACAGATTTCAAAAATTCCCATTTTTACAGAAGCCCTAATTTTCCACTTTTCTGATCAAAGTCCCGAACTAGGGTTTGATCAAGCCCGACCTTCTGCCCAACCAAAAATTCTGATCTTGGTCTCTAAATTTCGATTTTGATGAGTAGCATTCATCCGTGGTCTCCGATTACAAAAATTCCAACTTTATCCGAAACCCTAAATTCTGGAAGCCATGAATGAAGGTGCTAAAAAATAATTCTGTTTTGACAGAAATATGTACCTGATTGTTTCTGGTGTAACTACGAACTTTGCAATCCACAGGGTCTGAAAGTTTTTACTGAGATAGCCCGACCTGTCATATTTCCATCCCGATAGGTCTGACCTCAATTGGATTCTCTGAGAGAGAGTTATGCCAAGTGTCGTAGCGTGAACTGTTTATGGGATAAAACAGGAGAGCGAACTTGTACGACGTGCCATGTGTCACTGGTTCAACTTCGGCCTCTGAAAAATTTTCCTCCGATAGTACAGTATGTATACTACCTGTCACTTTTTACGAAATGTCATTTGGAGCTTCCTAGCCCAGGTTATGACCTTTTTCCCAAGGTCACCTGATTTTGACTCAGATCTGGAAGAGGCAGAAACCCTATATTGTACAGATCATAAATCACAAAGTACAACAAATTAGAGGTTGTCCTTTGGAAACAAGGTACATGGGGATCTGATATTCGACCTGTCAAAGTTTCAGATATGAAAATATCTCCAAAACGGATTTATAGCAAAAGTGCTACGATGACTGGTTTTTGCTATATCAAGCCCTAGCATCGTAAGTGCAACAAGTGTCATACATGCCATATCATGCCTTCTTTCAGGCTAGCTCTGATACCATGTTAAATTTTCAGAATTTACTTCAATCTAATCTAGGATCTTAACTGAGAGAACAACATGTACATCAAATCTACAACATATCAATCATGGACACAATAATGCAAGCACACAAGAGACATAGAGTTTACTTGGGGAAAACCATAAAGGTGAAAAACCCCAATAACTTCCTCAGAGATAGATAGAGCAATGATACAACTATAATACAAGAGATAGTCTTCTCCTAGTAGCAGAGCCTCCTCCTCCACAAGTGCGCCACTCTCCAAAATGTGAGTGAGAGAATAGAATGTGTAAAATGAGAGAGACACACTCTCTATTTATACACTAACTTGACTTGACCTTTACTCAACTAGGTCGGCCTCAACTTAACCACTTAACATAATGCTGATTGGGACGACCCCCACTAGGGTGGTCTAATAACCCTTTGAACCACATGGCCGACCCCCAATAGGGTGGTATAATAACCCTTTGACCCACATGAATTATACAGGGCCGACCCCAACAAGGTGGTCTAATAACCCATCAAGTATAAGTTACGACACTTACAATATAAATGATGACACTTCCGTATAGAGGAATAATAACATCTCTATAGGAATACAACCACTTCCGTATAGAGGAATAATAACATCTCTATAGGAATACAATATACATATATGTGAAATACATTCCGAAGTTACATATACATCAACATGTTAGGTCCTAACCTATCCCCCCTTATTTATCAAGGTAAAAGGCCAGAACGCCCATTAATTGGTTAGTGGGTAGTGTCTTAATGTAAAAGGGTCTTCCTTATTAAATAAAGGCCCCTAGGTGGTTGAACCTCATTAATAGTGGGACCAAAAGTAGTTAGGTATTTCATTGTTAAAGAACTATATATAGAGTAGTAAGTTATACAGTGTGAGTCAAGAATTGTCATTGGAGTTGGAGCTTTTCTCTTGGAGGTTCCTCCCTTGAAGAGGCAAGTGAAAATAGTTATTTATTTTATCTATTATGTCTTGTGTTTTTTTATAATATTTTCTCTGAATTTTTGGGTTTCAGTATATTACATTTGAATTGTGGTGATTCCCAACAATTAATTAAGATTAAAATTACTACTCATTGTTGCGAATTGAACTGTGTGACTGCCCAACAATTAATTAAATAAAAATTACTCTCAATTGGCTATTGAGAATTAGGGGTGGTAGGCATGGGGGGATCATATTTGATCTTAAAGGGACTCATGAAATTAGCTATTCTTGGGGTCTAGGAATGATGAAAACAATCAAGTGAAATATTATGCTCTCCCTCAAGGTGTTAAGGTGGAAATCACTGCCAAAATAGAGATCATTCTTGTCTTGAGAGATTCCTTGATCATCATACAACATCTCAAGAACAATGCTCTTCTGTCCAACTAATCCCTTAATCGCATTATTACTAGGATAATAAAATATATCTAGGCTCTTAGTGATGTGCACTTTTTCCACATTCAAAGAGCCTTGAATTCAACATCTAACCGCCTAGTTAGCTAGGCCTCTAAGATGGAAGACTGAAGCATGATAAAAAATGGGGTGTTGGTATTCAACCCCATTCCCTAATGTTTTAAATCCACATAGTCATGATCGTTGTGGAAGGGACATATAGAAGGGTCATTAAACACTACAAAATGCGATGGGACATGACATTCAACATTACCTAGGCTTCGTACACTTCTCCTTCCTGGCATCTCCAAGCTTTTGAAGCCACGAGGAAGCAAATGTGATTTTCATTTGGGATTATCATTTTTTGAATTCAAGGTTGTAGTTATGTAAACTACAGGGCATGGTTTATTTTTCTCTTCATCATCTACACTCCCAGCATAAGAAGTCTCTAATCCAAGGTTAGTTTGACCAACGTCATAGCTCGTCTTTGTGTGCAAGCAATTCTATGGGGAGAATCTGGGAAAAGGTATGTACTCATCTCATAATTTTCAACTAGATTGATCATTTGTATAATGCTTTGTGATGTGGTAAAATGTGTCATTGGTGCAATTTAGGGAAGTGGGCCTACCATCTAAATATTGTTGTGTATGCCTAAAGTTTTATTTTATGCTATGAAATTGTTAGAATTCAGTATGGTGGTCATTTGAACTATTGCGATGCCTTAGTTAATTGAGTGTTTGAAGGAATTCACTTGGAGGTTTTGTTGGGTCTTAATTGCTCTTACTACGGTTTTAATTTGAAATATTGGTATTTTTCAGTATATTTGGAAGGAAACTCTTGTGTAAGTGTTCTGAATGATCAATGAGTTCATTTGGGAATTAATTCCCCTTAGTACCTTGTGCTCTGGGGGATTTTGACTAATACCCTAAAACTAAAACCTATGTGGAATTTTGCGCTTTGGGAAGAGACCATTCATTAATAAAATTTTAATAGAGCTAAAGATGTACAATCATAACTGTCAAAGGGATATTCAAGATATCATGTGTTTATCCCTATATATTTTGAGACATTACATTTCTATTATTATATTAGTGGTATGCAAGGACCTTTATTGTAATTGTAAGGTCGGCTAAGACCTTAATTTTAATTGTACCCTTTGTCTCCTCTCTCTCTCTATATATTAAGGATACCTAGTTTCAAGAGCATCTCATCTTGTCTTGTGAATTTAATATTGTGTAAGGAGGTTTCCACCTCAAAGCAGCTTCTCATTCATCTCTTAATTTTTCTTTCAAGGCATTGGGTTACTTTTTCTTTCTATTTTTATGCTATTTTGGGGACTTGGTGTGTAACATTTGGTATCAAAGCCATCTTTGCTATAAAAAAAATTGTAGACACCTCAAAAAATTTTAATTTTAGGATACTTAGAATACATAGTGAATACATGTGGTAAAAATTTAAGGTCTTGATTCATTATAAGTTTGGAGTTATAATATGTCAAGTTAGGGTTTTTGACTAGCCTAGGAACTAGTCTCAAATAGATGTTTAGGTAAAACTACTATATCTGAATCTTAAGGAATCCAAATCAGTGAAACCTATTGCAATAGATAAAAGACATACCATATTGTTTTTGGTAAAATTTTCAGAATCAAAGAAGGAAAATCAAACACGTGGAAGGCCGTACAATTTTGATCTCCTGAAAGGGACAAAAACAACAATTTTGTGAAAGTTACCATAACTTTCTCTTGGCACTTGAGAATTTTCCTGAACCTATGGAATTGTATAAAATACACACTAGGATATTATAGGATGAAATTTCAGACTTAGAGGGGTCAAAATTTCAAAGATAATTAAGGAAGAAGGTTTCCCACCAAGACAACCTACAAACAAGGGTTTCTCAAGAAACGTTAACTTGAAACTTGCATAAGTTTTAATTGGAATATCTGTTTTGGATGATTCAAAATGTGTCATAAAGAGGAAATAGAGGATAATTATAGGAAAATGTTATTTTGGGATTACATGGAAAGGAGTCCTACAAAAATGTTTCACCAATTAAACATCTAGAGAGCTTAACCATGACTCGTGAAGAAAATGAAGAAATGTGTAACCAACTATCCAACTTTGAGGAAAGAGTTAAGGAATTGAATGATAGGTCAATGACACATTTTAAATTGGTAATCACAAAAAGGATATAGAAAGTGAGTTGAAAAATATGGCTAGTAAAAAGAATCTCAAAAATATGGCCAGTAAAGTGGATATTGAAAACAAGACAAGTAAAGAGGATCCCGAAAACATGGCAAACAAAGAGGATCTTGAAGTTATGAAGGGGATTATTCTAAATGAGATGAGATATCTCTTTCTCATAATTAATCTCTTCAAGAATAGTATAATGAGAACAAAAGGGACTTGTCCTGGTCATAGATTGATAAAATTAAAAAATAGTTATAGAACAAGAGGTTTGAGTTCCATACACTTGATCATTCATCACTCCACAATACACATTATCAGGGGTTCAACTTGTGACCAAGGAACTAATTAATTCCCAAGATTGATATGAGAAATTTTAATGGCAATGATACAATAACATGGATATTCGAGATGGGGCAATTCTTGTATCTGCACCAAGTGCCAACTTTATAAAACGTAACTATTGCATTCTTGTATTTAGAACTTGATCAATTTGTATGGTACCAATGGATTTTTGACTGTAAAAAAGGATCTATTTTCTATTGTTCTATATTTAAAAATGAATTGATAGAACAATATGAGAATATTAAGCGTAGCACCTTCTTTATCCAATTGATAAATATCAAGCAAAAGGTCCAGTTACAGAGCACATTAATCATTGCTAGAAGTTGAGTCTTAGAGTGAATAACATTCCAGAGGATAATTTGTTCGATATCTTTATGGGAACTTTAAAGGAGAGAATTCAACATGAGGTATGTATCTTTGAACCTAAATCATTGGAGAATGCTTTTAGTATGGAAAGGAAAGTTGAAAGTAAGAATATGGCTACTAGAAGAGCTACTACTAACACTTATAGAGAGGGAAATGTTTCCTCCCCCAACTTCACTCAACCTACATGATTGACGCTTTAGCAAGTGAAGGAAATGAGAGCAAAGGGCTTATGTTTTGATTGTGACAACAAGTAAAGTAAGGGGCATAAGTGTATTGAGAAGAAATTATTCTACATAGATTGTGAAGAGGAAGAAGATCCAAAACTAGAATAATCTCAAGAGGTAGAGCTAGAAGATACTACTACAACCTTGTCTTTCCATACACTGGCCATTATTAGCATTCCTCAAAATCTTAGGATTGAATGGAAATATCAAAAATAAAAATGTAACGGCGTTGATTTATTATGGTAGTATGCATAACTTCATCAATTGAAAATTAGCCAAACTGCTCGATTGCTTTATATATCCAACACTAGAATTTCAAGTAATGATTGTAGATGGAGGTACCATAAATTGTTGAAGGAAGTGCCATAGTATTAAGATTACTATAGGGGAGTATTTATTGGATAGTTCAATGATTGGAATCCAAATAGGTGGTGTTGATGTTGTACTAGGGGTCTAGTGGCTACAATTATTAGGAACAATAGCTCTTAATTTTCAAGAACTTTTCATGAGATTCTCCTTAGAAGGAAAGGAAATTGAACTCAAAGGTATTCCAAGGAAACCATATAAAGTAATAATCTCTAATAGAATGACAAAATTGCTAAAAAAGGTACACCATTGCGTAATTGCACAATTGTGCTCACCAAATGTTCAAGCATCTATATCCTCTATTCCAATATATCACCAAGAGGTTATTGACAACCATCCAAGGTATCTAGAGAGATGCCTAAAGGTATTCCACCTACTTGAGATCATGACCACATTATTCAGTTGCAACCAAGAAGTGTACCACCTAACATCATACCTTATTGGTACCCATATGCACAAAATAATGAGATTTAAAATATGGTTAAAAAAATGTTAGATGTAGGCATCATTTAGCCTAGCCAAAGTGCTTTCTCTGCACCAGTGGTGATGGTTCACGAAAGGAAGGTTCATAATGTATGTGTCTAGATTATAGAGAGCTCAATAAGATGGCCATTAAAGATAAGTTTCCTATTCCCATCATTGGTGAATTATTAGATGAAATACATGGATAAATTTTCTTTACCAAGTTCAATCTCTGTTATGGATATTATCAAATCAGAATAAGGAAAGATGACATTCCAAAAATAGTCTTAAGAACACATCAAGGTCATTATGTATTTTTGATGATTCCATTTGGCCTTACCAATGCACCTTCCACATTTCAAAGCTTGATGAATTATATTTTCTAAACCCTTCCTCATAATATTTGTGTTAGTATTTTTTGATGATATACTAATATATAGTAAATATTGGGAAGAGCCCGTAGACAATTTTGACATGCCATCTTAAAAGTATTGGAGGAGCACTAACTATATGCCAAGCCTTCTAAGTGTTCCTTTGGGGTTCAAGAAGTGGAATATTTGGGTCATATTGTATCTCATGAAGGTCACAAAGTGGAACCTAATTACAAAATTAAAGATTTCATGGAATGGAAAATTACTAAAACCTTGAAGAATATTAGAGGATTCTTAGGATTGACATGATATTACCGCAAGTTATTCAAGAATTATGGTCAAATAGTAGCACCTCTAACAAGGTTATTGAAGAAATATGCATTCTCTTGAACTCAAGAACTAACCAAATGTTTTGAAAGACTTAAAGAGGCTATGTGTACAACTCCTATATTAGCCATGTATGAATCCACAAAAACCTTTATTATAGAATGTGATGCCTCAGGGCATGGCATTGGTGTAGTTTTAATGCAATAAGGAAGGCCCCTTGCCTTTGAAAGTTTCAAATCAAAGGAAAAAAACCACTCAACCAATTTATGTAAAATAAGTTTTGGCCATGCCGCATGCAATTAAGAAATGGTGCCCTTAATTAATAGGAAGACACTTCAAGGTAAGAACATACCATGATAGCTTGAAGTACTTGTTGGAACATTGATTATATTAAGAAAAGAAACAAAAATGGGCTACAAATACGATAGGTTATGACTTTGAAATTATCTACAAAAAGGAAACAAAATGTGGTGGCAATGCACTTTCAAGAAAAGAAGACGACATAGAGGTCTTACTTTGTGCTATTTCCATTACGTAATATGATTGGGTGGAAGAAGCAAGGATAGAATGGAAACAAGATCAGAAGGTATGTAAGATAATTCAACAACTACAAGAGGACCCTAGTACATTGGAAAATTTTGTGTGGAAGATTGATTCAATATGGTACTAGGATTGCCTATATTTATGTAAAAAAATTCAATTCAAACAGAAGATACTTTTGGAATTGCACACTTCTCCTATAGAAGGACATTTAGGGTTCTTGAAAACTTAGCATAGAATCAAAGAAGGAATTTTCCTAGGAATGTCTTAAAATTGATGTCCAAAAGTTTGTGTTAGAATGTTTAGTTTTCCAATAGAATAAGGGAGATATAATCAAGACACCAGGTCTTCTACAACCATTAGCCATACCAAGTCAACATTGGGAAGAGGTATCATTGGAATTTATCATAGTTTTACCAAAGTCAGAAGGAAAGATTGTCATCATGGTAGTTCATCCAAAATGGATCAATATATAATTTGTCACCTACTTAGAGCTTTCGGGGTCAGAATATTGGGTGAATTGGATTGTAGGGCCCATTTTATGGGCAGGTCTCATTTTGCAGATTTGGGGTCCTGAACCTTTTGGGCCTGTTTGAGGGTTTAAAAGATGTTTTTTGGGTTTAAAAGTTCATCAGTTGTGCCATACCCCTTCACGGGATTCTACTCTCCAATACCTTTCCAACAATCCAAAAATAATCTCAAATGGAGTCTATATGAAAAAGTTATACCTCCCATAAGTTGACCTATCTAGTTGAACACCATGTTATCGAGTGGATTCCACGTTAGTTCTCATTTCTCACACATGTGTACCTTCAAGAACATTCTAGAAGGACCAAAAACCTAACCCTAATCAATAGTTGGGGCATGCAGAAATATTAAACCTAACCCTAGATGGATATTGGGCTATGTTAAATACCGGGCTGCTAGAAGAAAAGGGGGTTCCATTCTTTTGATGTATTGTATTGTTCCATAATTGAGCAATAACACAAGAGTGGATGTTAGAGAAGAATAGAGGAGATAGGAGGTCCTCTAGTAGCCATTATGGCCGTAGAGTGATAGGTAACTCCATAGAGAGTACCATTTCCTTTGTATTTGCAATTCGACATGAAGATCAAGGCGAAGTCCTCATTTATGGTTGGTTTTTTCAACATGGTGGGTTTTCCCAAGGTATATCTTGAGATATTGTGTGGATTGTGTAGTTATTTTCTCTAGTTATTCTTGTCTCAGTTTTAGTTATTTGGAATTCAATACAAATAATCTAATAAAATAAGAACTAAGTTGTAAGATTTGTTGTGACAAACTGTTCCAGTCGAATATCCATGATAGTTACATATCATATTTCTATCAAAGTAGTTTTTCGTTTGGGTTTTGTGGCTAATCACAGGATCTAGTAGTTGTTGATTTTTTTTTTCAAACCCCAACCATGGTGGGCGATTTTGTTCAAGGATTGGAAAGCAATCACGAGCAATGGATTTCAAGACTTGAAATACAAGTCGTATATATCTCACGCAAGATGTCAACACTCATGTCGGCTTTGGAGAGCAATTTCGGACCTTTCGGGGATTTTGGAGGCTCTAACTTAGATTTTGGATCCGAGGGGAAATCAAAAGATAAAAGTGACCCAGAAAAGGAGTCGATGAAAGAGCCCAAGAGAGAGGGTAGCTGAGTTCTAATTCCAATATTCCTTCCTAGTCTCTCTTCAATATGTAAGTGAAAGTTGACATCAAGTCGTATCAAGGTGAGATTGATGGTTTGAAGCTGAATCATTGGTTGCAGCAGTTGGACGTTTAATTAACATCCATTACATAGCTGAGGATCAAAAGATCTCATTTTCAGATTGACGTTAAAGGGACATACATTAACTTTGTGGGAAATCCACACAGAAGCAGTTAAGCTAGAGGGTGATCCCAGTTCTACCCTATAGGATAGTAGTCGACCATAGAATTCGTTGGAATTACCTCAGGAAAGGGCAGGGGCAAAGTGTGCAAGAATACACCATCGAGTTTAGGAAGATGGCTATCATGCTGGGTATTTCACCCAAGAACCCAGATGTACTCCTCAAGTATTTAGGGGGCTTACATAGTTACAAATGGAGGCAGGTGATGCTCTTTAAGCCCAGGTCAATTTATGAAGCCTGCATATGTAATGTCCTTGGTTTTGACTCTTGAAAAAAACTATGTAAATGATGTAATATCATTGATTGAATTGATGGAACATGGTGAGGAGTTGAAGGCAAAGGCCCTACCATGGACATCCCGAATATATATATGTATATAAGGAAGTAACATGGTCAAAGAACCATGCGCTAGTCAAGTGCAGTAGTATTGTAAATGTGATGTACATGTGCATGATAATAATAAATAAATTCACAGTTGACTATGCAAGGAAATAAGAGCACGATACATGATTATCCTAAGGTTAGGAAGGGACGTATTGAATCCATGAAGCCAATAGATGAGAGCCAAGTGTCCTAGAGAGGATTTATGAGCCATCAGATGTCAATTTGACTCATGCGCCCCAATCATTTAATGCTTCCAAGAGGAAGGTAGTTGAGGCAGTTATTACTTTGCAGGAAGGAAGGTGTAGGTTTGAGTTCCTTGTGACAGAGTAGTGTTAGTTCTTTGTGCCAGTCGACCTATAGAACTGGGAATGGGATTTGCTTATTGGGTAAGAAACCAGGTGAATTGAAGTCATCCTTAAATTACCTGTCAGTTGGGGGGGGTGGTGCAGTAAATATGTCAGTGATCCCGTTAGTGAGTCTGTCATTCAACTAATTAGTTATGTGGTCAAGTAACTCGATCCCTCATGGGTGTATCTATCTTTCCCTGTATTGAGTGCAAGTCATATTATCCATCAACCAATTTTATCGATCTCATATGTGGAGGATGATACAACCCTTTCCTGAGAGGAATCCTAACTTGGATAGTGAAAGAGTAGAGAGTGGATCTAAGCTTTGGATTCGTGGTCATGACTATGAGTTGAAGAAGAAATTGGAGAGCATAATTGCTATACGTTCCTCTGTTGATCTAGGAATCATAGTTGTATCAAATTGCCTAGTTGTTAGTCTGTTCCTTTGCACCTTGAATCCATGTTGAAGATCTGTGTGCTAGATTTTGTTTCTGGAAATGTTTGAGTAAGTTTTAGTAGAGTGGGGAGTTATCTATCCTTAGTTGCATGCCTGAAATTCTGGTTCATTGTTATTGATATTAGCATGAGTATTGTTTCCTATTAGTCTTGTTATAGTAAAGTGGTTTGTTGAACAATGACCAAAGTGATTCCCTGGAGCCATTGGTTATGTACAACCAAGATTTGCAAGCCCTGGAAAAATAGAGCCTATATGAAGATGATCCCGAGTTTGGGTGGTATTTCTATGCACACGCTGGTATAACAGCTGGAGGAGGGTGATGCATGAGGGAATATTGGGAGGTGAAGGGGTACCTTCTTGGTTTAGTGTGGGGGTAGGTATTGTGGACCCTGAGTTAGTTGAGTTTACACGAGGTATCAGTGGTTCTGGAGGTAAACCATATATGATCGTATGTCCTAATTTATTTGTTGTAATCCTCGAAGAGTGAACAAAATGTTGAGCACTGAGTGGATTGGACTCTAATAGTGGTTGCATACCTCCTGGCAGAATAATGGGTTTTGGATGGTCTTTCTATGCACACAGTGGAATAGCACCTTCGAGGTGTAGTGTGGAGCGGGTATTGTGGACCCCAAACTAATCGAGTTTGCACGGGGTTGATTGTTGGTATTGAGTACTAGATTGGTGTATAGCATGGAATTGACTAAGAGACTAGTGAAGGCTCTGAAATCTTGGTGGAATAGCAGGGTTTGGGTGGTCTTTCTACGTACACACTGGTTTAGCACCTAGAGGAAAGTGACGCTCGAGGTACCATTGATAGGTGAAGGGGTACCTTCTTGGAGTTATGCGGGGCGGTTATTGTGGAACCTGAGCTATCCTAGTTTGCGTGAGGTGCCTGTAACTATGTGATGAGTCACTATTATCATTTCCCCTTTAGTACCTAGAAAAGCTTGTTAACACAACAAAGGTTGGCCCGACTTCAGAATTGAGTCCATGTGACTGTAACAACCTCTTCAACCAATAGAGATTTGCTTGGTTGTGGCCTTGTGCCTATTGACCATGAGTGAGCTCTGGATAGTTCCCCTTTCCTTCAGGTAATCATGCCCAACAAGGGGGTGGCCTCTTAGCAAAAAGAGTATATACTAGACAGAGTGCCTACAATTGGGTGGAATGTTGCTCTTGCGTAGTCAATTTCTTAGAGAAGCTTCATTCAAGATGGGTGTTTTGTGATGTTTCATTGTTGTTATTCATTTCCATTGTATGTATATTGATCCTAATGAATGATGAGATGAATGCTGTATATAATGACTATGAATATGAATTGCTTATCTAGAAGTAATTTGATTCCGAATATCTACTTGATGGATATATAATGATGTGCCTTATAAATTCTTGCATCTAAATGTATGCTTTATGTAAGATGTCCATCTATGCATATAGCACTAACTCTGTAGGAAACCAATGAATTGGCATTGAACGCTGAGTTGCCATAGAGTGGTTAACGTACGCGGTGGTAGTTGTGCATCGGTTGAAGATAGTCACACAGTGGATTGTTCGACTGTTTGGTTTCATGCGCGCAGTATATCTGTGCAATAAAGGAATGAAAAGCACAAAAGTGCACGAGGTTAAGTTAGCTTATGCAGAATCACATATGGATCAGGGTGTTATGCGTGTAGTTTCACACTTTGTGTATTGAGATCATGTGGTGTAAGCTGTTGTGCAATATAATAAATTTGAGTTAGATAGTAATGTCTTGGTATAAGAATTAGGAAGGAAAAAAAATATCCCCCATGGTCATGATAGGCCATTAAGGCCGTTGGGGATAATGAATAGAGTGGTATCATATCAGTGGTTTCAACACTAGTCCTTTGAGTGTAAAAGGATCCTAGCATGGTAATGTTAAAGTGATCATTAAGGCTTATTAATATGTTAAGCTAATAAAATTTCCTTTGTGCACAATGCTAGTCGCAGCATTGAGACTAGTATAACAAAGGAAAGAAGGTAGCGAACAGAAGAATACAAAAGTTAACTAGTTGAATACTCATCATGGAAGATGTGCAATATCCCTATGATCATGAAGAAGATGTTATGGGTTAAGCTATGCAAAGCGTTAATGCAGAAACACAATCTAATGGAAGGAGGGTGCAAATAACACCTCCTGATATGGTCGAAACAATGAGGAGTTTCAATGAAAGGATGACTAAGGTGCAGGAAGAGCAACATTAGATCAATGTTACCGTACTGCAGAGTCTAACAGACCTCCAATAGAAAATCAATCTAGGATCAAATCCGAACAATGGTTGTAAGGATGGGAAGAGTGTGAGCAATCACTCTGGAGGAAGATCGTGACACCAAGAAAGAAGTGCATGCAAAAGGAGAATAAGCATGTCTCCATCAGGCACCTCGAGCAACATATTGAGTAGATTAGAAAGCTCATAAGACAGTTCAGTGAATTCGTCTCGAAGATATAAGCTAAGGAGGCCTCATAAAGAGAGTTCGTCTAGAGAATTCAAGAAGGTAAATATGCCTACATTCAATGGAGAAAGTAAGTTGGGGAAGGAGGCTGAAGCATGCCTTCTTAAAATGAAGAAAAACTTCAAAATCCACAAGTTCTAGGGAAATGAGAAAGCTAGGATTTCCATTTTCAATCTGAATGGAAAAGCTTTAATTTGGTGGGAACACCTCCGGTAAGTGAAGGGACTCAAGGAAAGGAAGTTTGTCTAGAAGAAGTATGACAGGTATTTTAAGCAGAAGTATCTTTCTGAGAGATACTATGATAATAAGAGCAAGGAGTTCCATGAGCTGAAATTAGGAAAATTGTCCATGGAGGAATATGTTGGAAAGTTCCTAGAGTTACTCCAGTATGTGGATTATCTCAGGAATGAGAAGACAAAGATTCATAAATTCTTAAGTGTATTGCCCCATAATTACAGAGACATAATTGAATTCATGTATCACATGAATTTAGATGATGTTATTCAGAAGGATATGCATTGACATGAGAAAAACAAGGGAAGAATTGAAGAACATCAAGCTGGAAGAGGGAATCCTAAGGGAGGGTTTGATTTGAGGACGAAAGAGTTCAAATCTGTACCCTATAGGAATTAGCCAAGGAATGTTTGGTAGGAACATCCAGTGCAAGGCAGATTCCCGCGCGCTATGCCAGCCGCATGAAGGCCTAGAAAACCAATGCAATGTTGGGGATGTGAAGAGAATCATCAGCTGCATGATTTCCCTCATAGGAAGGAACAATCACAAAGGATCCATAAACTTGAAGGAGTTGTAACTATGGATGACATGGCCAAAGCAACTCCTAGAATCTATGCAACTTTGGATGATCATCAAGTAGACCGTCAAGGATGATCATCAAGCATAACATCAAGCCGTAGTAGTTGAAGTTGGAGGTAATATTTCCATGCAGTATGTTTCTATTTTAATATACCCAGTTTTGAGTCATGGTTATATTCATCCTAATATTGTTGAAGTTTGTGCGCTTAAGAAAAGTAAGCATAGTTAGTCATGGCTAGTTCATTTAACCACTGGGACAAAGAGGAAAGTGAGTGAGATGGTAGAAAGATGCTTGTTAATGTTGGGTGTTGTCTGGAATGTACATCCATCCTTGGAACATAATAATTATTGCATATCCCATTATTTTCTTTTGGAAATAATGAGACCCCATTATTTTTGTTGCTTTTAAAATTTATTACTTGTAGATTCCTTCGAATAATTTTAAATTCATCTTCATTCAGTTGTAACTTCGTTCCTTAATTTTATCTTCAAAGGGTTTATTTTGGTTCCGATGGCTTAAGTTATCAATTATGGTGCTTCCAACGTCTTAAAGCTAATTTTTGATATGTTGATGTTGGATGCCGGAAATTAGGAATTCATTTTTTTTCCAATTTTACAATCCAATATTTCAATCCCAATGTTTCCGAGGTTAACTTCAGACATTGGAAGTCAAGATACTTTTCCTTGTGTGTATTCTACATTCGATATTCCGATCCTGATATATCTGATGTAAACATTGGAATGCAGGAATCAGGATGATTTTTTCAATAATTTGCATTCCCTACTTTTTGATCCCGATGTTCTCGACATTAACGTCAGATGTCGAAAATCGGATAAAAACTTATTTTATATTTAATTTTATGATTTTATGACCCCAATACCTTTTAAACCTCGGACTACAGACATTGGAAGGTTGTTTTGAATGAGATAATTAAATCTCTCGATGTTTTCCTTTCGACATAATCCTCCGAACCTCGTACATCAGACATTAGAAATCCATTTTTCACTTTATTTTTATGCCGATACACGTGGTGAATCCATTAAAAGGGCGAATTAAACTCGTAATTAGTACTCGTTTAATGTTAGTTTGGTGCTTATCTTCTTTACATTAAATGGTGATGGGATATTAATTTTTTTGGAATATATGCTCGACACATAGATTATTGTTAAAAAATTACCATCAATTTTTACGCTATTATTCTGTGCAGAACCCTGAAATTACAGTCGATTGTATATTCTATTCAATAGAAGTTTTATAGTTTTTTTAGGTATTTGGATTATTGAAATTTTCTTTTCTATTAGCTTTGTTTTGAATTAAATTTTTTCTTATCATGGTCTGTTTATGTAGGAAAAATACACAATTGACATGGCTCCTAGGGAAAAGTCCAAGGTAGTTGCCGATGAAGTTAAAACCAGAGATCCCAACTTTGAGATTTCTGGAATGGATATCCTCAATGTTTATAATGGGAAACCATTTATAGTATTTTTGATAATGAGGGCTTTTTGCAGTTTGGGGATGATGCAGAGGTGTTCCAAAAGATCAAAAATTCAAATATTCATGCCATTGATGCGCGACTAGCTGTGATGCCTTATATGGATGAGGTAAAGTGGATGATATATTTTGCAGACTTAGCTTCCAATTCCTTCTAGGATTTGAGCCACGCTCTATTTGCATATTGTTAACTAGAAAATCTCGCCCGGATATATGCATTGAAGATCCCAGAGTAGCTACTAATGACAAGAGATATTGGTTGCATATGAAAATCAATTCAACCTGGTGGAAGTTTTAAAGGGATGGTGGTTTGACCTAGATAGTTTTGTTGTCAAATCCAACAAATTATATCCTATACAACATCTTAGAGAACTGATCAAATTGTTGGCTACCATGCTTTCCCGCTTTTATAGATTAGATAATTGCTCCTAGTTTAGATTGGAGTGGGCACCTTCGGTCCACGACATCACTACACATGAATAGGTATTAATTGGGCACAAATATTCTCCATTAATTTAAAGGATGCCATAGCATTGGTGAAAAATGCCCATGCAACTAGGAAGCCTAAGTTTTACATGTCCACCTTTTTGTTTGATATCATGTGTGCATCTTTTACTTATCCATCGATGGGATGGCATTGGGTGGTTGAAGCACCTCCGATTCACATTTATTGTGCAATACTGTGGGATGATAATTATAAAGACCATATCTATGAAATTTGTGATAAAAGTTTTAGCACTGTCTATCTCATTATTTTAAAGAAAAATGCACCAATGCTTTTTGTAGAAGTAAGGGAGTTGATAGTCATTATGGGTGATTGGTATGGTATGGAGTTTTTCACTTATTTGAGGATTTGGGGACACAATTCATTGCACCTTATCCCTAGGTTTGTCCCAGATAGAATGAATCTGGAAGAAATTTCCCATTAGACTACAGTTGATGGGATTCATGACAGGTGCTCTTCACTTAAAAATAAAGTCATGGCCTAAATTCCCATTATATATAGGTCATTTGGTTATCCAGAATGCACCTCATGCACACTTGATGGCATCCCAGTTACAAGAATTGAAGTTTGGTTTAGGTCATAAGAGGATGCATGATCTTAGGCATTTTGTGGAAAATAATTTCTCCACAGCTCAAATTAAGACATCCTATATTCATGAGACTGAACCTGATGATTCCTTGTATCAAGAGGTATCAAATTTTGAAGAAGTGCTTAGAAAAATTACTGAACCAAGGAAAAGGGCCTTGATTCATGAAACATAGAATGCACAAAAGATAATTGTCCTAGAGGAAAGGAACAAGCTTTTTGCAGCTGAGGATAGTTTGAAGAAGGAACACATGGAGGTTAATAACAAAGCTATTATTGTTAGTTATTCAAAGTCCAAGGCCCTAGAGCAGTAGTTTTCACAGAAGTTAAAGTCTAGTGCCATAAGCCTTCGATGTCTGCTTAGTCTTTATTCAAGCTGATGCATTAGGATGACTTTCTCAGAAGTAAGTTATCTCAATCTGTCAAACCTTCTGTTGGTATTGGTTCTTTTTCTCAGAGTATTTCCTACTTGGAAATAAAGCAGGAAAAGGTTTCAAATCCTATAGTTCCTAAACCAGCTCCTACTAAAAATATTGTTCAAAACAAGTTATACAATTTGATGAGAACTTCATACTCAAAACGAGAACTCTAGCCATAAAAAATCATATTTTTATATGTTAAAAACAACAAAACAACCCTTGATTTGAAAAGTGGTGCTACCAGTAGCATGTTTTGTTTTTTCGAAGCCAAATTTACAAACTTTTTCAAACCCCAATTGATGTGGTTACAATCAAAATCCTAAATCAACCCCTCAATTAAAAAGTGGTGCTCCCAAAATCACCCTTATTTGACAGGGAGTTAAAATTAAACCTTGTTTCAAATTGTGATCCTAGCAACATACATCATTACAACGAAACTCCTAAAAATAAAATAAAAAATGCAAAAACAAAAAATAAATGACATAAAGCACATTAAAAACAATTGTATATAAAAAAACAAAAAAACAAAAAAACATTAAGATATAATTAAATTAAAAAATTTAACCTTAATTAAAAAATTTAGACTAAATATTAAAATCCAAAACAAAACATTTAAAAAAAAATATATTAAAAAATACAAAACAAAACATACAAAAAAGAATTTAAAAACAAATATTAAAAAACTAAAAAACAAAACCATATCAAAAAATAGTAACTAAAAAATAAAAAAATAAGTTAATCTTCATGAAATTTTGAAAAAAAAATAAATTTGAATATTTAAAAAAAAATTAAATTAAACATCAAAATCAAAATAAAACATTAAAACATTAATAAAAGAAATAAATATTAAAAAATTACACAAGAAAACCATATAAAAAAAAAATTGAAAAAACTATAATTAAAATAAAAATATCAAACTATATAAAAACAAATAATAAACATTAAATGAAAACAAATCAAACAATATATAAAACAATTATAAACAACATATTAAATAACAACGTTAAAACAATTTTATATGTATGTTTTGATTTGGAGTGGGGAGGGCATAGAGGGGGTGTGATTCTGCGAATCGTGCCACCCCCTAAGCGCCGTTCCAAGTGGCGGCGACGCTCTATGCTTTCCCCACTCCATATTAAAACATATGTATACCGTGTTTTTAACATTGTTTTTTATTTTTTCCTCTCTGAAGAATTCTTTGGGCACTTGTTGGATAGTTGCACCTTCTCTTCCACGCTATGGGATCGCAGTGACATGACCTTTAGAAGAAGTGATCGGGTCAGAGATTACCTAGATTAGTCCATTAAGGAATGAAACTCTAAAGTCTTCACGAATTAGATCATTCTGACTATGTGGCAAATGTTTCCAGGGATGGTCATATGGAATGTTTGAAATGAAAGAAATCATTGTATCTTCAGGGATAAAAAACACGACTTAGAAGTAATATGGAAGAAGCTGGTCAATAATATGAAAGAAACTATAAGAATCATTACAGGAGGGGATAAGGACAGAGACCTTTCGGAGGGGGATCTATGCATTGCTTTGGGTTGGGGGTGATGCAGAGCTGACCTGGAGGGTCCGTGCATAAAATCTAAGATTTTCCAGCCTTCCAGTCCAAATTTCTGGTCCCCTCCTATGACGCAGGTCTTCAAAGTTAATTTTAACGGGGTTTCCTGTGGAAATCCGGGAGTGGCAGGTTTGGGTGGTGTTTGCAGAAATGCTGCTGGTAGTATCCTGAAAGTTTTCTTCGGTCACCTCGGAATCGACTCCAACAACTTGGTTGAGTTGGAAGGCCTCATTCAGGGCATCCACCTGGTGGTCAACAAAGGTTGGTTTCCGGAAATTTTGGAGGGGGATTCCAACATTATTATCCACATGGCCAAGAAGTTGGCCAACGGCCAATCCCCAACAAAATTTTTAACCAGTTGGCGTCTTCTGCACAGATTGGATCACTTGAAAACCCTTCTCTTGAGTCATAATGCTATCAAGTTTAGCCATGTTCGACGGGATGCCAACAAGGTGGCAGACCTTTTGGCCAACCAGGGAATTAATGGAGGTGGGGCCCTCTCGGTTGGTATTCTGGAAGACCATCGACAAGACTCGAGCGAAAGGATTGCTCTGTATCTTTCTCCTTATCTCGCCATTATTTTATGTTTAATGATCTTTTATGGGGAAGACAGTTTCATGATAGATAATAGGTACAAGATGAAGACTGACTGAAGAATTGCGGGCAAGCCATTCCTGATCTCTCTGGTTATTTATAGATTCATGGAGGAGAGCCTGAATGGTAGTGTTCTGTCATGTATAAGGGTTATCCCTCCTTATGCGAGTAGTAAGGATTTTGGGGGGATTGTGTTTGACAGATTCTCTTTAGTTCATCCGCCTGATCATTCCAGGGCTAGGGTGATGGCTCCTAAGCATAATGCCTGTTCCGAGACTGTTCTGGGTTCTGGTTTTGGTAAGCTGAGGGGTAAAGCAAAGCGTTATGTTGAGAGAGGAAATGATCATGGCCGGGTTATTAGTGCTCAATCTAGGGCCCTAGAGGTTGCTATGTTCTTCCGTCAACGTATTCCCTCTCTGGTTCGGGACGAGTTAGAACAGATAGAGCAAAGGTTGTGGGACACAGTGAGGACCATTCCGGTTGATAATATTTGCTGAGAGGTGGAGGACTGGGTGGTCGATCCGAGAACTACGGCAGGCAGAGCTTATGCCTACGATTGTATGCTGATGGTTTATTGGGTCATCAAGAATCTCCTGGTTCATGTCACAATGTCTGACTATCATAAGCACTAGGGAGATGAGGATCCGGTCCGTGCCTGGAAGGCGCACAACGCCGATGCTCGATTGATGCACCTCAAGATTGATGCGATAGCCAAAAATACTGGCTTGAATTTTGTCTATCCCAGGATAGAGGACGCTGAGTTGGCTGGTCCCAGCACTCATCGCAAGCAAGCTACTACGCAGAAGCCGCAGGTGGACAAGACCGAGGGGACGAATGAGAAAGGAAAATAGAAGGTGGAAGAGGGAAACGATGACGCAGCTGCTCCCTGATCTTGTTTTGTTGGTGCTGGGAACCTTGGTGGTTACTGGTTACTCTTTCTTCCTTTATCGGCTTTATTGTATGTTCAGGGTTGTTATTTTGGGTAGACTGTATCAAGAATTTTGGGGTTGGCATTGGGGCTAGTACGTTTATGGCGCCCTGGTTGTTCTGCTAAGGGTTTTTTGCTAAGAATGACAGTGAACTGTAAGTCGATTGTTGCACTGTAAGCGTTTTATGTACTCAGTTTCAAAGGAGTAATATAGTTCTTTTTATTTACAAAAAAATATTGTTTTTTATTTTTATTTTTTTGTTTTATTAATGTTTTTATATTGTTTGTTTGTTTTTTTTTAATTTTTTTTTTTATATAGTTTTTATATTGTTTGTTTGTTTTTTTTTAATTTTTTTTTTATATAGTTTTTTAATTTTTATTTTGTTTTTTAAAATGTTTTGTATTATATTTTTTTCATTTGTTTTTTTAAATGTTTAGTTTAGTTTTTTATTATTTTTTTTTATGTCCCCGAAGGGGATCATATATGTTTCGCTGAGTCCCTATTATTTAGCCAGTAGGTCTTTAAATTTTTCATCCAGTTTATAGTTCTTCTATAGTTTAAAATATATTTTATTTAACAAAAATTTAAAAAATTGAATTTTTTGAATCTTTATTGGTTGCAGGTTGTGATGTCATCCTCGTTTTTTCCTTCCCGGGAGGGGGCGGTGGGATGACATCACCTGGGGCAGAGAGTTTCAGACTTTCCTGTTGTTGTCAGTCATTTAATGATTATTTATAAAAGTCACTTTAGTTTACATTGGGTTGTCATGCAATATTACTAGTCTAGGGTTCTCAAATCCTTAGTTATTATGGTTGGTGAGTTTGCCTTTCTTGATTTCATTGTCCGGTCAAATCTAAATCCAAACTACATTTATCAGGTTCTCAAATCCTTAGTTATTATGGTTGGTGAGTTTGCCTTTTTTATTTCGTTGTATGGTCAAATCCAAATCCAAATTACAAACTACATTTATCACATTTTGCAGTTTTCGGTGAGGATGTCATGACTTGTCAATCAATTTTAATAGTTGTGGCAGTTCATGATTACGATGCTTCAGTGCATTCGTACATCCCTCTTCTATCAATGAATCTTAAGCTCGATCATCCATAACTGAATCACAATCATAAAGATGAAAATAAATATCTAAATCAACTGCTGCTGAGTCAACTGTATCTGGACTTGGCTCTGCTTACTTTGCTGTTGAGCCAACATCATAACTTGCTGGATCGACAAAAGCTGCTACGGGTGTGCTGGACCTGGAAATATATCTACCTTTGCTTTTGCTGATGGTGGTTCTTCTACTGCTCCTGCTTAACTTTAGGTACTGTATCCTTTGCATTTGTCTTTCCTAGACGAGGCTTTGTCTCTACTGGATCAACTGCTTAATTTTATGTTTTTGTAGTCCCAAAACTGCATATATGCATGTTTCCCTGCCATCCATTAAAGAGAGCCAAACAGACCCCCTAAATTTTATATAAACCTACACCTTGGAAAAAATTCGATAAGCATTGTTATTGAAAGACACATCCACCATCATTACCAAGTAGAGAAAACTACAGCCTTTATTATTCCCTGCCCTGCAGGGAATTAGTAATCGCTATGGTTTTGATAACTGTGCAGTGACCGCATCAGTTCACAGAACGATAGGAGTCTCTCTCAGAATAGAATTAGAAGCTACAAACAGTCCACTCCGTGCCTTCTTTGTCGATCTCCTCTGGAAATTATACAGACATCAGCCAAACGTTTTTGCTATAAGAGCGAGGAAGGTGGCTCTTCAAAGCAATTAGCATTTATCTTCGTAGAGCTATGCTTTTGAGGGAATAGAGCTAGGCGAGATAATTGGGAGCAGGATCTAGCTAGGGTAACGTGGGTAACATGGGGGAAGGGATTTGTTCTAAACTTGGTGAACTTAAGCACACTTCATGTCCAAAAATAAAATATATCCTTTCAGTGTGTAGCCCCACTAGGAGCCTTATTGGTACACACCTAACCTATAACAATTGGTTGAATTCGTCTGAAGGTAGTTAGACAAGATGGACACATCCATAACCAATGCGGAGTCTTTGGAACAAGAGGTGACCTAGATCGGTCAGACCTGGAGTAGCACGCATGATTAGTGCCAAGAAAAGTAAACTTTGGGTCAAGGCATGACAATATTGCTTGGAAACTTGGATAAAATACCTATAGCGGAGGCAAGAGGTCTGCTATAGTGGAGGAGGAGATCATGTCTTTGGTTTGCATCTTTGTATATTGCTGGTCATCTATATTGAGGAAGCTTTGCTGGGTTTTACCCCATGAGGGTTTCCCAGGATAAATTTGTGTCTCTTGTGTTTATGCTATGCTTGTTGTTTCTTCAGTGATCCTGTATATGCTATTATTGTGAAATGGAATGTAATGCTGCTATTTTCTGTATTAGCATATTAAATTTTAACACTTCCCAACTTAAATTTTGAAATTTTGAGATTCTCGTTATTTCCATCATTTTGTTTATTCATGGCAGTTGGATCTTCCCCGAGAGTCAATACATTAGGTTTCCATATTAACAATGTTTCATCTATACCTGTTACATCGTAATTTCCCACCTTGTGAGCATCAGTACTCTTTGGACTATAGGATCCATTTTTCTGACTCAGATCCACTTTATATCCTTCAGACACACTATTTTCCCAATTTTTTTCCCTGTACGCTAGCTGCATCACTACAGTGAGCGTACCCACGAGTTGCATCACTATAGCCCGCGAGTAGCATGTAAAATGGTAAAAATCACTAGTTTATTACTTTTTACTCCAAAAAAGCGGTCATAGGGTGACCTTTGGCCCTCCATTTTCCTCGAAATGCCTCGATGTGTCCTTTCACCTACCTTTGGGAGGACTATATATTGAGCACATATGGCTTATGGACGGGAGGAGAAGGAAGAGCAAGAGAACTCTAGTGGATTTTTGCCTTATCTTGAGTCTACACTCATTGATCCTTGTAGTTGTGAACTTTCTATGTTCACCTTCCAAACTCCTATCACAGTTTGAGTTTTCCATTCCATGGAGGATTGAAGTGGTGGAGGCACAAGTGGATTGATCCAGATCTTGGTTCAAATTGGTTGCCGGAAAGAGGTCGTATCACATTGTACTTCTTGTTATTTATTAATAGAAATACTCATATTCTCGTCCATTAATGTTGTGAATGTTGTTTATATTACATTGGGTTTCATTTACTTATAATATCATGGAACATTGCTATTGATGATGTTAATGTTGTTTATATATTGTATGTACTTGTCGTATATTGGCTGTCAAGCTTAATTTGCAGGTTCAAGTGCACAGATTGGAAAAGCTCCAACGGGGATCTACATCAAACGTTTGGATCGAGGTTGGTTATATTCGTCATTATATTAGCATTGTCATTTATATAGCATAGCTTTGAGAATTGAGTTAATTTCTAGTAGTCAGTTGTCTTTTGTGGTCGACCCCAAGCCATAGTGAGTTTTCTCCAACACAGAAATGGCGATTCGCTGGGGAAAACATCCATGTTTGGGGATTTTAAGGCATTAGTCCTTATTTAGAGTTGCTGTTTGTCGAAGCTATGTGTCACTAATTGGCCGTTGAGATATACTATAGAAAATTGGTTTTTTCTGAGCCATTGGACTCTTTGTTTGCCCATTTGATTTTCCTTACCCGCGGGTGAGCTTAGCTTTGCCCGCGTACACCCGCCTCTGTTTACACTACTGCTCGTGGGTACCCATAGGTATTCCTTCGACAATAGCGTACAACTCCGACTTTGGTTATTTCATAACCTTTGGTTGTTGCTGGGTTGGCTTTGGATGATCCTGAGTCTTTATTGGCCTGATTCTTGACTATTCCATGCCTTTTTTGTGACCATAACTCTTCTTTTCTCTTGGTTGAGCCTTGTTGGTTTTTTACCCATACTTGAATTTAGCCTTGTTGGTTTTTCCTATTTAGCTCCCCCCTTTGGCCGGGTCTTACTGTTTGAGATCTGCTGGGTTGTCTTAGTGATCTTCTCGGCACTTCAGTGACTAAATAGTAGGATTTTGCTTGCATTTTTCATTTCTTTCTATTGAAAAATACAATTTTTTTTTTGCATTTTCCTTTTTTCTTATAAGAGAAAATACATTTTTTTTTTTTACTTTTATGTACTGCATCTTGCATTGAGTGCCTACTGCTTTCATTTAGGTTCTGCTTGTGCATTGAAAGTATAAAAGAGTTGCATTTTTATTTTGAAACCGTTGGATTGATTTTGCATGTTAGTGGCATTGTTTTTATTGGATAGATGAGTCTGGGGTTTGGACGATTTTGCATATTATTGAGTCATATACATCACTAGTTTCACGACCATATCCTTTGAGTAACCAAAACCATTAAAATTAACGCTTAATCTTAAAATTGATTAGACCGATTTTATTTATAGGGTACACCAACTAGCATAGGTTTATAGTCTTGGAATAGATCATTGTGAGTAAACATTCCAAGACTACTAGATGAAACTTTATGTGTCTGACCAGGGAGTGGTGAAGTCCATGGTATATATCAGTGTTCTCAGGAAGCTCTACTCAGACCAGATTTAAGCACGAGGTCACGGGAGGTTGGTTGCGGAGATATCCCTCCAATACCGACTGAACATGGGAGATATTTCCAGGATTTGTTCATATCTGGGGACTCTTGGGGGATTTGACCCTCATTGAGTTTTGGGCTCAGCTACCCTTCCCATACGATGGATCCCACCTGTAACTATCCCCCTGAGCATTGGTTATACTGCGGTGACCATAGTTTCCTTACCTAGGTATCTCATAGGGTACTTGCAGTGGTTATACTGTTTGTGTCCTAAGTCACATAGGGGTTGGACAACACAATTGTTTGTTGCCGAGGGTTACGGCCCTTTGCACGCAGTGAAGCCTGGGTGCCTCTATAATTTATTATGCTACCTCCGACTATAGTTTGGGAGTCTCAAGCCTCTCCTAGGTGAGACATACCGACTCTAGTGTCGGGAGCTCATTTAGCTACTCTGTTTGTCTGCTCGTGGCTGTAGTTTCTCTAGGTGTGTGCTTTTGATTTACTGTTTTTGGTCGATAGTTGGCCTTTAGGTGACGTTTTGATTTTATAGTCTCTCTGAAGTGCACATTCTGGAACGGGAGAAATCCCGACCAGTCCATCGGGTAGAGTTGAGCACACTTTAGACACCCCTAACCCTCGAGAGGCATGGGGGGGTGATCCACTTGAGACCCAACCTAGTTTGTTTGGTCCAGATCCACTCGAGACTCATCTTACTTTGTTTGGTCCAGACCCACCCGAGGACGACCCGTTCGATCCTTTGTTTCCACATAATTATTTATATGGGATGCCACAGTTACATGATGACACAGGCCCTATGTTCAACCCTACTGCATTCTCATACGGTATGCCTAATTACAACACAGTTGATCCTTCCATTGCTTTTGGTAGTCACGCTGGCACTAGTGATGGTGTTAGCAACACTGCACCCACTGGGGGCAATACCCTCGCTGGGGGCACCACATTGTCCACTCACACACATAGTATGGGGATTGGTCATGTTCCTCCTAACAATGCTAATGTTGGAAGACGACCTCCTCCCAGGACTACCCAACCTAATAGGAACATTGTTCGCAACACGACTCGCCATCCACAACCTAATACACATGCCACTACCCGTCAACATAGGACCACTTTCGCGAATGTTAATGCTCCTCCCAATCACGGGGGTGGACATATACCGCATACTTTTGCGTCCACTACCGCTACTAGTAATGCTAATGTAGGAGGTGGAAATATATCTTATCCTCATGATCATAACGCCACCATTCCTGCTACTAGTAACACCCATGTTGGGGTTGGGAATACATCTCATGCTTATGGTCACCACACGACTGCTCACGCTAATCCTAATACTTATGCTGGGGGTGGGAACATACCTCACCATTATGGTCATTACAACACAATTCCCGCCATGAATAGTACGTACACGCCCCATACTTATGGTGGAAACCCTTACTACAACACAGTCGGTGCTGGCCACCAGTATAACCCACCTCAATATGGACCTTACTCTCACACGGGTCAGGTCGGAGGAGGTTACCAACCTTATGTCCATGGTCAAGCTTATAGTTCGTCAGGTCCTCATTATCAGCAGTTTAATGCTCATGGTCAAGCTTTTGGTGCAGCTTATAATTCGGTTTCGTTCAACCAACCTTTTATGGGGGCTTATAATCAAGCTTTCCAGCCACAGCTCCTATTCCTTGCACGTTTGAATCTTCCAGATTTTTCAAAGCTCACGAATGATCCAGTGTGTCACGACCCTAGTTGGCCTCCGGTCCCTACCAAGCTCCCTTTGCACATTACTAAGTTTGAGGGGAAAGGCGGTGAGGATCCAGGAGATCATGTCACAACGTTTCACCTTTGGTGCTCCTCAAACTCGTTGAATCATGATTCCGTTAGATTATGACTATTTCAATGCACCCTCATGGGGGCAGCCGTGAAGTGGTATGTTGAGTTGCCTGGGAACACTTATAGGGGATTCAATGAGATCACTTTGGTTTTCTTGGATCATTTCCAGTTGCCGGTTCGCTATGATATTGGTACTGAACTTTTGTTGACCTTCCATCATAATAAGGCCACACATATTTCTGACCACGTTCAAGAGTGGCGTCGATGGAAGCGATTAGTGAAAGCCAACATTCCTCCAACATTTTTGTTGGAATGGTTCCTCAAGTCTCTACTTCCATATATTTCTAAGGATGTTTCGATGTCCGGTATTATGACTGAGGAGCAAGCCATCTTAAAATTCCAGCAGTTGGATTTACTATACTCTTAGTCTGGCATTTTGTATGACATCATTCCTGACGCATCGCGAACACGACATGAGCCCAAGTCAGTTCTTGGACCACATGTCGATGGCATCGTGGGATCCGCAAGTACTCACCCTATATATTTGGTGGCAAATCAAATGCAAAATTTATCGCTACACCAGTCTACTTCCAGACAGGTCCACACCTTGTCCACTTCCACCCCGTCGTCCGATGTACATAGTGTGCAATTGATGAAACCGTCAGGTAACCAGCAACCTGGTGGTATGAAAAAGGGGAGAAACAACCGTAAGGGTAGAAATAATGGGAACAACAATAGCAATCGCAATACCCCTCGTAAAGAGAATGCCAACCCTCGTCAGGAAGGCGGAAATGATGGTGAGGACCGCAAACCTAGGCGTAAGGTGAAGTTTCCTTGTAAGATTTGTGGGGAAGATCATCTTACTCACTTATGTTCTCGAATCGAAGAAGCATCGAATTATTTGGCACAAATCCCAACTGTGTTAAAGGATCCCCTTCCTCATCATCAAAACATGGCTTCGCATGCTCCCACCACTGGTTATGGACCTATTGAGACTGCAACGTCTTCTTCCAATACTAGTGGTTATGGATGTGTGAATATGGTTCAATTGGAGGTTAGTGTTGCTACTCATCAACGTGAGTATGGTGTACCACAACCTAATATGGGGAGTGAGCCGCCCCCTCCTCCTGATAATTCCTTGCATATCGAGAAGCCCTCCATTATGCCGCGGATACCAAAAGGTGTTCTTAAGCGCTCTACGCATAATCCTAATGCCCGAGCCGCCCAGAACTACTCCATTGTAGAATATTTGGGCCAAACTCTGTGCGCCATGTCGGCTCTTGAATTTTTGCAGGTGTGTCCTTCTCAAAGGCATGCCCTTTTGAGTGCGTTAGGAGTTCAGGATGGGGGGAGTCCCAGTGTTATCAAGTTCGACACTATTGATGTTCAACCTCACTTACCTTACCACGTGGATTTTCAAATCCAGGTGGCGTGCCTTTAGAATTTTTCCAAACGTACGATGGTTGAAGAAGGTGCTTCAATGTCAGTGATGTTGTTAGCTTGTTGGAAAGCTCTCGGATCTCCTCCTCTACTCACGTCTAGAACCATGCTCACTGCATTTGACGGTCGGTCATTTAAGCCACATGGAATTATCCCTTCCCTTGTTTCCTGCTTGGGAGGTAAATATGTGCCTATTGAAGTCGAGGTGGTTGATGCACCCATCGACTACAACCTTTTACTGGGTCGGAATTGGATGTACGGTATGAAGGCTGTCGCGTCTACTATATTCAGAGTTATTTGCTTTCCTCACAAAGGCAAGATTGTGACTATCGATCAGCTGGATTTCGTTAATCCTCCTTCCACAGCATCCACAGGATCCGTAGTCTCGCAAGTTACCGATTCTCAGTCGGCAACTGGGAACATCGGTGCTGGTATGTACCCTTCATTGATGGGATCTTATGATTTCCCTTCACCTATGAATTTTATTGGAACCATCTCCGACGATGCGTCTCCTCCTTTGAATAATGTACCATTCCAGACTTCCTATTTTAATGATCCGTTGACTTTACCACCTACGAGTTCTACGTCTGGAGACATTACACACGCTGGGATGTCTATGCCACTATATGTAGCTAAGATTGCTTACCAAGATATTCAACAAGCCACTGCAGAGCCGGATCTCTCTTCTTTTCAAACGGTCGAGGAAGATCCCGTTACACTGCCAGTTTGGGCAGCCAACTGATGTTGTTCGTATGATTGCCTTGATGGTACTTTACCTTCAGATGAAGCTATTATGGAGGTAATGTGTGGTAGTGAGAGGCCTTGGGAGGATATGCACCATCGATCCTATTTCCTTCCCAACCTTGATCTCGTCGAGCAAGAAGAGTTTAGGACGACTCTTGCAGAGATGGTTGGTCACCCTGTGGCTCTTTTGAGTTCACATGAGATTTATGTAGAGGGGAATATGGCTAATATTTCCCCACTACATCGATCAACATCTCTCGCACTCCCGGAAAGATTGAGAATGTCTACATCGGTGATGATTGCACTTCCGAGGAGGTCGCTATTTACACTGAGTTGTTTACAGAACTCCGGGAAGCTTTTGCTTGGTCATATGAGGAGATGCCAGGAATAGACCCCCGCATTGTTGAACATGAGATTAGAATGTATCGTAACGCTAAACTGGTTCGACAACGCTTACGTGCTGTGAATCCTAGGAAGGCAACCGCTATCAAGGTGGAGGTGGAAAAACTGCTCAAAGCTGGTTTTATCTACCCCGTTCCCCTTACAGAATGGGTGTCAAAGCCTGTTCCCGTGGACAAGAAGCAGGGAACAATCCGTGTATGCACTGATTTTAGGGACTTAAACCGTGCATGTCCGAAAGACAATTTCCCCACTTCGTTCATTGATCAGATCTTGGATGCTTGTGTGGGAAGTGAGATTTTTTCGTTCATGGACGGCTTTTCAGGCTATAATCAGATCAAACCCGAGGACCAACATAAGACTGCTTTCATTTGTCCTTGGGGAACGTTTGCATATCAGAAAATGCCCTTTAGCCTTAAAAATGCCGGAGCTACGTTTCAGCATGCCATGACTTATGCCTTTCAGGATCTTAAAACGATTATGGAGGTTTTCTTGGATGACCTTACCCACCATTCTCGCAAGAGAGTGGACCACCCCAAGCACCTCCGTATGATTCTTGAATGATGTATATTCTACAAAATTCGATTGAATGCCAATAAATGCATCTTTGCTGTCAGGACTGGTCGCCTTATAAGCTTCATAGTTTCGAAAGAGGGTATTAGAGTCGATCCTATGAAATTTGAGGCAATACTTCGGTTTCCTCCTCCGCGCAACTTGTTACAACTTCAGAGCCTCAAAGGGAGAGCTACTTTTCTACGTCATTTTGTAGTCAATTATGCTAATCTTACCAAAGCTTTCACGTGCTTGTTGAAGAAATACACACCGTTTATCTGGGATGAGTGAGCCCAGTAGTCTTTCGATGCCCTTAAGAAAGATTTGGTATCGGCCCCTATGCTTCGTCCACCAGACTTAGCACGTGATTTTATCCTTTATGTGGCTGTATCTCAAGAGACGATTGGCATGGTCTTGGTTCAGGTTGATGATGCGCTCATCGAGCATGTTATCTATTACCTTAGTCAAAATTTAGTAGACGCTAAACTAAGATATACTCATGTGGAAAAATTGGCGCTTGCGACTGTTCTTTCAGTCCAATGGTTACGACATTATATTTTGCTTCGAACAACCACAATCATAGCTCACATCAATCCATTTCAGTTCGTGTTATCGCGATGCCTTATAGGGGGAAGTACAATAAATGGATTGTGATCCTTTAGGAGTTCGATCTCGAGTTCGCCTCGGCGAAGTCGGTGAAATCGTTGGTGTTTGCTGAGCTTATGTCGGACCTTCCGAGACTTGATGAGGATGTCATCCATGAATATTCCTTTCTGGATGAACACTTGTTTCTTATCTCGTCAGAGGACTCTTGGTATGGGGATGTCATTGTATATCTCCAAACTTTGAAGTTCCTTTTGCATTATTCACGGGATGAGCGATGACGTGTGAAACATCACGCTAAATATTATATTATCATCGGTGACACTTTGTATTGCCGAGGAAAGGATTCTATTCTCCGTAGTTGCTTGAATCACGAAGAAGCGGAGCATGTGCTTAATGATTTCCATGCTGGGGCGTGTGGCGGTCACTTATCCGAGCTTGCTACAACCCAACGTATTATGCGAGCTGGTTACTTTTGGCCTTCAATATTTAAAGATTTCATTAACACTGTGAAGATATGTCACCCTTTCCAGGTGTTTTCTCAGAATATACACTCGCATCCAACGCCCCTTCATCCGATCATCACTGTCGGTCCCTTCACCAAGTGGGGGGTGGATTTCATGGATTGCAAACCAGCTTTGGCTGGGGGGCATCACCATATTATAGTGGCCGTCTACTACTTTTCCAAATGCGCTGAGGCCATGCCTACCGTAAAAGCCGACGGCACTACTGCAACCCATTTCATGTTCAATCAGATTATTACTCGGTTCAGTATTCCGAAAGAGATTGTCACTGACCATGGCAGTCACTTTCAAAACAAGATGATGGAGGATTTGTCTCTCAAGCTTGGGTTTCGTCAAGAACACTCATCTTCTTACTATCTCCAAGTGAATGGTCAGGTTGAAGCAGTTAATAAGTCTTTGAATACCATTCTCCAATGTACCATCCAACAAAGCAAGAATAATTGGCATATTATGTTATATACTACTTTGTGGGCATATCGAACCGCAGTAAAGACTGCCACTAGGTTCTCACCGTTTCAACTAGTACATGGTGTGGAGTCGATTTTACCAATTGAATGCGAAATCCCTTCGCTTAAACTGGCCATAGATATCCTCCCTGATATGATGGGTATTGAGCAACGTTTAATCCAGCTTGAGAAACTTGATGAGCAACATCGAGATACCACCATGGCTATAGATGCCAATAAACGTCGTGTTAAGGTTCAGTACAATAGGTCTGTCCATCCCCGGCAGTATGCTGAAGGTGACTTGGTCCTCTTATATGACCAAGCTAAAGAACCCTTGGGGGCAGGCAAGTTTAACCCCATGTGGCACGGTCCTTACATTGTGAGGCGTGCCCTGGAAAAAGGAGCCTATGAATTAGAGGACTATGAGGGGAATGTCTTGAAGGAGCCTAGGAATGGGCTCTACCTGAAGCGGTATTACGCTTGCACTTCTAGTTCGAGCTAATACCTTTGTATACTATTGTATAGTTTTTTCTGTACATAGTTTAGCTTGCTTTTGGTGTTCGGGTCTACTGATTAGCTTCCGTTTGTTTAACAGATGTTAGCAGAATTTACTACGTTCTTAGGTTTCGCGTATGGTGCTAGTCGTCATACGCAGTAGCTTGCTTCTGCTTCCTGGATTATTTATTCACCTGAGAATCTAGTTGTGTCTTCAGGAGGTGCCTGTCTCGGTCCTACATCTAACAATGTGGCTGAGTATGGTGCCGTGATTGAGCTACTTCGGGATTCTATTTTGCATGGCATCCAGTCTTTAGAAGTCCGCTTGGATTCACAACTGGTTGTGTCTTAGTTGAATGGTCAGTACCTGTTAAAATTTAATATGCTAAGACAGAAAATAGCAGCATTACATTCCATTTCACAATAATAGCATATACAGGATCACTGAAGAAACAACAAGCATAGCATAAACACAAGAGACACAGATTTATCCTGGGAAACCCTCATGGGGTAGAAAACCCAGTAAAGCTTCCTCAATATAGATGACCAGCAATATACAAAGATGCAAACCAAAGACATGATCTCCTCCTCCACCATAGTAGACCTCTGATCCACAAGTGCACCTCTCTCAAGTGTGTGAGTGTATCAAATGAGGAACATACCTCCTCTATTTATACACTACACTGACATGTATTTTACACAAGTACATGTAGGCTCGTATTTAACCATTAGATTAAATACCCTATTATAACTAACTGGGCCGACCCCCACATGGTGGGTCTAATAACCCTAGTTACCACAACCAATTCGGAGGAATAAACATCTCTGGATTCATAGTATAATCACATCGGAGGTATGGAACATCTCCGGAATAAATAATATACAAATATAATATTCTTAGAAGTTACAATATTCAACAGTACCGCGTGAGAGATCCTACACTACTATGGAAATTCCTAAGGGTAAGACTCTTGGAACGACATTTTGTTTCAATTACATACATTCATGTTTTGAGAAGTTTTAATCATATATATGATGCATACGCTAACTATGTATTAGATTGGCATTTTTCACATCCACTATGAAGCACACAAATAAACGAGACATTCATACATTTGTACATACACACATATAGTAGAACTGGTGAACCAAAGTTTTTTATAAATAATATGTCCAAAAATGGTAGTGTCATACAATACTGGAGCCCGTATCCCTCAAAAATATACATATCGATACGAAAATGGGACCCTGAGATATATACTCTCTACAAGGAGGCCTAGCTGCTGCCCCGACAGGATGAGTCTCATAGTAATACTGCACTGCATTTGCTATACGTTGCTGTAGTCGTACCCAGTTACCCGACACCCCCACTACCTGGCACTGCATATCCTCTGGTAGCTGTGCCACCTCTATCTGTGGTACCCCGGTAGTCATCTGTGATAGATTGTCTCGCAGAGTCTGTAGTGTACACTCTGCTGCAGCACCCTCTGCCTCATCACCCCTGCCCCGACAACGATGTCTCGGGAAGCCCTCGGGTCTCATTGGGCCCTTGTCTACGAGCAAATAGTAAACCAATAGTATATGATACTACCCCCAAAAAGATTTTTGCATTTACATCTATAATAAAAAATCCATACAAATTTAATACACGGAAACCTAAAAAGAGTACTCACCAATGTCTCTGAACACTGCGTCTGGTGGGAGCAGCATGTCACGATCCTGGCGGAAGTCTATCCCTGCATAGGGGTATTCCTCTATAGAAATGACCTGTCGATCCCACCAGTGAAAGAAATCCTCAGTATATGGTGACGCCTGAT
Source organism: Larix kaempferi (assembly GCA_027924585.1). NCBI lineage: Eukaryota > Viridiplantae > Streptophyta > Pinopsida > Pinales > Pinaceae > Larix > Larix kaempferi. The sequence continues at coordinate 29,984,168 of BSBM01000217.1, forward strand.
GACCACCACCCTATCACGTCAAGATCTCTTCCCACCGGGTCAGGGCTGGGTCGTAGAGACTATGAGGAGGGACCTCAACCCTCAGACTGAGCCCCAAAACTCGCTCAAAGAAGAAACTGCACAAGATACTTCCGCATCCGAAGTTTTTTACCTCCCCCTGCTTGCACTCTATCAGTTTGGTCTTCATGGACCCCAGTAGCGTGGTACACCAGTCGAATATCATGGGATGCATACATTATGACACATAAAACATCACTGGACTGGATGCCTGGTGCAGAGCTTTTGAACCAACAATCTGCACTAAGGTAGCCACAATAATCTTCATGCTCAGATTAACTATGGCTCTGATGAGCACCTGACTCCCCACTGCTCGAGTATTTGCGATACAATACTGCTCTATATAGATGGGCATGGTGATCCCACCACCCACAGTACGAGACCGAAGGCTTTCCACCTCACCTCGGTGGGACAAACTAGTAATGAAGTAGATATCTTCCACTTCCAGTGAGAGTATTTGCCCGTCTAGGTTGAAGTTCTGTGCGTCAACGTCTCAGTAGTTTATCAAGCGGTGGAGTAATAGGTTTTGGGCCCTTAAACCCCCTATGCTCCAAAATTTATATAGCCCACATGCTTGCAGCGCTTGTTGTGCACGCACATCATTGCGGATGGCCTCATCCACTTGGTCATGTTCCCTCTCTCTCCACTCTAGAACCATCCTGGAGGGAGAAAAAATCAAAGACTTTAGTCATTTTCATTTAAAAAATTAGCTTCACGGTCGTACCCGCGGGAAAGTATGCTTACATAGGCAGGTACCCACAGTCAACGTGTGCGTTGACTACGAGTACCTTTCCCTACCCGCAACTCGAATAGTTATAGCCCGCGGGTAGCGCCGAAGCCATTTAGGGCTTGGCCAAACTAAAAATACAACCAATAAAAATTGAAATAAAAGCATTAAAATGAAAGGTATGGGTGAGACTACCAACCGGCTCCTGACGGTTCGACGATCGGGCGCCTGTAGCTCCCAGAATCAGCAGTTGAACTTCGAGGTGAAAACTAACCACAAAGCTCCAAATGGGCGAATAGTAAATTGTAAATTTTTGTTACTATTTATAATTTTCAAAACCCACTTGTCTATAGTTTTCACCATTATATGCTGTTTTGGACTAATATAATGTCTTGGAGTAGCATTTTTGACCAGATTTCTTTGGTGAGAGTTGTTTTGGACCATTTCACGCCTACGGCAGGTATATTTCACACCTGGCATATAGGTTAGATTCCATTTTCACATGCATTAGGCATTTGAACTTTTGACTATTTTCATAAACCCTTGGTGCGACCCCGCTTCGTAACCGACACAGAACCTTCACACTGTTATAGAAGTGTCGTTATGTGGTGGTAGGGCCTTTCCGAACATGGGTACCCTAGTTAGAACCCCTTTTTTCATTATGGTGCCCATGCCTTTTTTGTCCTTAGGATCGGGATTCCTTTATAGTTACACCATGACTTTGCGATAAAGACTCATACCATACTTTGTCTTATGCTGGCCATCTCCCATAAGGACTCCCCCATTTGTATCAAGTTGTGATTTCATTGCATCATCCTACTTGTTGCTTGAGCCTTGTGCTGGCTCCCGCTCACTCAGTTGTTAGCCTGGTGCCTGAGCACGTTTTCCTTGTCGAGCTCTGCAGAGCTTCCATTTGTCCTTCACGATTTGATGACCTTTTGAACCTGAGGGAACACCCCCCGAGTGTCCATATCTTGCACGCTTCCTTGCATTGATCATAGGTATGTTCCACTGCCTAGGACTAGTATGCTAGCTATTTGACACTCGTTCCCTCACTTGTTGTACTATAAGCAATTTTATTATTTTTCAACCTTTTCCAAATATGAAAAGACCAAAAAAATCAAATATTCCAAAAATCCGGATGGGATTATGGTTACTACTTCTAGTAGGCAATTGTTGTGTCGCCTTTGAATAGAGCATTCTTTCCACTCCATACATTATGAGTCAGGACTATAGTTGGACCTTAGGAGCTGTACTTGTTTCTCAGTTTCTCCACCAATTGGTTAAGCTTCCAGTCATTATGGAGCCCTTTGTGGTGCTTCCTGCATCACACAATTTATATTGAGTCTATGCAGCCTGAGTCTATCCATCTGCTCATGCTCTTGTTCAAAGGAAGTCCTGAAACCAGAGTCGGCCACTCCTCATATTTCTTGACTATTTCATGTTGGCCATCCTTATCGAGTCAGTCCGTTTCACCCGAGATCTTCCAAATCTTTCAACGTAGCTGGTATTTCATGCTGGTTGATGGGGGATGCCTTAATTCCCTCCTTCCAGTGAGTCTCGTTCTGTCAACTTCAACCCATTTATTCTGGGACTTGAGGCTTAGAGTTCAGTTGAGTACCTTGAGACTTGCAGTCATTAGTGGCAGGTTCTCTTGCCATCGACAGTTTTGGGAATACATCAATGTTCCCTGATCGATGGATTCATCCTAGTGTTCAACTTCAACATATCTATTCACACTCCGATGATTGTACTCTGTGCCTTGATACCCATTTTCATTATTGGTGGGTCAACTCACGTCTGTTAACGGTATACATCATTCACCGGTAATCAGACGATGTCACTTCAGGTTCAACCTCAACTCCTTTATTCACTTGATGGGACTTGCACTGTCGAAGACTTGTGTAGAAGACCCCAAGTGATAGTGGCATTCAGTATGCTACTTATGATTATGATTTTACATCTGAGATATCATCTCTCATATATTAGCAGTTTGAACCTCCAGTTTACACCAGTTGTTTCTTTTTCAGCAGGAGACCATATCTTATTGTAGAGGGATCATGGCTATGACCACTTATGACATGTTTTCACTATGTATTGCCTATTCATGGCCATTGTATTAGATTGTTGTACTATATCGACATTTATTCAGGGATTCTATTGTATTATGACGAGTGAGCTGCTCCTTCCACTTGTGTCTCCATCACTCCATTTATGAGATTTATAATGTATTTCGGCCATCGTAGCATCAGTCTCTGACCTCACACATTAGGGGGCATATGTTACAGCGTAATTTTCCACCTTGTGAGCATCAACACTCTTTGGCCTGTAGGATCCATTTTTCTGACTCAGATCCACTTTATATCCTTCAGACACACTATTTTCCCAATTTTTTTCCCTATACGCTAGCTGCATCACTACAGTGGGTGATGGCTTGGGGTAGGCCACAACAGACAGTTGAATAACATAAATTAACTCAATTATCAAAGCTATGCTATATAAATGACAATGCTAAGATAATGAAGAATATAACCAACCTCGATCCAAACGTTTGATGTAGATCCCCATTGGAGCTTTTCCAATCCGTGCACTTGAACCTGCAAATTAGTCTTGACAACCAATATACGACAAGTGCATACAATATATAAACAACATTAACATCATCAATAGCAATGGTCCATGATATTATAAGTAAATGCAACCCAATTTAATATAAACAACATTCACAACATTACTGGATGAGAATATGAGTATTTCTATTAATAAATAACAAGAAGTACAATGTGATACGACCTCTTGCCGACAACCAAGCTGAACCAAGATCTGGATCAATCCACTTGTGCCTCCACCACTTCAATCCTCCATGGAATGGCAAACTCAAACTGTGATAGGAGTTTGGAAGGTGAACATAGAAGGTTCACAACTACAAGGATCAATGAGTGTAGACTCAAGATAAGGCAAAAATCCACTAGAGTTCTCTTGCTCTTCCTTCTCCTCCCGTCCATAAGCCATATGTGCTCAATATATAGTCCTCCCAAAGGTAGGTGAAAGGACACATCGAGGCGTTTCGGGGAAAATGGAGGGCCAAAGGTCACCCTATGACCGCTTTTTGGGAGTAAAAAGTAATAAACTAGTGATTTTTACCATTTTACATGCTACCAGTGGGCTATAGTGATGCAACTCATTGGTACGCCCACTATAGTGATGCAGCTAGCGTACAGGGAAAAAATTGGGAAAATAGTGTGTCCGAAGGATATAAAGTGGATCTAAGCAGAAAAATGGATCCTACAGGCCAAAGAGTGTTGATGCTCACAAGGTGGAAAATTACGCTGTAACAAGACCATGATAAATTTTCACTTTGAAATTTTTTATTATCAAATACCACAACATTTTTCGTTAGTTTTAAAACGAAATAAGAAAAAATCTTAAACAACATTGGTTGTTTAAAAATAAACCTAATAGTTTATGTAAATGACAAATACCACAAAATTTGTCACTTTTAAAATGAAATAAGAAAAAACCTTAAACAACATTTGGTTCTTTAGAAATAAACCTAATAGTTTATGTAAATGACAAATACCACAAAATTTGTCACTTTTAAAATGAAATAAGAAAAAATCTTAAACAACATTTGGTTGTTTAGAAATAAACCTAATAGTTTCTTTGTCCCTCGAATTAAATGAGTATTCACACCGCATTGACTCATTTGACACCTAGCTTGTACTGGCTTTACAAGTGGCACCAAAATGGGTTTGATATCTGCAATTCAAATTAACATTTGTAATACCGTGAATGATAATAACATGTTTCCTGAGGATTCTTGTTCATGATGTACACTACTTTTAATGTCAACTATTTTTAATGTCAAGAAGTGTTACAGACATTATCCAAATGCATATTTCCTATGATATAATCTATGTGATCATATGTTTGAAATTAAGATTGTAAGATCCATTAACATTAGACTGAAAGTCAATTAATGGTAAAAGTATGTTTTTTAATCAAATCAGTGCATGTGTAAGATAGCTGTGAAAGCAACTGCGGGGACATTGCCACCTCGTGGCTCTTGTTTTTTAAATGTTTTGTATTATATAATTTTGTATTTGTTTTTTTAAATGTTTATTTTTTATTTTTAAACTTTAGTGTAATTTTTTTAATTTTGTTTTTTAAAGTATATTTATTATTAATTGATCAAATATTAATTTATTTTGTTATATCATTTGAAGTTGATAATGGGTATTTGTTCAAGACATAGTACATTGAGGTCTAGGAAGAGAGCCAAGCTCCAAAAAATGCTGATTCTGATGAACATTTTGACTTGCACAGTATTCTTGATTACTATCATGTCGTTAAGGAAAATGTTAAATTTCACAAATTTTTTGTAGCATATTTTTGTAATGTTTTGATTTTAAAATTTTATTTAAGAATAAATATTATGTTTTTAATATGTTATTTACAAATATATGGTATAATGTTTGTTGAGTTCATGTGAATCATCACTTTATGGAACATAATGTTAAATAATATCATTTTTAAACATACAATCTCCGAAAATACGGTAAAAATGGTTTGAAATGTCTTTATTTTCTCTTTTTTTACAAATTTATCCATAAAAATAACTTATTTAAGGGGAAAGTTTAAAGAAAAAACTTCCAAAATGTATATATTTTTCATTATAAATAGCTTTTAAATATGAAAAAAATTCCAAAATGTATATATTTTTTCATTATAACTAGCTACTAAATGTATATTTTTTTTTAAATTTGAAAAAATGCATTTGTAAATAAAAATTATAGTTTTTTTATGACCAAGAAGATTCAAAATCGCAAAAAAATGGCTAAAAATGAAAAATGGTGCCACCAGTATACACACTTTTTGAAATGGAGGTAAAAACAACTACTAAAATTGATCTCCAAAAAAACGAGAACAATGTCAGGTTCTCATCAAGTTGTATAACTTGTTTCAAGTGATTTACTTAGATTTATAGAAGCTCGAGGAGGCCATTATGTCCACTAAAAATGTCTAGGTGCAAACTGAGTCGTCACTTCCAAATGACCCTTCAGATGTCTTACCTTCTGAGCCTCATTCAAATTCACCACAGGCTGATGGTCATGCTACCGAGTTTTCTACTTTAGACCATGTAAATACTTCCCCTATCTCTCAAGTTGCTCAAGATCAATCTTTGGCTGGTCTTGCTAGTGTAGATAAACCACAGTCTCAAATCCCCTTGATAATTCTCAGAACCTCCTAAATTACAATAACCTAAATCTATGGAGGTTGATAATGTCTCTTTTAATCAAGATATTCCTAGTGTAACTTCACAACCTAAAAACACAGTCCCATCTACCAAAACCTCTCAGTCCCTAGTTGAAGATTTTGCTCTTACACTTGGTCAGACCAATCCACACATTCTTGATCTCTCTACCCAAGTTTTGTCTATTGATTCCATTCAACCTCAACCCATTCTATCATCTATCAACCTTTTGAATATTTCTTCTCAAGACACAACAAAATTTGGTGAGGATGTAGTAGTCTCCTTAGGAGACTATTTCTTCAGTCAAAAACAAAAAGCAATCATGAAAAAGAAAAGAGGAAGGGAAGAGGATGTAGTCAATGGTCCTCTGGTGCATCGGATTGTACGAAAGCAAGCATCCATAGATGTCCAAAGAGCAGCCTTGGAGACGTCAACTGCCATGGGGGATTTTGCTGGATCCAGTTATCACACTGTTTCCACCCTAAACCAGATAATAATTGATGAGAGGGTTAAAGTTGCTTCTTTTTAAACAAAGAAAATGTACTTGCATTTCGATTTTGTCAAGCATCTGGATGATTTAAGAGCTCAACACCAGAAGAAAATAGAGGATTTGTAGAAACAATGCAATGAATTTCTAGAATAAAAGAAAGTGGAAGACCAAAATGTCATATAACAAGCTGTGGAGATAAGGGATATCAAAGAGGAACTTAAGCAACTTAAGTCACAATCAATCTCCTCTTGTTCTTTTAAACTCACCCTTGAAGAATTTAAGGTAGAAGCTATTGCTATGAATAATCAATTTAGATAATCACAAAAGGTTTTCCTATCTGGTTTGAATGAGATACAAGATGATTTTTCAACCTTGGAGCATCTGTCTGATCTACTAAGTATGCATGTGGAAAATAAGGTAACAACATGCAAACCCTTTTAGCAATTGCCTGAATGGAAAAAATATATTAAGAATGTACCTGAATCTATCCCTTGGATTGATCCTATGAGGCTTAAACAAGATGGTGTTTCTTTGAGTTCATGGGATATTGTATGCGAAGATGTTTCCAACATGATTGATAAAGGTGAAAAGGTCCGTGGTCATCCCTGGGCCAAGGCTGATCATTTCATGGAGAATCTTGGACTGCCAATGTTTGCTGAGTTGGCTAATGTAGTTGTAGCTAAGTGAAGTTTGCTGAGGTAGATCAACAACGTGATGAGTCAGTGAATCAGATTCGTGTGCTAAGACATATTTATTTTTCAACATTGAGGATGTTCCTTGTGTCCCCTATCCATCACAAAGATTCAATGGAGAATTTCCTAGAAAATTGGCAAAATATTATGCAGAAGAAAATTCATTCTTTTATTTGCAAATCTCAACTCCAACTAGAACATGCAATCTATAAGGATGTAACATAAATGTTAGCTGCGTGTGATAAATGGAGGGATTTCTTGGCTAATCCGAGTCAAAGTAGTTAGTGTATCCTAGGGTGTAGGAGATATGATCCTTATGTTTTGGATCTAGCTTATCCATTAATTTGTATTTGTTTGATCTCTGTTCAAAGAAAAAAGGGATGTCAGACTTGGGACTACACTATATGCATATATGCTATGTATGTCTGAGGGTTGTAGTTGATTTTTATCGTTTTGTTGATGACACTCTTTAATGTTTTAGGAGCAATATCAATGGAATCTCAGAGATCTTCTGCAATTTAGGTGTCAACCTGATGAGTAAAAGTGGAATGTTTTCTACGTTCTTATTCATTCTTTTTCATTTCAGTTTTCATAAAATTAATTTTGTAATGTATCTCTAGAATATATTAATTATCATTTTATATTCATGTGCTATTCCCGATACTTAGTAGTTGGATGTCTTAACCTATTGCAGAATTAATCTAACTACATTGTGATTGATGGGATTGTCAGATTTGATTAAATACTGTTGATTGCATCATCTTACGCTTGTTTAACCATTTATATTTCTTTGCTAACTTTTATAGATTTAACAATTGAGCTAATAGAATAATTAGTGGTTCTGTCATATGCTTTAGAATGTTTAGATCTGCTCAATTCCTCTTAAAAGATTAATAGTGATAAAAGGACTATTCTGATCCAGTAATTGATTATTGGTTATGTTCATTTTAATCACTCTTGGATGTTTCATGAATGATTACATGTTTCATTTTAAAATCTATTTGATCTTATTCTTAAATTTAGATTTTACTAACTCTGGTTTATTTGTGATTTCTCATAGCTCAATTAGTTTAGCTTGTTGTTTAAGTGTTGAGTTAGGCCATGTCACATATAGTAGCACCTAGTAGATTAGGGTTTTACTTAGTTTAGGGAAAAATCAAGACAATTCCCCTTTTAAGGAGCAAAACCAATTTGTGGAGCCATGATATCCATTGGAAATAGTCATTCCAAATGATTTAGGATTAGGAAACCCTCATGAGGGTATCAGAAACCATCGGGTCATATTGTTTCCTTTGCGTTGGTGAGTGTGCCACATATGCCCATCAACACTATGTAAATGATGTAATATCGTTGATGAAATTGATGGAACATGGTGAGGAGCTCAATGAAAAGGCCCTACCATGGACATCCTGAATATATATGTGTATATCAGAAAGTAATGTGGTTAGAGAACCATGCGCTAGTCAAGCGCAGTAGTATTGTAAATGTGATGTACATGTGCATGATAATAATAAATAAATCCATAGTTGACTATGCAAGGAAACAAGAGCATGGGGCATGTTTACCTAAGGTTAGGAAGGGACGTATTGAATCCATGAAGCAAATATATGAGAGCCAAGTGTCGTAGAGAGGACTGGTGAACAATCAGATGTCAGTTTGACTCACCCACCCCAATAATTTAATGCTTCCAAGAGGAAGGTAGTTGAGCCAATTATTACCTTCGAGGAAGGAAGGCATGGGTATTAGTTCCTTGTGACAGAGTAGTGCGAGTTCTTTGTGTCATGCATCTTGCAGAACTAGGAATGGGAGTTTCTTATTGTGTAAGCAACCAGTTGAATTGAACTCATCCTTAAATTACCTATCGATTGGGGGGATGGCATAGTAAATTTGTTAGTGAGTTAGTCAGTCAATTAATCAATTACATGGTCAAGTAACTCAATCCCTCATGGGTGTATCTATATCGCACTTTCTTGAGTGCAAGTCATATTATCCATCGACCAATTTTATCAAACTCATATGTGGAGGAGGATTCGACCCTTTCCTGAGAGGAATCCTAACCTGAATAGTGACAGAGTGTTGATGTATATGTAACTTCAGAATGTATTTCACATATATGTATATTGTATTCCTATAGAGATGTTATTATTCCTCTATACGGAAGTGTCGTCATTTATATTGTAAGTGTCGTAACTTATACTTGATGGGTTATTAGACCACCTTGTTGGGGTCGGCCCTGTCTAAGTCATGTGGGTCAAAGGGTTATTAGACCACCCTATTGGGGGTCGGCCATGTGGGTCAAAGGATTATTAGACCACCCTAGTGGGGTTCGGCCCGGTCAACATTATGTTAAGTGGTTAAGTTGAGGCCTACCTAGTTGTCATTGCTCTATCTATCTCTGAGGAAGTTATTGGGGTTTTTCACCTTTATGGTTTTCCCCAAGTAAAATCTGTGTCTCTTATGTGCTTGCATTATTGTGTCCATGATTGATATGCTGTAGATTTGCTGTACATGTTGTTCTCTCAGTTAAGATCCTAGATCAAATTGAAGTAAATTCTGAAAATTTAACAAGGTATCAGAGCTAGCCTGAAAGAAGGCATGATATGGCATGTATGACACTTGTTGCACTTATGATGCTAGGGCTTGATATAGCAAAAACTAGTCATTGTAGAACTTTCACTATAAATCCGTTTTGGCGAAGTTTTTGGATCTGAAATATTTACAGGTCGAATATTAAATCCCCAGGTACCTTGTGTCCAAAGGAAAACCTCTAATTCTTTGTACTTTCTGATTTATGATCTGTACAATATAGGGTTTCTGCCTCTTCCAGATCTGAGTCAAAATCAGGTGACCTTGGGAAAAAGGTCATAACTTGGGATAGGAAGATCCAAATGAAATTTCGTAAAAAGTGAAAGGTAGTACACAGCCTATACTATCTCAAGAAAATGTTTCAGAGGCCGAAGTTGAACCAGTGACATGTGGAACTCCGTACAAGTTCGCTCTCCTGTATTATCCCATAAACAGGTCACGTTGCGACACTTGGCATAACTCTCTCTCAGAGAATCCAATTGAGGTCAGAACTATCAGGATGGAAAGAAAACAGGTCAGGCTATCTCAAGAAACGTTTTTAGACCATGTGGAGCAAAACGTTTGGAGTTACACCAGAAACAATCAGGTACATATTTCTGTCAAAAAATAATTATTTTTTAGTACCTTCATTCATGGCTTCCGGAATTTAGGGCTTCGGAGAAAGTTGAAATTTTTGTAATCGGAGACCACGGTTGGATGCTACTCATCAAAATCGAAATTTATAGACCAAGATCAGAATTTTTGGTTGGGCAGAAGGATGGGCTTGATCAGACCCTAGTTCGGGACTGTGATCAGAAAAGTGGAAAATTAGGGCTTCTATAAAAATGGGAATTTTTGAAATTTGTGACCACGGATGGATGCTCCTTAGAAAAATAGAAACTTAGAGCTTTGGATCAAAACTTTTGACTGGGTAGAAGAGTGGGATTCATCAAACCCTAGTTCAAGGTCACGTCCAGTGAATCCGAAAGTTTCAAAGGAAAAATTGAGGAGTGAAACTTTGCAGTTTTCAAATTCTGAATATACCAGCTTGATCAACTCATCAAGATCCAGTTCCTGCAAATCAAGTGGATTGGGTTAATCCTAGAAGAGGATGGATTGGTCACCTGCATAAGTGAAGAAGTTCTTGATTTAGAGGGAGATGAGTCTAAGGCCTTCCATAAGAAGATTACAAGCAATCTTGACAGGTATGGCTTATAGGTATGCTTCGAATTCTGTTCATGATTAAGTTTATGATATGTTTGTCTGCATATCATTACAGTACAATCTTGATTAATTACTAGACTTGTTGTATTACCTTATAGAAGATATTCATTGATTAAGGTTTTGACACTTATGATTGTACTAATGCATTGTGATGTTGTATGAGGTTTATGTTGTTTGCTAACACAAAAGGTACACCAAGAAAGTCAAATCATGTTCTACTTCAAGAACATATGCTCATGGTGACATGAAGACAAAGATTCATCCATTGTCATGGATCACATAGAAGATCTGCTTTCGAGGTATGTATAACTTGGTCATACAATGGTTAACTTATGAGACATGCAGGTTGCTAGCACAAGTCACTGAAGAGAACCAGAAGACATTATGCAGGTATGTTAGACATAACTAGCTAGCATTCTAATCCAGGTATGTTTTTCCTATATCAAGCTAGAATCCTACCTTGTGTTAGGATCTTATACTATTGTGTTGTTGATAATGATTATTCATGAAATCATAGGTTTGAATAATCATGGTTGTATGCATATTATGTTTCTTACCATAATTGATGATATGACTAACCAGAAGAATCATGAAGGTATAGGTTTGAATAATCACGGATTTTATGCATATTATATCTCTTATCTTGATTGATGATTCAACTAACCAGAAGAGTCCTATGATCAAATAAGAATATGTATGAGTAAAAGAAGACTTCCCTGAAACCTTGAATACTAATGTTTATTATCTGTGAATGATCATGAATATAAATGTTTAAGATTATTGTGTTTTGATAGTATTAAGATTATACTAATAAATGTGTGATTATGTATGAGACCTCAAGGATAACACAATGATGATACTAATAAGCATGCATAGTGATTAAGGATGGATGTAAGTTCAAGGACAGGTAATCCAGGAAGCAAAGATCAAGAGGGAGCACACTCTAGTTGTCCCCGCAAGAAAGCACAGGAGCACACTTCAGTAGTTTTTGCAAGGATGCAGATATTCAGAGGGAGTTGACCATTTCTCAAAAAAGAATGGAGTTGCAGAAAAGAAGCAAAGACTGAGAGGAAGTCAACCCAACAAACAAACAAAGATAAGTATTTGAATTGTCATTACTTGCATATTTTATTGTTTAAATAATATTGTTCAATAATGTATATACTGATGTTCCTAGAATTAGGTTGTGTATTATGCATATTAGAATAGTTGCATTGATGAACAGTATACTACTAATATGCATGGGTAAGTAGCCTATGGCACTGTACAACATTCCATTGCTACTTATCTAGAATGAAACCTCTTTGCTGACATGTTGGGAGTTGTGCACACTCTTAACAATGTTCTGATAGAGATTGGAAGGCATCTAGAAAGTTACGGGATATGGATAAATGTTGTATTGAAGCATTGGCTAAGATAATTGCATGACTGTATGACATATTTATTTATGTGTAAGAATTTGTTTTGAAAACTATGAGATGTTTTCTAATCATGCAATTTAACTTGTTGTGTAGGAAAGATCATATGCCATAAAATACAAAAGAAGAACTACAACATTTGTTCAACAACAAAATTATCTATTAAAGATATTGAAGTTCCCAGGATATGGGAAGAATGCCATGATCCGTCAATCATGAAGAACGATGTTTGGGATGCGATCCCAAGAGCTGAAGGGAAGTCTATTGTGACTTCCAAAAGGAACTATTAGATCAAGCATGCTATAGATGGCAGCATAGAGAAATATAAAAGTGATGAGATAGAAGATACACCAGATGGATTTCAAGACAGCTTTCTTGAATGGTGTAGTTGAAGAAGAAGTGTATGTGGTGCAGCCACTTGGTTTTGAGACACATGACAGGGAGTCATATATGTGCAGAACTTGGTATGGTAGGATATACAGCTTTCTATTCAGTTTGGGCTTTACCAAGAGTAAAGCAGATTCCAACCTTTACTACAAGGTTGAGGAAGGCGATCTAGTGATAATACTTTTGTATGCGGATAACCTGTTTGTTACAGGTGAAGATAGATTGATTGCCGACACGCAGCGGAAGGTTACTGCCGAGTTCGAGATGAAGAACTTGGGTATGATGCACTATTTTTTTTTTGGCATGGAGGTGTGGCAGAGTGCAGATGGAATATTCCTTGGATAAGGGAAGTATGCAGTAGAGATCCTGAAGAGGTTCGGGATGATGGACTACAAGGCTATGGCCACACCTATGGCATTGAACCTGAAGCGTTTGTGTGATGCTTCATCTGAGCCGGTTGATATCACTATGTATCGTCAGATGATTGGGTCCTTGATGTACCTCATGAACACGAGACCATATATTTGCTTTATGGTGAACACATTGAGCTAGTTCCTGACGGATCCGAGGAGTGTTCACCTGGTTGCTGTAAAGCATGTTCTGAGGTACCTGAAGGGTACAGTGGATTATGGGCTCAAGTATGAAGCGAATCAAAAGTTTAACCTGCAAGGTTATGTTGATTCAGATTGGGCTGGCAGTGCTGCAGATAGGAAGAGCACATCTGGGTGCTACTTCAGTATGGGATCAGGTGTGATCTCTTGGTTTAGCAGGAAGCAGCCCTGCGTAGCACTGAGTACAGTTGAGGAAGAGTATGTTGCAGCCTGTTCAGCTAGTTGTGAGGCAGTATGGCTACGGAAGCTACTGTCTGAGTTATTTGATCTCTTGTTGGATACTACTGGTATCTTTTGTGATAACCAGAGTTGTGTGAAGCTGTCCAAGAACCCAGTGTTTCATGACAGATCGAAACACATAGAGATCAAATATCACTCGATCAGGGATATGGTGCAGAGAGGAGCTGTGAATCTCTTGTATGTTGCGACGGACGAGCAGATTGCAGATGTGCTGACGAAGCCACTAGCCAGGGTGAAGTTCGAATACTTCAGGGAGAGGCTTGGTGTTCTTCATATTGAGGACACTTCGAGGAATAAGTGATGGACACATTTGCTGAAGCCATTCCAAGCATGTTGGAAGGAGGATCCTTCACATGGCCGTGGATGTAAGTGCTGTATGATGAGCATCAGGATGATGTTCTAGTTTCTGCTTTGTATGATCAGTTGGATCATTTATATGTATGTGTGCATCATGTTGGATGCTGGATATGATCAGTTGGATCATTTATATGTATATGTATGTGTGCATCATGTTGGATGCTGGATATGATCAGTTGGATCATTTATATGTATGTACGCATCATGTTGGATGATGGATATGATCGGTTGGATCATTTGTATGTATTGTGTATATGCATCATGTTGGATGCTTGGACCATGTATCTGTATATGTATTAGGTGGATACATTGTATGATCAGGTAGATCATGTATATTGATATGTATCAGGTATGATCAGGTAGATCATGTATGTTGATGGATACATTGTGTGGATCATGTATCTATGTATCAGGTGGATACATTATGTATGTTGATATGTATCAGGTAGATACTTGGTGTGCATCAGATGGATGCATTGCATGATCAAGGTGACCGTGGATGACGAGCTTCTCCAAATGACATGCATCAGAATGTTGCAGTGATGATGATCAGGATGATCATGTGTACATCAGGATGATGTATGATGAGTATTAGATGATACTTTGTGGCGGTGGATCGGGTTGTGCAGATGAGCATGTCTGGGAGATCCTATAGGTCGGAGTTGTGTACCCATAACATCCTGGGATGCTCTTTCGAGACATTGCTATGAAAGGACATGTAATTTGTGCCCTGGGAGATCTTTAGGTCGGAGTTGTGTACCCATAACATCCTGAGATGCTCTTGCGAAGTTTTGTCCTATGGCATGTAATTTGCTCCTGGGAGATCTGGACAGGATGAAAAAGGCCTCAGATGCTTCAGCCAGGTTTTTCCATGACCACATGTAATTTGCTCCTGGGAGATTTGGAAAGGATGAAAAAGGCCTCAGATGCTTCAGTCAGGTTTTATGGTGGACCACATTTAATGTGCTCCTGGGAGATCCGACAGGTAGAGCCGTGTGCTCGTAACAGCTTGGGATGCTTCAGCCAGGTTTTGTGGTGAGATCACATGTAATGTGCTCCCGGGAGATCCGGCAGGTAGAGCTGTGTGCTCGTAACAGCCTGGGATGCTTCAGCCAAGTTTTGTGATGGGTCACATGTAATGTGCTCCTGGGAGATCCGACAGGTAGAGCTGTGTGCTCGTAATATCCTGGGATGCTGCATCCAGGTTTTGTGACGCACGTAATAAGTCCTGAGAATTCCACAGTATGGCCAGTGATGACGAAGACCTACAGGTGGTGGGCCTACATCCAATATGAAAAAGGACTGGCTTTGTAGAACTTCCTATTATGAGTAGATTCAGAGATTGATTGAGATAGTAGTAGCAGTGACGATGATGATGACTTGATGACGATTATCTAGTGACGATGATCCGGAGAAGATGACTTGTGATAGAAGACCTGTGTCGAGAAATACCTTCCTAGTTAAGAGGGAGTGTTGATGTATATATAACTTCGGAATGTATTTCACATATATGTATATTGTATTCCTATAGAGATGTTATTATTCCTCTATACGAAAGTGGTTGTATTCTTATAGAGATGTTATTATTCCTCTATACGGAAGTGTCGTCATTTATATTGTAAGTGTCGTAACTTATACTTGATGGGTTATTAGACCACCTTGTTGGGGTTGGATCTGTATAAGTCATGTGGGTCAAAGGGTTATTAGACCACCCTATTGGGGGTCGGCCATGTGGGTCAAAGGGTTATTAGACCACCCTAGTGGGGGTCGGCCCAGTTAACATTATGTTAAGTGGTTAAGTTGAGGCCGACCTAGTTGAGTAAAGGTCAAGACAAGTTAGTGTATAAATAGAGAGTGTGTCTCTCTCATTTTACACATTCTATTCTCTCACTCACACTGTGGAGAGTGGCACACTTGTGGAGGAGGAGGCTCTGCTGCTAGGAGAAGACTATCTCTTGTATTCTGGTTGTATCATTGCTCTATCTATCTCTGAGGAAGTTATTGGGGTTTTTCACCTTTATTGTTTTCCCCAAGTAAACTTTGTGTCTCTTATGTGCTTGCATTATTGTGTCCATGATTGATATGCTGTAGATTTGCTGTACATGTTGTTCTCTCAGTTAAGATCCTAGATCAGATTGAAGTAAATTCTGAAAATTTAACACAGAGCAGAGAGTGCATCTAAGCTCTAGATTCATGGTCATGACTGCAGGTTGAAGAGGAAGCTAGAGAGCATAACTACTATAGTTCCTTTGTTTATATAGGCATCAAAGTGGTATCGAATTTCCCATCAATTAGTTTGTGCTTGTGTGTCTTGAATCTGTGTTTAATATTTGTGTGACAGAGTGTGTTCTTGGAAGTGTCCGAGTAAGTTTTAATAGAGTGGGGAACTTGTCTATTCTCAGTCATGCACCTGGAATTATGGTTCATTGTTGTTGATGTCAACATGAGTATAGCCACCTGTTAGTCCTATTATAGTAGATTGGTCTGTTGGAAAGTGGTCGAAGTGATTCCCTAGAGCAATTGGTTGTGCACAACCAATATTTGCAAGCCCTGTGAAAACAAAGTTTGTAAGCAGATGATTTGAGGTTTAGGTGGTATTTCTATGCACACATTGGTATAGGACCTGGAGGAAGGTGATGGCTGAGGGACCATTGAGAGGTGAAGGGGCACCTTCTTGGTGTTGTGTGGGGTTGGTATTATGGATCCCAAGCATGAGGCATCTGTGGTTCTAGAGGTAAACCAGATCTGATAGTATGTCCTGCTTGATTTGTTGTAATCCTTGAATAGTGAACATAGTGTTGATCACCAAGTGGATTGGAATCCAATAGTGGTTGCATGACCTTCCGGTGGAATAGAAAGGTTTGGATGGTATTTATGTGCACACACTGGAATAACACATTTGAGGTGTGGTGTGGAGTGGGTATTGTTAGAAAAACAGGATCCCAAAGAAATAACAATAAACAAAAATGCAAATATAATCACACACACATTACAAGAGAGACACAGATATATCGTGGTTCACCCCAAGATGGGCTACGTCCACACTGAAGTTTCCAGTACTTATTATTATACCATCTAGCAAAGTGCAGGGATACAACCTGCAGCACAACCGCTGCACTTCCTCTTCACTATCTCACAGTCTCTCTTCCTGATCTCAAAGATATTTACAATACATAAAACCCAACACATCAACCCTAACCGTATTACCATGTATTTATTTTATAAGGGAAATGCAATGGGAAAATACCACGGGTTACCCAAAACCATGGGCCCGAAAAATGTTGGTGAAAACAGCCCCAAAAATGTTTCTCGGGGGCTATGCCCCCGGACCCTCGTAACTTGGGGTTGTTTCCCCCAAACCCTCGACGGGGTTCCGTTGGCCCCCGTGCCCCCCATCCAGGGGAGTGCAACCATTCCCCCAGACCTCCTGGGGATTGTGCCGAGATCATAACCAAACCTAGGGTACGAACACGTCTGAATAATAATATCTTTGAATCTGGAGATCAGGCTCCATAAAAAACAGGTATTGTGGACCCCAAACTAACTGAGTCTACATGGGGTTGATTGCTAGTATTGAGTACTAGAGTGGTGTAGAGTGAAAAACTAGCTAAGAGACTAGTGAAGGATATGACCTCCTAGTGGAATAGCGGGGTTTGGGTGGTCCTTCTACACACACATTGGTATAGCACCTGGAGGAGGGTGACACTTGAGGGACCATTGAGCGGTGAAGGGGTAGCTCGTTGGTGTTGTGTGGGGTGGGTATTATGGACCCCATGGTAGCCACGTTTACGCGAGGTTCCTGTAACTCTATGGTAAGTCACTAGTTAACATTTCCCCTATAGTACCTGGAAAATCCTATTAACCTAGCAGAGGCTGGCTATTAAAATTTGAGCATTAATTTACAATACTCTTGGATATTTATTGAGAGAATAAAATATACATTATATCAATGCATAACAATCACAATAAGCATGACAAGCATCACAAAAATCAAAAGCATGAGAGACAAGCGACATAGAGTTTCCGTGGGGAAAACCCTAAGGTGAAAAACCCCACAACTTCCTCAGAGATAGAGAGAGCAATGGCTCAACCAAAGTACAACCAAAATACACTTGAGATAGTCTCCTAGAGCAGATGATCCTCCTCACTAGTGGGCCACTTTCTGAGTGAGAGAAGTGTGTCTTTCCGAATGATCCAAATAGAGATCGGAAGATCTCTATTTATACTTAACTTGTTTGCCCAGTGACATTATGGGGCCGACTTGTCTATCTAGATACATCCAAAATATAATATATATTTTAGGGCCGACCCCACACACGGTGGTCTAATAACCCATCAGCAAGTACACACACTTGCGACACTTTTCAATCCACATGACGACACTTCCTTATAGAGGAATAACACATCTCTTATAAGGGTACAATAAATATATATGA
The DNA here is from genome assembly GCA_027924585.1 of Larix kaempferi. Taxonomy (NCBI): domain Eukaryota; kingdom Viridiplantae; phylum Streptophyta; class Pinopsida; order Pinales; family Pinaceae; genus Larix; species Larix kaempferi. The sequence continues at coordinate 30,002,626 of BSBM01000217.1, forward strand.
AATACATAGATGAAATACATTCCGAAGTTACATATACATCAACACTGGCCTGTATTAAGAATTGAGTCTGGGTGATTGTAATAACTTGTTAACCCAACAGAGGTTGGCTTAGCTATGTCCTTGTTCCTATTTATTGTGGGTGATATCTAGATAGTTCCCCTTTCCTTAAGGAATCATGCCTAGATATAACTGGACAATCTACCGAAAGTGGACTTAAGGCATGATCTCCCTAGTTCAACGCGAATCTAGAACAAATAAGACATAATCCAAATCTACCTTCCAAGATAAAATTAGAAATTAAGTGATGTAAACATATTACCTTTCAGATCTGTAAATATTTTCCTCCTTTGTCACTCTAGGCTCCGCGGTCGTCATATTCGTAGCTGCAAGACCTGTCAGAAGTACACGCAAGAGATAAACAAGCAGTAATAGTACATCTACACAATAATTGATCTAAGTAAATGGTTAAGGAAGTAAACTATAAATATCAATGAACGACAAGACATTTATGGAAAGAGCTTTGTATTACTGTATAAAAGTGGGAATACAAAGAAGAGAGAGGATTACAGCCAAGCCCTAACGTCACAATATTCCTCCAACAAGCCAAGCCAATGCCTCTAAGGAGAAATGGGTGCCTCTAAGAGATGAATGATGATCTCCTAAGCTTATTCCACTAGCATATGGATGCTATAGCCTTCCTCCCTTTGGAATGGAGAGGAGCTTCATATATATAGGACTAGGAGGATAGAATAGGTTGAGAAATAGTGGGAGAGGACTAAGAGATCCTACCAAGGGGTTAGGGAACTGAAGGCTATAGAGATCCAAGTCATACACCTTCGAGAAATCACTCGAAGATTCCCTTTATCCACATTAACTGACATCGACACAAGTTGTATTAAGACCACCTGTGCCTGATAGGGACGACACATGTTGTACAAAGGTAACATGGGCCGATGATGCAAGCTGTCAGGTGACCACCTGCACCTGATCTAGTTGGGTGCAAGTTTCTAGGGATAAACCTCCGCCGACCCAAATAGATCCTATGGCAAAGGGTCAACAACTTCTTCAGTTGGAATTCCTAGTCATGGAAACCTCAGTGGTTTTTGCACTGAGTTAACATATGTCTTATGATAGCGAGATTTTAGTTGTAACATAATGCTCCCCAAATCATGAAGCTGATAAAACTAGACAGGTGGAATGATTTGATAGAAGGATGGAAAGGACTTGTCGAATGGAAGATGCTGCTGCAATACAACTGACTCTGAGAACACAGTCTTGTATGACTCACAACATGGTTTCCGACCAATACAATGCATATCCATGGCAGTAAAGACCAATTGAACACAATCATGGCTACTAGACACAATCATAGATCCAAGATGAGATGATAACACAACCACAACCAATACAAAGTGGATCCATGTAATATAACTCAAGCAATCTCTATTGCAACCTGGGTAGAATATGATGTCCCCAGGGTCTTCAAGTCGAACTTGCAATGATACGAATCTATCCATGTGATTAGAATGTTTTGAAGTTGAACATCGTAGAAACCACTTGATTACTGGTCATTATTGTATATCGTTAACAAGTGCGAGGAAAATCACCATTAATGTCTATGATCCCCAAGGTATCCTAGTACATATCACCAAGCGCTAATAAATGAGTTGAAGTCGAACGCTTGATGAAATCTTTCAATCAAGAGTCAATGATGTAAACTCATGGTGAAAGCGAAGTAACATGCTATTGAGGCATGCAGGCCCAAGGTACTCAATTGGTTTCTAGATTCAGTCCTCAGATGATGTGTTGAAGTTGACGAGGATGAATCCATCGAAGGAGGGCCATGATGAATCCCCCATCATCGACATGAAACTTGATAACAGATGTTTGGAGTAGATTGGATGGTATAGTAACATGCAATACTGAATCAAATTAGAACGACATGATAGAGGGTGTACTGAATGCAAACGATGAGCGGTGAATGTATCTTGAACATGGACATGGCATGACTTGGCAATATTGACATGACGAAAACGACGCCAAATCCTAATGCAACTGATGGTGGAAGTATTCTTTAGATGACCCAAAGGAGTAACAAGACTCATGAAGTTAGCTGGGCTCAATGACAAACATATTACTCAAGTACTGAAAGAAAATGCAAATGAGTGCCATGTTCAAGAACGACTAAGTACTGCCATAGGTTAAAATGTAACACAAAAACTTTCCTTTTTCCCCATCATGAATGATGAGTGCCTCACTTGTTTTTCAACGAACTTGAGGAGGGTAAACAGATGCTTGGTATAGCTCATCTCATAGATGAGTCCAATCCCAAATGTTTTTCGAACCTGAGAAAGGAGGGGTTCGTCCCATGGTGGGCCCTTCAATGTTGAATTTTAACGAGTCCATAGAAGGTAAAATCGACGTCATTTCACATTTAGAGAGTCTGAAAAGAACTAAAGAAGACTCCAAAGGTCCTTTTTCGTAATGTTAGCCTCTTCGCCCGAAAAAGGGTAAAACAACGCGAGAGAGGACTCTTCCAGTCATGATTGGCTGGAGTATTCCTTTTTCGTAAGTAGTGCCCCTTGGTCCGAAAAAGGGGTAAAATATCACCAGGAAGACGATCATCCAAATACTTTTACAAGTGTGAACGTATCAAGTTCACTTGGCGATCTTTTTGTATTTAGAGAGCTTGAAAAGAGCTTAAAGAAAAACTATCGGGGTTCCTTTTTCGTGGGAGTTTAACGAGCCCGAAAAAGTGATAAACTATAAATTGATGACTTATTCTCATTGTTTTACGAGCACGAGAAAGGACAAAGAGTTAGCTCGGTGTCATTAATAATTTGAATTTAACAAGCGGAATAATGACATAAAAAATGATCAATGAGTTGTTCATACCTGATAATACTCGTGAGATAATCACCATGGCGTATTAATTAGGCACCTAACTTCACCTGCAAGCTTAAAGACTAGGTCAAAACAGTTAGCTGAGTGTTTAAATGCAGAAAATAACTCAAACTACAGTAAATTACCCACTAAAGAATCAAATTAAAAAAAGGAATATTCCATTTTTAGTTATAAAATGGGCAAAATACTGAAAAAGAACCACAATTGTTTTTACCAAGTTGGAGAGGTGTGAAGTGCCATTTGGAGCCATTTTTCACTTGCTGATTCCGAGAGCTACAGTCGACCGTTTTGCGTGCCGTCGGAGACAGGTAAGCCTAACCTTTGCTATTTAACTTTCTAGTGGATCACATTTATGTTTTTGCTGCATTTTAGTGGGTTTTGAGTTGATTTGGTTGGGGGATATGCGCTCGTGGGTCGACGCAATCCCTCCTTACGGGATCTGCACCGGGCATTAGCCGACGCAAAAACCATAAGGGTAATTTGCGCTGGCGACAACCTGTCAGCAATGACGTCCTGCGCTGATGCAAACTCCCAAATACAACTCAACACCCAACCCAAAAGAAAATATTTTGATGATTGGAAAGGGTTCTATTGATGTTTAAATACCCTTTTTGACAGGTTCATGGTGACATATATGGTTCTCGAGTGGCAAGAATGAGAGCATGAAGTTGATGATGCTCAAGATGAGAATGACCCTCAATGCATTGCTGCATTGAGGAACTGTGGGTTGCTCAAATACTTCAGAGTGTTGGGCATGAGGGCCCAAGTTCCGCTATTGACGCACATGATCCAATGTTGGGATCCGGTACATAATCATTTTGCGATCGGAGTGCATACACTGAGCATAAATGTCGAGGACATCTACTTCTTGACAGGGCTATTATGGCAGGGAGATCCTGTATCTCTTATTGGATCATGAGGAGGTGATCGGACATTGGATGATATAGTTGACCAGTGGTGTACCCCAGGCACTGTGGCTATTAGTGGGAAGATCCCCATCAAAGATATTTGAGACCGTGCTCTACGTACCGTTCTCTTCACCATAGTGAGGGTAGCGAGAATTTGATCTGCTCACCTCGCAAACAAATCACAATTGATGTATGCAGAGGAGTGAATGGATCCTAGGGTATTTAGCTGGTGTGAGGGACTCCTCACCAACCTCTGGAGTCAGTTGACCAAATGTCGGCATGGGGCGCTAAAACAGTTTGGCTATGGGTCGGTAGTGATATCATTTCTGTTGGAGCGAGTGCCTCATTTGCATCCACAGGTGGACTTGGATGACTGAGATGCTTGGGATCCACACATGACCAGGTGGTCAGAGGTGATGGCCCGCCATGGAAGCGGGGTCCCTATCATAGGCTTCGGTTCAATATTTTTCACTTGGCTGGAGGGACAGCTCCTCATGATAGAGGATTATCCATACATTAGGACAGATTTCATAGGCGACCCCGACCTGGTGCTTCCCGAGGGAGCACAATGGGGCGATATCGGTAAGAACAATAGTTATTGTGTTTTTTCATTTTATGCATTTATAATTTGTTTGGAGTAGTGCTGATGATTGAAATTGTTTTTGTGCAGATGCGGGTCCATTGCAACCAGTTGGAGTCTCGCTTATTGCGAGGAGAGGAGAGGTGCCAGTCATGGGTCTCGCGATGCATGATGCCATCAAGGAGATGGAGGAGGTCCATGAGAACCTCCATAGAGTAACACTGGACATCCCAGAGCCAGGTGTCCATGATCTACCCCGGGGTTATCAGAATCTCACCGTCGGGGTGTCTTTATGTTTCATCACGCTGCTCCGTAAAGTGGCCAGGGCCGTAGTCTGCTATCATGAGAAACCTAGGGATTAGAATCATGTTTATGTATGTACTGAAAGCTTATGAGATTCAGATTTTGTTAGAGATGACTCTTACTGAAAGCTAGTATGCTTCAGACTTTTGTATTAGCATTATCATTCTGTATCGATTTATATATATATAAAGATACTTTCGACAATTTTATACATTTTGTGTTCTATGGATGATTAATGAGATCTTGTTTACATGTTTTCTTATACAATGGATTATTTACATGTTATGTATGCCTTTATATTTTATAGATATGTTATGTGTTTTCAATATACCAATCTAGAATGAAGTTGGCCATCGAGTCAGCAACTGTATTCATGTGTCGTGGAATGTGTAGGTATTGAATAGATTCAAAGGACCTTTCCAGAAGATGGACTCATCGGAAGAGACAGAGTAGGGTAGGGTCGTGGATAGTGTAGATCCGGTTAAGATGGGAAACCACTAGTTGTGAATCCAAATGGATGACAACGTGGTTCATACCCAAGGAAAGAGCGTCAGTTAGTGCTCCAATGACTTCCTGATACTCTGAGGTGTTATTGGTTGCGTATCCCAGAAAATTTCCTCCTGAGCTGATAAGCTCGCCAGTGGGAGAATAAAGTACCCAGGATTCCGAAGCAAGGTTACAGGTATGCCAGCTGACGCTGTCCCTCGAATCCATAGCAAGTTTCCATCTACACATGTAGACAGAACATGGTATAAGTAGAGAAACAAGATCTAGACACACAAAAACAAAAGCGTCACACCACACAACACACACGCCATGTACAGTATATACAAGATACCTATGTGTGAAAGAGTCAAGCATAGTACCTCTTCAGGTAGAGCCCATTGCGGGGCTCACCCAAAGATATCCCATCATAGTCCTCTAGTTCGTAGGCTCCCTTCTCTAGAACACGTTTCACTATGTATGGTCCATGCCACATGGACTCGAACTTACCTGCCCCCATCTTATCGTGCTTTTGGTCGTATGTGAGGACCAAATCACGCTTGTTAAAGACATGAGGTTTAACTGGCATATCGTATTGTACTTTGATACATTTCTTGTGTGCCTCGTTGGCAAGAGCAGCATTGCGGCAGGTTTCGTCAAGTTTTTCTAGGTAAAGGAAGCATTCTTCCTCGGTAGTAGTGTTCGGAAGAAGTTCAACTGCGAGTTTGAGAGATGGAATATCGCACTCTATAGGTAGGACTGCCTCCAATCTATAAGCTAGTTGGAATAGTGTAAATCCGGTGGCAGTCTTGACGGAGGTCCGGTATGCCCATAGTGCGGAAAAGAGCATGTTATGCCAGTTTGATTTATGCATACCCACCATGCGTTGAATCATGGTTTTCAAGACCTTGTTAATGGCCTCTACTTGTCCATTGTACTGTGGGTAGTAAGGGATTTATTTTTCATGGCGAAAACCCAATCTGGTGCTCAATTCGTCAACCATATAGTTCTGGAAATGAGATCCATGGTCGGTGACTATGGCTTGTGGAACTCTGAACTATGGAATAACATGATTAAACATGAAGAGTGCAACGATTTTTCCATCTTCGTTGTACGTAGGCATAGCCTCATCCCATTTAGTAAAGTAATCCATGAATACTATGATGTAACCATGCCCCCCAACTGAGGTAGGCCTACAGTGCATGAAATATATGCCCCATTTTGCAAAGGGGCCAATGACAATAATCATGTGTAAAGGGGCTGGGTGGGTGCGCTTTTTCATTTGAAAATGATGGCATGGGGGACATTTTTTAACGACCTCTATGCAATCTTTAAATATGGATGGCCAGTAATATCCTGCACGCAGTATATTTTGGGCTATAGCCATCCCAGAGAGATGACTGCCACAAGCCCTAGCGTGACAGTCATTCAAGACGTGTTCAGTCTCCTCACGTGTCAAACAACGTCGAAGAACATAATCAATACCACGGTGATACAAGGTATCACTGATGATCAAGTAATACTTGGAGTGGTGGCGTATACGACGACGATCATCACGAGACAATTGGGGGTTGAATCATTGGGTTTGAAGATATAAGGTAATATATCGATACCATGGGTCAGATGTGCTGATGAGTAACAATGACTCATCAGGAAGAGAATCGCTCGGCTCAGATCCTAAATCAACCCAGGGAATATCACAAATGAGCTCCGTAAACACCAAAGACTTTTTAGAATTGGCCTTCTCGAAGAGGAGATCGAATTCCCAAAGTATCACAATCCAGTGTGAATACTTGCCCCTGAGTACTTGACGTTTCAAAACGTGGTACATGGGGTTTGAGTCAGTGATAATGGTAGTGGTGCAGAGCAGTATGTAATGATATAAATTTTGGACGGCAATGACTTCTGCGAGAGTGAGCTTCTCGACATGTGAATAACGAGTTTCAGATTCAATAAGACCCTTACTTAGGTAATAGATCACATTTTTTTGGGTGTTGTTGTCCTCCTACACCAAGACCATGGCGATCATGGTGGCAGAAGCAGCAAGATAAAGGATGTAATCCTTGTAGTAATTGGGCGGTTGGAGCACACGAGCATGCGTAATGTCATGTTTCAGACCATCGAAGGATTGTTGCACTTGATTGTCCCAAATGAACGGGATGTCCTTCTCCAGTAATCTCATGTAGCCCTGTGTCTTCTGAGCGAAATTACAGACAAAACACCGTAAATAAGTTTCCTTCCCTTGCAAACTCTTTAGTTCTGTAATGTCAGCAGGAGGTGGGAGAGTGACAATAGCTTCCACCTTCAAGGGATCAATGCGGATCCCATCCTTCGAAACGATAAAACCTAGGAGGTGTCCGTACTCGCGCAAAAGATACACTTGTGAGGGTTCAGGAGGATGTTGTACCACCTACATTTGAGGAATATGACCTTTAGATGATTGATGTGGAATTCACGCTGCTACGAATGAGTAGGGAGATCATCAAGATAGGGTTCCACAAAGTCCTTCACATCATGAAAAGCATACAAAATGGCCCATTGGAATGTGGCACCAACATTTTTGAGACCAAAAGGGAGATTGCGATAAGCAAACATGCCCCAAGGGTAGATGAAAGTTGTCTTGTGTTGGTCGACCGGGTGGATCTCAATCTGGTTGTAATTGGAAAAGCCATCCATGAATGAAAAGATGACACTTCCGTCACACTTTTCGATGATCTGATCAATAAAGGGAGTGGGGTATTGTCCTTAGGACAAGCTTTGTTCAAATCCCGATAATCGACACAGATGTGAATGGTGCCCTGCTTCTTAGCCACAGGGATGGCATTTGAGACCCATTCTATTAATGAAATAGGGTAGATAATGCCGACCTTTAAGAGCTTTTCAATTTCTGCTTTGATTGCCATATTTTTTCGAGGGTGTACCGGCCGCAACTTTTGGCGGACTAGTTTAGCATCGGGATAGGTTTTAATTGCATGTGAAATGATAGCAGGGTCTATCCCAGGAATTTTCTCGTAGGTCCAAGCAAACATGTCTCGGAATTGCTTGAATAAGGCCATGAAAGTAGTAAACTCTTTAGGGGAACACTTATGGCCTAAACGAATATATTCCACTATACCAGGGGTAACCAAGATGTCAATTGGAGTGGTGGGTTCAATGTTTTCCAGGTTTCCCTCAATGTTTGTATGACATGTGAGTATCGGGGACTGGGGGAAAGGGTAGACATCGGTGTGAAAATGGTGGTGATGCTATTCTCTACAGAATCCAATGGGGGAAGGAAAGACGATTGATGGTGGAGGTCTTCCCAAGGAGGGTCATTCGCACTCATGATTTCCATGATGGACTAGTCAGAAGGAAAAGTCCGGAGCAGAGGATTGGGTAAGTACGACGTTTGCTGTAGAGAACAAGATGTAGAGGCCACAACCAAGTGGTCCTCGGATGCTGACTGGATATCCTCGTAAGTGAGTTCAGCGGGTGAAAGAGGTATGGTATCTCCAATTATATACATAGTGGCTTCATCGGGTACAAGCCATTGATCGTTAGAGTTGGGAAAAGATGAAATCATGGAGGAGATCATATTCATCGTGGAAACATGATTAGGGTGATCCGGGGTTGGAAAGACACCCATAAGAGATGAATATTTTATGAGGCCGACCCCCATGCTCTCATATAGTTGAAAATATTGTCCGAGTAATGGGACATTATCGCCAGGATGAGTAGTGGTGTCCGGTGTACAGAAGTCCAGTTGGTCGACAGTGACAATTCGGCCTGGATGGGGGAATTGCACTATGCAAAAGATAGATGACGCGACCACGGTCATGGCATAAAACCAATTACGACCAAGTAAGAGATTATAATCGAAAGGAGATGCGACTACTTCCACGTTAATGGTTGTGGTATTACCCCCCAACTTGATTGCTAAGGCTTGTAATAGCCCATGGGGTTGAAAGCCACGACCGTTGAATGCTTTCAAGGTGGTGGGATAACGGTTCAATTCGAGAGAACCAATGGCTCTCCAACAAGATAGCGACATGACCGAGTTAGAAGCTCCTTCGTCTAGTATAGTACGATGGACTGTCTTCCCAGCAAAGTTCATAGCAACTTGAAATTCCAGCTAGTGGGAAAGCCTTGGTTTAAAGTACTCAAGTCGAAACATGAGTGTGTTCAAGGAATCCGGATCTACCACGCCAATATCAACAAGAAGAGTCTTGCGTTGGTTGCAACAATTCTGCAAGACCTCTAGCATTGACATGGCACAAGGAACTTGCACCAAGTCCTCTACAATATTGTAGTTCTGAGCTGCACGAGTATTGGGATTGAAAACTGCTTTTCGAATTGTGCTCTTAGGCGGATGCAATACTGACTCTAAAGAAGGATTCTCAATGGTGAGGGAGGCCTACAGTACGTTAACATCGGGCATAGAAGTGGAAGCTTTTTCATAATTACTTCTAACGGGTTCCTTCGAAGGGACCGAGTAGTATGAACGCGATTGGGTGTTCAAGTTAACCGTCTCACTACGCATCATGAGAACATGCACAGTAGAGGATGCCTCTCCGTGTGAAGGATAGGTTTGAGCGATTAGTTGTTGGTTTTGAGTGGGGAAGGGATCATTGAGAACTGCGGGGGTGGGGTTTCCTTTGAGAAACTTATGCACTTCATCTCGGTGGGGACGTTCCTTCGAGAAATGGTCACCACCACATAGTAAACAAGGATACTTCAACTTCCTCTTCTGTTTGGTGTCTTCAGGGGTGGTATTTGGCTCTTGCTGGTTAGAAGGTTTCTTGGGTTTACCTTTGTTTTTCTTCTTACCATCGGATTTCTGAGGCAAAGCTGATTGAACATAATTCACTTCTTCGATGGAGGTAGGAGTGGATGACTTGGTGGTACTGTTTCCAGCCTGTGGTGGGGATGTGGAAGAACCCTAGGGGTTCGATTGTCCACCAGTTTGAGTAGGAGGCTGGGATTTAAGGGAACCAATAATGTCGTCAGCCTGAGGTCCCTTGGGTGGTTTTGCAGGGTCATATGTAGGTCGGGGTACGTCAGGAACAATTTCATACAGCGTGCTGGATTGAGCATAGACTAGGTCTAAGTAATGGGCACGAGCAATAGCCTGTTCCTCGGTGACGACCCCTCCCATGACCACGTCTTGATATACGGTAGGCAAAAGAGACTTCGTGAACCAGTTAGCTGAGAGTTGGTCTGGAATGTGAACCTTAATGAGATGTCGTCTTCGCCGCCACTCATGGATATGATATGAGATATGAGTTGTGGTATTATGGCGAAGAGAGGTTAATAAGTCCGTACCAGTCTCATAGCGAATGTGAAATTGGAAATGGGTAAAAGAAGACATAACAAGAGAACGAAAATTTGGAAAGGAGTTCGGTGGCAATTCAATATACCACTTGGTAGTTGGGCCGGTGAGAGTTCATTGGAATAACTTAAGATAGATCGAGTCATCCATCAAGGAGTTGGATGAACACCATAAATGGTATGTCATCACATGATTGTTTGGATCCTCACCAGGTTTGCCATCAAATTTGGGAATATCAGAAGGTAGTTTGACAGGAATTGGTGGCCAATTGTATTCGTGGAAGATGGGGTCATTAGTCAGACAAGACAGGTCAGGTAGGTCCAAGGTGGCAAAAAGGGAAGCTGTTGATTCAACTGCGGGTACTGATAGTACTAATATGGCATATATGGACCAGTGGGACCTTGAATCGACTGGTTGTAGGGTGTTCCCGGAGGAAACTGGCCATAAGGGGGTGTGCCTCCCAGACCATATGTAGGTACGCCACCATAATAGGGTGGTTTATGACCATAAGGTGGGGGTCCACCTCCACAGGGAGGGGGTGGGACTCCTCCAAATGGTGTAGGTCTCCCGCCGCTGCCGGGAGGGGGGGGGCTCCTCCAAATGGTGGGGGTCCGCCGTTGCTGGGAGGGGGGGGGGGCTCCTAAAAAAGGTGGGGCTCTTCCACCACCGCCATAATAAGATGGTCCTCCACCACCTCCGTTGGCAGGGGGTGGTGCTCCACCACCTTCGCCGGAAGGGTGGGAGCCTCCACCACCTTCGTTGGAAGGTTGGGGGCCTCCCCCACCACCTCCATCGGAAGGGTGTGGTCCTCCTCTGCCACCTCCACCAAAATAGGTTGGTCCTCCACTGGTTCCACCAGAATAGGGTGGTCCTCCACCATCGAGAGGGGGTGGTCCTGAGCCTCTGCCAGAAGGGGGAGCGCCTACGCTTCCGCCACCAGAGTGAGGTGGGACATTATTTCCAGAATGAGGTGGCCCTCCGCTAGAAGGTAGAGGTCGGCCTCCTCCAAAATTGTATGGGAGCCCACCGTCTCCAGAGGGAGGTGGAGGGGGACTAAACGGGGGTAGTGGTACTTGAGGGACGCTCGGTGGGGGTCCATTTTGTAAAACATCTTGGTGCCCCCATAGAGTGTATGGATTTACGGGATTGAATTGTCCTGACATAGGGTTAAGATAACCTGGATACACTTGAATCCATGGTGGTTGAGTTGAATTGGATGGTCCCCCAATATGAGATAAATCCATGGTGGATCCCACAACGGGTAAGGAAGTTCCAACATAATGACCAATATGAAATGCTCCACTTGTATAATGGTTAGGAAACAGGGGTTTTCGTCCAGTAACAACATGCTGACTACTAATTGATGGTTGACCCATAATGGGTTGTTGATTACTTGCTACGTGATGAACATTACTCGTAAGAACATTAGGGGGTAAAGAGTACCCTCCCCGTGAGTTTTGGGGTGGGGGAGGGGTGGGTAATGTTCCCGTAGTAGTAGGAGGGGTGTTGGACTATTGTCCTTCAATAGGTTGATTAATTTGGGGTATAGAAACGGTCTCCTGTCTAAGGGGTGTACTTGCAGGAAATGAGGGTTGACCAGGTTCATAAGTGGTCATGTTGTGGATGGATGGTTCCGGTGAATCGTAAGATAATGAACGAATGGGGATATGTCGATATGTGGGTACCTCTGTGTCTTCAACACTTCGTAAGAGACTTTGTCTTTGAAATTCATTGCCCATGGCAGGTAATCTGTCCAAGCGATCATGAAAGGGTGCAAGAAGCACATCAAGAGTAGCCCGACTGGGTGGGCGTGAAATGGCAAGATGAGCCACTTGTTGACCTAGAGATGTTTCCAAAAAGGATGCAGCTAGACAAATGCAGTGGATACAGGGTCATCCTAGGATGAATTTAGCCATTCTAAAGATCCAGGCTCTCCCGGCAGGGCACGAGGGAGAGACGTGTCTTGTGAAGTGGAAGTTTCCGCCTCTTCACCCCTTGAGGGGTTGGAGGTTGGTGAGTCTGGAGGAAACATATGTTCTCCTGACTCCATAGTAGGGTTTTCTACTTCAGGTGACACAACCATTTGTTGTAGAGATTTCTTCCTACGGATAAGAAGAAGCCCTCATAGGATAAAGTGAGAAGGACTAACTCTATACTAAGACAAAAATGAAACAAATGTGATCTTGTTCCCTAGATTAAACAAGCATTTCAGAGTTCTTGTATTGAAGAGAATGAGAGAAAGTAACTCACCTTAACTCTTGATGTTTTGTCCCGCTTGTCGTTCCAATCCTGAAGTCCTCGCGGTGAAGCTGTTAAGATCAAACAATACACAAGCATATACAATTCTCCAATATTTCTGAATCACAAGTTAGAATCCAAATCCATATAGATACAAATCATGAAATTGAAATGCAATCAACACACATGAGTTGGGAAACAAGGCAAGTTAACTTTATTACAAATTGAATATTCTTACAAAGGTTGCTTGATTTCCAAGCCAACTCCAGCTCCAGGTCCTTCCTCTAGCTATCTCTGCAAAAGGCTTATGATCTTAGGTTTGATGCCCCAAAAGTCCTCCCTTTGGCCCATGGAAGGCCTCTCCTTTATAGTGTTTGGGAAGGTTAACCAAAAGGAGAGTAAAATGGATCTAAAGAGTGTTTAGTGGATCAGGCCTACTAAACAGAGAGAGGGGTTGGGATTGAATCAAAGCTGGTGATCCCAAGAAAATCTCTCTAAAGGTAAGATCCCGAAATCCATGGCAAAAAGGCTAAAATAGGATTATTGCTCCCTAGGGTAGGAGCATAATGCGGTAAAACTAATTATCGCGCCCCAATAGATGTGCAGAATGCGATAATTCCTGCAAATCGGGTCAATTTGGGTGACACATGGCAGGTGAGATGTTGTCTTCAGTTTTTAGGAAATAGACTTCACTCCTTGGTGTCTAGATGATCATTAAGAGGAAGTGTTGTTTACGTCGCTTGGTGTAAGGATGCGACACTAGGGTTTAGTGTGTAATATTGAGGTATAATAGATGCCCCCTAAAGTGTGAGGTTAGAATATACTGATGGCTGAAAGACTTTACAAATACTTTGTGGAGATAGCATCGAGGGGAGCAACGAGGAGCAGAAACAGAAACAAAATGTCAGATATACCACCAATGAGGGCATTCCCATGCTCGGAAACAATTGACTCAAAGCATGGATGCCGACCAATACATTGCGGATCCATGAGTACTGTAGACAAATCATGGCTACTGTGAACAATCGTAGATCCATGAGACAATAATGACACAACCAAGACCAATACATAAGTGGATCTATGTGACAATACAAGAGTGAGGTATTCTACATAATGACTAGGTGGAAACCTGATCAGAGAAACGCCATCGCAGCCTGAACGTAATCAATATACAAAAAGGTGTCCAGGGTCTTCTACCTGATCCCAAATGATATGAGTCTAGCCATGTGATTACAAGGTGTTGAAGTCGAACATGGTAGGAACCATTTGATTACCGATCAATGATGTGAACCGTTAACAAATGCGAGGGAAATCACCAATGATGACAATGATCCCCAAGGTATCCATAGTACATCTCAATGAAGTGCGAATAGATGAGTTGGTGTCGAGCACTCCAGAGATTATTCGATCAGAGGTCAATGATAGAAACCTACTGTCGAATACGAGGAAACCTGCCATTGAGGCATGCAGGTACCAAGGTACTAATGGTTGAATCCTAAGCCTAATTCCTGGATAGTGATTTGGTGTCAACAGGAATAGACTCATCGAAGGTGGGAAATAATGATTCCCACATCATCGACATGAAATCAGAACGAGAGATAGTATGTAACGATGGAACAAGAGAACATGTACTGACACAGTGAAAGATTTGACATATTGGATGACTTAGAGCAACGCAAACCCTTTGAACATATAACGACATGAAGCAGAACCTAGCAGTAGGGATGATAAATAGCAGAGAACAAACACATGACGAGTAGGCTCGTGGCCAAAGAGACGACTCAAGATGGTGACCATAACTCAGTAGAAAAATATAAATACCCAAAAGTAGATAAGGTACAGATGCATGCCATGTTCAAAGGTGACGACTGACAAGCTGCTAACAAGATAAACTTGACTCATTTCCCATTTTCCCCCAACATGATGGACAAGTACCTCTTTGTTGTTTTACGAGTTTGAAAAGGATAATAGATGCTTGGTATAGCTCATCTTATAGATGAGTCCGATCTCACATGTTTTATGAACCTGAGAAAGGAGGGGTTCGTCCCAAAGTGGGCCCTTTCGATGTTGAATTTTAATGAGTCCAAAGAAGGAAAACTCGGCAATTTTTCACATTTAGAGAGCCTGGAAAACTTAAAGAAGGCTCCAAAATGTACTTTTTTGTAAATTTAGTCCCTCAATCCCGAAAAAGTGTAAAACAATTCCTGAGAGAACTCTCCTAGTCAAAAGTTGAGTGAGGTATACCTTTCTCGTAAATAGTCTAGACGGGCCGAAAAAGGCGTAACCTATCACTGAATAGACGAACTTTCAAATACTTTTACAAGTGTGAAAGAGACAAGTGCACTTGGCTATCTTTTCGAAACGAGGGAGTCTGAAAAGAGCTTAAAGAGAAATCCGATGGTCTTTTTCGTAATTTCTAATCATTTCGATCCGAAAAAAGAATAAAATAATACCAAAATGATACTTTCCTCATCATTTTACGAGCACGAGTAAATTCGACTAAGCTCAACACCATTTACTTAATTTTAACAAGCACGACACAGGTGTGAAAAGGCGATTGGAATCTTTTTCAGGTTTTAATCTAGAGCGTGAAAAAGATAAAGTCAGCTTAAATGAAGGTCAAAACATTAACATATCGCCAGTGTGAACAAAGTGGAAAGATCCTGTCAAAAATGGTTTATGAAACCTTGGAAAGAGATATTAGTAATGTGAAAAATTTGACCTAAAAAGATATTTAAATAAAATAATGAACAAAAAATAGTCATGCAACTTATATAAGCAAGAGGTAAAAATAGAAAGTTACCATTTTAACTTGGCTATTTTTGCTCATAGAGGGATTTTTACCTATTGAAGGGTAAAACTTCAAGTGACCATATCCGGAGATTGGAGGCACTGTTCTGACAACCGTCTGCACCAGGTAAGATCTCTTAATCTCCTCTTTCAATTCATGTCCTTATTTTTTATTTCTCATTAGTTTAGTAATTTTTTGAGGAAGCCCTAGGGCGTCTTTTTCGCACCTGAAATTATCACGGCTTCCCTCTGTCAAGAAACACGGTAATTTCATGATTACTGCTCTGTAGCAACATATGGGTGCGTGGTAATTCCTGATTTCCACGTAGCCAGGCTAAGCCCAGGCATGATAATTGTAGAAAAAGGGAAAAAGAATTTTGTGTTTCCTCATGTTTGGGATGAGATCAGTCTTCCAGCTTGCTCATGAATGTTTTAATTGGCTTTTTATAGGAGTTTACATCTCATTTGAGGCAAAATGGTTGATTGGAAGGAAAGGGAACATGAAGCTGATGATCAGGTGGTTGCAAATAACCAAATGACACTAAATGCACTGCGGGCATGTGGGTTGTTGAAGTTATTTAAGACCAAAGGTATCCGAAAACAGGGCAAATTTCTAACTCACATAATACAAATGTGGGAGCCCGACATTCAAGATTTTTGAGTTAGAGATCATACTCTCGAGATTGAACTCGAGGATATTTACTTTCTCACTGGCCTCTCTAAGAAAGGGGTGCGGGTGAACCTGACGGGGCACAGGGCCTTAGACGAGAGTACAAATGACTTGATTGTTCGTTACTGTCGACAAGGTTCTTCAAAGAGAAGTGGGAAAGTGGCCATCAAGGATGTGATAGAGCTCCCATTGAGGACTATATTGTTCACTATAACCCGAGTGGTAGGTAGTGTGAGCCCTCATCAGGCATCCCGAGCGCAAATTAATCTCACCGTAGAGTGCATGGCACCAACTTTGTTCAACTTGTGTGAGGGGGTGTTATCCAACCTGAAGGAGCAAGTGACCAAGTGCAGAAATGGAGAGACTCGCCAATTTGGATATGGGAGTATCTTAGTCACCTTCTTTTTGGAGAGGGTTCCATTGTTGCATCCATAGATATCCATGCCTATCCTCCCTGTGACCGAGCCTCGGATGGGTCGATGGAGTGACTAGGCAAGACGACTCGATGGACCAAAATTATTATCCTTCGGTGAGGACTTCTTCTCATGGCTTCAGGAGAAGATCATGATTATTGAGGACTACCCCTATGCAGGGGTGGATTTTCGAGAGGACATTGACTTGGCATTGCCCGATGATGAGGATTGGGACAACTCAGGTATATGACCTTCACTAATGTATTTTTAACTTTTCCAATATATATAACTTTTAGTGATTTTTTAATGTGTAAAAATACCTAATGTATGTACATGTGCATGTCGTAGATCATGGACCGAGGAGACCAGCGGGCTATTCGCCACTGCGCCGAGGTGGGGTCCAGCATCAGGCCGCTACTGAGGAGGAAGAGGAGGATGAGGAAGAAGCAGGAGGTATCCATGATGTAGAGAAGAATCTTGCGGGATTGACCTTAGGAGTTCCTACTATGAGGATAGACGATGTTCCTCTCCATCTCCAGCGGCATACTATGGGTGTGCCTAGTCGTATCAGCCTACTCCTCCGTAGGGTGGCTAGAGCCGTGGTATGCTACCATGAGCAGCGTGAGGAGTGCGATGATCGCGATGATCACGATGATCACGATGATTGCGAGGGTCACGATGATCGCGATAGGTCTCCTTAGACAGTAGTATTTTCTTTTTGTGGCATGTATACAACATGTAGTCCTGAGAGCCAAATTTTGTATGGGATGGGATGGAATCCCAAATTTTGTCTTTAAACACAACTTTATCATATGTATTCAGAAAAAACACTTTTATATGCGATTATTTACATGTGGAATTATTTCTATGATTTATTCATTTACAGTGGCTTGTGTGTTTGATTTATGATGTATTTTTTATGTATGGGCTAGATGCCAATCCAAAATGTAGTTAGCTAATGAGTCGGCTACAAAATTGAATTCTCTTGGTATATGTTGATATGAAATGTAATCAAAAGATTGTTCCAAGAGGCATACCCTTCTAAATAAGCGAAGTAATATAGGATCGCGAACAGTGTAGACACGATTCAAATGGGACACCACGAGTTGGGAGTCTAGAAAGACTGATAAGGAGTCGATTCCAAGGAAAGCAACTTCAGTTAAGAGTCCAATGACTGCATGGTATTCTGCGATGTTGTTGGTTGCAGGGCCAAAGCAAGTGGCTCTTGAAGATACCAACTCGCTAGTAGGAGAATAAATAACCCATACTGCGGAAGCAAGGTTCCGGGTGTGTCGGCTAACACCATCAGCGAATCCATAGTAGGCAGACATCTGTGCATAGAAGCACAAGTCGAGGTAAATGAAGATACATGAAATAAAATCCATGCACACACACACAAAAGAAATAACTTAAAACAAGATAAGTACATTATGTACAAAATGTCTCATGCAGGATGAACCTACGCGTAGAAACGTTTTAGGTACAGCCCGTTGCGGGGCCGCTCCAAAGGTGTACCGTCACAGTCGACGAGCTCGTAGGATCCTTTTTCCAATACATGCTTTATAATGAAGGGACCGTACCACATGGACTCTAGCTTTCCTTTTCCTAGTTTGTCATGCATCTCGTCATATGTGAGTACAAGGTTGCTTTCATTGAAAATCCGAGGTTGAACGGATTTGTCATACCGTGCTTTGACGCGTTTCTTATGGGATTCGTTGGCTAAAGTAGTGTCACGATGGGTTTCATATAGCTTAGCTAGATATAGAAACCATTCCTCTTTGGAAGTCGTATCGGGAAGTAGCTCTATGGCTATCTTCAGTGACAGAATTTCACATTCAATCGAAAAAATGGCTTCCAGGCCATACACCAGTTGAAGTGGTGTGAACCCGACAGCACTTTTCAATGAGGTTCGGTAGGCCCATAATGTCGAGAAGAGAGCTAAGTGCCAATTGGACTTATGAGTACCCACAATGCGCTGAATCATGCGCTTCAAAAATTTGTTTATGGATTCGACTTGGCCATTGGCCTGTGGGTAGTATGGGGTTGAGTTTTCATGACGAAAACCCAACTTGGCACTCAATTCTTCAATCATATGGTTCCTAAAGTGGGAATTGTGATCGGTCACAATAGACTCAGAAACTCCGAACCTAGCTATGATGTGGTTGAATATGAATTGTGCTGCTGTTTTACTGTCTTTTGCAAAAGTAGGCATCGCTTCAACCCATTTTGTGAAATAATCAACAACTACAGAACATTGCTGTGCCCCTCAGATAAAGTGGGCTTACAATGTGTGAAATCGATGCCCCATTTGGTGAAGGGGCCAACGGAAACAACAGGGTGAAGTGGATCAAGATGCGAGTGTTTCTTGCTATGGAAGAATTGACAAGGTGGACATTTCTTGACCGTTTCAATGCAATATTTGAAAATCGAGGGCCAGAAATATCCCGCTCGTAGAATATTTTGGGTCGTAGACATCCCAGAGAGATGAACACCACATGCTCCAGAGTAGAAGTTATTAAGAATGCGTTTAGTCTCATCCAATGTTAAACAAATTCAAAGAACGGTATCGACACCATGGAGATAAAGGGTATCACTGATGATGAGGTAGTACTTAGCATGATGTCAAATGCATCGGCGTTGATCGCAGTTGAGTTCGGGTCGAAAACGTTGGGTTTGGAGATAGAGGATGATATCCCCATACCACGGATCAGACATGCCAATGAGGAAAAATGATTCATCGGGGAGAGAATCGATGGGCTCTGGTTACTCAGTGACACGGGGCAAATTACAAATCATCTCTATGAAGACCAAAGATTTCTTGGATTTTGCTTTGGCAAATTCTAAGTCAAATTCTTGAAGGACAACAATCCAACGAGAGTATTTTCTCCCAAGCACTTGATGTGTGAGGATGTAGTACATTGGATTGAAATCAACAATGACAGTTGTTTGGTGGAGCAGAATATAGTGGTGGAACCTCTAGACAGCAAAAACTGTAGCCAGAGCCAGTTTTTCAACATGCCAGTAGTGGGTTTCAGAGTTGAGGAGACTCTTACTAAGACAATAAACTACATGTTCTATGCCGTTGGCATCTTCCTGGACTAACACCATGCCAATGGTGGAAGTGGAAGTTGTGAGATATAAGATGTAATCTCGTGTGTAATTGGGGGGTTGGATTACGGGATCCTTAGTGAGGGATGTTTTTAGATTATCAAAATATCGTTTGGCTTCATCGTCCCAAACGAATGGGATGTTCTTTTTCAGAAGTCTCATGTAGCCTTTGGTGATCTCGGCAAAATTGGACATGAAACGACATAGAAAGTTTGCATGCCCCTGCAAAATTTGAAGTTCGGGTATGTCTGTGGGTGAAGGCAGAGCTAGAATGGTTTCTACCTTCACTGGGTCTAATCATATACTGTCCTTGGAGATTATGAATCCTGTTAGTTTTTCGGCTTTGACACAAAAGAGACACTTGTGTGGATTTAAACGAATATTGTAGTGGAGAAACTTGGAAAAGATGGCACTTAAATGATCTAGGTGATCATCCTGAGCCTGAGAACGGGCGGGGAGGTCATCAAGATATGGTTCTACAATATGTTTAATGTCGTGAAATGCGTATGACATTGCCCATTGGAAAGTTGCCCCGGCATTCTTGAGGCCAAAAGATAGCTTTCAGTATGCAAAGGTCCCCCATGGGAAAATGAAGGTTGTCTTATGCTGGTTGGTGGGGAGTATCTCTATCTGATTATAGCCGGAGAAGCCATCCATGAATGAAAATATGACACTCTCGGCACAGTTATCGATAATCTGGTCAATAAACGGAGTTGGATAGTTGTCTTTTGGACAAAATTTGTTCAAATCATGGTAATCAACACAGACTCTAATCGTACCCTATTTCTTCGCCACGGGAACGATATTAGACACCCATTCTGTAAACGGGATAGGATAAATAAAACCAACATGCAAAAGTTTTTCAATTTCTGCTTTGATAGCCGCTGCCTTGCGGGGATGAACGGGCTGGAGTTTCTGCCGAACTGGTCGGGCACTGGGAAAAGTTTGGATTTCGTGGACCATGATGGAAGGGTCTATTCCTGGCATTTACTCATAACTCCAAGCGAAAACGTCGCGGAATGTTTTAAATAAGGTGGTGTAGAAATCCACCTCAGTGGGAGTACATGTCTTGCCTATGTGAATGTTTTCCACAACATCAGGTTTCACTGAAATGTTAATAGGAGTAGTTACCATGATGTTGGCCAAGTTTCCTTCGGAGAATATATCGTCAAATGAAGTGGGAAACTTGGGTTTAACAATTTCAAGTGAATTGCTGGATTTGGTGTCTTGCTCGATTGCCTGGATAGTAGAGAAAGAACATCGATGATGGTAATCTTCCTAGGGTGGTTCATCGACGCACATAACCTCCATGATTGATTTGTCGGAAGGAAAAATCAGTGTGAGAGGATTGATAAGTGATGATGATGGGCCAGCCTCAGACGAGAGCTATGCCACGGCGTGATGCGTAGTAGGATCGACCCAATCTTTGGCTGACTGGATCGCCTGATAAGTTGTGAGGTTCTTTTTTAAAGGAATGGAGTCACCGTAGTTTTCAAGATCTGTAGGACTCGGTATCACCCAAGAATCAGTAGATCCATTGGATGGGGTGGTACTTGATGATATCATGTTGATGGCATGTATAGGGGATCTGAGCTCCGGGAATACTCCGATGAGGGAGGAATCCTTGATAAGACCAATGCTAACATCTTCGAGACAGTACTGAGACTGACCCAATAATGGAACAATGTGGGTGGAGTTTGAATGAGTGTCTAAAGTATAGAATTCTAACTGATCTATAGTGACAATCTTCCCTTGGTGAGGAAATTGTACTAGTCAAAAGATGGAAGATGCAACGGCGGTCATGGCGTAGAACCAATTTCGGCCGAGTAGAAGATTATAATCCAATGGTGCATCTATGACTTTGATATGCATAGATACTGTCTTAACCCCTAGTTCAATGCCAATCGCAGGAATGAGTCCGTATGGCTGAAAATCGTGTCTGTCAAATGCTCTGAGAGTAGTGGGAGAAGTTGTAACTTCAGGTGAGCCTATGGCTCTCCAACAAGTCAAGGACATGATCGACGTGGAAGCACCTTCGTCTAAGACAATGCAATGAATGTTGTTTCCACGGATCTTTGTTTGGACCTGGAAGGCTAACTGGTGAGAAAGTCGAGGTTTAAAACACTCCAAGTTAAACATAATCGTGTTTGAAGTATCTAGGTCCACTGGCCCCAGTGCTAAAAGTAAGGTTCTGTGCTGCGTGGGGCAGTGTTGGAGAACCTGTAGAGTCGACATCGTGCATGGTGCTTGAGCTAGGTCCTCAACAATATTGTAATTTTGGGCTGCTCACGCATTAGGATTAAAGGTCACCTTTCGGATGGTGCCTTTGGGTGGGCGCAGCATTGTGTCTGTGACAGGTCTTTCAATGTGGAGATGACTGTTGGGGGGAGGGATGATAGAAGGATCTTCAAAAGGAGACTTGCCATTGGCTGTCTCCGGTTTGTTTGAACTTGGAGGGGTATCGTATGTCTTTGATCGAGTGGATATATGAATCTCTTCGTTACTCATCATCAAAATTTTGCGGTTTACGGACGTTTCTCCGCGGGGTGGGTTGTTCGGGTTTCCCCCTTGTGGGGGATCATGGGTAACCATATGTTGCTGTTGTTGGGGAAAGGATTGGTTAACACTGTCGGGCGAGAGGATCCTTTAACAAATTTGTTGACTTCGTCCTTGTTAGGAAAGTCGCGTGTGTAGTGATCTTCCTGGAAATCGAGCAGGGGAACTTTGCTTTCCGACGTGGTTTGGATCGTTGTTGGTTGGTTGCGGCTTGGGGTTCTCCTATTGGTTAGAAGGTTTCTTGGATTTTCCACAGTTATTCTTCTTCTTTCCTCTGAATGGTTGTGACGTGGATTAAACCGCGTTCATCTCAGAGGAAGGAGCAGGAGAGGTAGAAGCTTTGGGAGCAGCCAAGGGTGGAGAGGGGGAAGCAGTAACTTGCTGCCCACTCGATTTGGTGTTAGGATGAGCCTTAAATGAGTCGACTATATCGTCAATGGGGGGTTCAATGGTAGGCTTGGTTGGATCAGTAGTGGTGTGGGTGGCATGGTGAATAAGCTCATATAAAGTTTTGGATTGGGTATATACCAAATCCATATACTAAGCACGAGAAATCACTTGTTCCTCCGTGACAGGTCTGCCCATGGAAATATCCCTGGTGATGGGAGGCAGAAATGAATTCGTGAACCAATCAACGAGTAACTGGTCCGGAATGGGTGCCTTAATTAACCTGCGGCGTCGACGCCACTCATGAATATGATCCGAGATATGTGTAGAAGTGGTTTGATGTAATGAGGTCAATAGGTCTGTTCCAGTCTCGTACCGAATGGGGAGCTAGAAATGTGTCAGAAACTGCATGGCCAAGGTATTGAAATCGTGAAAGTAGTGTTGTGGCAGCTCGATATACCATTTTCCTGCCGTGTCGATGAGCGTATGCTGGAAGAGCCGTAATCGAATGGAGTCGTCCATCAATGAGTTTGAAGAACACCAAAGATGGAAGGTCTTTACGTGGTTCTTGGGGTCTTCCCCGGGTTTGGCATCGAACTTGGGAATGTCTGATGGTAGTTTGGCTAGGATGGGTGGTCAATGTGGTTCATGCCATATGGGATCGTTAATAAGCCTAAAAAAATTGGGTAAGTCTAGCGTAGCCATGAAGGGAAGTTGACGATTGGGTTGCGGGTACGAGTAGTAATTATATGGTGTAGGGATTCCCGTAGGACCCTGCACAACATAATGCTAGGTATTGTACCCATACATGTTTCCTGCGGGATACTGTTGGAATTTTTGAGGATAGTAGACCATCTGGTTAATCGGTTGAGTGTTCAAAATCATGGGATTGACTGTCTGATTCAGAATCATAGTAGTAACCGGTTGTTGAACGTTCTTCTAAGTAGGGATGACGGGTATGGTACCCTGGGGTTGTTGCATCCCAAGAATGTTTCCTGTTCCTGGTTGGGGTATGGTTCCCTAGGATTGTTGCATCCCAGAAATGTTTCCACCACCTTTATTGGGTGGAGGATTTCCAATACCAGGGTTAGGGGATGCCTGTAACAATGGTGTCCATGGAATATTGGTTCCACCTTGATGAAGAGATGGAGGATGAAGAGGTGGGTTCCATGGAGTATTCACGGTCGAAGGATAGGGAATGCTAGAGTTCAAGTTGGGGGGAATGAAAGGTTGAGTAGGTTTCCCCCTAGCTTGATTCTAGTTTCTGAACAAAGGGTAACCCCCACTCTGTGGGATTTGGGATCCCTAAGAAGGAAGAATGCCTGATGAGGGATGTTGAAAATGGGGTCCGGTTGGGATACCAGCATGAGGTTGTCCACTACCAGGTAAATTATACGTGCCCAACTGAGCAGATGGTGCTAATTGAGAGGGTTGTTGAATGGTGCCAGTGGGGGCGTTAACAAGTGGTATTCCTCCAAATGAAGGGCCTTGTTGAGCCGATGGAAAGAATCAAGGTGTTTGTTGAGTAGCCCCACTTTGGATGGTACCAAGAGGTTTCCCTCCAGCAGGTGGTGACTGGAACTAGTGTTCCCAAGAGATGGTTTTCCTCCTGTAGGCGGGTTTGATGGTCTGCCTGGAGGGGGTTGGTTCTTGGGATCAATGATTCTAGTAGTCGGTTGTCCGCCTCCTGAAATGGTATAGATGGTGGCTGAAGATGAACCTCCGGTCAACATGGATGATCCAGCAGTATGACTTGATGCTCTTCCAATACTAGAAAGGTGGGGTAGTGTTGATTGGCCAATAACGCCAAAGGTTCCGATTTGTGGAGGGGGTCTTCCATACGTTTCAAGTGGGGACGGTGAGAACATTGGGTTATCCCTCATAAGGGGTATGTTTCTTGAAGATATGTCGAACATATTGTGTGGAAACAAGTGTGGGGAATTTAATCGAGGTGTATCAGGCATCACATCCATGGGGTCTTGAAAAATAGGAGGATCATCGAGGGCATGGCCCGAATTTTTATCCCGTGAGGGGTCAAAAATGCAAGTTGTCCGATTGGGTTCGGGAAAGAGATCGGGTATAGTGAAATATGAGGGTTCGGATCTGTCAGCATAGGATTTATGAAACTCTGTGATAGACGGAATATTGGGAGCTCGGTAACCAGGAGGACGGGTGGCAGGGGGTATTGGGAAGCCGATGAGAGCATTTGCTCTGTATCACGTTTGAATTGTTCCAATGCTAAAGGAGAGTTAGCCAAACTAACCATGCTAGATTGGATAAAATCCATAATCTCTTGTCCTGAGGGGAGATTAGGGAGGGACACGGTGAAAGGTATAGTGCTAGAAGAACTTGTTTCATGAGTGTGAACACCTGATAGTGCAGTGGTGGCAGGCGAAGGTTTTGCCTAGTATGTAAAATAGTCAAACTCAGGTTGAAATGGTGTGAGAGGTAGCTTAGTTTCTTCAATAATTTTAACGTATCCATCCGCGACTTGAATCAGGTCGGAGGTGTCTTCGTCGGATCCTTCAATAGTTCCAACAGATCCTTTAGGAACATCATAGAAAGTGTCTGTTGGAGGGGTAGTGCTAGCATCTGGGAGGGTGATGGCCTCCGATATAGCATCATGTGTAGTACTAACTTTAGCAACTGATGTGTTGTACACTATGGGAGGAATTTTTGGAATGACAGTGGGTTGTGGTACAGCCGAAATATCAGGTGTATTACTGGTTTCAGAAACTGTAAGAGGTTCTAAGACAGTGTTGTGAGTTACAGGTACAGAAGGAGCTGAAGATGTAGTACAGATATGTTATACCTCAATATTACACTTGAAAACCTAGTGTCTCATCTTTGCATCAAATAACATATATGACACTTCCCCCTACTGATAAACAGCCAGAAAAGGAGATCATTGACTGAACACTAAAGACAAACCCTTTTTTTGCCATCTGTCAACCCAACTTGATCCTGTTTGCAAGCACTACCGTGCCCTGCACATCTACTGAGACACGGTAGTATGTACTACCGCGTGTTGCTCCTCCTCTGGGGCATGGTACTACTGTGTTATGCTCAGTATTAGGGGCGCAGTAGTCCACTTATAGCCTTTTTTCCATGAAGTTTGGGATATCAACTCTCGAGAGATTCTGTTGGGATTGCTACCTTTGATTCGATCCCAACCCCCTCTCTATTTAGCTGGCCTGATCCACTAAACACTACATAGATCCACACTTCTCTCTTGTTGGTTAACCTTCCCACATGCTATAAGAGAGAGGCCTTTCATGAGCCAAAGGGAGGACTTTTGGGGTATAAAACCTATGATCATAAACCTTTTGTGGAGATAGCTAGAGGTGGAAGCATTTGGAGCTGGAGGATTGGCTTGGGCATCAAGCAACCTTTGTAAGCATTTTTCAAGCTTCTTAATAATATAACTTTCCTTGTTTCCTAATTCGTGTGTATTGATTATATTTCAATTTCATGAATTATATCTGTATAGATTTGGAATTGAACTTGTAATTCAGAGACATTGGAAGATTGCATGTGCTTGTATATTGTTTTGTCTTAATAGGTCTATCGTGAGGACTTCGGGACCAAAGCTACAAGCAGGACAAACGCCGAGAGTGGAGGTGAGTTAATTTCTCTCTTTCCCTCTGATGTAAAAGCTTTGAAATACTTGTTTAATCCAGGATCCAAGATTACATTTGTTTCATTTTTGTCTTAGTATAGAGCTAGCTTAATCTACTTTATCCTAAGAGAGTTTCTCTTTATCCGTAGGGAGAAATATCTGCAACAAAACTGTCGAATCCGCTGGTTTGAACCCTGTTTGATTGAGTTCTTTCACTTTCAGTCATCTTTGATTGTGATTTTTCTCTTCCTTCAAACCAGTAGTGGATTTTGGTCTTTTTGACCTCCATTAACCCCCCTTCCCTCTACATTAGCTCTCAACGTTTTGATCAGTAAGTCCTCTGGGTCTGCACGCCCTTGAAAAGTACAGAACTTTTCTTAAAGTAGCGCCCTCTCCTTTTTTTTCCAACAGTACCGCGCCCCCGTAACTACCTACAAAGCGGTAGTACCGCGCCCTTCACACTTTCTAGAATGCGGTAGTGTACCAGTACCGCGCCTAGAGTTATGGAAAGCACATGGTAGTCCTTGTAAATTTTTTGTTTATCTTACTTTGTTTGGTTCCTACAGGTCATTTATGACCTTCTCTACCTTGGGGTTATTTTCTTCCTACTCCTTAGCACCCTGCAACTTGCTTAGCCATAGTACCGTGCTTCCACTTTATTGTGTAAATCCTTGTAGACAATTTTCAAAACTTTGGGTTTATGGTCATTAATTATCATCTTATCTACTTCTTTATTCCCAATTGCTTCTTGTCTACATACCCTATTACTATTAGCCAGTTGCAAGTTTCTTTTGTTTGTTTGTATTTTTGGTTTGAGATTGTAATCTTTGAGTTAGTGGCATCATTTGCATCTTGATCACCCATTCATTATTTTTGCATTAGCTTGATCCTTTCATCATAATCAAGTTTTTGTCACTATATTCTTTCCCTTGATTATATAATTCTGAAGATTACATCGTTCTTACAAGCATTATCTTGTCCATTACTGTTATTAAAATCAATAATGGAAATTATCTTTTGAGAACATTGTTTTTCTTTTAGTTGAAAAGATCCAGTCATACTTTTGCACATTAGGAAGTGAATCATTCATCGTTGTTTGTCACATAAATTCTCATTTTGAAGCATCATTGTTGTAGACCAGTTACATTTGAAGGTAGTGTTTACTTCAGTTTGGCTTATTTGAAAAAGAAACAAAAAGTTGTTTGGAGTGGTTTTCTTTTCATTCCTTTGAAAAATTCATGCATTATGATCGAAGAACTCTCTCTTTACTTTAGCTAGATTTCATCGAATAAAAGGCTCATTTTGATTCATTCTCATTTGCATGGTTTGGGTCGTCACAACATCACCAGGTTTCATGTCCATTTACCCGATTGAGTAATACAACCACTAAAATTTACACTCCCTAACACAACACACCATAACCTCACTTGAGGAGAAAAAGAACTTGTTAGTTAGGTAGGACACCGGGGATAGGCATCCAAATAATTCCCCCTTGTCATTATCATCTAAGACATAGTTGTTGTCCTCTAGGGTACCAAAATCCTCTAGTATTTGTTGACACAGTCATACACCAGTTTGTGGAGGGGTCTCCTATTGTTTCAGGGGTTAAACTGCCAGGAGATCGAGAACCGGACGAACTTTGTGGAATGCCGCACTCCACTTAGCCCTAAGGAAACATCGATCATTGTCTTCCTTGTATTCTCCGACCAATATACTGGTGATACAAGGGTGATAAGTAAGAAGCGCCGAAAACCTTTTCCAACGTGTCATGAACGAGATAACTTAGTGAATTTTCTGCTAGGGCTCTTTTACCCATGATCCCTTTCGATAGAGGGATCTCCTTCCACTATTGGTATCTCACATTGTATTGTTCGACTTGGATTTCATCACCTTGCGAAAGATACAACTTGTTGAGGTCTCCAGCTCTTAATTATGAGGTTTTTCTTGCTATTTCATCTTCGTAGAGGGTCATTTTTCTTTTTTAGTGATTGCTTGTTGACATTCTGGCCATTCTTGTTTTCAGCATGCTTACTGTGACGCCGGTCTCAGTATAGTTTTTAGAGCTTGCTTTTTGGCCTGTGAGCCTTGCTTTTTCTAGATCCCCTTTTGCACATTCGGCTGCATTAGGGTTTTTGAGTTCTTTCTTACGAGACTGTCCCCGGAACTTGTATTCCTACCATTATGTCTGAATCACGGAGATCACAAAGAGTACAGGGATGAATCCCACCACCACCACCACAGACTTCTGGTCCACCTACATCACGTATTCCTGCCCCTGCTGGTCGCGGTGCCAGTCGAGGGAATGTTCCACCGCCTATCCGCACTACATCTTCAGTTTGGCCTATAACTGTAACTCACAACACAGTCTCAGAACCTATGGCAGTTTATGCAACCAGTAACACACCTGAGATTTCAACTGTCACTTCACCCACTTTTATTCCAAACATACCTACCACAGTGGACAACACTGCAGAGGCTGAAGCTATTACTACCCACGATACTAGACCGGATCCTATCACCCTCCCAGATGTTAGCACTACCCTTCCAACAAATACTTTCTACGATGTTCCAGAAGGATTTGTTGGAACCATCAAAGGATCCGATGAAGATGTGTCCGAGCTGATTGCAGTCCCGGATGGATACATCGAAATTATCGAAGAAACCAAACTAACTAATACACCTTTTCAACCTGACTTTGAATTTCTTTCTTCCCAGGTGGAACCTCCACCTGCCACTATGTTGTTATGTGTTCACACTCAGGAAACCGGTTCTTCTAGAAACGTACCATTTACCGTATCCCTCCCCAATCTCCCCTCAGGACAAGAAATCATGGAATCGATCCAATCTATTATGGTTAGTCTTGCTAACTCCCCTTTAGCATCAGAATAGTTTAAACGTGATACAGAGCAAATGCTCTCAATGGCTTATAGATATCCCCCTGCTAACCATCCTCCTGATTACTGAGCTCCCAATGTTCCATTAAGCACAAAGTTTCATCACTCCTATGCTGACGGCTTCGGACCTTCAGATATTACTATACCTCATTTCTTTCTGGATCCAAAACACCCAGCTCGCACTTTCAACCCCTTCCAGGTTACAAATCTGGGACAAGCCCTCGATGGTCCTCCTACTTTTCAAGACTCTATGGATGTAACTCCTGATACCCCTCGGTTAAATTCCCCACACTTGCTACCGTTAAGTATGTTTGACGTACCTTCCAGGGACACACCACTTATGAGGGATAACGCAGTATTCTCTCCGTCCCCACTTGTAACGTATGGAAGACCCCCTCCACAAATCGGCACCTTTGGCACCATTGGCCAATCGACACTATCTTACCTTTCTAGTGTCGAAAGAACGTTAATTCATACTGCTGGATCATCCATGCTGACCGGAGGTTCATCTTCGGCCACCATCTACACCATTTCAAGAGGAGGACAACCGACTACTGGAACCACTAATCCCAACAACCAACTCCCTCCACGCGGACCATCAACCCAACCTACGGGAGGACAACCATTTCTTGGGAATGCTGCTCCTAGATACCAACCCCCTCCTATTGGAACATCCAATCCACTTGCTGGAGGGAAACCCCTTGATACCATTCAAAGTAAGGTGACTCAACCAACACCTCCATCCTTTCCATCGGCTCAACAAGGCCCTTTACTTGGAGGATTCCCAATCGTTAACGCCCCCACTAGAACCATTCAACAACCCTCTCAACCAGCAACATCTGCTCAGTTAGGCATGTATAATACACCTGGCAGTAAAAAACCTTATGTCGGCATTCCAACTAGACCTCATCCTCAACATCCCTTTTCAGGCATGCTTCCTTCTTGGGGATCTCAAATCCCATAGAGCCGGGGATACTTATTGTTCAGAAACTGGAATAAAGATGGGGGGAAACCTATTTAATCTATCGCTTCCCCCAACTTGAACTCTGGTTTTCCCTACCCTTCAGCCACAACCACTCCATGGAACCCATCCCTTCAACCTACACCTCTTCATCAGGGTGGAATCCATATTCCATGGACGCCATTCTTGCAGCCACCCCCTAACCCTGGTATGGGAAATACTCCACCTGCTCAAGGTAGTGGTAACATTCCTGGGACCCAACAACCCCAGGGAACCATACCCCAACAAGGAGCATGAAACATTCCTTGGATACAACAACCCCAGGTTACGGTACCTGCCATCCCCACTCAGCAGAACGTCCAAAAACCAGTTACCACTATGATTCCCAGTCAGATAATAAATCCCATGACTTCGAACACACAACCGGTTAACCAGATGGTCTACTACCCCCAAAAATTCCAGCAGTGCCCCACAGGAAACATGTATGGGTACAACACATAGCAGTATGCTATGCAGGGCCCCACAGGCATCCCTGCGCCGTATAACTACTACTCATACCCGTAGCCCAATCATCAACTTCCTTTCTTGGCCATGCTAGACTTACCTGATTTGTCGAGGCTCATCAACGATCCTATCTGGCATGAACCTCATTGGCAACCCATTTCAGCCAAACTTCCATCCGACATTCCTAAGTTCAATGCCAAACTCGGAGAAGACCCTAAGAACCATGTGATGACCTTCCATCTTTGGTGTTCATCTAACTCACTGATGGACGACTCCATTCGGTTACGGCTCTTCCAGCGCACACTTACCGGTATGACAACAAAATGGTATATCGAGCTGCCTCAACACTCCTTTTGCGATTTTAATACCTTGGCCATGCTATTTCTGACTCATTTCCAGCTCCAATCCGGTATGATACTAGAACAGATCTGTTAACCTCACTATGTCAAACCACTTCTACGCACATCTCGGACCACATGCATGAGTGGCATCGACGCCGTAGGTTAATCAAGGCATCCATTCCGAACCAGTTACTCGCTGATTGGTTCACGAAGTCATTCTTTCCTCCCATCTCCAGGGATATTGCCTTGCACAGATCGGTCAGGGAGGAACAAGCCATTTCTTCTGCTCAGTATATGGATTTGGTATATACCCAATGCAGAACTCTACACGAGCTTCTTCCCCATGCCACCCGCATTACTACTGATCCAACCAAGCCCGCCACTGAACCACCCATCGATGGCATTATATGTTCATTCAAGGCTCATCCTGCTACTAAACCGACGGGGCAACAAACCCCTACTTCCCCCACTCCACCTCAAGCTGCTCCTAAATCTTCTACTTCTTCTGCTCTCTCCTCCGAGATGAATGCAGTTCAATCTACGTCACAACCATCCAGAGGAAAGAAGAAGAACAATCATGGAAAATCCAAGAAAAATTCTAACCAATAGGAGAACCCCAAGCCACAACCTACTCATGTAACGTCCCCTTCCATCATCAAATGCAGGGAAGGAAACATTAACAACACACCGGGCTTTTGGCAGACTTAGCCCCAATATTTTTGCTTTACTCATAAATTCATAACAATTAAAAACTTCTTGTGTGCAGATCAACTCAATATAAACACAGCGGAATTAAACATAATAGCAAGCACACAAACAGTAATGTCTAACATATATACATATATCACAGCAGAGGATGATTTAGCATATAGAGACTCAATCTCGTTCCAATGCCATGAATGGATTCCAAATTAAGATAATCAATTCTTTTCATTAAACATGGACAATTTAACATATTGCAGAACACAAAATGCAAATAATATATAACACATAGAACACTTATCTTGAAGATGAAGCTGTCCAAACAAATGGCTATGTGAGAGCAACGTTCCACCCAACCATAGATCTCTGTCCAACCTATATTCTTTCAGCTGAGAGATCACCCCGGAGCTAGGCTGTGTATCCACTAAGGAAGAACTAGCTGGGCTCACTCATAGCCATGGTTTCGGTCATCAGCTATGCTAAGCCAACACACCGTTGGGTTTATCAAGCATACAAATGACAAATGAGGAGGATGATAAGCCAGTGAGCTCAACCACAAAGCTACAGGCATCTCAAATGAACTCAGCAGTCATGGCACCCACAATACCTACCGCACCCAACACAAGGAAGACCCCCTTCTCTGCTACACAGTCCCTCAGGCGTCCCTTTCCTCCAGTGCTCTTCAGGGTGGGCATAGAAAGGTCCAGTTGCTAATTCCCTGAGATTCTAGCCTTCACTGGGTTTATCAAGCAAACCAAACCTCTGCTCAGTCATTCACACTTGGATTTCTCACAGTTCTGTTATCCAATAACTCAATCCCGTCACTTCATTTCTGGGCTGTAAAAACTGGGTTTTCCAATGGATTTCGGGATAGCTAATGCTCCCAAATTCTCCCCAAGGTTCATACCAATGGATCCCCCATTGGATTTCACTGTCCAATGCCAAATCTGGGCGTTTATGGCTCTTCAAAACATGGGTTCTTTCAAGGTCGCGATTTCGGGTTTTTCTCTCTGCTGGCAATTCGTTTTTGGGTGGAAAAATGGTGCTGGTAAGTTTCACCATCCCATGGGGATGAGGAAGAAGCAACATCCATGAGGTAGAGTGGCTTGTGGTACAAGAAAATAGAGCCCATACTCTTCCATACGAATTTCTGGGCTGCCCATGCTCCATTGAAGCCATGGACTGACTTCCTCAAACACTTCCTTACAACATAAATAAATGTCAGCAAGGTAAGTCAAATGGGTTCTCTAAGTGACATATGGCAGCCTATGGTTCAATCCCATAGCCCCCTCACCACTCCCTAGTGGATACACATGGCCCCTTCTCATTCGTTGCCTCCATAGCCAGTCTTGGAATTTTATATTGCATGATGTTTATTTACATCCTATTACAATTTCCATGGCTTAAGAGCACATGGGCATCAAATATCAATGCTTTCCCTTTAAATCAAAATTCAAGCTTTCACTAGCGGGGCCTTGGCCTTGAGCTCGGAAAACATACATCACATGTACACATGATTTACATTAAATGCTAATACATCCTAAGAGTTAGAATGGGGTATTACAATCCCCTCCCCCTTAGAATAACACCGTCCTCGGTGTTCCAAGACTTAGGCATACATATACAATTTACACATGTCCAAAACTTCAAAAACTTTGCAGATCTGCCCTGCATTCTGTTCTTTACTTTGAACTTTCAGGACCAAGTCCTTTGATTTTCACGAGCTGCTCCTGCTGATTCGGATCTTCCAGCCCATCCATAAGTCTGAAAACTTTATGGCTGCTAGGACTTACACAGTTCCACTAGCCCCATCTTTCATTACTACCCATGCTGAGCTCTTTAGGGTGGTTACATGTCCACACACATCCTTGAGATGCTTTCATAGTCATTTCTTCCAGCAATACCTACACTCAAACATTGAATTAATTCACATTGTTTAGTTTATTTTCATAGGAAATCATAACCAAATCATATACACATGTATATTCATAAGCAAGAATTACAAGATAACCAAATACTTATCTGCACTAGATGTCTTCACTTTATTCCATAGGGTCGTTCTTTGCTTTACAAGCCTTGGAATCGCCTATGGATTTGGGTGTTTGGCCAGCGCGTAGGCTGCCCCTCAACATCAAATAACCTTGTATGTTTGGCTAGCACGTAGACTTCTCCAAATCACCAATAATCTTGCATGCTTGGCCAGCACGCAGGCTGCTCCAAATCATCAACAATCTCGCATGTTTGGCCAGCACGCAGGCTGCTCCAAATCATTAATAATCTTGCATGTTTGGCCAGCACGCAGGCTGCTCCAAATCATCAAATAATCAACACCTTACCAGTACACCTTCACGCTGACTGGAAGGAAACTTCACTACGACCATTTCTAGGTCAAGGCTCTACTAAGGAGCCATAGGCACATAATAGCCCTTTCATCAATACTTCACAACCCTTCATCAAAATCCCCACAACCTCCACAACATCCTTTTATTTATATTAACCCTTCCACCACAACCCCTCACAACATCCTTTTATTTAGATTCTTTAGTGTGTAACATCAATTACAATCTATTTAGGCTGTCAACACAAGATGGATAAGCAAGTTCATTAGTATTGCTGCTCTAAACTGTAAACATATTTCATAACATTCACTATCCAACCTTGAAACACCAGGAATGCGTCCATTCCCTTAAGGCGTAGTCAATATTGGCGTCCCTAACATAACTCAGCACCAGAAAGGCATGCACTCCTTACTGATGTGAACTATGAAGGTCCTAATCATATTT
Source organism: Larix kaempferi (assembly GCA_027924585.1). Classification (NCBI taxonomy): domain Eukaryota; kingdom Viridiplantae; phylum Streptophyta; class Pinopsida; order Pinales; family Pinaceae; genus Larix; species Larix kaempferi. The sequence continues at coordinate 30,037,078 of BSBM01000217.1, forward strand.
CAAGCAGTCTGGCATAATGGAAATAAAATCAAAACATGCTCTGCATATTAACTCTAATAATTAGACATGCATGTATGTATATATATATATCAATCAGGGTTTATGGAACACTTATCCATTTGCAGATGTTATTTCTCTTCTTTAATGAGGAATGGGGGCTCCTTCTCTGAGTTGACAGTCCCTCGGTTTTCCATCCCAATTCCTTTTGATGTTACATGCCTCTCACATGTCTTACTGACATAATATTCACCATCTCACTCATATTGTTTACCAATCATGTAGTGCAGATGAGACATTAATAATGTCTTATGGCGTTTCACCTGAAACCCATTTTCAAATCATGGAATCCCTTCCCATGAAGTTTGGCTTCTGCAGGAACTCTCTCTCTTGGTCTTACTGCAATGTGTCTCCCTGGCACACTTATTAAACATCCAAACAGTCAGCAACATTTAACAATACCATTCAAATTTGATTGTTCCATAACCAATCCATGGCACTAATAATTAAATTCAGTATGAATTTGCAACTCTGTCTACTACAGAAATTGGTTTTCTTATCCATGAGGCTATCCTCATATTGTTTGGCTCCTGTAAGTGACACCACTCTGCCCGTTATGGTCTTACGCCCGCTGCCATACATGAGCATCCACTTACAGCATGTCCTCATAACTTAGAGCTCTCAATCATGATATTCCTTCTCATAAGCTCTAAATCGAATTCGCAAATCTGCTCCCTATAGAATTAGACTTGTAGCCATGATATTATTCTCATAAACTTAAATCATAACATTTTCAGATCTATTTCATGCATAAATTAAATTCCACAACCATGAGAACCTTCTCATAACCTTTGGCCTTTGCACATGGTAGAGCTCAGTCTTTACTATGGTCTTATCCCCATTGCCATACGCAAGACATTTCTACCTGGAGTCTGAAACTTTTAATCAGCCAAACATGTTGTGAGTCCCCCTGCATATAATATTTAATTGCTACAACAGTCACTGAAGCATTTCCAGAATTATAACATTCCATAATTCAAACACTTCTAGCTGTTAACATATCCATATCACCAAACTCATTTATTTCACGTAAATCATTATCATACTAAAATTGCAAGGTACAGTCACATCATTTATGCAATTAACTTAAAGCTTTTAAATGCTCATTACTTCATAGCCATATCATTTATACAACTCTATCATTCCAATAGAGCACTCTGGAAGTATGTCAATCATGACTACCTTCATGCAATTTCTTCCCCGCATTCATAGCAGCTCATGAAATGATCTCAAAATTATAATTAGTTCATCATCTAATCTATTGCTCAATTATAATGAGACATATACATATATCACAATCATGCATGCACACAATACATCTCCTCAGGTGTAGGTACCCACCTGCATGCATATTCACAACATTTACTCAAGTTTTTCATATGCATTCACTCAATGCTTAACTACAAGATTTATAAAATCTCTTAATGCACATCCACTCAATGCCACCTTGCATTGTTTCATGAGTACTATGCATTCAAGCATATTATGACTTAATCATGACTATATCATACAACATGCATTACCATATTCAGAACCACTGGTCTTCACTTGCTTTGGTTGTTAAGCACATAACCAACATACACCTGGCATGATATAAATTCATATGAATGCATTGAGATTTCTAAACAGTCATAGGGTGTAAGGATCATTTCCTTCACTTACCCACACCTCACCAAGCTTGGTAGGTTAATAGTCCCAATCAGTATTCAATATCACATGCAAACTAACTCATCATAGCTCAAACATAGTTGAAGAGATCTTACCAAATTCTCTTTCAACATTCATGCAATTTGGCACCAATAATCATTACCTGCATGGTTACCATTAACATCGTCTGATGTTACCTGATCAGTTGGCCTCTTACCAAGGCTGCTCAGTCCTTTTGCCAACTTTATGATCATAGATTTGTTGCACCATCCTTTCTGCATAAGGTTGTTGGCTTCATGAAACAACATCCTTAGCACATTTAGCCATGCTCTTTGTTATCTCTGGTCCTACAACCAATACCAAAATCAATAGTGATTATCAACCACAATATTCTCCATTAGTGGTTCATTGCATATGCAGACTTCATTATTCTACCAATATGCAATATCCCATTTATGCACAAGCATTTCCATATACACTATGCAATGTTTGTTAAGATGCCATCTAGTGCATATACATCTATGTAATCCCTTACATTTTTAACATTTTTATGCCATAATTTTATGCACATAAAGCTTATAAAACATAAATACAGTTAGCAAGATGGGGGTTAAGGAATTCTCCCTTTCCAATCCCTCATCCTTGCATGAACTTCCTCTTTCACATCATGCAATTGTAGAAATTGCCCATATTGACAACAAAATTTGTTTGTCAAACAGCCGCTGGCACTCTTCTGCACTAAATATCTATGATATATGTAGACCTCATTCAAACTATGGTCATGCATCCTTGTTCCCTGCTGGACAAGCCTTCCAATGCCTGTCCCCGTGCTCCATTCCGACATCGGGTGTGGAAACAACGTTGTTTCAAAAATGACAACTCTTACCAATAATTCTGCGCATTTTACACAGTTGTATTTGGTCCAGAATGCCAACTTCAGCCACCTGTGGAAGAAAATCTATGAAGAATCACAAAAACTTTTATATCGGGCGAAGTTAGTTCATATAACAAGGAACGCTCAGCAATTCGCGGATCTCAATTTAGATGCACCATTCATCTTCTATGAAATTATGGGTTTAACTACTTTTCCTTTTTAACTCCCTTTGCAGCCTGTGCTCCACCTGTGCACAATCTATGCGCAATCCGCGCACTATCCGCACGCAACCTGCGCGCAATCCGCGCGCAATATGTGTGCGACCTGCGCGCAATCCGCGTGCAATCTGTGCGCGATCCACGTGCAATCCGCGCGCAACCCACACGCAATCTGTGCGCAATCCGCGCGCAATCTGTGTGCGACCTGCGGGCAATCCGCGCGCAACCCGCACGCAATATGCGCGCAATCTATGCGCGATCCGCGCGCAATCTGTGTGCGACCTGCACGCTTGCGGGGGTCATATCTCCCTCGTCCCTTAACCAAATAAGGCAAGTTTGGTACCATTGGAAAGATCTTGGAGATCTCTAAGCAATGGTGTGATCCTCTGCTACATCTGAGAAATCTGATCCTGCCATTTTTCCAAATCAAAATTCCGCCCCCAACTTCCCAATTCCACATCAAAACCATTATGTCTCTTGCCTGTAACTGCAACTTTTCACAACAGTTAGAAAATTTTCTGGAATGTGCCGCTCTCATTCCCTTATAGAGGTGAATTACTATAGATCAAACTTGCATAAAAACAGTAAGAGAATGGCAAGAAATTGCATTTCTAAGAAGGGATTTTCTTTTCATTTCACATTCAACAATCCAACCAATGGATTCACAATTAATCTCCAAGCAGCCATCAAGCACGGGTAAGGAAACTCATGAGCATAAGGGCGTAATTTGCAGGCTTTCCTCACTTCTGAAAACCATCAATTGGCCACACAATGTGGATTCATTGTAATTAACAATCATCATTAAGACATGGGGCTGTAACAACTGACTGTTCATGCTTTTACTCAGGAAATTAACAAACAGAACTCATTTCCAGCCATGCTCAACATTCAAGTTCATGCATTCAAAGCATCATGGACATTCAAGGAACATGGATTCATCATTAATCAAGGTCTCAAGCACATGATGCATCATCTCCTATGCACAACAATTAACAACAACAACAAAAAAACAATATAAGATGGCAGAGGTTGCCCCTCCTTTCTCTCCTCCATAGAGGCAAACAGACAAATACAAACTGAATGCTACAACATTGGGGACAAATTAGAGCAAGCATTCAACCTGAAAATGAATTTTCTCGCTCCTTCCTCTACTTCATAGAATGCAATCAATGCAAGCAACTTGCAAAAATCCCCAAACAGTCATGGAAATGATTTCCCATTCCAATAAATAGAAGCCATGCAATCTTGAGGTTTCTTTAATGCATTTTAGTTCCAAATACAAAATGCATGTACACACAATAATTTATATCTCTGTGAAGGGCCCAACAGCCGTAGTGTTGAACCTAGAGCTCTGATACCACTCTGTAACGTCCCCTTCCATCATCAAATGCAGGGAAGGAAACATTAACAACACACCGGGCTTTTGGCAAACTTAGCCCCAATATTTTTGCTTTACTCATAAATTCATAACAAGTAAAAACTTCTTGTGTGCATATCAACTCAATATAAACACAGCGGAATTAAACATTATAGCAAGCACACAAACAGTAATGTCTAACATATATACATATATCACAGCAGAGGATGATTCAGCATATAGAGACTCAATCTCGTTCCAATGCCATGAATGGATTCCAAATTAAGATAATCAATTCTTTTAATTAAACATGGACAATTTAACATATTGCAGAACACAAAATGCAAATAATATATAACACATAGAACACTTATCTTGAAGATGAAGCTGTCCAAACAACTGGCTATGTGAGAGCAACGTTCCACCCAACCGTAGATCTCTGTCCAACCTATATTCTTTCAGCTGAGAGATCACCCCCGAGCTGGGCTGTGTATCCACTAAGGAAGAACTAGCTGGGCTCACTCACAGCCATGGTTTCGGTCATTAGCTATGCGAAGCCAACACACCGTTGGGTTTATCAAGCATACAAATGACAAATGAGGAGGACGCTAAGCCAGTGAGCTCAACCACAAAGCTACAGGCATCTCAAATGAACTTAGCAGTCATGGCACCCACAATACCTACCACACCCAACACAAGGAAGGTCCCCTTCTCTGTTGCACAGTCCCTCAGGCGTCCCTTCCCTCCAGTGCTCTTCAGGGTGGGCATAGAAAGGTCCAGTTGCTAATTCCTTGAGATTCTAGCCTTCACTGGGTTTATCAAGCAAACCAAACCTCTGCTCAGTCATTCACACTTGGATATCTCACAGTTCTGTTATCCAATAACTCAATCCCGTCACTTCATTTCTGGGCTGTAAAAACTGGGTTTTCCAATGGATTTCGGGATAGCTAATGCTCCCAAATTCGCCCCAAGGTTCATACCAATGGATCCCCCATTGGATTTCACTGTCCAATGCCAAATCTGGGCGTTTATGGCTCTTCAAAACGTGGGTTCTTTCAAGGTCTCGATTTCTGTTTTTTCTCTCTGCTAGCAATTCGTTTTTGGGTGGAAAAATGGTGCTGGTAAGTTTCACCATCCCATGGGGATGAGGAAGAAGCAACATCCATGAGGTAGAGTGGCTTGTGGTACAAGAAAACAGAGCCCATACTCTGCCATACGAGTTTCTGGGCTGCCCATGCTCCATTGAAGCCATGGACTGACTTCCTCAACCACTTCCTTACAACATAAATAAATGTCAGCAAGGTGAGTCAAATGGGTTCTCAAAGTGACATATGGCAGCCTATGGTTCAATCCCATAGCCCCCTCACCACTCCCTAGTGGATACACATGGCCCCTTCTCATTCGTTACCTCCATAGCCAGTCTTGGAATTTTATATTGCATGATGTTTATTTACATCTTATTACAATTTCCATGGCTTAAGAGCACATGGGCATCAAATATCAATGCTTGCCCTTTAAATCAAAATTCAGGCTTTCACTAGCGGGGCCTTGGCCTTGAGCTCCACGCTAGGAAAACATACATCACATGTACACATTATTTACATTAAATGCTAATACATCCTAAGAGTCAGAATGGGGTATTACAACTCACAACGACCCCAAACCATGTCGGAAAGCAAAGTTTCCCTGCCTCATTTTCCAAGAGGATCACTACACACGTGACTGTCCCTACAAACACGAAGTCAATAAATTTTTCAAAGGATCCTCCCGCCTGGCAGTGTTAACCGATCCTTTCTCTCAGCAGCAACAACAGATGTTTTCCCACGATCCCCCGCAAGGGGGAAATCCGAACAACCCACCTCGCGGAGAGACATCCGCAAATCATGAAATCTTGATGACGAGTAATGAAGAGATTCATATAACCACTTATTTGAAGACATACGATAACCCCTCAAGTTCAAACAAACAACCAGAGACAGCCAAGGGAAAGTCTCCTATTGAAGATCCTCCTCTCATACCTCCCCCCAACAATCATCTCCATATCGAAAGACCACCTATAGACATAGTGCTACGTCCACCCAAAGGGACCATCCAAAAGGCGACATTCAATCCCAATGCGTGAGCTGTCCAAAATTACAACATTGTTGAGGACTTAGCCCAAGCACCATGCACGATGTCGGCTCTTGAGGTTCTCCAACACTACCCTACGCAGCGTAAAACCTTACTCTCATCATTGGGGGTAGTAGACCCGGATACTTCAAACACTATCATGTTTAACTTGGAGTATGTCAAACCCCGGATTTCCCATCAGCTAGCCTTCTAGGTTCATACAAAAATCCGTGGAAACAGCATCCATCACACTGTCTTAGACGAGGGTGCTTCCACGTCGATTATGTCTTTGAATTATTGGAGAGCCTTAGGCTCACCCGAAGTCACAACTTCTCCTACTACTCTCAGATCGTTTGACGGACATGGTTTTCAGCCCTACGGACTCATTCCTGCAATTGGTGTTGAACTGGGGGGAAAAACAGTATCTATACACATCGAAGTCGTAGATGCGCCATTAGATTACAATCTTCTACTTGGCCGGAATTGGTTCTACGCCATGACCACCATAGAATCTACTGTCTTTCGACTAGTACAATTTCCTCACGAAGGGAAGATTGTTACTATAGACCAGTTAGATTACTGTATCCCAGACTCTCATTCGAACTCCGCCAACACTGTTCCATTATTGGATCAGCCCCGGTACCATTTCCAAGACGTTGGCATTGGTCTTATGAAGGATTCCTCCCTTATCGGAGTTTTCCCGGAGCTCGGATCCCCCGTGCAGCCCATCAACATGATATCATCAAGTATCACCCCATCCAATGATTCTTGGGTGATACTGAGTCCTACCGAGATTGAAAACTACGGCAACTCCATGCCGTTAAACAGGAACCTCGCAGCATATGAGGCGATCCAGTAAACCACCAATTGGGTCGATCCTACTACCCATCACCCAGTGGCACAACTCTCGTCTAAGGCTAGTTCATCCTCACCCCTAATCGATCCTCTCACATTGATTTTTCCTACTAACGAATCAATCATGGAGGTTATGTGCGGTGATGAACCACCCTGGGAAGATTTCCATCATCGGTCTTCTTTTCCCACTATCCAGGTGGTTGAGCTAGGTACTAAACCCAACACTTCACTTGGAATGGTTAAAACCAACTTTCCCACTGCATTCGATGAAATATTTTTGGAAGGAAACTTGGCCAGTCTCATGGCGACCACTCCCATTGACATTTTAGTGAAGCCTAGTGTTGTGGAAAATATTCATATTAGCAAAACTTGTACTCCCACCAAGATGGAGTTCTACAGTTCCTACTTTAAAACATTCAGCGACATTTTTTCTTGGAGTTATGATGAGATTCCAGGAATAGATCCTTCTATCGTGGTCCATGAGATTCCAACCTTTCCTGGCGCCTGTCCTGTTCGGCAGAAACTTCGACTCGTCCACCCCCGTAAGACAGCCGCTATCAAAGCCGAAGTCAAAAAAATTTTACGTGCTGGTTTTATCTATCCTATCCCATTGACATAATGGGTATCTACTATCGTTATCTTAGCCAAGAAATAGGGTACGATTAGAGTCTGTTTCGATTACCGTGACTTGAACAAAGCTTGTCCAAAGGACAACTACCCAACTCCGTTCATTGACCAGATCATCGATAACTATACCGGGAGTGTCATCTTTTCATTTATGGATGGCTTTTCCGGCTATAATCAAATTGAGATACTCCCAGCAGACTAGCATAAAACAACCTTTATCTTCCCATGGGGAACCTTTGCATATCGAAAGTTCCTTTTGGCCTAAAAAATGCCGGGGCAACTTTCCAATGGGAGATGTCGTACACATTTCACGATATCAAACATCTTGTAGAACCGTATCTTGATGACCTTCTCGCTCATTCTCAAACTCGAGAAGATCATCCTGATCACTTAGGAACCGTCTTTGCAAGGTGTCGTTGCTACAACATTCATTTCCGCATAAGTGCATTTTTTGCGTTGAATCCGGAAAACTTTTGGGATTCATAATCTCCAAAGACGGTATACAATTGAACCCAATGAAGGTAGAAGCTATCTTAGCCCTGCCTTCCCCCACGAACATACCAGAACTTCAAAGTTTGCAAGGGCACACAAACTTTCTACGCCGTTTCATATGCAACTTTGCCGAGATAACAAAAGGCTACATGAGGCTTCTTAAGAAGAACATCCCCTTCTTTTGGGATGATGAAGCCCAACGCTCCTTTAATAATCTAAAGGCATCCTTAACTAAAGATCCTGTGATTCAACCCCCCAATTACACACGGGATTACATTCTATATCTTGCAGCTTCAACTTCCACCATTGGCATGGTGTTAGTCCAAGAAGACACCAACGGCATAGAACATGTAGTATATTATCTTAGTAAGACTGTTCTTGACTCTGAAACTCGTTACTCACATGTTGAAAAATTGGCTCTGGCTACAGTTTTTGCTGTCCAGAGTTTCCACCACTACATTTTGCTCCGCCAAACCACTGTCATAGCATATTTCAATCCAATGTACTACATCCTCACACGTCAAGTGCTTGGGGGAAAATATTCCCATTGGATTTTTATCCTACAAGAGTTTGACTTAGACTTCGCCAAAGCCAAATCCAAGAAATATTTGGTCTTTGCAGAGTTAATTTGTAACTTGCCCCGTGTCACAGAGCAACCTGATCCCATCGATTCTCTTCCCGATGAATCGTTATTCCTCATTAGCACGTCTGACCCATGGTATGGAGATATTATGCTATATCTCCAAACCCAACGTTTTCTCCCTGATCTCAATCGCGATGAACGTCGACGTATCCGACATCACGCTAAGTACTACATTATAATCAATGATACCCTTTACTGTCGTGGTGTTGATACCATTCTTCGATATTGTTTAACCTTAGACGAGGCTGAACACATTCTTAATGACTACCACGCTGGAGCCTGTGGTGGTCATTTCTCTGGGATGGCTACGGCCCAAAAGATACTACGAGTGGGATATTTTTGGCCCTCGATCTTTAAAGACTGCATTGAAACAGTCAAGAAATGTCCACCCTGCCAGTTCTTCCACAGTAAGACACGCTCGCATCCCGCTCCACTCCATCCTATAGTTGTCGTTGGCCCCTTCACCAAATGGGGTATCGATTTCATGCACTGTAAGCCCACTTCAGCCGGGGGGCATAGCTATGTCATAGTGGCTGTAGATTATTTCACAAAATGGGCTGAAGCGATGCCTACTTATGCTGAAGACGGTAAAACAGCAACACAGTTCATATTCAACCATATCATAGCTAGGTTTGGAGTCCCACAATACATCGTAACCGATCATGGCTCCCACTTCAGGAACCATATGATTGAAGAACTAAGCACCAAGTTGGGTTTTCGTCATGAAAACTCAACCCCGTACTACCCACAGGCCAATGGCCAAGTCAAAGCAATTAATTAGGTTTTGAAATGCATGATTCAACGCATTATGGGTACCCATAAGTCTAATTGTCACTCAGCTCTCTTTTCGGTGTTATGGGAATACTGAACCTCAGTGAAAAGCGCTACCGGGTTCACACCTTTCCAACTAGTGTATGGCCTTGAAGCCATCTTACCAATTGAATGTGAAATCCCATCACTCAAGATAGCCATAGAGCTACTTCCCAATACCACCTCCGAAGAGGAACGGTTAGCTAAGCTAGATGAAACCCGCCGAGACCCTGCTTTAGCCAACGAAGCCCATAAAAAACGCGTCAAAGCACAGTATGAAAAATTCGTTTTGTTAAATTTTGAGCATTAATTCACAATACTCTTGGATCTTTACTAAGAGAATAACATATACAGTATATCAATGCATAACAATCACAATAAGCATGACAAGCATCACAAGAATCAAAAGCATGAGAGACAAGAGACACATAGTTTCCATGGGAAAAACCCTAAGGTGAAAAACCCCACAACTTCCTCAAAGATAGAGAGAGCAATGGCTCAACCAAAGTACAACCAAAATACACTTGAGATAGTCTCCTAGAGCAGATGATCCTCCTACTCACTAGTGCGCCACTTTCTGAGTGAGAGAAGTGTGTCTTTTCGAATGATCCAAATAGAGATCTACCGATCTCTATTTATACTTAACATGTTTTCCCAGTGACCTTATGGGGCCGACTTGTCTATCTAGATACATCCACAATATAATATATATTTTAGGGACAACCCCACACATGGTGGTCTAATAACCCATCATCAAGTACACACACTTGCGACACTTGTCAATCCACATGACGACACTTCCTTATAGAGGAATAACACATCTCTTATAAGGGTACAATAAATATATATGAAATACATAGATGAAATACATTATGAAGTTACATATACATCAACACTCCCTCTTAACTAGGAAGGTATTTCTTGACATAGTTCTGCTAGACAAGTCTTCTTCTCATGATCATCGTCATTGATGCGTCATCATCATCATCGTCACTGTTGCTGCTATCTCAACCAATCTTTGACTCTACTCGTCATAGGAAGTTCTACAGAGCCAGTCCTTTTTCATACTGGATGTAGGCCCACCACCTGCAGGTCTTCATCATCTGTGTGAACAGTCTGATAGAGGTGGCCTCTCAGGACTAATTTTATGTGTGGATGCAATACCGGAAAGAGTATGCCAGGAACATTTATGTGCCTAAGCACGACCGACAAGATCTCCCAGGACTGATTACATGCATCTCCTCCAAAATACCTTTAAAGAGCATCCCAGGAACATTTATGTGCCGCAGCACGACCGACAAGATCTCTAAAGAGCATCCCAGGACTTATTATGAGCATACAGCTCAACCTCTCGGATCTCCAGGACTGATTACATGTGGATATACAAAAGCTTTAAAGAGCATCCCAGGAACATTTATGTGCCACAACACGACCGACAAGATCTTTAAAGAGCATCCCAGGACTAATTACGAGCACACAGCTCAACCTCTTGGATCTCCAGGACTGATTACATGTCTCCGTAGTAATACCTCATCCCAGGACTGATTACGAGCACACATCTCAACCTATCGGATATCTGAGGACTAATTACATACTACATAGCAATATCGGAAAGAGTTACCCAGGAACATTTATGTGTCACAGCACGACCGGCAAGATCTCCCAGGACTGATTACATGATATTTGCACAACCTGCCACATATCATCTCTGACCTCCAAGTATCAACCTGATACTCATGATCCAACAGATCATCATCGCACGAGGCATCATCCTGATGTCCATGATCATACTGATCATCATCACTTGTACCATCCTGGTACATATCATCTGGAGCAACATCAGGAAGCTCATCATCATGATCAACCTGATCATACAATGCATCCACCTAATGCACACCAAGTATCTACCTGATACATATCATCATACATGATCCACCTGATCATACAGTGTATCCAGCTGATACAAATACAAATACATGATACATATCAACATACATGATCTACCTGATCATGCAATGTATCCACCTGATACAGATACATGGTCTAAGCATCCAACATGATGCATATACAAATACATACAAATGATCCAACCGATCATATCCATCATCCAACATGATGCGTACATACATATAAATGATCCAATTGATCATATCTAGCATAAACACGATGCGTACATACATACAAATATAAATGATCCAACTGATCATATCCAGCATCAACACGATGCGTACATACATACAAATATAAATGATCCAACTGATCATATGCAGCATCAACATGATGCATACATACATACAAATATAAATGATCCAACTGATCATATCCAACATCCAACATGATGCATATACAGAGCAGTAATTGGAGCATCGCCCTGATACTCATCATCCAGTGCTTACATCCACAGCCATGTGAAGGATCCTCCTTCCAACATGCTTGGAATGGCTTCAGCAAATGTGTCCATCACTTCTTCCTCGAAGTGTCGTCGAACTAAAGAACACCAAGCCTCTCCCTGAAGTACTTGAACTTCACCCTGGCTAGTGGCTTCATCAGCACATCTGCAATCTGCTCGTCCGTCGCAACATACAGGAGATTCATGGCTCCTCTCTGCACCATATCCTTGATATAGTGATATTTGATCTCTATGTGTTTCGACCTATCATGAAACACTGGGTTCTCAGACAACTTCACACAACTCTGGTTATCACAGAATATACCAGTAGCATCCAATGGGAGATAAAATAACTCAGACAGTAGCTTCCATAGCCATACTGCCTCACAACTAGTTGAACAGGCTGCAACATACTCTGCCTTAGCTGTACTCAGTGCTACGCAGGACTGTTTCCTACTGAACCAAGAGATCACACCTGATCCCATACTGAAGCAACACTCAGATGTGCTCTTCCTATTTGCAACACTGCCAGCCCAATCTGAATCAACATAACCCTGCAGGTTAAACTTTTGATTCGCTTCATACTTGAGCCCATAATCCACTGTACCCTTCAGGTACCTCAGAACATGCTTTATAGCAACCAGATGAACACTCCTTGGATCCATCAGGAACTGGCTTAATGTGTTCACTGCAAAGCAAATATCTGGTCTCGTGTTCGTCAGGTACATCAATGACCCAATCCTCTGACGAGACATAGAGACATCAACCAGCTCAGATGAAGCATCACATATAAGCTTTAGATTCGATGCCATGGGTGTGGCCATGGCCTTGCAATCCATCATCCCAAATCTCTTCAGAATATCTACTGTGTACTTCCCTTGACCAAGGAAGATCCCACCTGAATTCTGCCACACCTCCATACCTAGGAAATAATGCATCATTCCCAAATCTTTCATATCGAACTTAGCAGCAAGCTTCCTCTTAGTATCTGCAATCAATCTGTCATCTCCTGTTACAAATAAGTCATCCACATACAGGAGTAGAATCACAGGATTCCCTTCCTCAACCTTGTAGTAGAGGTTGGAATCCGATTTACTCTTGGTAAATCCCAAGATAGATAGGAAACTGCCCATCCTACCATACCAAGTTCTGGGAGCTTGCTTCAATCCATACACGGCTTTCTTCAATCCATACACGGCTTTCTTCAATCTGCACACATATGACTCCCTGTCGTGTATTTCAAAACCGAGTGGCTGCTCCACGTATACTTCCTCTTCAACTACACCATTCAAGAAAGCAATCTTGACATCCATCTGGTGTATTTTCCATTTCATTGCTGCAGCCAGGGCAAGTACTGTTCTGATGGAAGTATACCTGGCTACAGGTGAAAAAGTTTCTTCATAATCTATTCCCTCTTTCTGAGAGAATCCACGAGCTACGAATCTTGCTTTGTATTTCTATTCACTGCCATCTGCAGCATGCTTGATTTTGTAGATCCATTTGGAAGTCACAAAAGACTTCTCTTTAGGTCTTGGGACAACATCCCAAACATCATTTTTCATTATTGATTGGTATTCCTCAACCATGGCATCCTTCCATTCTTTCTTTTTCACTGCTTCTTCATAACTGGAAGGTTCTTTGTTCATAATGTCACAGAGTAAAGCAACATAATTGGTATGTGATTTGGTTCTCTTCTTTGCTCCGTGGTCTTCTTCTGGAATGCCAAATCTTTCTGCATCTTGAATGAGCTCTCTAGCCCATGCAGGTTTCCTCTTGTGAGAGTTATCCTCACGAGGTGGATCTACAGGTTCTTGCGGATCTTCAAACTCACGAACAACTTCTAGAATTGCTTCAGTCATGGTAGTGTCTTGAAATCTAGTTTCCTTAGGTTCTTCATAAACTTCGATAGGTGCCTTCCTTGATTTGATGAATGTTGAGTTTTCATCAAATGTTGCATCCCTGCTGACATCAATCTTCTTGAACCCTGGAAAGTATATTCTGTAAGCCTTCGAGCTTTCACTGTAACCCACAAAGATACCCTTCTTTCCTGAACGATCTAGTTTGGTCCTCTTTTCCTTTGGGACATGAGTGTATACTAGACAACCAAATATTCTGAGATGGCTGACTTCAATTTTCTTACCAAAAAAGACCTCTTATGGTGTCTTGTTGTCCAATATCTTGTGGGGTGTTCTGTTCTGCACATATACATCTGTTCTAGCTGCTTCTGCCCATAGATGCATAGGTAGATCCTGGTCATGCAGCATTGCCCTTGCTGCTTCCATGATTGTTTTGTTCTTCCTTTCTGCAACTCCATTTTGTTCAGGATTATAAGGAGTAGTCAACTCCCTCTTAATCCTTGAATCATTGCAAAGCTTCTTGAAGTCACCTGAGGTGAATTCTCCACCATTGTCGGATCTGAATGTTTTGATCTTTTTGTCAGTTTGATTCTCCATCAAGGTTTTGAATTCCTTGAGATGATCAAACACCTCATCTTTGTTTTTCAAGAAGTATACCCAAGTCTTCCTGGAGAAGTCATCAATAAATGAGACATAGTAAACATACCCACTTAGAGAACTGGATGACATAGGACCACATACATTTGAGTGGATGATTTCCAGGATATCTTTTGCCTTGATTTCACTGCTTGGGAAAGCCTTTTTAATATTCTTACCTTTTGCACATCCTTTGCAAACACCTTCATGTTTGGTCTTGATTTCAGGAAGACCCTCTACAGCCTTGCTTGCAATTGGAAGTGCCCTATAGTGCATATGAGCAGGTCTTCTATGCCAAAGTTCACTTGGCTCCATGCATTCATGCACCATGGCATGTTCAGGTTGTCCTTTTAATTTATACAAACCTCCCTCTTGCTCTCCAATCACAACTGCATCATCTATGGTATTTCCCTTTGGCCACATTAGGACTTGGCCATCCACAAATGCAACCCTCATACCTTTTGTATCCAATGCAGAGATGGAGAGTAAGTTCTTCTTGAGCCCAGGTACATAAAGGACTTCTTTCATCTTCAAAGATTTTCCAGAATCTAGGTTGTAGGAGGCTTCACCACTTCCTTTGATGGGATATTGATAATCATTCCCAAGTTTTACTTTATGGGGTGATTCATGTTCAGACAGATTTACAAAGGATTCTTTAAACCCAGTCATGTGTTTGGAAGCCCCACTGTCAATTAACCAATCATTACAACCATGGGAGATAGTACCTGTGAGAACAGAGATTAGAACATACTCTTCTTCACTTGATGAGTCATCATTACTATCATCGCTTTATGCCCTAGCATTCTTCTTTGGAGGTTCATCATCTTCGGCAGCATGAGCATGGTACCTTCTTTTGTTACCCTTCTTCTTCTTGCTGGAGTTGTTGTTGTTGTGTTTGTCCCTTTTGTTCTTGGGACATTCTGAAGCAAAGTGACCCTTCTCATTACAAGTGAAACACCTTAGATCTTTCTTGTCTTTGTGAAAATGATGAGAATATTTCTTCTTGTGATGGGATGGCTCCCTCTTGAACTTTCCCTTCTTAGTGTGAGTTGTGAGAGCTTGATCTTCATTTCCCATCTTCTCTTCTCTTGCCACAAGCCTTGCTTATTCTTGAGAACATTCCTCCCATAATTTGCTGAAGGAGATTAACTTCTTTCTGGCATAGATCCCCTGGATAAAAGAGTCCCATGACCTAGGTAGGCCATTCAAAGTAGTCATAACAATTTCACCATTCTCCACCATTTCATCTACAGCTTCAAGTTGTTCCTTGATCTAAGAGACCTTGGAGAAATAGGATTGAATGGTTTCTCCATTCAACATCTTGACCCCTTTCAATTGATTCTGCAGGGTCATCTTCCGATTTATGTTCTTTCCTTCAAATAGCTTGGTCAAAGAGTCAAACATAGCCTTGGGTGTCTTTAGAGAAGACACATGGGGTATGAGATGGTCTTTGATAGAATCGGCAATGATTCTCTTTGCCTTGACCAAGTTCTTCTTATGCAATACCTTAGCCTCTTCATCCTCTGGGATAGGGATGTCTTCTTTTATATATGAGTCCAACTCATTCTCTTCTAGGATTAACCCAATCCTATACTTCCAAGCTCGGAATTTATTAGCCCCTTGTTAGGAACCCGTGTCAACCCTTCTCTTTACTATGTTAGTATATTGTTGTTGGACGCATATGCTTTGTAAGTCGTCCCATAGTATTTGTTGATCCATAGTTTATATTAGCCCATAGTATTGGACGCATATTCTTTGTAAGTCGTCCTGTAGTATTATATGTCCCATGGTTTTGACTCATAGTATTGAGCATAGACTTAGTATATAAGTGTGTGTTGAGGTCAATGAAGGCACCGTGAAGTTAATTGTATTGAGCTTGCTCAAAGGAGGTTGCCCCCTCGAAGTGGACAGTGATCAATATAAAAGTGATTCTAAGTTCTATTATTTCTGATATCTCGTGTATTTGCATTAATTAATTATTGCAGGTTCTTCACATCTGGTATCAGAGCACTTTCTTGGGCTCGCTGGGTGAAAGTTCTACCAAATTTTTTTTCGCATCTGTTGCAGGTTCGAATTTGGGAATAATCCCTATCCACTTAACTGTGGGAAGTACTTGGGAATAATCCCTAAAACTCATTGTGAGGAGTACCACAGGAACCCCGAAGTAGCTGGCCCATTGAGACCTGCCAGCGAAAAGGGCAACGACCCCTACCTGAGTGACTAGTTCCCACCCGTGAGGTAAACCAAGAGCTGTCGTTTGTGGCAAAGCGGTTATCAGTTTTACCTGAGCCATGGAGTGAGGGGTACTACCCCAATACACAAGCCGTCAGACAGCATTGGTGGCCGAGTGAAACCCCTGAACTATTAGGAAGCCGCACATACCTAGGGTCCATATCTATTTTCAGCTGAACTGTTATCGATCACTGCTGCTCTGTTTTAGATCCATCCGTTCAGATCCATTCTGAAAGCCATTCCAGATCCAGCAGTTTTCAATCCATTCGACGCTGTTTCAGATCCCTCTATTTCTGCTCACTTCTGGACCATTGTAGATTTATTTGTTCCAGATCCCTTCCGAACCATAACCGCTCCAGTCTGGAAAAAAAAGTATAAAATTCAGTTTTTTCTCCATATCTCCCTTGTTTTCACTCTGTTTCCCTTGAAATTTTCAGGGAACCCTGCCATCTCATTCTGCGTTTTTCATTCCCGAGGACCCTATCCCCAATTTCCCTTCCCAAAGTCTGAAATCCCACATTTGTCTATTTTTAGGGTTTGCCATAACTTCCTCAGATTTCACCCAATCACCTTCAAATTTTACCACATAGTTCCTTTCTAAATTCTGCTTCTTTAACCCCCTCTGCCAATTTTTCCCATTCTTTCACCCCGCTTCTGAAATCCTCATTTTTGCTTCCCTGTCTATTCGACAGTGTCCAAAACCTAGTCAAAACCCAATTACCCTTCAGATTTTTTCCCAAGTCCATATTTTCCTTTACTGAAGCAGTTTCTGTTTTTGTTTTCCTACCCAGTCAACCAAAAAAAAAAAACTCCTGGTTATGGTTGTCACCCATGCAGGAGAAAAAACCATGGAAGACGCACTTGTAGCCATCCAAGCTAAACTCCAGGATCTGGATGAAAAATTTATCGGCCTCCATCTTGAACATTCAACTATGAATAACAAACAATAATCCGAGTCTTCATTAGACAATGGGTTCTCTTCTTCCAGCAATTTCCGTGGTCCGAAGCTTGATTTTCCTCGCTTCAATGGTACTGATCCAACTAGATGGATATACCGAGCAGAACAATATTTCAGTCTGCATAATACTTTTGATGTCCAGAAAGTTCCACTTGCATCCTTTCATTTGGAACAAGAAGCCCTTCAATGGTACCGTTGGTACATCAAAGCTCATCCCGAGCCAAACTGGACATCTTTTTGCCAACTCTTTTGCCACGATTTGGTCCTAGTGCTTTTGATGACTTCACAGGAGCACTCACTAAACTGCACCAAATTGGCACAGTGAGAGAGTATCAGACAGAATTTGAGAAACTGGCCAATCACACAGAAGGATTGTCTGATGAATTCTACAGGAGTTGTTTTATCAGTGGTCTCAAGGATGAAATCCGCTCAGAGGTCAAAATGTTCTGTCCCAACACAATGATGGAATTCCTAGGGTTAAATAAATTGGCATAGGACAAGATCGCAGCTCAACAATGCTCCAAACCCACCTTTGTTTCCTTCAGAAATATGGGTTCCCAAGGACCTTCCATCACGCCTGCCCCACAACCAACTCATATCAAGCATTTGTTTGAAACAGAGATGCAGGCACGCCGAGAAAAAGGGCTTTGTGATAATTGTGATGAGAAATTCACTCGGGGACATGGATGTGTTCAACAAAAGCTCTATCTCTTGGATGTGGATTCTCCGCCTGGCTCAGAACTTGATGAAGAAGCTCCAGATATAGTAGATGATCAGGTCGACATTCAACACCCGCCTGTTGACACTCCATCTCAGGACGACCCACCCGAGCTCTCTCTCCATGTTGTAACCGGCGTCACCACCCCACGAATAATGCGAGTCAGGGGATACTTCAAGAATCTCCCTCTTACCATACTCATTGATTCTGGTAGCACTCATAACTTCATTGACCCTCGGATTTCCAAACAGGCTGATTGTTTTGTCCATCCTTGCTCTAACTTTGAAGTCATAGTTTCCAATGGAGGCACCTTACCTTGCAAGGGGAAGTGTCACAATGTGTGTATCTCTATGGAATATGATAACGTGCGCTCTGACATGTTTACCTTGTCCTTAGGCGGATGTGATGTGGTTTTGGGCATTCAATGGTTACGCACACTTGGCCCCATCTCATGGGATTTTTCAGAACTTTGAATGCAGTTTTCAGTAAATGGGGCACAACACAAATTAATGGGCTTACAACCAGGGTCTCTCTGCATCATCAGTTCACATCACCTGGAAAAAATCCTTAAGAAGAATTCACATGGTATCATCACTCAACTCCATTCCCTTCAGATGCACCCATCAACGGTCTCCACTACTTCCTTGGATAGATATGCAGGTGTCTTTGCTAAACCAATGAGCTTTCCGCCTTCAAGAGACCTTTCCGGTAAGAATTTAGTCGCATCTACCTCTCAACAGGAACTGATGGCTATTTTTCATGCAGTACAGAAGTGGCAACCATACCTATTAGGGAATTATTTCTGCATCAAGACTGATCTCTAGAGTCTGGAAAATTTTCTGGAACAATGGGTCTCCTCCCCAACACACCTGAAATGGGTTATCCAACTCATGGGTTATCCCTATGCAATCACTTACAAGAAGGGTAAGGACAATATGGTGGCAGATTCTCCTTCTCGTACAATTGATGACCCAGTTTCTCTTACAGCTCTTTCTCTGCTTGTTCCAAATTGGTTGCAATATGTTCAACAGGGCTATATCTTCTATGAACTCCATGCTTCTTCATCAGTAGGGCACTCTGGGTTCTTCAAAACGTATGACCGAGAACAATGTAACTTCTTTTGGTTGGGACTGGAAATGCCAATTCAACAGATGGTGGCTGACTGTGATACTTTCCAGGTCAACAAGGGTGAAACGCCACTCTTTTCGGGATTGCTCAAACCCTTGCCCATCCCTACACAGCTTTGGCCAACTATTTCTATGGATCTCCTAGCAGCGCTATGGTGGTGCAATACCACATCTCAAAGGACACCATATGAAGCAGTCTATGGACAGACACCGCCAGTTCTTCTTCCATACACCCTTAGCAGCTACCCAGTTCAGGAAATTGACTCGGTTCTTCGAAACCGCGATCAAATTCTTCTCATTCTGCAGGACAATCTTTGCATGGCCAGAATTCACCTGAAACAACAAGCCGACCAACACCTTTTTGAGCGCATTTTCGGCGCAGCTAATGGGGTTCTTCTTCGTCTACAGCCTTCCAAGCAATCCTCCCTGACACTCCAAAGGCGTCAGTGTCCCGAAATGCAACCTGAGGATGCTACCGGGGAACCACTTCTTCAGATTCTGCAGCAATTTCTCCAACCAAAGCTTTGAGGACAAAGCTTTTTCTAAGGGAGAGGGGATGTTAGGAACCCGTGTCAACCCTTCTCTTTACTATGTTAGTATATTGTTGTTGGATGCATATGCTTTGTAAGTCGTCCCGTAGTATTTGTTGATCCATAGTTTATATTAGCCCATAGTATTGACCCATAGTATTGGACGCATATGCTTTGTAAGTCGTCCCGTAGTATTATATGTTCCATGGTTTTGATTCATAGTATTGGGCATAGACTTAGAATATAAGTGTGTGTTGAGGTCATTGAAGGCACCATGAAGTTAATTGTATTGAGCTTTCTCAAAGGAGGTTGCCCCCTCGAAGTGGCCCGTGATCAATATAAAAGTGATTCTATGTTCTATTATTTTTGATATCTCGTGTATTTGCATTAATTAATTATTGCAGGTTCTTCACACCCCTTCAAGATTATCCTCAAGCTTGGTGTGGTGAGACATCTTAAAGAGTACTTCAAAAGGAAATAAAAAATATTTAGGTCTTACCACTTGAAATGCTAAAAACTGGATCTGGTCCCGGATTAAGGTTTGTTGAAAAAACCCTAAAAATTCAAAATGTGAATTTCAACTTTTTGAAAGGATAGAAAGATGCGCCTTGATGAGCTGATCATCCTGGTGTATTCAAAATTTGAGATCAACAAATATTTACCCTTCAGATTTTCCTTTTTATCCTCCCGGGTTCACTGGGGAGAGCCCTTAACACGTTCAACCTCAGGTTTTCAATGAAGGTGACCTTGTACTCACATATGACCAGATGCATGGAAAACTTGGAAAAGGAAAGCTAGAGTCTATGTGGTACGGACCTTTCATTGTAAAATGTGTATTGGAGAAAGGATCCTATGAACTTGTTGACTGTGACAACACACTGTTGGCACGACCCTGCAACGGGATGTACCTAAAACGCTTCTACGTGTAGGTTTATCCTGTGCGAGACATTTTTTGTACATAATGTACTTAGCTTGTTTTCATTTTCTTCTTTTGTGTGTGTATGCATGAATTTTATTTCATGTATCTCTATTTACCTCAACTTGTGCTTCTATGTGCAGATGTCTGCTTACTACGGATTCACTGACGGTGCGATCCGACACACCCAGAACCTTGCTTCCATAGCATGGGTAATTTATTCTCCTACTGAAAAGTTGGTATCTTTAGGAGGCACTTGCTTGGGCCCCGCAACCAACAATATCGCATAGTACCATGCAGTCATTGGACTCTTAATTGAGGTTGCTTCCCTTCGAATCGACTACTTGTCAGTATTTCTAGAATCCCAACTCATGGTATCCCATTTGAATCGTATCTACGCTATCTGCGATCCTATTTTGCTTCGCTTATTCCGAAGGGTATGCCTCTTGGAACAATCTTTTGATTATATTTCATATCAACATGAATTCAATTTTGTAGCTGACTCATTAGCTAACTACATTTTGGATTGGCATCTAGCCCATACATGAAAAATGCATCATAAAATAAACACGCAAGTCATTACAAATGGATAAGTCATAGAAGTAGATCCGTATGTATATATCATCACATATAAAAGTGTTTTTCTAAGTACATAAAGTTTGTGTTTAAAAGACAAAATTTGGGATCCAATCCCATACAAAAGTTGGCTCTCGAGCCTACATATCGTGTACATGCCGCAAAAAGATAAAGTACTACTATCTGAAGAGATCTAGGAGATCTATCACGGGCCTCCTCAAATTCCACATGCCGCTGATGGTAGCAAACTATAGCCCTAGCCACCCTTAGGAGGAGTAGGCCAATTCGTCTAGGCACATCCACAGCATGCCGCTAAATATTGAGGGGAACATCATCCATCCTCATAGCTGGGGATCCAAAATTCAAACCCTACAGGTTCTGCTCTATGTCACGGACCCCTCCTACTTCTTCTGCTTCCTCTTCCTCTTCTTCCTCCTCCAAAGCAACTCGGTACTCGATCCCGTGTCGGCGTAACGGCGTGTAGCCTGCGGGTCTCCTTGGTCCATGATCTGCAACATGCACATGTACACACATTAGGTCTTTTCACACATTCCAAAAACAACTAAAAATTATAAATTCCAAAAAATTGAGAATACATTGGTGAAGGTCATACCTGTGTCATCCCAATCCTCGTCATCGGGTAATGCCAAGTCAATATCCTTGCGGAAGTCCACCCCTATATAGGGGTAGTCCTCGATCATCATGATCTATTCCTCGAGCCATGAAAAGAAGTCCTCGCCAAATACTAAACGTTGTGGACCCCCGAGTCGCCCCGCATACTCACTCCATCGACCCATCCTTAGTTCAGTGACAAGGCAGATAGGCATGGTTATCTGTGGAAGCAACAACGGCACCCTCTCTAAAAAGAAGGTGACCAAAATGCTCCCATAACCAAAATGGCGGTTCTCTCCATTCTTACACTTGGTTATTTTCTCCTTGAGGTTGGATAGTACCCCTTTGCACCAGTTGAATAGAGTTGGTGCTAAACACTCCACAGCAAGGTTCATCTGTGTGCGGGATGCTTGATGGGGACTTGTACTACCCGCCACTCAGGTTATGGCAAACAACACAGTTCTCATTAGGAGATCTAGAAAATCCTTAATGACCACTTTCCCGCTTTTCTTCCCAAAACCTTGACAACAATAACAAGGAATCAAGGCATTGGGTCTCGCTTCCGAGACCCTGTACCCTATCAAGTTCACCTGTTCCCCACTCTTTGAGAGGCCAGTGAGAAAATAGATATCCTCGAGCTCAATCTCGAGGGTATGCTCTCCAACTAGAAAAGCTTGGATATTAGGTTCCCACATTTGTATTATGTAGGTAAGGAGTTTGGCTTGCTTGCAGATACCTTTGGTCTTGAAGAATTTTAATAACCCACAGTTCCGCAATGCATTTAGAGTATCTTGGTCATTTTCAGCCAAGAAATCGTCATTTTCAATCTCCCTCTCTTTCCATTCGACCATTTTTCTTCAAATGAGGTGTAAAATCCTGCAAAAAGTCCAAAGAAGCACTCATGAGCAAAATAGTAACTTGATCTCATTCCAAAATGAAGAAAAACCATTGTTATTTATCATCTTTTTGCCACTACCACGCCTGGTATCAAGCTAGGAATGCAGTAAAGGAGGACTACCATGCCTCCGTGTGGCTCCACAGAGCGGTACTACTGCGCTTCCTGACACAGTGAGCCCGCAGTAGTTCAAGAGGTGAAAAAATCTCCATAGGGATTCCTCAAAAACTAGAAAAATTTACCTGAAATCAAGATTTTAAGCCATGAATTGAAAGAGGAGCTTGAGAGCTCTTACCTGGCACAGACGAATGTCGGAATGATGCCTCGGATATCCATCTATGGACACTTGAAGTTTTTCCCTTCAATGGATGAAATTCCTCTATGAGCAAAATAGCCAAGGTGAAATGGTAACTTTTCCTTTTTACTCCTTGCTTATATAAGTCACATATTTATTTTTGCTCATTATTTTATCTTTCTAGGTTAAAACTCTTTTTTCACATTACGAATATATTTTTGAGGTTTCACAAGTCTTTTTGACAGGATCTTCCTAAGTCGTTCACACTGGGGTTTTCCTACTTATTGACCTTCATTTGAGTCGACTTTATCTTTTTCATGCTCTGGATTAAAACTTGAAAAAGATTCCGAGCACCTTTCACGCCTGTGTCGTGCTTGTCAAACTCAAGAAAACGGTGTCGAGCTTAGTCAACTTTACTCGTGCTTGTAAAACGATGAGGAAAGTATTGTTTCGATTGTATTTTATTCTTCTTTCGGGCCGAATGATTTAAATTTACGAAAAAGACCATCGGATTTATTTTTTATCTCTTTTCAGACTCCCTTGTTTTGAAAATATTTCTAAGTGCACTTGTCTCTTTCACACTTGTAAAAGTATTTGAAAGGTCGTCTATTCGGTGATAGGTTACCCCTTTTTCGACCCGTCTAGACTATTTACGAGAAAGGAATACCTTAGTCAACTTTTGACTGGGAGAGTTCTCTCGGGAATCGTTTTACACTTTTTCGGGATTGAGAGACTAAATTTATGAAAAAGTACATCCTGGAGCCTTCTTTAAGTTTTTCAGGCTCTCTAAATGTGAAAAACTATCGAGTTTTCCTTCCTCGGACTCATTAAAATTTAACATCGAAGGACCCACTTTGGGATGAACCCCTTCTTTCTCAGGTTCGTAAAACATGTGAGATCGGACTCATCTATGAGATGAGCTATATCAAGCATTTGTTATCCTCCCAAGCTCGTAAAACAACAAAGAGGTACTCATCCATCATGTCATGGGAAATTGGGAAATGAGTCAAGTTTACTTTATTGGCAGCTTGTCAGTCGTCACCTTTGAACATGGCATGCGTCTGTCCCTTGTCTATTTTTGGGTATCTATTTTCGCTGAGTTATGATCATCATCTCTAGTCGTCTCTCTGGCCACGAGCCTATTCATCCTATGTCTATCCTCTGCTATCAATAATCCGTGCTGCCAAGTTCTGCTTCATGCCGTTATATGTTCAAAGGGTTTTCATTGTTCCAAGTTGTCTGTTGTGTCAAGACTTCTATTGTGTCAAATACATGTTCCCCTATTCTATTATTTCATACTATATCTCGTTCCGATTTCGTGTCAATGATGTGGGAATCATAATGGCCCACCTTCGACGAGTCTATTCCTGTCGACATCAGATTATTATCCAGGAATTAGGCTTAGGAGACAAACCACTAGCACCTTGGTACGTGCATGCCTCAATGGCAGGTTTCCTCGTATTCAACAGTAGGTTTTCATCATTGACCTCTGATTGAATGATCTCTCGGATGCTCGACATCAAATCCTTTATTCACATTTCGTTGAGATGTATTATAGATACCTTGGGGATCATTGTCATCATTGGTGATTTCCCTCGCATTTGTTAACAGCTCACATCATTGACCGATAATCAAATGGTTTCTACCATGTTCAACTTCAACACCTTGTAATCACATGGCTACATTTGTATCATTTGCAATCGAGTAGAAGAACCTGAACACCTTTTTGTATTTTGATTATGTACAAGTTGCGATGGAGATTTCTTTTGTATTGTCACACAGATCCACTTATGTATTGGTCATGGCTGTGTCATTACTGTCTCATGGATCTACGATTTTTCATAGTAGCCATGATTAGTCGTCTACAGTCTACATCATCTCAGTACACATGGATCTGCAATGTATTGGTCGGCAACCATGCTTTGAGTCAATTGTTTCCGAGCATGGGAATGCCCGCCTTGGTGGTATATCTGACACTTTGTTTCTGTTTCAGCTCCTGGTTGCTCCCCTCGATGCTATCTCCGCACATTATTTGTAAAGTCTTTCAGCCATCAGTCTCTTCTGACCTCACACTTTAGGGGGCATCTGTTATACCTCAATATTACACTTGGCAACCTAGTGTCACATCTTTGCATCAAATAACATAAACGACACTTCCCCCTACTGATAAACAACCAGAACAGGAGATCATTGACTGAACACTGAAGACAAACCCTTTTTCTTCCATCTGTCAACCCAACTTGGTCCTGTTTGCAAGCACTACCATGCCTTTCACATCTATTGAGACGCGGTAATACGTACTACCACGTGTTGCTCCTCCTCTGGGGCGTAGTACTACTTCGCTATGCTCAGTCTTAGGAGCACGGTAGTCCACTTATATCCTTTTTTCCATGAAGTTTGGGATCTCAACCCTCGAAAGATTCTGTTGGGATTGCTACCTTTGATTCGATCCCAATCCCTTCTCTGTTTAGCTGGCCTGATCCACTAAACACTCCATAGATCCAAACTTCTCTCTTGTTGGTTAACCTTCCCACATGCTATAAGAGAGAGGCCTTTCATGAGCCAAAGGGAGGACTTTTGGGGCATAAAACCTATGATCATAAACCTTTTGTGGAGATAGTTAGAGGTGGAAGCATTTGGAGCTGGAGGACTGGCTTGGGCATCAATCAACCTTTGTAAGCACTTTTCAAGCTTCTTAATAATATAACTTGCCTTGTTTCCTGATTTGTGTGTATTGATTATATTTCAGTTTCATGAATTATATCTTTATAGATTTGGAATTGAACTTGTAATTCATAGACATTGGAAGATTGCATGTGCTTGTATATTGTTTTGTCTTAATAGGTCTATTGCGAGGACTTCGGGACCAAATATACAAGCAGGACAAATGCTGAGAGTGGAGGTGAGTTACTTTCTCTCTTTCCCTCTGATGTAAAATCTCTGAAATACTTGTTTAATCCAGGATACAATATTACATTTGTTTCATTTTTGTCTTGGTATAGAGATAGCTTAATCTACTTTATCCTAAGAGAGTTTCTGTTTATCCATAGGGAGAAATATCTGCAATAGTATAGGTGGTGGAACATTCCCTCGTCTAGCCCCGCGGCTGGCAGGGGCACAAATACATGATGTAGGTGGACCAGAAGTCTGTGGTGGTGGTGGTGGGCTTCGTCTTTGTATTCTACGTGATCTCCATGGATCATACATAATGATGGGAATACAAGTTTCGGGGACAGTCTCGTAGAAAAGAACTCAAAAACCCTAAAGCATCCGAGTGTGCAAAAGGGGAGCTAGAAAAAGGCAAGGCTCATAGGCCAAAAAAGCAAGCTAAAAAAAACTACACTGAGATTGGCATCATAGTAAGCGAGCTAAAACAAAAGTTGCCAGAATGCCAACAAGAAACACTAAAAGAAAAATGACCCTCTAAGAAGATGAAATAGCAGGCAAAACCTCCTAACTAAGAGCTGGAGACCTCAACAAGTTGTATCCTTCGCAAGGTGATGAAATCCAAGTCAAACAATACAAAATGAGAGACCAATAATGAAAGGATATCCCTTTACCGAAAGGGATCTAGGGTAAAGAGCCCTAGAAGAAAAGTCACTAAGCTACCTCGTTCATGGCACGCCAGAGAAGGATATTGGCACTTCTACCTTATCACTATTGTATCACCTATACGGTAGAGTACAAGGAAGAAAATGGATCGATATGCCTTAGGCGCTAAGTGGAATGCGGTATTCCACAAAGTCTGTCCGGAACCGATCCTCGCGGCTTACCCTCGAAACGACGGGAGGCCCTCTCCACAAACTGGTCGATGACCATGCCAATAAATACTAGAGGATTTTAGTACCCTAGAGGACATCAACTATGTCTCAAATGAAAGTGACAAGGGGGAATTATTTGGATTCCTATCTCCGGTGTCCTACCTAACTAACAAAATTATTTTTCTCCTCAAGTGAGGTTATAGTGTGTTGAGTTAGGGAGTGTAAATTTTAAGGGTTGTATTACTCAATCGGGTAAATGGAAGTGAAACTTGTGATGTTGTGACAACTCAAACCATGCAAATGAAGATGAATCAAAATGAGCCTTTCTGTTTGATGAAAACTAGCTAAAGTAAAGGGGGAGTTCTTCGATCACAATGCATGAACTTTTTCAAAATCAATGAAAAAACCATTCCAAAAACAAACCTTTTGTTTTCTTTTTTAATAATCCAAACTAAGGAAACTACCTTCAAAATGCAACTGATCTACAACTAATGGTGCTTCCAAAATGAGTAAAATTATGTGACAAACAATGATAAGTGATTCACTTCCTAATATGCAAAAAATTATAAACTTGATATTTTCAACAAAAACAAGACAATGTTCCGAAAGAAAACTTTCAATGTTGATTTTGATAACGAAAATGGAAAGTTATGCTATAAGAAAAATGTAGTCCTGAAAACTATATAATCAAGGAAAGGCAAATTGTAGCCAAACTTGACTATCATGAGAGGACCAAGCCAATGCAAGAATAATGAGGAGGTGATCAATATGGGTATGGTGCCACTAACTCAACAAATCCAAGCACAAAACAAATAAAATCAAACCACAACAGACTTGCAGCTTATGAAAAGTGACAAGGCATGTAGACAAGAGGAAACATGTAATGAATAAGTAGGTATAGTGATAACAATGACCACGAACCCAAAGATATCCAAGGTGTCTACAAACTTAAAAAAAGATAGAATGCAAGTACTGTACTGTAGCTGGGCAAGTTACAAAGGTCTGGTAAATGTCAGAGCAACAACCAGAAGCAGAGAAATAAAAAATTGACCAAAGGTAACCAAGCACACTAAGAAAAATTCCTTTTTAACAGAGATTATCGTGTGGTACTAATCAGCCCAGGCGCGATAAAGGTAGATTATCGTGTTCTGAAAAAAGTAAGGGCAGTGATAAAGTGGTAATTATCACTCTGTAAGAAATGGCAGGGGCGCGATAATTCTCAGAAAGAGGAAAAGGGCAGGAATTTGAGAAACGTTTTTGACTTTTCAAGGGTTTTCCAACCCAGAGGACTCACTGATCATCGACATAGGTCTGATGCAGAGGGGAGGGGGGTGAATGGAGGTCAAATAGATCAACTTTCACAACTGGTTTGAAAGAAGAGTAAATTCACAATAAAAAATGAATGAAAGTAAAAGAAATCAAACAAAAGGGGTTCAAACCAGCGGAGTCGCTAGTTTTTGTTGTAGATATTTCTTCCTACGGATAAGAAGAAACCCTCTTAGGATAAAGTGAGAAAGAATAACTCTATACTAAGAAAAAAATGAAATAAATTTGATCTTGTTCCCTAGATTAAACAAGCATTTTAGAGTTCTTGTATTGAAGAGAATGAGAGAAAGTAACTCACCTTCACTCTTGATGTTTTGTCCCACTTGTCGTTCTAATCTTGAAGTCCTTGCAGTGAACCTATTAAGATCAAACAATAAACAAGCATATAAAATTCTCCAATATTTCTGAATCACAAGTTAGAATCCAAATCCATATAGATACAAATCATGAAATTGAAATGAAATCAACACACATGAGTTGGAAAACAAGGAAAGTTAACTTTATTACAACTTGAAGATTCTTACAAAGGTTGCTTGATGTCCAAGCCAAATCCAACTCCAAGTCCTTCCTCTAGCTATCTCTGCAAAAGGCTTATGATCATAGGTTTGATGCCCCAAAAGTGCTCCCTTTGGCCCAGGGAAGGCCTCTCCTTTATAGTGTTTGGGAAGGTTAACCAAAACGAGAGTAAAATGGATCTAAAGAGTGTTTAGTGGATCAGGCCCACTAAACAGAGAGAGGGGTTGGGATTGAATCAAAGATGGTGATCCCAAGAAAATCTCTCGAAAGGTAAGATCCCAAAATCCATGGCAAAAAGGCTAAAAAAGGATTATCGTGCCCCTAGGCCTAAGCATAACGTGATATTATCGCACCCTAGGGTAGGAGCATAGTGCGGTAACCCTAATTATCACGCCCCAATAGATGTGCAGAATGCAATAATTCCTGTAGATTGGGTCAATTTGGGTGACACGTGGCAGGTGAGATGTTGTCTTCAGTGTTCAGGAAATAGACTTCACTCCTAGGTGTCCAGATGATCATTAAGGGGAAGTGTTGTTTAGGTCACTTGGTGTAAGGATGTGACACTAAGGTTTAGTGTGTAATATTGAGGTATAACACCATGATGTGTGGGTCCATTATTACCCTCGAAATTACCTCTTGATTAAGGGGATATTCAGGTGGTAAGTTTAAAATTCTGCGGGACCTTCTCTAAGGAAATTCAACCAGAATGATCGAACCAAAATTTCTCCTAAGTGCATTCTAAGCAAAAGAAAAGCAATCCAGAAAAAATACACAAACTAAGGCCGCAAGCAAATTTATGTTATAGTTGTGGATTCAAAAGTCTGGAACCTCATGGGATTGTCAAGTCTTCGCAACTCGTGATATACTCTAGGGTCCAATAGTTATACTCGACCCAATTTTTTAGAGCACCAACGAGGGAGGATTAGGACCATACCCCTGACCATATAAACCAAATACCTGATAGTACGTGCATAGTAGCTCGCCGAGTGCTGTTCTCAGTGTATTTCTCTGCCAAGACAACCAAATGTTTAGCTCAGTTGGTTTCAGGAATCCTAAGGGTGTCTCCTAATATACACAAGGTACGTGGGAAATCAAATCGGTAGTGGCGTTGTCTAATGGAAAACCGTACGGCAAGAGCCTTTTGATATACTAACGAGTACGTGAAACACCTTTCAATATACGTTGAGTACGTGAAGTGCCTTTTGATATACCCTAAGGTACGTGAAAGATCCTTTGATATACCGGTTGGTATATGAAAGAGATTCAATATACCGGTTGGTATGTGGAAGAACTACAATACCCCTAGAATGCAGTGCAAACAAATAACGACAGCTGCCATGTTTTACGACGTTGGAACACATCTCTAACTTAACACACAAGTTACTAAATATTTTACCCTAGTTCTACCGTTAATTTTATTTGGATGGTTAGGTGAATGCATGAGGTGAGTACATAAACGTAAGCATAATGAAATCCCTAACTACATGAAAAAAAATGCACCCTTTCTTTTGATGACATCTATGTACGGGAAGGAGATATATTTTTCCAAGTGGTTTTACCAAAACAACAAATTTCAACACAATCCCAAATCTACCAAAACTGGCAATGAAAGTACTCTTTTCCATTTTTCAAGCAAAACATGAAAATCAACAAGTATCAAATCCAAATCAAAGCATTTTCTTTTTGTCCTTTCAATTAGAATTAAATTAAGCGATGAAAAGGGAGAATTTCTATTTAGAGCACTCCAACTCTTCAATTTTCACTATGATAGCCTATAAGCATGAAAACCAAAAATGCATATAACTTCTTCAAGCATTGAAACACTTTTGCAAAAATTCGACTTCACTCAGAATTTTCAAGAAAATGAATGGCTCATAATTCGTGAAAAACACAAACAATTAAATTCTTTTCAAACTTTACAAAAGATCAATGAATGATGAATTCCAATGCATGAGACAACTTTTACAACAATCTTCAAATGAACTTGAAAAATGGTAAAAATGAAGCACTTTTTGATTTTCCAATGAATGCACCAGGACAACACTTGATAATAATAATGCTAAATGGCTGAAAAGAAGAGACTACTTGCAGCACTCTAATAACTCAGAAATTCTCAATAAAATGACAAGCACTCCAATAAACCAAAAACACACAAGACACTCAAAATCAACCAGATGCAAGCAAAACTAAATGATGTGTGCGGAAAGAGGTATGGAAATAGATCTAATACATTGACCAGATCAGTTGAGGAGAGGAGGGAATGCAAGGTCAAGTGGATGAAGGTGGGGGAGTCTAAAGTGTCCACCACTACCAAGTCTCAAGCTTGTCCAAAATGGAACCCAAAACCAATCCGAATAGGTCCAAACACTATCAATGTAAAATCAAAATATCTATGACTGGAAAGTGCAGTACAAAGAGGTCTGCAAAACAAACCGAACTCAAAAAGTTGGAGAGGGGATGTCCTAGGAACTAGGCTTGACTCTTTGGTGCATCCCGTGGTTAGGCTCATAGCACTTGAAGCAAGTGATAGGTGTATGGTTTGCATCGGCGGCGCATGATACAATTGTGAGCTAAGCGTCGGAGGCGCAGGTTGCATGGAAGCAGAATGCGCCCGTGAGGGTACGACGCTCTGGTTATATTTCCCAGGTGCGCCGAGCGAAATCCCAATGCAAGGATGAAAATATCTCCAAGAATGAGCAACTAAAAATTTTGATGATTAGACACATAGACTCAAAGGAAGTCAACAGACTCTTCAAAGAGAAGATCTGATGGCGAAAAAGGATTAGGAGGTAAATGAAATGGCTCACAAAGAAATCAAAGAAGATGACATTCAAATTGAAATCTTAAAACAACATATGTATTCCCCAGTATGGTCTCCAAATTTGTTACCGGACAATCTACCG
The DNA here is from genome assembly GCA_027924585.1 of Larix kaempferi. NCBI lineage: Eukaryota > Viridiplantae > Streptophyta > Pinopsida > Pinales > Pinaceae > Larix > Larix kaempferi. Next base: position 30,069,013 of record BSBM01000217.1, read on the forward strand.
AAAGTGGACTTAAGGCATGATCTCCCTAGTTCAACACGAATCTAGAACAAATCAGACATATCGAAAATCTACCTTCCTATATCAAATTAGAGATTAAGTGATGTAAACATCTTAACTTTCAGATCTGTAAATATTTTCCTCCTTTGTCGCTTCAGGCTCCACGGTTGTCAGATTCATAGCTGCAAGACATGTCAGAACATGTAAGAGACAAACAAGCAGTAATAGTACATATACACAATAATTGATCTAAGTAAACGGTTAAGGAAGTAAACTATAAATATCAATGAACAACAATAAATTTATGGAAAGAGTTTTGTATTACTGTATAAAAGTGGGAATACAAAGAAGAGAGAGAATTACAACCAAGCCCTAATGTCGCAATCTTCCTCCAACAAGCCAAGCCAATGCCTCTAAGGAGAAATGGGTGCCTCCAAGAGATGAATGATGATCTCCTAAGCTTATTCCACCAACATATGGATGCTATAGCTTTCCTCCCTTTGGAATGGAGAGGAGATTCATACATATAGGACTAGGAGGATAGAATAGGTTGATAAATAGTTGGAGAGGACTAAGGGATCCTCCCAAGGGGTTAGGGAACCGAAGGCTAGATCACCTACAAGCTAGGGATAGAGATCCAAGTCATACACCTTCAAGAAATCACTCGAAGATGCCCTGTATCCACATTAACTGACATCGACGCAAGTTGTATTAAGACCACATGCGCCTGATAGGGACGACGCATGTTGTAAAAAAGTAACATGGTCCGACGGTGCAAGCTGTCACGTGACCACCTGCGCCTGATCTAGTTGGGCGCAAGTTGCTAGGAAGAAACCTGTGCCGACCCAACTAGATCCTATGGCAAGGGGCCAACAACTTCTTCCATTTGACTTCCTAGTCATGGACACCTCAGGGGTTTTTGCACTGAGTTAACATATGTCTTATGATAGCGATATTTTAGGTGTAACACTAGCGCGGGGGTGGCCTCTTAGCAGAAAGAGTATATGCTAGACAAAGTGCCTATGGTTGGGTGGAACTTGCTCTTACAGAGTCATTTTCTCAGAGAAGATTCATTAAAGATGAGTGTTATGTGATGTTTTATTGTTTCTATTCATTTCCATTGTATGAATGTTGATTTGAATGAATGAAGAGATGCATGCTGCATATAAAGATTATGAATATGAATTGCTTAGCTAAAAGTAATTTGATTATGGATATCTACTTGATGGATATATAATGACGTGCCTTATAAATTCTTGCATCTAAATGTATGATTTATGTAAGAAGTCCATCTATGCATATAGCACTAGTGAATTGGCATTGTAAGCTAAGTTGGTATAGAGTGGTTAACCTATGTGTTGGTAGTCATGCAGCGGTTGAAGACAGTCACGCAGTGGATTGCATGGCAGTCTGGTTTCACATGCGTAGTATAGTTTTACAATAAAGGAATTGATAAGCACAAAAGTGCGTGAGGTCAAGTTAGTTTATGTAGTATCACATATGGATCAGAGTGTTATGCACGCAATTTCAAGCTTAGTGTATTGAGATCACGTGGCGTAGGCTGCCGCACAATATAATAACTTTGATTTAGATAGTAATCTCTTGGTATCAAAAGTAGGAAAGAAAAATAATATTCCTTGTGGTCACGATAGGCCACTAAGGGCACTGGGGATGTGACAATTTACAAGCACAGTACCTGGAAAACATAGGCCAGATGAAAGGATAACCAAGTGGTTCAAAATAGAAAGAGAGTCAAGATGATACAAGGAGAGGAAGAAGAATTGGAAGGGAAAGGAGAAGAATACTACAGCCATGGCGCATGAGTGCAAGGATCCAAGAAACCATTATAAGAATTTTGATATCGATGGTCACACTGAAGAAAAGTGTTGGAAGCTACATCCATAGTTAAACCCCAAGAAGGATGCCAAGAAGAAGAACCTTTTAACCATGGAGTTAAGCAAGGAGTTAGAAAGAATCTTGGATGTGGATGAAAATATTATTTGTACCATAGTGAAAAAGGAGATCAATCCAAGTAGGTACACCCTAAGGAAGAGAAAGAGATGATGAAACTCTTCCACATCAAGATATAGGTCAAGAAGAAATCAATGCTCTATTCAATTCTAGTTCACCGGAAAACGTCATAGTAGAGGATTTGGTATGTAAGCTTGGATTGGAAGTACATGACCATCCTAGTCCCTATCCATTGGGATGGGTAAATAAGTATGTAGAACTCAGAGTCACAAAACAATTCAAGATCAAGTTTTCCATAAGTGCAAAGATTGTTGATGAAGTGGAGGTAGATGTAGTACCCTTGCATGTTTGTGGTGTAGTGTTAGGAAGCCCCTAGTTGTATATGAGGGATGTGATCTTCATGAGGAGAGGAAACCAATACCGTTTGATCAAGGCCTCAAAATCCTTCATCATCAATGGACACAAAGGTAAATTGAAGATCTCTTCGGTAAGTGCCAACCAAGCAAAAAAATTGATCAGTTCAAGTAGGAATTTTTGTTGCTTTTCTTAAGACAAAATTAGCAAGAAGGTGAATTGGTAAAAGTGAAGGCATCCCTCGAGGGATGTACCAAAGAGAAGAAACATCAATTGGAGAGCCTTTTGCAGGCATACAGAGAAGTGTTCCACGAGACTAAGGGGATACCTCCTAAGAGGCAGGTGGAGCACGAGATACAATTATTGTCATATTATCCGTTGCTGAACATCAGACTATACAAATAGTCTATCATAGAAGTAGATGAAGTAAAGAAGTAGATGCAATAGTTGTTGGGGCAAGGCATGATCCAACCAAGCACCTCACCTCGCGGGTCACCTATCATCATAGTAACCCAATAAGGATTGGAATTGGAGGATGTAGATCAACTACAGAGCCTTGAACAAGATCACACTCAAGAATAGGTAACCTATTCCCATGATCAATGATCTATTGGACCAATTGTAGCATGCCAAGTAATTCACCAAGTTGGATCTCAAATTGGGATACCACCAAGTGCGAGTGAAGTAAGAAGACACTTGGAATAGCACCTTCAAGACTTGGCAAGGTCTATATGAATGGTTAGTAATGTTGTTTGGTGTATGCAATGCATCAACTAAATTTATGCATTTGATGAATGTTGTATTACGCCCTTTCTTAGATTCGTTTGTTTTAGTATATCTAGATGACATACTAGTTTATAGTGCTACCTGGGAAGAGCACATCTCACATCTCAAGCAAGTGTTAGAGACTCTGAAAAAGAACTAGTTGCTGGATAATTTGAATAAATGTGATTTCACCTAGAATAACTTGGTGTATTTGGGGTATGTGATTGGTGGAGGATAACTCAAGATTGAACCTACAAAGATGGAGGCCATCACTAAGTGGCCTACTCCTATAAATGTCATTGAAGTTAGGATATTTTTGGGGATAGTACAATACCTTCAAAATTTCATAGCTTCTTTTATTGTTGTGCCTACACCCCTCCATGTCATAACAACCAACAGTAACGGGTTCCAATGGGGAAATAATCAACATAAATCCTTTGAATAGCTCAAGCGAAATATCGATTAGGCATCAGTTCTTGCATTGCCTAATTTATATAATACTTTCAAGTTGGAGACATATGCAAGTGGGTATGCTATGGGAATGGTGTTGATGCAAGGGTGGAGGCTAGTATGCTATCATTCTAAAATGTTTCATGGGGGAGTTCTAAACTACCCTACCTACGATAAGGAACTCTATACCCTAGTTCAAGATGTTAAGAAGTGGAAGCACTATTTGATGCGAAAGGAGACCATCATTGACACTGGTCACTAGGCACTGCAGTATTTGTAGGCCCATAAAAATCTATAACATACCATACATTATAGGTGGACGGGGTTCTTACAACAATTCCATCTAATCATCAAGTATAAGAAGAGAAGTACTAACAAGATGGATTATATGCTCTCAAGGCCACCTACAACCAATATTATAGTTTTGGGAAATCTTATGCACATGGAACCTTTTGCACATGATGCATACAAGGAGGAGTACACAAAACATGAGCACTTCAAGGAGGTATTTTAGAAACTGCAAGGCCAATTCCATGTGGAAGAATGTCACAACAAGATTGACTATCATCTCCAGGATGATTTACTCTACAAGTTGGGCAAGCTCCATGTTCTTAAAGGCAAGAGATTGTAGCTTATCATATAAGCACACATATCCAAATTTGCAGGACACTTTGGTGTAGGGAAGACAATTGCAAATTTGCAGAGGTATGTTTACTGGCCTAGAATGCAAGAAGATGTAATTCGATTTATCCACGGATGCATACTTTGTTGTACAAGCAAGCCCAACAATAGGAATAAATGTCTATACCATCCCTTACTTGTTCCTACAAGACCATCTCCATAGTTTTTGTGGGTGGTATTCCAACCACTAGGAAGGGACATGACTATTTATTTGTGGTAGTTGACAGATTCAACAAGATGTGCATTCTTATGCCTTGTAAAACAATCATAAAAGGACAAGAAGTAGCAAACATGTTCTTTGAATAGGTCTGGGTGCACTTTGGGATACCAAGGAGCACCATCTCAGAAAGGTATACCATATTTCTTAGTACATTTTGGACTACACTTTAGGAAAATATGGACACTAAGTTGAAGAGGTATACAACATTCCATCCACAGACATATGGGTAGATGAAAGTATCCAATAGAACTTTGGTACATATTTTGAGTGGTTACAATCAGAAGCATCTAAATACTTGGGATGAAAATGTGATCTGCATACAACACTCTTATAACATAGTAGTACACACTTCCATTGGGAACTCCCCTTTTGAAACGTTTTTTGGATACTTGCCACCTTCACCTCTAGATGTTGCTTTTAAACAACAAGGGGGAGTGAGGGAAGACACCAAATTTGAAGTAGGAAGAGTTGAAAAGGTCATTGATAATATTAGGCAAATCCATTTACAAGTATGTGAGGCACCAAAGAAGTCACAAGATAAGTGCAAGACAAGACATGACCAACACATGGTTAAAAAAACATTAAAGGTGGGATAAGGAGTATGGTTACACGTGAACAAGGAAACACTATAAGGTCTTGGTAATAATACCAAGGCTCTAAGGTATGGTCCTTTTGAGGTATTGGATAAGGTGGGAGATAATGCCTATAGAATCAGTCTTCTCCCATACATGCACATTTACTCTGTAGTGAATGTGGAAAATATGAAATTCTATGAACCTTCCATGTTGGATCAGGAACCTATGCAGGTATTACCTTTTGTAGACTTAGCACTAGAGGCTCAAACAAAGTTAGCAGAAGACACAATTTTGTAGAATAAGTCTATAACTACTAGGCAGGGATAATATGAACTTTAGTAGGTGGGGTTGAAAGGACAACTTCTAGGCAAGGATAAATAGTACTCCAAGGAGAAGGTAGAGGAAAAATTTCCTCACCTCATCTAGTAAAATATTTTTGGGACCAAAAGCCTCCCAAAATGGGGAGGTGTGATCCAAAATGGATCAATATATAATTTGTCACCTACTTGGAGATTTTGGGATCAAAAGATTGGGGGAATTGGCTTGTAGGGCCGGTTTTATGGGCAGGTCTTATTTTGCATATTTGGGGTCCATAACCTTTTGGGGCATGTTTCAGTGTCTAGCTCCACTTCGAGACCTTTCCAACGATCCAAAATCACCTTAAACAAAGTATGTATGTAAAAGTTATGCATTTCGCAAGTTAACCTATCCAGTTGACCAGCATGGTACTGAGTGGATTCCATGTTAGCTCTCATTTCTCACACATGTGGAGTTATCCATGTGTGGACCTTCAATGAAATTCTAGAAGGACCAAAACCCTAACCTTAATCGAGAGTTTGGACATGCATAAACCCTAAACCTAACCCTATATGTCTATTGGGATTTGTTAAATACTGGGTTTCTAAAAGAGAATGGGTTTCAATTCTTTTCAAGTATTGTATTATTCCATAGCTTACCAACATCACAATAATGGATGCTATAGAAAAACATAGGAGATAGGAGGTCTTGTAGTAGGCATTCTGGCCTTAGAGTCATAGGTAACTCCATAGAGAGTACCATTTCCTTTGTATTTGCAATTTGATATAAAGAGCAAGGCATAGTCCTCATTTGTGGCTAGGTTTTTCCCCATAGTAGGTTTTCCCAAGGTCTATCTTGTGTTATCGTGTGGATTGTGTACTTATTTACTCTAGTTATTCTTGTTTCAGTTCTAGTTATTTGGCATTTAATAAAAATAAGCTAATAAAATAAGAACTAAGTTGTAAGATCTGTTGTGATGAACTATTCCAGTGGAATATCCACGACAATTTACGGATTAGTAGTAGTGGATGGACTCACAAAGTATGTACAATTTGTTCCATTTCTCATCCTTTGAAATCAATTAAAATAGCTACAACATTCACAAAAACATTTCAAAATCTAAATGGAATCCCTAAGATTATTGTAAGATTTTTTTTTGTTGGGAACTCAATTGGCTCATAGCTCCACTTACCATCCTCAAACTGTTTTGAAAACTGATATTGTGAATAAATGTCTAGAAAGGTATCTTCATTGCTTTTCATATGATAAACAAACACAATGGGTCAAGTGGTTTCCCTTAGCAGAATCATGACACAAGTCATATTTTCATACTTCATAAAAAATGTCACCATTTATGGCACTTTATGCCTATCATCCTTTTTCCATCACATCATCCTTGAAAGCTAAAGCTAAGGTTCAAGAAGGGGAGGAACACATAGAGTACCAACCAAAGGTTCTCTCACTATGGAAAGATAACTTGGCTATAACACAAAATTGGATGAAATACCAAGCATATCAACATCGTAGTGAAAGAAATTTTGATGTAGGGGATTGGGTATTTTTGAGGCACAACCATACAAATAGATGTCCCTCATGTAGTAAAATAAGGACAATAAATTAATGCCCAAGTACTATGGTCCTGTTAGCACTAAAATTTGTCCTCTGGTTGCAAATATGACAAGTTTAGCACATATTGGATTTGGGATAATTTTGATTGGTGAGATGAGTCGAGTAGGTCAAATGAATAAGAGGGAATGGATGTTTAATTTGAGATATCAAACATTTATCCAATGAATAACAAAAAATTATAGTTTTAGAGGCATGAAACTTGAAATCTTGACACTTATTGGATAGTACAACATAGAGGAAGTAGAACAAAGGTATGAATACACAAGATCACAGTGTGTTATATTATATATCCAAGCAGAGGACATCCAGATGCAAGATCGTGTCAAGAATTAGAATGATTGTATTTGGATAAAGATATGAAAACTCAGGAAATTAACAATAAACCTTCTTGCAAATTAGATATGAATGTAAAAGATGGTTTATGCAGTGCAAAAAGAGGCTCCATATTCAATTAATAAGAATTAAAAAATAAATACATTGGGAGCATAGTCAAACCAATAAATCCATTGATCTTTGAGCACAAAGTGTTGCAGATTTTGTAGTTCATTTCTCAGTCTTCACTTCAATTCTTCAAACTCTGCCCACTTGAACCTTCTCTCAGCTTCCCGAAGGAAGAACCCCCTTTAATTTACAATACTTTCTTAATTAAAATTACAAAGTTTAGTTTAAAGTAACAAACTCAAAATGAGATCCTAAACAAATGGATCTAATCCTAATCTATAGCAAAATATCATGATTTAATCTCCAATTCGAATTGATGAGTTTCCAGATTGATTGAGCAATCTTCTAGAAGCATAAATTCATGAAATTATGTAAAAATACCCTTCAAAGATATTCTTGTAGTGCCTAAATGATTATCTATTTCTGGGAACTGGCACACGTGTCAACTAATTTGACCCGTTCCGCAAAAAACCCATGTTTTGTTTTTTTGAGATTCCTCTTCATTTTCTCACAATACACGCCTGCAGTTGATGACTAAAACAATCACAGGTAGTTCCGTCGCGCCTGTCATCTATAGGCAGTTTGTAGTGCAATCAGTATTAACATAAGTGACGCTACAAAATGTTGCGTGAATTCCTATGGCGATCCTTTCTTGGAAATATAAAACAAAGTATCAATTGATGTCTTGAATAAGGATTTTCTTTGATTAAACATTGCTACTTTGCTTAGAATCCTAGTATAAATTGATTATCTTTTGCAAAATAATCAATTATTTTCCCATATGATTGATGATGTGGATTTAGTGCTAACATTGGCTCCATATGGGGATGGTGACCTCCCTGTGAGGAATCAAGAACCGCAGACCAAAGTGACTTCAACTATTTCATCCTCATTCCCGTAACTTTCCATCCATGCTTATCATCTGAAACCAACCACATTTGCAAACCAAACGGCAAACCAAATTGTCCTACTACTAAAAATTGAAAGCAACATTGCTATTCTCCATTGGGCCATGGAGTCTTTAATCACCTGATCTATTCCACACCAAAGTGCACTGAAAACCAAATGCTTGGAAGAACAAGTTCCTAACCAATTGAATTCAGCGTCATAATGTGTAAGTGAATTTCCAATGTCGCCAAGAATGCATTAAACTGACAAATTGACTTTCTTGTTTGCAGCTAAACAATATAATACAGAAAGAATAAAATCCTCGTAACATAAATTTAATTTATAACTCATACTTATGGCTGCAACTTATTTGCATTCCAAATGTTCCAACAGTTGAAAGATCTGAAAAATCTATCTCCATATAAGTTTCCATTGGATCTTGAAGATAATGATAAAAATCCACATGATCTAGAAGACAAAGCTACTATACGAAAGTTGTTTCATTAGCAAGACTGTATTCAACTTGTCCTCCTTGCAGCAATTCATGAATACCACCTATTTCATATCCTCCAGGAGCAACAAAACACTCTTGAAATTGTTCATATGTTTCTTGTGCAAAATTTTATTTTACAGATTCTAAAGCAGCACGATTATCTTGAGAATCAGAAGGTAGAAGATTACTTTTGTTAATTTTAAGAGAAAGAACATTATATGCAATGAAATCTTGTTTCTGTGGGACTGTTTCCTCGTATTCTGATTCAAGAATTTCTAATATAGGCTTGCAGATTTCCGCTACTCAACAATTGGTGGGGAAGAAAACATGGTAAGCAAATTTTGTAACTCATCACCCTCTCCTTCACTGTGCTCCAAATACTCGAATGCATGACTGTCATACATAGGCTTATTTTTAGGATATCCTAAATGTGTTGATTCAAAAACTTGCTCCTTTGAATTATATTCATACTCATAAAAAATAGGCTACTCTTCATAAAAATTTGGAACATAAATGTCATCATAGCAATAGCTATTGGAAATATCTGATATTGTATCTACATCCTTGGTGTCATTGACCTTATCTTCAACACATTTTTTAGTAGGAATCTCAATGGTTCTTTCAATAAAATTAGGATCAACATATTCATGTACAATAAGAATCAGGAGACATTCTCCAGACCAATCTTGTGCAACTAAGATTGATCCTCCTGTATAGAGGTGAACACTTTGATTTCCTTACGTGTAAAGGTTATTCCTCCCGCATAGAGGAAATTTCTCAAATTATTGATGTTGTAAAGTCTTGTTGGAAAAGTCTTTGGACTTGTGTTTCAAGTCATGATTCTCATGTGAACCTTTCGTATAAAGGTATCCATGGGATGGATCTCCCATATAGAGGTGGACCTTCCATATAAAGGTCATGCTCTACTTGTTAAAAGCATTTCATGTTGTGTGATGTATTATTAACCATGATCACCGGATTACTATTAAGTCTCCTTTAGATATTGATCACCTTTAAAGTGAATTATTTTAGCATATGATCATTTGGTCCAAAATAATATACTATGATCACAACATCTGACAATTTTCCTAGTATAATGTAATGTGATGGATAATTAAAGTTATCACATATTGACCATGCAATAAAAGATAAAGAGATAAAGATAAATGCATAGAGAAAAAGATAATTCGAATTTATTAGGATATGACTAAGTGAACTTGAATTGTCAAGCTTCAGTTAAAGCCACAATGTATGCCTCAATTAACTAAAGAAATCACAGTGGTCACTACAATTAAATCAATCACCACGATTTCAATTAACAATAGTTAATTGAGTGTTAAATAAGAAGGACTAGTTAACTAAAGTGTTTTCACTCTAGTTAAACTAAAAGACGACACTTCATTAAATCAAGGAGAACTTGAATTGATCACTATAGTGATGTTATCAAGAAAGAATCGGTTAAAGATAGTTAACTAAGTGACAACAAAGAAGATCTAGTTAACTAAGTGTTATTGCATGACGACACTTATGTTAAACTAAAAGACGACACTTGAGTTGCGACACTTGAATGATGAAACTTAAGTTAGCCACCTAACTAAGTGGGCAATATTTAAGTTAAGAGTTGAGTTCATCCTAAGAGACAGTTCATTGATATAAAGCATTGCATGAGAAGTGGGGCGCACTTCTTCATGCAAGATTGATACATTCAGTATGAGGGTGAGTTCATCTTGAAGTTAGAAGAAGCCAATGCATGAGAAGAATGTATAAATATGTTATACGGGATTGTTGAATTCAATGTGAAGCAAATTCTCTTCTCCATTGAAGGAAATGCGCTTCTCTTTGTGCAGGCTATTGTTCTTGCTTGTTATTGATGTGATGGGCACATTGGAAAACACATCCGATTGATCTCTCTTCTCTATTGCTTCTGTATCTTCACCAAGAGTGTTTTGGTGATCTCTTATCTTCCGAAATAAATCTACTATGTTGTAAAAGAAAGCATTCTCTGCTATCCATTATATTATACCGAGAATAATTGCTGGGGTTTTTGTTCTCATAGTTTTGAGGATTTTGCCCAGGGTATATCTTGTGTTATGGTTGTATGAATTTCATGTGATTGAATTGTCTCATTTCTTCAAGTTTCGACATCTAAAAGAATTAAAGATCAAATTTAAACCAATTATTAACGTGGTATCAAGGATTAGGGAATGAAGGATCTCAGTTTTTCATGCCATCTAGAGCCTACGTAGATCCTGAGAAGTTGAACACAAGATTTGATACTATGGCATCAATCTCTATATGACTAGAAGACCGTCTTGAGGGAACCTCAAAATTCAACACTTGGAACGCTAGGATTATCAACATCCTAGAGGAACATGACTTGGATAGATACATATCCACTCTGGTGGAGGAGCCTACATCTAATGCAGGGTGCATCAAATTCAAGAAGAATCAAGCTAAGGCCAAATGGATCATCTATGATTTGGTAAAAGATAACCAGATGCCCGTGATCATACCGTTGAAGACCACAAAAGAATGTTATGATACATTGTAATATATATGAGAAGAAGGTCCCAAATCAAAAGAGGGCATTGAAGACCAAGTTATAAAACCTCAAGTTGGAGAAGGACGAGATAGTGTCCTCCTTCTTCACTAAGATTTCTTAGGTAAGAGATCAACTTGTTAACATTGGATATGTAGTGGATGAAGATGATCTCATCCAAACCACCGTTGATGGTATCCCATCTTCATGGGGGACATTATTGGATGCTATCAATGGCTGTGAAGTGCAACCTGGGTTCGAAGTATTTTAGGATGATTGTATCCAAGAGGAAGGGAGAATCCAGATAAAAGCTATGTACACTAAAGAAGAAAATATTGCCCTCACGACAAGAATGAAGAAATTAAAGAAACCCTTCTTCCAAAAGAAGTTCTCTCATCCAAAGAAGAAGGATTTCAACAAAGGATTTGACAATTCAAAAGCTAGATGCTACAATTGCAACAAGAAAGTCCATTTCTCAAGAGAGTGCAAAGCAAAGTGAAAAGGAAAGTTTCATGCTTCTACCACCATAGAAGATGAAACCACTCAAAAGAATGCATCCGAAGAAAATGAGACAAGAAGGGAGGTTTACCTTGTCTCATCCGTTTCGGGATCTGTCATCACAAGTGCAGACACATTGTTGATTGAGAGTGGTGCATCCAAACATATGACTGGTTACAAGAGTGCCATCATTTACCTAAAGGATAAAAAGTTCACATGCATGGTAGAGTTGGGGGATAACTCAACATATTCGATCCAAGGAGTTGGATCCACCTCATTCTAGATAAGCATCGGTGATATTTTACATGTGGAGGACATTCTATATGTTCTAGGATTGAAGAATAACCTCTTGTTAGTTTCGGTTCTTGAAGACAAAGGATTCTGAGTTATCTTCATGGATAGCAAAGCACTTTTATGGCCAAAGAACAAAAGGCTAGAATATGATGCTGTGATTGGATTTTGAGAGGGAGGACAATACAAGGTACCTAGGAAGCAAATATGATTCACCACACTATCAGTACACGCGAGCTATGGCATTAAAGGCTTGGACACCTACACTACAAAGAGCTACCAGGACTTCAAAAGATGGTAAAAGGTATGGCCGTATTTAATTTTGAGAATGATTGTTGGTTGTGGAGCCTGATCTTCCAGATTCAGAGATGTTATTTAGTCATGTTTGTACCTTAGGCGAAGCCCCTGAGAAAATTTTTTTGGGCTGTTTTCGCCAACAGTTTACGACCCATGATTTTGGGTAACCCATGTTATTTTCCCATTGTATTTCCCCTATAAAAGAAAGACATTGTAACACGGCTAGGGTTGATGTATTAGGTATTATGCATTGTACAGATCTCTAAGATCGAAGAAGAGAGACTGTGAGAAAGTGAAGAGGAAGTGCAACGGATGTGCTGCAGGTTGTATCCCTTCATTTGCTGGATGGTATAATAATAAGGACTGGCAATTTCAATGTGGACGTAGCCCATCTTGGGTGAACCACGATATATTGGTGTCTCTCTTGTAATTTGTTTGTGTGATTATATTTGCATTTCTGTTTATTGTTATTGCTCTATGATCCTTTTTTTTCTAACAATTGGTATTAGAGCCAAAGGTCTATTTGGCAGATAAACCCGTAGGAAACTAGGGTTTCTGGTTCGAGTGGGAGCAATGGCGGAAGAAGGAAAGTTTAAGGTCGAGAAATTTAATGGCCAAAACTACTAGTTATGGAAGATGAAAATGGAGGACTATCTGTACCAGAAGGATCTATTCCTACTGTTGGGAGGAAGAGCAAAGTAGCTGGCGACTATGAAGGACGAAGAATGGGAGGTTCTTGACAGAAAGGCATTGGGAACAACACGGCTGTCCTTGGCTTCGTCGGTGGCTTTCAATATATCAAAAGAAAAGACAACAGAGGGTTTGATGAGCGCATTGGGTAAGTTGTATGAAAAACCCTCGGCCTCCAACAAGGTATTTCTAATGAAGCATTTATTTAATATGAAGATGTCTGAAGGTGGATCTGTTGCTGATCATTTAAATGAATTTAATACGGTTACAAATCAATTAAGTTATGTAAGTGTGAACTTTGATGATGAGGTTAAGGCTCTTCTAATCTTGTGTTCATTGCCAGAAAGATAGAATGGCTTGGTCATGGCTATAAGTAACTCTGTCTCTTGTTCAAACACCTTGATATTTGATGATGTTGTTAGTGTTATTCTTAGCGAGGAAATGCGAAGAAAAAGCACAGGTGAGACATTCAATAAAGCGTTGACCATGGAGAGCAGGGGAAGACAAAAGGAGAGAGGAAAGAGCCAAGGTAATTGTGGCAAGTCTAAAACGGGAAGATCCAAGTCCAGACTGGGAAAAATAGAGTGTTGGAACTGTGGAAATAAAGGACATCTGAAGAAAGACTGCAGATCTCTAAAGAAGAAAGGAGATGGATAGCAGGAAACTACCCAAGAAGCAAATGTAGCAGGTGATGTGTTACAAGATGGTTTGATTCTTGCATTAGATAATACTAGTGATTATTGGGTAGTAGATTCAGGGGCTTCATGTCATGCTACACCACATAGGAAATATTTTCATGATTATGTTCCAAGCGATTTTGGACATGTTTTATTGGGTGATGATGAGCCATGTAAAATTGTTGGAATGTGTAAGGTATGGATAAAATTTAAGAATGGAACTGATTGGCTGCTGAAAGATGTAAGGCATATTCCTACTATGAAAATAAGTCTGATCTCAACAAGGAAGTTGGGAGATGGCGGCTGTCTATCTACGTTTGGAGAAACATGGTGGAATATCACCAAAGGACCAATGGTGATAGAAAAAGGAGACAGGGTAGGTACGTTGTATTTATGTCCTCATAATAATGACCATTCTATCTCTTTAGCTTCCACAAGAACATATACAACATTGTGGAATCATAGGCTTGGCCACACGAGTGAGAAGGGGATGCAGATTCTCCACTCAAGGAAGTTGCTGCCAGATTTAAAGCAGGTAAGTTTGGAATTCTGTGAGAACTGTGTTTATGGAATACATAAGAGAGTCAGATTTCTCAGGGTTGGGAAACAAAGGAAGAATGAAAATTTAGAGCTTGTGCATACAGATGTATGGGGACCGGCTCAGGTACAATCTCTTGGTGTCTCTCATTATTATGTTACATTTATTGATGGTGCAACTAGGAAAACTTGGGTTTATTGCATTAGACATAAATCTGATGTGTTTGCTACTTTTAAAAAGTGGAAAGCTTTGGTTGAGAATGAGACAGGAAAAAGGTTGAAGTGTCTCAGATCTGATAATGGAGGTGATTATTGCAGCAAGGAGTTTGATAGTTACTGTTCATACCATGGGATTCGTAGAGAGAAGACAGTCCCAGGAACACCACAGTAAAATGGTGTGTCAGAAAGGATGAATAGAACGGTCATGGAGTGTGCAAGGTGTATGAGACTGCATGCAGGGTTTTCCTTACAATTTTGGGAGGATGTTGTAAATACTGCTGTTTATTTAATAAACAAAGGACCTTCAAGTGCTTTGGATGGTGGTATTCCAAAGGGCATGGACAGGTAAAAAGGTAAACTAATAATTTCTGATAACGTTTGGTTGTGAAGCATTTGTCCATATTGATAAAGATAATAGAACAAAGCTTGAAGCTAAATCCAAGAAATGTACCTTTATTGGATATGCGGTTGATGATTTTGGTTATCGCTTATGGGATTATGAAAACAACAAAATCATTAGGAGTACAGATGTGATATTCAATGAAAAGGTCATGTATAAATATCAGTTGCAGGGAAAGAAACAGGAAAAGGAAAACAAAGAGTACATAGTACTTGATGAAATTAAAGAAAATGAAGTTCCAAAGGTGCCAGAAAATCAAGAACAACAACAAGTACATGAAACTCCTGCAACTGCAAGAAGATCTACCAGGTTAAGTAGACTCCCTGAAAAATACTCTCCTTCAACGTATTCTTTATTGATGACTGATGCTTGTGAAATAGAATGTTATGAAGAAGCAATGCAAGTGGAAACTAGAAAGAAGTGGGAGCAAGGCATGAATGAGGAGATGGACTCATTGGTAGGAAACCAGACTTGGGATTTGGTTTAGTTTCCTGTTGGTAAAAGAGAATTGCATAACAAATGGATTTACAGTTTGAAGGAAGAAGAAGGAGGTAAGAAGCGGTACAAGTCCAGACTTGTTGTAAAGGGGTTTGGACAGAAGAAAGGTATAGATTTTGATGAAATATTTTCTCCTGTTGTTAAGATGAATTCAATTAGGACTATCTTAAGTCTAGTGGTGGTAGAAGATTTGCATCTTGAACAGTTAGATGTAAAAACAACCTTTCTCCATGGGGATTTGGAGGAAGAGATATATGTGCAGCAGCCACAAGGGTATGAGGTCAAAGGGAAGGAGGATTTGGTATGCAGGTTGAATAAGAGCTTGAATGGCTTGAAGCAAGCTCCAAGGAAGTGGTATTTAAAATTTGATAGGTTTATAATAGAACAAGGTTATAGTAGATTCAATCTAACCACTGTGTTTATTTCAAGAGGCTAGACAATGAAAGATATATTATCTTGTTATTGTATGTGGATGACATGCTTGTTGCAGGGTCTAACATGCATGATATAAATGTGCTCAAAAGGAAGCTAGCTAATTCATTTGCGACGAAGGATTTGGGTGCTGCAAAGCAAATCCTTGGTATGAGAATAACAAGAGATAGGAAAAATCGCAAATTGACATTGTCTCAGGGTGAGTACATACAAAAGGTGTTGGAGAGGTTCAAAATGCAGAATGCAAAACCAGTTAGTATACCTTTGGCCATCCATTTCAATATAAGTAAGGAAATGTGCCCCAAGACACACGAAGAGATAGGTTACATGTCCAAGATTCCCTATTCATCAGCAGTTGGCAGCTTGATGTATGCCATGGTGTGCACAAGACCATATATTTCACATGTAGTGAGAGTTCTGAGTAGATATATGAACAATCCAGGTAAAGAACATTGGAAGGTAGTACAGTGGATTTTCAAGTATTTGAGAGATACTATCACTCATGCATTATGTTTTCGAGGTTCAGATGTTGTTCTACAGGAATATGTTGATGCATATATGGTGGGTGATAAGGATAACAGGAGGAGTACCACAGGGTATGTGTTTACTGTAGTTGGAACAATGGTAAGTTGGATTTTGAAATTGCAAAAGGTTGTTGCATTTTCAACAACATAATCAGATTATGTTGCTGTTATAGAGGCTAGTAAAGAGATGATTTGGTTGCAGAGGTTTATGGAGGAATTGGGTAAGAAGCAGAAGGATAGCAGGTTGTATAATGACAGCCAGAGTGCCATTCATCTTGCAAACAACTCAACATTCCATTCCAGGACTAAATATATACAGCTCAAGTACCATTTCATACGATCTATCCTGGAAGATGAAATGTTGAAGCTGGGAAAGATACATACTAGCCATAATCCTGCAAACATGTTCACAAAGGTAGTGACAAGAGAGAAGCTGAGTTCCTGCTCGGTTTTAGTTGGCCTTCTATCATGAAGGTGAAGACGATAAATTTTCCAAGTCCAAGTCCGGCAAGTGTAGCAACGGTGGAGTTGTTGTGATCAGTCTCCAAGTGGGATATTGTTGGTTGTGGAGCCTGGTCTTCCAGATTTAGAGATATAATTTATTCATGTTTGTACCCCAGGCTTACTGTACACTCATTCCCGAACCTTGGGGTTCGGGGGCGAAGCCCCTGAGAAATATTTTTGGGTTGTTTTCACCAACAGTTTACAGGCCCATGGTTTTGGGTAACCCGTGGTATTTTCCCTATAAAAGAAAGACATTGTAACATGGCTAGGGTTGCTGTATTAGTTATTATGCATTGTAAAGATCTCTGAGATCGAAGAAGAGAGACTACGAGAAAGTGAAGAGGAAGTGCAGTGGATGTGCTGCAGGTTGTATCCCTTCATTTTTTGGATGGTATAATAATAAGGACTGACAATTTCAGGGTGGACCCATCTTGGGTGAACCACGATATATTGGTCTCTCTCTTGTAATGTGTTTGTGTGATTATATTTGTATTTCTGTTTATTGTTATTGCTTTGCGATCTTGTATTTTCTAACAATGATAGTGTATGTTGGGGTTGTGCACTTGGGAAGAATGTCAATAATTTTTTTTCCAGCAGTACTACTAGATCTAAAGGGATTTTATATTTAATACAGTCTGATGTATTTGGTCCCATGTCATCCCCCTCCCTGAGTGGCTTCTTATATTGTGTACTGTTCATAGATTATTTTTCTGGGAAGTGATGGATTTATTTCATGAAGGATACAAGTGAAACTCTTAGCAAATTTAAAGAGTTTAAAACCATAGTTGAAAATTAGAAAGAAAATCACATCCATGCATTAAGGTATGATAATGGATGTGAATTTGATTCACATGCATTTAATGTGCTATGTAGTGATGTAGGAATATGCAGACAGTTAATAGTACCATACAACCCTTAGAAAAATGGGGTTGTCGAAAGGAAGAATAGAACATATGTGAGGCTGTAAAATCCATGATGTATGATCAAGATATGTCTACCTCATTATGGGAAGAAGCCACAGGTACAACTTTGTACATACAGAATAGAATCCTGCATGCCATTATAGATGAGGATACATTAGAATAAGTGTTTACCGGTGAGAAGCCAAACATCTCACACTCGAGGATTTTTGAGAGCCTAGTATACATTCATGTACCAAAAGAAAAGAGAACAAAGATGGAGCCTTCTAGAAAGAAAGGAACCTTTGTGGGTTATAGCGAGTCATCCAAAGAATACCGAATATATGTACCTGGTGAGAGACACATTGAAGTCAGCCGAGATGTTACCTTCCACGAGGAAGCTTCTTTCAAAATATAGAAAGAGATTCAATGTGATTCAAAGATGGAGGATCTCGAGTCTGATTATCCCCCTTCAGAGTTTGAGAGGGAGAAACCAGAAGATGCCGTAGATTCACTAGATCCTAAAGAACCAACAGAATTGATTGAGAGGTCACCTGATGAACCTCCTGTTAAAAGAAGATCTACTTGGTTTTGAGATATCTTACAATATGCAGAGAAACATGGAGCACCAGTAGGCTTATCCAGAGAGCATAAGAAACTTGAAAAATATTCAGGGTATGTTTCATTGATGAGTCACATCAGTGATTCAAAGCCATCCTCATATGAAGAAGTTGAAAAGTAGCAAGTTTGGAAATATTCAATGACATAAGAGTGCAACTCTATAATGGAGAATGATGTTTGGGAGGTTGTTCCCAAACCTAATGGGAAGTCCATTGTGACTTCCAGATGGATTTACAAGATAAAGCATGTTGTAGATGGTAGCATTGAGAAGTAGAATGCCAGATTCATTTCAATAGGTTTCTCTTAGAAAGAAGGCATCAATTATGATGAGACCTTTGCCCTTGTGGCAAGGTACACCACAATCCAAGCAATGATTGCACTTGAATCTATCCTAGGATGGAAACTTCACCAGATGGATGTGAAGACAACCTTCCTCAATGGTATGGTTGAGGAAGAGGTTTATATTCAGTATCCTAAAGGATTTGTGGTGCATGGGAAGGAGTCCCATGTTTGCAAGCTAAATAAATCTCTATATGGAATTAAGCAATTCCCCAGGGCTTGGTACTCCAGAATGATAGCTACCTTCAGAAACTGGGTTTTTGAAAGAGTGAAGCTGATCCAAATTTGTACTTTCAAAGTAGTGAAGAACCAACTATTGATATTTGTTATGTGTGTTGATGATTGGTTTCTCACTAGAGAGGAACATTTGATTCCTTGGTGCAAAAGTGAGCTCACCTCAGAGTTCGAGATGAAAGACTCAGGTTTGATGCACTACTTTCTTGGCCTTGATATCTGGCAAAGAGATTATGAAATTTTTCTATATCAAAGGAAGTACACTGTGGATATATTAAGTAGGTTTGGTATGATAGATTGCAAATCTATGACTACACTGATGGTTTCAAATTTGAGGAAACATCATGAGTCAAGATATGGATCAAATCCAGTAGATCCCACTTTGTATAGACAACTTACAGGCTCGCTAATGTACTTGATACATTTAATGCATGATATATGTTATGTTGTGAGCATTCTGATTCAATTTATGTTTGATATGAGACATAAAAACTGGATAGATGCTGAGAATGTGCTTAGGTACCTTCGAGGTACAATTTCATATGGAATCAGATATGCCTCTAGTGGAGGAGTCATGTTACTTGGTTATACAAAATCAGATTGGGGAGGAAGCATTGTGGACCGTAAGAGTACATCAGGCTACTGTTATAGCCTAAGATCAACTATGATATCTTGGTCCAGTAGAAATCAGGGCTCCGTAGCCCAAAGCACTACATAAGTAGAATATATAGCTACTAGTGTTTCCTTCTGAGAAGCAATGTGGCTCAGAAAGATACTTGCAGGTTTATTCAATGAAAAGATTGAGCCTACAATTATTAAGTGTGACAATTAGAGTAGCATCAAGCTTTCCCAAAACCTAGTGTTTCATGACAAGTCGAAGCACATTGAAATGAAGTATCACTTCATTTGAGACATGGTCCAGAAAGGTACAATGAAACTTTAGTACATTGCTACTGAAGAGAATGCACCCTCGCTGAGAGGGAGCATTAAATGTACAACATCAAGAGACATTCTCCAGACCAATCTTGTGCGACCAAGATTGATCCTCCCGTATAGAGGTGAACACTTTGATTACCTTTCATGTAAAGGTTATTCCTCCCGTACATAGGTAATTGATTAAAGTAATGATGTGGTAAAGTCTTGTTGGACAAGGCTCCAGACTTGTGTTTCAAGTCATGATTCTCATGTGAACCTTATGTATAAAGGTATCCATGGGATGGACCTCTCGAATAGAGGTGGACCTTCTGTATAAAGGTCATGCTTTACTTGTTAAAAGCATTTAATGTTGTGTGATGTATTATTAACCATGATCACCATATTGCTATGACGTCTCCTTTAGAGATTGATCACCTCTAAAGTGAATTACTTTAGCATATGATCATTTGGTTTGGAATAATATACTATGATCACATCATTCAATAATTCTTCTTAGTATAATGTAATGTGATGGATAATTAAAGTTAGCACATATTGACCATGCAGTAAAAGATAAAGAGATAAA
The DNA here is from genome assembly GCA_027924585.1 of Larix kaempferi. Taxonomy (NCBI): domain Eukaryota; kingdom Viridiplantae; phylum Streptophyta; class Pinopsida; order Pinales; family Pinaceae; genus Larix; species Larix kaempferi. The sequence continues at coordinate 30,089,474 of BSBM01000217.1, forward strand.
AATAAATGCATAGAGAAAAAGAGAATTCAAATTGATCAGGAGATGACTAAGTGAACTTGAATTGCCAAGCTTTAGTTAAAGCCACAATGTATGCCTTAGTTAACTAAAGAACTCACAGTGGCCACTACAAGTAAATCAATCAACATGATTTCAATTAATAATAGTTAACTAAGTGTTAAATAAGAAGGACTAGTTAACTAAAGTGTTGAAACTTTAGTTAAACTAAAAGATGTCACTTCAATAAATCAAGGAGAACTCGAATTGATCACTATAGTGATGTTATAAAGAATGAATTAGTTTAAAGAGAGTTAACTAAGTGACAACAAATAAGATCTAATTAACTAAGTGGTATAGCATGACGACACTTATGTTAAACTAAAAGATGACACTTGAGTTGCGACACTTGCATGATGACACTTAAGTTAGCCACCTAACTAAGTGGGAAAGCTTTCAGTTAAGAGGCAAGTTCATCCTAAGAGACAGTTCAGTGAGATAAAGATGTAATATCTCAATTTTGACCCTATTGCATTAAAACCGTAAATGATGTAAATATCGTTATTAAATCATGGTGAGGAGATCAAGGCCAAGGCCCCCGTCATCGATTTAGCGTTTTATGTATCGGAAATTAAAAATTGATGCATATGGTTGTTGTGCTAGCCAACGCACAATAGAAATTAAGACATCATGTAAATATGAATTTTAATGAAAAACCCACAACTAGCTATGCAATGCAACAAGAGATGGGGGCATGATTTTTACAAGGGATAGGGAGGGAAAATGTTCAAACCCTTGAGCCAATAGTGTCAATCCAATTTTCAAGAAGAGAACCCATAAACCTCAACTACGCACCCAAGCATTTAATTCTTCCAAGAGTTGGTTGAGGTAGTTAGTGCATTGGGAATAGAGAGGTATGGGAAGCCCAATTTCTTGTATGGGAAAGCCATCAATTTGGGAAATCGTATTTTGGATTCCATGACAAGAAAACACCCACTAAATTGTGCCCAATCCATTCTTCACCCATGTTCTTTGCTTCCTCACGTAGTCTGATCTAGCTGGGGTGTTTTCCTTCACGTTTTCCATCATTTTCCTTCATTTTCCATAGTTGGGAATTCGTTTTTTGATGTTGCATAGTGGCTGGAGGAGGAGAGTCATGATTTGGGGGTTTATAGAGGCCATTTATGCCCCTTGAATGGCCATACAACGTTTTCTGAAAATGAATTTGCTCTCCCAGGGTTGATTTCCCCATATAACATTTCATTTTGGGTTGCCCACGATTTTGGAAACTCATGGAAACCCCATTTTGGGCATCCCATTGTTAAAACATTTTTTCTTCATGCCCAACACTTGTGTTTTGTTGTTATGTGCACCCTTGTTTTGGTTTGAACTTGTGAGCAAGAAATTAGGAGTGGAAGAGAACCAAAATTGGCTTGATAAACCTAGTGAAGAGAGGAACCTCACTGAAAGATCAAAAGGGTTGGCTACTCTTCTATGCACACCTTGTAGAGCACTAGAATGGAAGGTATGGCCTGAGGGACTGTGTAGTAGTTAATGGAATACTTCCTTGTTTTGGGTGTGTAGGTATTGCGGGTAACAAGCTAGAAAGATCTTGCATAGGTATCCACAGCTCTGTGGTTGAGCTCACTAGCTTAGAAATTTATTCCCTTCCATTGCCTTATCATCCTGATAAACCCAACTGTGGATTGGCTTGGCTGATTTTGGTGTATATTTGGCTATGTGTGAGTCTGTTGTTCCCTTTTTCCTTGTAGAAATCATTCCCAGCTCGGGGGTGGCAGTTGTGTTGAAATATTTATGAGCACAATTGGCCCATGGTTGGGTGGAACGTTGTAGTTGCATAGCCAATTGCTCGGGACTACTTCGTTTCAAGATAAGTACTCTCTTGTGTTAATTTTGAAATGTATTTATTTTGACGATTCTTATGAATATGTTGAATGCATGTTAGATGTGTAGTAGAAATTTACTTCCGCTATGTTTCTCGCATTTATACATCTGCATATGTTTTTTATTTTCAATGGATTTTTATTAATGACCAATAGGCTAGATTCCAGCCTTAGCGTCATGTTCTCTCCATCGCACTGGATCAATGAGAGGGGACATGACAGTGTGGTATTAGAGCCATAGGTTACAACATTGGGCCTAAATGGGCTAAGTTGAATAGTTTGCAGAGGTAAGATCACCTCTTGTTGAGCATTCATTATCAGAGAAAGAATGAAAAATTTCAAAAATTTCTAAGTGTTTTGAGTTTTTCTGCTAAGTATGTGTTGGCGAAGAAAGTGGAAGGTCGTCGAAGTGTTTCGGTGAACAAAATTTGAGAAATTCGTCGAAAAAGGTATTTTGGCGCAAAAAAACTAAGTCCGCCGAATCGGTGCAAGATTGCAAGTGCGCTGAAACGATCGATGGAAAAAGGCGAGTTTGCCTGATCGGAGAGAATTACGAATTGCGCCGAAGCGGTTGGTGGAAAAAGGCGAGTTCGCCAATCAGAGAGAATTCCAAAGTGCGCTGAATGGTTGGAAAAAAAATGCGAGTTTGTCGATTGGAGAGAATTCCGAAGTGCGCTGAAACGGTTAGCGAAAAAAGGCGAGTTAATCGATCGGAGAGAATTTTGAAGTGCGCCGAAATGGTTGACGGGAAATGGTGAGTTCGCTGATCGACAAGAAAGGAAAACTTGCCTAAATGGTCGGTGCAGAAATCGTGGGTTGTTCCGATCAATGAAAAGGCCAAGTCGCATCGAAATGGTCGGCGAAAAAGGGTGAGTCCTCCGATCGATGTAAAATCGCAAGTTGCTCTTGAAACAGGTCAGCAGGAGAATTCAAAAGTCCGCCGATAACATGAAATTTGAGCAGTTTTAGGGGATTTTTCAAATGCCCAAAATTGAAAAATGGCCTTGAACTTATGCGCCAGACTTGCGCAAGACCATGGTCAGGTAACTGATAGTATCTTATAGTTTCACTCGAGTCTCAGTTGAGTTTGGTAGCCTCGGAGCATTGTAGTGGTGATATTTCCTATGCTAGAATGACATGGATTCAAATTTTCTTTGCATAATTGAATTCTCTCAATTGTAACATATATGTTGACTATATTGATTAATGGAACATGACACACTTTTCTATGCACATCTGAGTTTCAATGAATCTTTAATTTTACTACTCGATTCACTGCAATTTTTCACACTGTAATTATTCCTCCTTGCGAATCCTATCACTGTGAGGTATTCTCAGGCTTAATGATCTACTATGTTCTAGAATTTCACATGGTATCAGAGCCCAACAGACGCTGGTTTATCTTCAATTTAGGATTTTTTTGCAGGATTTTGAGAATTTTTCAGTGCAATAGTAGCAGCAGCTTCAGTTTGTATTCGCTCCAGCAGTTACACATTGAGAATTCGAATGCTCTCTTTGAATCCAAGAATCCTAAACACCCTTCAATTATCTTGATTGGAGGGCAGATATGTAGATTGTGTTGCGCTACAAGAGTCTGTACAGGGTCACAATGGGTATGGAGGTAAAACCCTCAGGAAGATGGTGAGAAAGCAAAGTACCTGAACATATTAGACAAGTCTTTTGATTTTATGTGTATACACATCTCTAGATATTTTCTCTTCCATATTGATGGATTAAAGACACCAAGAGAGGTTTGGTTGAAGATTGAATCCCTCTTTGGAAAGCAATATGAGATGAGAGGCCACGTTTTGGAGAATGGATTAATTTCTCTCAACCAAAGCAATTTTGAAACCAGACAACAGTTCTTTTCAAAGTTCAAGTCCTTGGTTATGTAGTGCAAAAAAATGTGGCATTGACATGAAGGATGAGCAACTGGTGCTATCCATCCTAAGTAAGCTCAGTCCTGAATTTTTCAATATTTGTCTCTACCTTTCATTCTGTGAGATTGTCAATCCCCAATCAGAAAATTCCTTCCTTAGATGCATTCATTAAATCCATCATTCAAGAACAAGACAAACTAATTCAAATGAGTGCCCTGAAGGCCTCCAAGAATTAGGATCTTATGGATTGGGAGTAAAAAAGTGCGAATGTTAAAGGGAAGCAGAAGCGAAAAGATAAGAAGCAATTTGAATCCAAGCTAAAGGAGAAGCCTACATCCATCAGAAGGAGCCTCCATCTCCAAGAAGGATAATCAACAGAGTTTTGATAAGACCAAGTGTACCTATTGAAAGAAAGGAAACCACCAGAGAGTTCATGCATGAAGAAGAAGATAGATCAAACGACCAAACTTCTTGAACAACACAACATTACCCTCCCAGAAGGGCACAAGGAGGACTGATTTTGGAAGTGAGACAAATGATCATGAGAGATGCCATGCACTGAAGGTTGTATTCTCACAATCACAATCCTTCCTCATCTGATTTTGGAGCCTCCAACTACATGGTTTCCTCTAGAGAATCATTTTCTTCTCTAGATATCACTGATGGTCCTAGTATTCACATGGGACATAATTCAAATATCTCTGCTGAAGGGAAGGGAACAATACAACTGGAGCATGGAATGTTAAAAAAATGTTATGTATGTGCCTTCCTTGGATGCAAACTTGTTATCTATTTATCATATGACACACACAGGTTTAGCGAAGAAAGTTGTTTTTTGGATTGCGACATAGTTGATGTTACAAAGATATCATATGGGAAGCTAATAGAGAAAGGTGTTGCAAACCATGCCTCAAAGGCATATGAGTTCTCAAATTTTTTTCCATACTCTCTTCCTACTCCATTTTGCACCTAATGAAGATCAGAATGATTGTCTCTTCTGATGATCTACATTCATATTTCGAAGAAGAGGACCAAAATCTTGATGTTGAGTATGAAGTTCAAGTAGATCCAGATCCAGATCCAACTACAGATCCAACTCCCAATCCAAGGCCAAAATGGCTCACAAAGTACTTGGAGCTACTAGGAACATAACTGGAGATCCATCTAACCATAGAAGAACCAGATCTCAGTACCAATATGAAAACCTTGCACTATGTCATATGGATCCATTTATCCTTGAAAAGGCTCTAAATGATGGTAGGGTCTGATCCACAGTCCTTCATAGATGCTTCAATGATCCAATATGGAAGGCTTCCATGGATGAATAATATGAGTCACCGTGGAACAATGAGACATGGGATATTGTCTCTCTTCCCCGAGGGAGAAAGATGGTTTAGTGCAAGTGGATCTACAAAAAAAAACTTGCTTATGATGGATCTACAATCAAGTACAAAGATCAGTTGGTTGCAAAGGGGTACTCACAAGTTCATGGTTTGGAATACAATGATACATTCACTCCTATAGCAAGAATGGATTATGTGAGACTTGTTTTAGCCATTGTAGCTTTGAAACAGTGGGAGGTACATCACATGGATGTGAAGAGTGCCTTCCTACATGGTGACTTAGAAGAAGAGATCTATATGAAACAACCTGAGGGGTACACTGATGATCCATCCTTGGTATGCATGGTGGAGGATATCACTGTATGGGCTGAAGCAAGCCCCCAGAGCATGGTTTGCCAAAATGGATTCTTTCTTATTGTCACATAAGTTCAAAAGATGCAGATCTAACTGTAATGTCTACATGTAGCAGAAGGAAGTTGCAATACTATTTATTGTATTGTTATGTGGATGAATTGCTCATCATCGATGGATCATCTACTGGGTTGAAGAACATTAAGTCTGCTTTGAGCAAGGCCTTCTCTATTACAGATCTATGTATATTGAAACAATTTATTGGCCTCGAAGTAACTCAAAAAGATTCAGGGATCATGATTTCATAGTCTAGGTATGCATCCAACTTTCTAAAAAAGTTCAACATGGCTAATTGCAAAGCAACAAATTTCCCTTTCCTATCTGGCATTAGATTGGAAGAAGGTGGTTCTACTCCTTTGGTAGATAGCACATTGTTCATGTAGATGATTGGTAGCTTATTATACTTGACCCATATGAGATGTTGGCTTCTTTTTGGACAGACCTGGGTTTTAATGAAGTGCAGCAACAAACACCCCTTGGCGCACTGGCCCTCTCGGCAACGAGCTGCGCAGCAGCTCGAAGTCTCACCCGAAGTGGCTATGGGGGGCTAAGGAATCAGGCTTTCCTTAACCTAGGCGACGCGGAGACTGCAATCTTCCTTCTCTCTCTTACAGGAGGATTCCTCAAAGCGGAACGTCTTACTCTTCCGCAGATTTCTCAGTGCATACAGTGCTTGGCCCGGTTTTGCAACCAGGCTTAGTGCTATGGGCACCTACTAACAAGAAACATAATAAATATTTTTTTTGTATTGAAAAGTGGGGGGCAAGCAAGTGCTTGCGATATTACCTTCAATGGTGAAGGTTGATGTTGAGCAACTTCCCAAGATGAGAGTAGCCTCCAAACTCCAATAGGCTCTCTTTCTCCAAGTTGCTTCAATGGCTAAAAGTGCTCAGGGGAGATTTCAGCAGCATAAGGATGAGATAATGGAAGGATGTGAAATGAGGAGCCCCTACCACCTTTTTATAGGTTTTGGTGGTGAGGAATACCCATTTGTGGTTTTGTGGAAGACCAAATGGTATTGACCAACATGGTTTAGGTACTTTTCCCCTCCTTTTTCCTTTTTTGAATAAAAATAATATTTTAATTCCCTTTTTTATATTTTTGGGAATTTGGACCCTTTTTTGAGGGTTTTTTTATGATTTTCTTGGAAAAATAATCTTTTTTTAATGGAAAAAGGGGTGTACTAAGGTCTTTTTGGTGACCTTTTGTTGGTTTCAGAGGCTCAGATGGTGGAAAAGAGGACAAAATGGGTCATGTGAGTAAGGGAATGAGCTAGTGAGCACTTTTTAGGTGTTAACAGATTGCCCCCTGATGTGTGAGGGCAGGAGCTCATCGTATGGCCGATAGACATCATAGTTCTTTTGTCCTTTTTTCTGGGATTTAGGGGAGAGAAGAGACCGGTTGGAGACTGGAGCTACGGCCCTTGGAAGCTGGCAAAAACAAAAAATATTACATGGCCTCAATAATGAATGAGGTATAATCTCTGATAAAGGACGAGGCGGGCATTCCCATGCTCGTATCAAGACATATACAAAACAATTAGTCCCAAGAAGGGGGATCTAATACGTAAAGAAATATAGTGGTACATCATAATGATCCAGAGGGACAATTATTGTGGATATACTCATGATCATGGTTGATCTCAATAACTGATACACTGGAATAACTGTTGAAACTAATGAAACTGACGGTGTTCAACATCTGTATGGACTTAATGACTGTGAGCCATCTCTAGGAAGTATTTGTATCTGTATACTCGAGGGAGTATAAAACTGGGGTACATCTGAATACTGTCGCCATATACAAAAACGCAACCCGGATATGTATAGAAAAAATGTAACTGGTTGTATCCATAGGTAGACTCTCAAATGTGGAGGAGTCAGGTGCGTATCCGGGGTCTTCGACTAATAACTGAACGGACCAATACCCTGTGCGAGTCTCAACGATGCGATGAAGGTGTTGAAGTCGAGCATGTGAGAAACAATCATTTGGAGAGGCACTGAGGATTCCTCTCGAAATGATTCGTAGGCACTCATCATAAATGGTAATGAGTCCAAGACACAGGGACCTCTAGGTCTATCCTCTGGAATCAATGTGGTTATCGTCGACAGAGGGAGACCAGCAACTAACAAGGAAATGATGTTTCCTTGATAGGAGCACGAGGTATGTAACTGAAGTGATGTAGTACTGCTGGTAGGATTGACATACTTGTGGGGATGGGAAATAACTGGGTCAAAAAATGGGTAGACTCAAACTTCCTTTGTTCAGAGCATGATGACATGGTTGACCTGGCAGCGTAGGGAACTGACTTGTAGGTGTGGGGATCATTGCTTTGACTGAATGGTATATACTGACTCTGGGGGGGAGGACAAGCTGATAGGTGTCATCGAGGAATTATCAAGGTGACATACCGCAGAATACTCTGAACAAAGGCGACCAAAATGGGGAAGCTTCCTAATGAGTAGATATGATCTGTCGTGGCGCCAAGAGGCACCATTGATTCCTTCTTCGTAGTTTTAATGAGCTCCAAGAAGGGATAAAAGTGTGCTCTGAAATGGTACGGTCTTGTGGATTTTGTGAGCCCAAGACGGCTCATGCTCATGGTTGCTTTCATGTTTAGAGAGTCTGAAAACGGTAAGTGGACTCTGTTGGTGTTTCTTTTTCGTAAGTTTAGTCTCCAAGGCCCGAAAAAGCATAAAATGATGCGGATGGAGAACTCTTCTAGCCGATGTGACTAGAGTATACCTTTTTCGTAATTAGTCTACGAGGTCCGGAAAAGGGGTAAACTTATACCAGGTAGACGCCCTTTCAGATACGTTTAGCGAGCATGAAAGGAAGCAAGATTGCTCGGCGATCTTTTCATTGTTTTAGGAGTCAGAAAAGAGCTTAACAGAAACTCCCTAAGTGCCTTTTTCGTAAAAAAGGGATTGCTCGGCCCGAAAAAGGGATAAAATTATTCCGAACAAAAATGGATAGATGGGAGCGAGAAAAGGTCTCAAGCGTCATCATGTGTGTGGGATACTGGATTCGGTTACATAAAGATTGTCAAAAGGGGGCTGCGGCTTTGTGGCATGCAAACCGAGGCAATGAGAGGGCATTTTGAAAAAATGGCCGAAAAGTATGGGTGTGAGAGCGAGAAATGATCTCAAGCATCATCACAAGCGCGGGACACTGAATCCAGCGATATAAAGATGGTCAACCACGGAGAATGGCGGATGTGGCACGCAAACCGAGGCGACGAGGGGGCATGGAAAAAATGCCCAAAAAATATGGGGGTGAGAGCGAGAAATGATCTCAAGCATCATCACGAGCGTGGAAAACTGAATCCGACGATATAATGACTGTCAAAAATGGAGAACGGCGGATGTGGCACGCAAACCGAGGTGACGAGGGGGGCATGGAAAAAAATGCCCAAAAAATCTAGGCGTGAGAGCGAGAAATGATCTCTAGCATCATCACGGGCTCAGAAAAATGAATCCGATGATATCAAATATATCAAAAACGGAGAGCCACCGAAGTGGTACGCAAACTGGGGCGACAAGGTGTCGGGACACAATGTTGATATTGGTCCTAGTGAGAGCGAGAAATGATCTCAATCATCATCACGGGCACGGAAATATGAATCCGGCAGTGCAAATGGTGCAAAAAATGGAGGTCATAAGGACTCCGGAATGGTCAAAGGAAATAACTAGGTGTATCAAATCTACAAGTGATATGTGACCTCAAAAATGGTTGAGATCACAAATGTGAAAAAGTGAGCAGGGTTAATGACCTGCCCCCATGCTATGTGCATGGGGTTTGTGATTATGGATCACATATGTATTGGTTTGAACAATGGGTTCATTGAATTGCTGAGATAAATGTGATGGGGTAGGGTCAAAATGATTGATCATGCCCCCTATCCCGGGGTCGAGGTAATCTATTATGCCCCGTAACTCAGAGGTGTCAATGTGGTGCAGATGTTGTCTCAGAGAGAGATCAATAGGGCATTGAGCAACTGCTGGAGGGGTGTTATACCATGAGGCTGTGGGTCGTGGTGGCATACTGAAGTGATGATATGATGATGGGGGATTCCCTTTGTGGGGTGGATGCCCCAAGTATCTTCGACGAGGATCACGATGATGATGAGTAGGCAAGGTTTTGGGCCTGCCCCCATGTTGTGGACATGTGGTTTCCTGGTCGATTTGAAAGGGTTGAACCTGTGTGTCAAAGGGATAAATGGAAGGGGCCGACCGGACAGAGGGGTATCCAGTGGAGATCGTATAAATGGCGGGGTCAAGGCCAGGCATTTCGGTATCTGACCAAGTAAAGACATCAGTGAATTCTTGGAAGAGTTGTTGGTATTCTCCGATCTCATGCTCACTATGGGAGGTTCCTAATGTGATGGTATGAAGGGCACCAAGTGGGTCAGAGATGTCAATGTGGATGACGGGAGAAATATCGGCCATGGGATCCGTTAACCAGTCGATTTTAGTAGGAAGGAAATCCTTGGACTCAACCGCGGATTGGGTAGCGGTGGTGGATGAATTCTCTTCCAGGAGGAAGTATGGACGATGGTGCATGTCTTCCCCGGGATAATCAAAGGTAGTAGGAGTCTCGAGAACCTCTTCATCATTGCGGGAGCTTTGAGTGGTCAAATCGAGTGATGAGGTAGTGGTAGTCGAGGAGATCATGTAGATGGTGTTAATCTCTACGGATGAGGATGATGCAGGAGGGTAGATCTCCTCGATAGTAGGGGGTGCCGTCTCAAGGTCCAAATTGTTCATCTCATAGAGAGCTGCTCTGTAGTCTGGGATGTCAGGACAGTTGTGGGAGTAGTGGCCGTAAATACCGCATATCGCACATGGGTGGTTGGTACGCAGTGATTTATCACGAGGCATATGGTTTGGATCCAGTTTGACCACTGGGATGTTGGGGTCGTCGTCCAACATTTGCATGTGCTCTTGGAGTGCCGGTAAGTGTGGGCATTGATGAGTTGGATGGCCTATCTCATCGCATAATGAGCATTTGGGGGGAGCTCGAAACACTGTTGGGGGTTTAACTTCCTTAGGAGGTGGTATAGCAGTGTAAGGTTTTGGTCCTCTGCCCCCATTGGGCTTAGCAAGAAGAGGGGGATTTGTTGACGTCGAAGCAATCGTGAGACCAGGAGGAGGTTTCATTGACGACGAAGGGATTGCGACACCAGGAGGAGGTTGATTTGAGGTAACAATAGGTTGTACCGGTTGGAGGATGACGTTTGGTGTCGGCGGTAGAACGGGAGGTGAAATATACCACACGGGTAATCCCAAAGTTAAACCGGGTAGACTAAGGGTAGCCATAACCGGGGCGCTCACTACACCCGAATGCGGGAATAGAAAGGGGATGGTGTGGATGGGTGTAACACCGATGTGACTCGGTACCAATGGTGGTTGACTACCGGGTGTTTGTGTATTCTGTGAAAGGGTACAGAGGTTTGCAACATGGGTCTCTGGTGACGGTGGTGGAATGGCCTGGAAAGTAGAGGTCATCGGCTCCTCGGAGTAAAGTCCAGGTCCTATTGAGGAAATGAATGAGGTAGTCGCACCACAAACAGGTTGTTCAACCATGGGGAGAACATTTTCAGGTGTGGCGGGGGCCTTGGGATCGTAATAGGTGAGCTGATCGACCTTGACCACGCGTCCCTCATGGGGGAACTGCAAGGTGCGAAATACGGATGAGGCAATAGCCCGCATGGCATACATGTAGTTGCGACCAAGTAAAAGGTTATAGTCTAGTTGGGCATTGATGACCTCAATGTCAATGAGCACGGTTTTACCCGCCAGCTGGATAGGGAAATTGGCTAAAAGACCTTGGGGTTGAGCCGAACGGCCGTCGTAGGCTCGTAATGCAGTGGTGGACTGCTGGAGAGTAGGGGATCCCAACTTCTGCCAAACGAATGTGGACATGACGCATGTGGAGGCCCCTTCATCGATAATGCACCGATGGATGACAAGATTCCGAACAGAAACAGAAACTTGGAATGCTAATGAGGAAGGTAGTCGTGGTTCAGACTGGTCTGAATCAAATGCGATCAGTTGTGAATCATTGGGGTCAATGGCGCCAATGGCAGAGAGTAAAGTCTTGCGCTGTGAAGGACAGTTTTTGAAAACTTCTAAAGCAGACATGGCTGCAGGAGATTGGGCTAAGTCGTCTACGATGTTGTAATTCGACACAGCCCGAGCATTGGGATTATTGTTGATACGACAAAGTGGGAAGCGAGGTGCTTTGGAAGCGCCATCAAGTGGAGCCGGAGGTATACGTAACGTTTGATCTGTGGGATTAACGTTAGTGTTCTTGTCGGCGGGAGGGGCTTCAGAGGTGGAGCCATATTGGTTCCAACGAGTTTGGAGGTTAGCATTGGCAGTCGACATCATCAATAAGTGGTGGGTGCCTGAATCAAATATGGGTTGGTCAGGAGCTGCGTAAGTAATTTGTTGTGGTTGCACGTTTCCCTGTGGGGGGGCTAACGGCTGAGTGTTCACCACTCCTTGTGTTGGAAAAGGGTTTTGTAGTACCAAAGGTTGTTGTGGAGGTGGTGGGGGGTTGGGTGGCGGCTGAGGAGCCGCCTGCCCTTGACGATGGGCGTCATTTGTCCATAGTTGTCGAGCTCGCTCCAGATGTGGGCAAGCGTGGGTATAGTGGCCATAGACACCGCAAATGGAACAAGGATGGTTTGTTCGTAAATTAGCATTTTTGGCTTGCTTAGGTGGTCGATCAGGATTCTGATGAGCAGGCGCCGCGTTATTGTTTTGCGGAGGATGGGTAGGTTGTGGAGCTTGGTTACGGTTTTGATTGTTTCCACGGTTGCGTCCTCTTCCGCGGTTTGGTTGCCCACCCTGGTTGCGTTGGTTATTTTGGTATTGGGGCTGATGTTGTTGTGCGTACACATGCCCTTGAGCATTGGGGGGATTCTGAGGAGCCGCAGGTGCGGGAGCAGGTTGCGGTGGATAGTATGCAGGTGGAGCTGGAGGTGGTCCAGTTGCCTGTTGGGGTTGTTGGTACCCATGAGCTGGTGGAGGTGTGAGGTTAGCCGGTGCAACCGGTTGTGGGTAATGCATGGGCTGTTGTTGGAACTGCATGGGGTTTTGTACCGTAGGTTGAGCATAGTATGTAGGGGGTACATATGCTGATGGCGCTTGGCCATAACAATGTTGTGGACAAGAGGGTCCATGAACGTGATGGTTCTGGTTTGTTGGAGCATAAGAAGTTGTCGCCCCGGAACTAGATGTAGCCCTAGAAAGGTCTGGGGCGGGCATGGTGCTAACCATACTGAAAGGTTTTGCTTGAGGTGTAATTTGGCCAATAATGCCATCAGCGGCATGTGATGCCCCCGGTGTGTCACCACGTGCAGAGTCACCTCGTGGGGCGTCAGGTATGATCGTGTATAGGTAACCTGACTGGGCATAGATAAGATCAAACTGTTGGGCCTTAAGGATGGCCTCCTCTTCAGACTGGGGTCTTTCAGATGCTACATCCTTCGCAATGAGAGGAAGGAGGGATTTAAGGAACCAGTCTAAAAAGATTCGGTCGTCTAATTTGATCTTGCATAGGCTTCAGCGCCGACGCCAATCATGAATATGGTCAGTGATATGCGTGGCCGTGTTCTGTCTGCAAGACAGTAGGATCTCGACGCCCGCATCGTAGCGGACAGGTAGCTGGAAGAATTGTAGAAAGGTCGAGGCAAGGGAGGTAAATGTGGAATGCGTCCCATGGGTTTGCTCGATGTACCATTTGGCTGCGGAGCCAGTGAAGGTGCGTTGTAAAAGCCGTAGGCGGATTGAGTCATCCACTATGGAGTTGGAGGAACACCATAAATGGAAGGACATAATGTGATTTTGGGGGTCTTCTCCAGCCTTTCCCTCAAACTTGGGGATGTCAGAAGGAAGCTTAGTGGGCATATGGGGCCACGCAGGATCATGTCTGATGGGGTCATTTGTGAGCCTAGCTAAATCTGGCAGGTTGAGACTTGCCATGTATGGTAGACTAGCGGATGTGGTGACCGGAACCGGGACCTGCCTAGCCATTATGGTATGGTGTGGGGGTCCAGTAGTGCCTATAGGTATGCTGTGTATGGAGGGTATGTGCCCTCCAAAAGGTGTGGCCTGATATGGGTTAGCGCTCCCAAGTGCAACTTGGGTTACACTTGGGTTAGGAATCGCACTAGGGATTCCTGGTATAGCACTGCCAAGTGCAACATGAGTTACACTTGGGTTAGGAATCGCACTAGGGATTCCTGGGATAGCACTCCCAAGTGCAACAGGAGTTACATTTGGGTTAGGAATCGCACTAGGGATTCCTGGGATAGGGTTTGTGGAAACCGAAGGGGGTATGACCCCCATGATGGGCATGCCCATGACAGGTGGTGGTCCTGTGCTAGGCATTCCTGAATGTGGAGTGTTACCCATATTGGGCATACCCAAGGGGGTGGTTTTTACCGTGGATGGTACTACCGCAGAAGGGTCTGCGGATGTCTGACCTATGGTTAATGTAAATTGTGGATCAACTGGTCTTCTAGACATACTTGTGGTTGGTGGTAACTCGGTGGGGTTTTCGGATTCTACCTCCAAATCAAAGGTGAAGTGGGGTATGTCAGAATCGGATGACCGTCTAATTGATCGACGATGTGTCGAATCAAGGGATAATGCTCTGCGTCCGTGACGTGGAGAGCCAAGTGGACTAAACTCTGGGAGTTCGCCCCGTAGACGACGAGAACGTCTAGAATTCTCAATGGTGAGAATATGTTTTTTATGTAAAAAATTGTTGTAAGTATCAGGTGGTGATATATATGTAAAAGACTCAAAACCCTAATGCAACCAAGGGTGCAAGAAGGCGAGTGAAAAAAGAAGGCTCACAGGCCAAAAAATCAATCCTCAAAAAATGCACTTATTCTAGCAGCTGTGCTACAATAAGTGGAGGAATGCAACAACCGGTCAGAATACCAACATGCAAGCGGCTCCTAGAAAAAATAGGTGTAACTAGACTCAAAAGGTGGTAAAGATCATGCAAACACCTAATCTAAAAGTATTATGACTCAAACAGACGATATCCCCTGCAAGGTGATGAAATCCAAGTCAGACAATATGAATGTAGAGACAACGGCTAGATATCCCCCTACCGGGAGGGACACCGGGTAATCAATCCTAAAAAGACAGGCTACTAGGATACTCCGTTCATGACGCGTCGAGAAAAGGTAAATCTGCCGTTTGGTCCTTTGATCGCAATATCCCAATACAAGGATATCCCGAGAACTGCGAATGGTAGCCCTTCGGTTACTGAATGGGTTTCGGTATCCCACTCAGGCTTCCGGAACCATCCTCGCGACTTCAACCCTCCTAGGGGAGAGGCCTTCCCACAAACCGGTTGTGACCGCGCCAAAAAGTACTAAGAGATTTTAGCTCCCCAATTGGACAACTTCTATGTCTCAGATGTATGAACTGAGGGGTGTTATTGGAACACCTATCCCCCCAATACTACCTAGCTACAAGAATTCTTTTAGTGTTCCCCAAGTGGGGTTAAAAGTGTGTTCAAATTAAGGTACGTTTTAAGGCTTAGTTCAATTAAGTGATCGTGTGAGTGCACGTGAGGTGTTGTAAACTGAACTTGAAAAAATTAAATGCTTTAAGGGAAATTTTCAGAAAAAATAAAGGATTTTTTGAAAATAAAAAGCAAATCTCTATGACTTTTTTCACTAAAAGGAATTAATATGCTTTTCAAAAATAACTCAAAAAATAAAGGATTTCTTGGATTTATGAAAGCAAATAATAAACTCCTTTTTAAAAGAAATAATGGATTTCTTCGTTTCAAGAGAAATTGCTAAGGGCAAGATTCTAAAGAAGTAAACAAGAAAAAATTTGAATCTAGATGAAAATGCAAAAATGAGTCTTTCTTTCACTTTCTTGAAAATTTTTAAAAAGATTTCTAGATATGCACTTTTAAATAGTAAAAAAAATTTTCAAAGCTGTAAAATATGCAGGATTTAATACTGTAAAAAATGTGCTATGGGCAGAAAATACAGTAAAAAATATTTTTCAAAATCGGGATGGCCGAATGAAAAAATTCAGCCGCGCGGGTTTTGGACGAACAGCCGCGATGGGCCGCGCGGGTTTTGGACGAACAGCCGCGATGGGCCGCGCGGGTTTTGGACGAACAGTCGCGATGGACCGCGCGGGTTTTGGCTGCACAGTCGCGATGGACCGCGCGGGTTTCGGCCGCACAGTCGCGATGAGCAGCGCGGAAAAACACAGAAAAAGTCGCGATGGACCGCGCGATTGTCTGGAAAAAAGGCCGCGATGGACTGCGCGGAAAAACGCAGAAAAGTTGCGATGGACCGCGCGACTGTCTGGCAAAAAGCCGCGAGGCGGAAGCCGTGCACGGAAACCGAGAAACGAACCCGAAAATTGAAAATTTCGGGCTGTTTATGGGGCCAAATCTCAGAACAGCAATGGATCTGCTGTCTAAGATGGCAGATCTATGGATCTAAAGGTTAAAAACTCAAAATAAACTAAGATTTAAAGGCAAAATTAGAGATCTAAAGTTCAAACCAAAGCGGAGTCGCCAAAAACTGTTGGCCCGGTTTTGCAACCAGGCTTAGTGCTATGGGCACCTACTAACTAGTAGTAGCAGTTTCAATAGAAATAAAAACAATAAACTAAATAAACAATACTTTTCATGGATCTAAACAAGAATCTAAGCAAATAATGTAAACATTTCAAAATCAAGAACAAGAAACATAAGAAATAATTTTTTGTATTGAAACGTGGGGGGCAAGCAAGTGCTTGCGATATTACCTTCAATGGTGAAGGTTGATGTTGAGCAACTCCCAATATGAGTAGCTCCAAACTCCAATAGGTCTCTTTCTCCAAGGTTGCTTCAATGGCTAAAAGTGCTCAGGGGAGATTTCAGCAGCATAAGGATGAGATAATGGAAGGATGTGAAATGAGGAGCCCCTACCACCTTTTTATAGGTTTTGGTGGTGAGGAATACCATTTGTGGTTTTGTGGAAACCAAATGGTATTGACCAACATGGTTTAGGTACTTTTCCCTCCTTTTTCCTTTTTTGAATAAAAATAATATTTTAATTCCCTTTTTAATATTTTTGGGAATTTGGACCCTTTTTGAGGGTTTTTTATGATTTTCTTGGAAAAATAATCTTTTTTAATGGAAAAAAGGGGTGTACTAAGGTCTTTTGGTGACCTTTTGTTGGTTTCAGAGGCTCAGATGGTGGAAAAGTGGACAAATGGGTCATGTGAGTAAGGGAATGAGCTAGTGAGCACTTTTTAGGTGTTAACAAACAGCGCTGAAATTCACGCTCGCCAGCCTAGCTGCGCGGTATCTCCGCTCCGGCACACGAGGCGATTACCCTCTACGTCTAATACTGTACCGTTTCCGGCCCTGTGCCACGGCGCAACAACACACTCCCCAATCACCGCAGCGACAACGTTCTACAGACTCCTTCGACACTTAACGATTATAACTACCAAGGAAGCTTCGAGAACTTACTTAACATATTCATAAAGATAACGCAATGTTCATGTATACACAGATAGTGAACTAAAACATGCAATCACACAACACAGCATCATAACGAGAATTAGGTAGTTCACCTCCACGGGGAAACCACGTCCACGGGAAGTGTATCTTATATTAATCTCAAATAGAATTACACAGTATGCTGCGCACACAGCTGCAGCCTTAGATCTTTCCAGGAAACTCCACGCACACAGCTGGGAGCCCTTCTCTAGATCTAGTCTCTTCTTCTATAGAGATTACAATGGTTTAGACATTGACTCAGACTGTCTACAACTCAGTGACTAGATCCACAGCTATCACTTCTCCAACTTATCTAACATCTAATGGATAACGTCTAACGTCTAACCTTCTTATGTCTAAAACATCTAACCTTCTTCCTTTACAATTACACATATATATAGGTGGCCCTGGGGGTCGCACCTTTACAAAACTGTGGGCCTTTCCCAACAGTAATCCCCAAAAACCCTAACCGCGGACATGGCAGGGTGTACTGTAGGCGCCGCTTGCAGTCACGTCGCCGCTTCTTGCAGGCTCCATGATTTCCGGCGCAGATTGCGGGTATGGGCGCCGCTTCATCATTCACTACTCCTTGTCCTTCGCCTTCAATGCTTTGGTCCGTTGCTCTTCCTTGATCAGAGAAACCATAAATTCTGTACTTAGCCTTAATGAGGATAGCTGAGCCCTCTATTCCGTCGATTCATTTATTGTGGTAGTTGAGATCTCTACTCGGCCACATTCATTCTCCTTTGATGTGTGTGTGAGAGTCCACGATTTCCTGTCCGTAATCTGCGCTGAGCTCGTCCATCTGGAACCGTATTGCGCACTTGTTCGCTTCTGCCCAAAATTGGTGCTTTCTCAAAATTAGCACTTTCCCTTCAACACTTGTGCTTTTTCCCCAAAATTCGCAACTTTACCATAGCTGTGGCCTAGGCTCCAACAGGCCCCTAACACTTACTTGTGGCTCGTCCTCGAGCCACTCGCACTAGCGTGTGGTTGCTTTAGTTGCGCGTCTTCCTTTGCTTGGGTCGCAGCAAGTGCGTTCTTCCACTGCGCAATAGCGGA
The DNA here is from genome assembly GCA_027924585.1 of Larix kaempferi. Taxonomy (NCBI): domain Eukaryota; kingdom Viridiplantae; phylum Streptophyta; class Pinopsida; order Pinales; family Pinaceae; genus Larix; species Larix kaempferi. Next base: position 30,107,615 of record BSBM01000217.1, read on the forward strand.
GTCCATTTCATCGACGCACTCCACAGCTGTCTGCACCATTTCTACAGTGGCTTCTTCTTCAGTTATGCCGTCAACCAACTGTTGAGATTCAGCAAATTCTTTGATCTTTTCCTTGGCTTGGGCAGGAAGTTCAGCATACTCATCCATAAATGGCTGAATGCTGTTGGTGAGTTTAGCATCTTCATTTCCGAGCTTGTGCAGTTGCTGTTGTATTCTGCACACTTCGCTCATTTTCCTAATTTTTGCTAAGCCTTCTAAGGCCTTAGCTTCTTCCGTCAGAACAGTTAGGGACTGTTCTGCTGCTTGTACCTGTTCCAAAAGACCGACTTTGAAAGGGAGCTTCTCAAGCTCCATCCAAGCCTCCATAGCTTGCGTCATCAGGTTCTCAGCTTCATCTACTCTGCTCTTCATTTGTGTGGAAGCTCTGCGCAGTGCTTCAAATTGTTCCTTCCTATCATCTGTAGAATGCGCTGCAACACGAGCTTCCAACTCGGCGATCTGCGTTCTATGGTCTTCACCCATAGCAACTATTTCCTGCTCTAGGGCTTTCACCCTTCCACCAATAATTTGAAATTTCTCAACCAGAGGAAGGTCTGGTTGAATCTCGCAGGCCGGCATCTCCTGGGCGATTTCATCAACTACGTTTCTTATCCCAGTGTCTTGTGCCTCATAGAGTGCAAGCTTCTCAGAGATGTTCTTATAGCCTGTCTTCAGCTCTATTTCCTGCAATTGCAGTCTTTGGTTTGCATGGAATGTGGAGAGCTCTCTAGCTCTCAGCTCAATAGAGACCTTCTCTTGCACTAACTGCAAGGTTTCTATCGGAATCAAAGATAAATTTATTTCAACGGGGCCAATTGCACTTACCTGTAGTGCGGCCAAAGGATCCGAAAGTGTCATGTTTGTAGGCGGGATGTGCACGACAGTATGGCTCTCTGCAAGTACTTCAACTCACTCAGTACTTGTGGTTGCTTGTGGCGCCTGCGAAGTAGATGCTGGCGCATGGGTCTGCGCAACTCTTCCTGCGAGACCTTTTAACTCCATGAACTATAGGTCCAGAGCACTTCTGATGTGAGCGTGCGCGGTCCGCAACTCACGAAATTGCTCTTTCAAGTACTGGTCGATCCCCGAGGTAATGGTCTCAGAGGGATGCAACACCTTCTGCTTCTTGGCCGCTGGTTCTGTTGAACCTTCATCACTTCTTTGCTCAGGCGCTTCCTTGCCCTTATCCTTCTCTTGCGTAGCAGGGGGTGGCATCGCGGCAGCGACTTCGGCGGCCTCCCTCCATTCATCCGACCAAGACTTGACAGTTTCTTCAACATCTTTAGTTGTCATCCTATAAAGGCCTACGACCCATTCTTCTTGAATGCCGCAAGGGTGGAGGTAAATTTCATGCAAGTTGGTAGAAAATACCAACTTAGTTCCATATCTTTGTGCTATCTCCTCGCTCAGCCTCGGCATTTCTTGTATGGTATCTTTGAGGAGATGGTAATATTCACAAAATACAACGCGGTTCATCTTGCGCTTCGCGGGATTACTAGAATCCCAGAGGTTTACATAGCACATTCCTGCAACCTCTCCTGCGCGTCGCGGAAGGAACTGAGTGTTGGGGAGATCCTTCCACCCAACAAAGGCGCATAAAATTAAAAGCCAAGAAAAACGGAACAACTGACCGGCGGTGTCTTGGACGTTCCGGCAGTTTTCCAAGAAAGAATTGAGGAGGAAGAGAGACCAATTGTACTACTCTCCCTCCGCAGCTGCGATTGCGAGCTCCACAACAACTCCAGTGACTTCTTTAGGTCTGCACTTCATAAGAAGTCTGACTGTAAATCTTAGTGCTTCATCCTCAACTATAGTGAGGTCATAATCCCGACCTCCTCTTGTCAATTTGTATTTCTGCACCAACTATGCAGCCAACTTTCTGTCCTTATCTTTACCAACAAAATGAATATTGGGGTCCTTACCAACCTTAGATAGGCCGGTAATACGATGAATCAAGTCGACATTTAAATCGATCGGCCTCCCCAGCCAAAGGTAACCACCATGAACGCAGGATAGCAGTGCCTTAAAAACTACATTGACTTCATTGCTACGCCTGAAGTGCGGTAGCTTTAACAGGTTCAAAAGTCCAGGCTTCTCTAAGTTTGCTGCGAATTCCTTTGGGACGAATTCATCAACCTTTCTGGTCAGATTATAGACTACCGTCAGATAGCGATCAGGCACGAACTGAGGATACGTTCTGTAGTCTCCCAGGTTGAAATAAAAAAACTTGACCAGTGGAAGGTGTCCAAGCAGGGACCCTTCTTGTCGCACGACTTCCGCCATTGGAGGCAGCGGAATCGGATATTTTGCATTCTTCGGAATATGCACCTCAGGTGCATCATCTGGACGCGGTGGAATGTAATTCACCATAGTGGCCAACGGCTCTGGAACGGGCTCGTTCGGCTGCTGCTCCTGAGACGCCCTTGTGACCGAAGATTGTCTGGGATCAGTCCAACTAGGGTGCGTGTAAGCCGAGGTCGTCACCGGGGTAGTCATACCGAAATCTAAGCCTCTGCGCTTAAATTGACGAACAATTTCTTCAGTGGACAGGTTCTCCGTCATGAACTGATATAGACAACAAGGACTTGAATAGACAAATGGTGGAACAGCGTAGGATACGAACGCTGAAAACAAAGGAAGCAGTCTGCACAACTTGGCTCTGAAAACAATAACTTAGATTCTCAAACAAGACACTATGCAACTTGAGAAAAGTAACCCGAAGATACACAAGTGTGGGGTATTTATAGCTAAAGGCGATAGTAAATGCGGACAAGTGGGGCTAATAGCCGTAGGTTCCTATGCATGAGTTGACAACCCCCCTACCCCCGCACCTCTGCGGTGCATTAATTGTGATGGACGGGCTCTGACAGCCTTCCGGGAGAAGCTAAAGCTTTCGACGCATCACATAAATGTGACTCTTAGGGAGATCAAGCCGACTCTGTCAGAGCGGATACAATTAAATGGCGAGCTTATCTTTCATTAATATTCAGACGTGGTTATAGGACTATCGTAATTCAAATTTTCGGTGGGTCATTTCAGCATAGGTAACTGTGCATATAGAGGGGTCCACAACGAGAATTCCTCAACCGACAACTAGACAACATGGAACTCCGCAAGAGCGATGGTTTGACAAGCCGGGGAAAACATTCGCAAGAGCGCAAATAGGGTCGCTCCAAACAAACTATATTTGACATGCGCGAATGTTTCAAGGAATTGCGCGGGAAGCCAGAGACTGAAAGTGTCTCGTGACTTCCATGTAGACTGTGATAATGTGATGCCTCTTTCAACTACACTGGACATCTGCACTTCTTTAGCATCTAATTACGTCGACAGGGCGGAGTGGCCGTCGCGATAAAGCTTGAGCCGACTCCCGTTGATCATTGTGGGTAGCAATTCTCCATTAAGCTTCGTAAGTTGAACTGCTCCTCCTTTTGTTATCTTTATGACCCGAAAAGGGCCTAACCAATGTACACGAAACTTGCCTGGAAACTTGATGAATTTACTATCATAGAGGAGTACCAAGTCTCCTTCTTGAAATATTTTATTCTTAATATGCTTGTCATGCCAAGCTTTCTGTCTTGCCTTCTGTACTTGTTGATGGAATCCGGCTAAAAGTCTGTCTTTTTCTAAGGAAAGCAATTGTGAGAGTCTTTCACTCATAGTATCAGTATCTGTCATTTTTGTAATTTGCGCAATTCTAAGACTGGGAACAATGTATTCCATGGGCATAACTGCTTCTTGTCCATATACCGAACTGAAAGGTGTGTGACCTGTTAGTTTCTTGCATGTGGTTCTGTAAGCCCATAAAATAGCTGTGACTCTAAGGTCCCAATCATCTCTTTGTTGATTACAGATATTCGTCAGGGCATTCTCGAGAATCTTATTGAATGCCTCCACCGTACCATTAGCTTGAGGGTGGTAGGGTGTACTCTTATGGTGACTAATGTGGAATTCCTCGGTAAGGGCCTCTATACTTTAATTCAGGAAATGTGTACCTTGATCACTCATTAGAATCAGTGGACATCCAAATCTAGTGATAATGTTCTCAAAAACGAACTGCGCGGCAGTGACAGCGTCGCAGTTCTTAATTGGCTTCGCATCAACCCATCTGGTGAGGTATTCAGTAGTTGTGATGATGTATCTTGTGCCGGTTCTTTTTCCTGGTGGGTTGATAGGTCCTACAAAATCAATGGCCCACTTATCAAAAGCATGCAGTGTTATCTGGGGTCTTAGCGGAATTTCATCTCTTCTTGAAGGTTTTCCTGTTCGCTGGCACACATCGCAACATTTGCAGAATTCCTTAGTATCCTTTGCAATGTTGGTCACAAAAGTCCTGCGGCTAAGATCTTTTGCGCAGTCGGATTTCCTGTGAAATGGCCTCCTGCGGTACCTGAGTGCGCTTCTGCGATGATGGAGTTATTCTCGTGCAGTAAAATGCATCTGCGCAAGACTTCATCGGGGCCCAGCTTATAGAGTTGGCCTGCTATCAAAGTGAAGTCTGCGGCTTTGACAACAAGTTGCTTCTTCTGTTGGATTGAAAACTCAACTGGCGCTTGCCCGATAGTGAGAAACTCAAGAATATCAGAATAATATTCGTCTGCTGCTTGAATAGAAAAGAGTTGCGCATCAGGCAGATTGTCCTCCAGATTTGTAGGTTCCTCCCCTGACTCTGTCCTAGATAAATGGTCAGGTCCTGCATTCAATCTATCTGGCTTCACAATAACCTCAAAATCATACTCCTGGAAGAGCAGTATCCATCTGCAAATTCTTCCCCCTAACACTAGCTTATTGACCAAGTATTTCAAAGCAGAATGGTCAGTATACATTTTAAAATGTGCGCCCAATAGGTAGTGTCTGAACTTTTGTAGGGCATACACCATAGCTAGTCCTTCTCTTTCTGTAGTGGTGTAGTTCTTCTCAGATGTAGAGATTTTTCTGCTAGAGTAAGCAATGGGGTGGTCAATACCTCCTTCTCTCGGTTGTGTCAGCACAACCCCCAATGCTATGGAAGAAGCATCTACATGAACATGAAAGGGTTTTCTCCAGTTTGGGAAAACTAGAATAGGCGTAGTGATCATCTTTTCTTCAAGTGTATACAAGCTCTGTTGGCATTTTTCTGTCCATTGGAACTTCGAATCCTTTTTCAGCAGTTTTTCCATAGGCGCAGTAATCTTTGCATAACCCTTGATAAATTTCCTATAGTACCCTGTATGTCCCAATGTAGTGCACAATTGTTTGACTGAGTTGGGCGCAAGAAATTAGCAATGATGGCAACCTTTGCAGGATCCATCAGGAGTCCTTGTCTGCATACAATATGTCCCAACAAAATACCAAAAGGAGCATAGAAGATACATTTTTTCAAGTTTAGGGAAATCTGATATTGTCTACATTTTTCTAACATCATCCGTAGGTTTCCTATATGGTTTTTTAGTAAACCAAACACAGTACAGTCATCAAAATAGACTTCTAGAAACTTATAAATGAATTCTTTAAAAACAACAACAACGACTCTAGAGAAGATAGCAGGTGCGTTTTTAAGGCCAAAGGGAATTACCGTATACTGGAATGAGCCCCATTCAGTCGCAAAAGTGGTCTTATGGCGGTCTTCTGGATGGATTCTGATCTGATGGTATCCCGAAAAGCCATCAGAGAAGGAGTAAGCCTCTTGTCCTCCAACATTATCAAGCACTTCGTCTGTAAAGGGAGTTGGAAATGGATCATGCACTGAGGCGTCATTCAGCTTGCGTAAGTCCACGCAGATTCTTATTTCACCTTTTGTCTTCTTCTCCTGTACCACCATAGGACTAATCCAATCGCTTTCTTCTACTGGCTCAATGATACCTGCTGCGAGCATCTTATCAATTTCTTCTTTAACCTTTTCTTTATATCACGGGTTCAATCTGTATGGGCGTTGTTTTACTGGCTTGGCGTCTGCTTTCAGAGGTATGCACATAACTCCTAAATCTCCTAATATGCCTTTCATTTCTGTGAGCTTGGTAGGAAAGATATCCTGGTAGTCACGTAATAAATCTGAAATATGGCCAACAGTTTCATCCCAATAATCTCCTATAGAAGCAAACTTGGGTTCGGCTTCTGTACCAATGTTAATATTTTTGAGCTTGATGTGTTCTGTAATGGCAGGGATATCAAGTTGAGGACCTTCGACTTTGCGCATCCCTTCTGACTCTGGAATATTGACGTTACGAGGATCATCTTCCTCTTCTTCAGTGGTGAAATTATAGCATTCCAGGGCATGTTCTATCTGGACAGCCCAATCTGGTTGGGAATATTCTGGTAATGGACATTGTTCAAATACCTTCTTTCTAATACACTTTAAAGCGTGGTCGATGCTTGGATGTTCTAACTCAAAGCTGAAGGTAAGTTGAAAACTTTCTATCATAAGAGGCCAAGTGACAGTGCCTCTGCGCAATTCTGTTTCAGTGTACCAGTTCCTTGGAACTGTATCCGATGTGTGGATGAATAGGTGAACCCACTCATCTTCTGGAATATCTGACCATTCCTGAATACATTCTTCAACATGTGACCTGGGGTCACTCTGTCCATCATATTTGTGCAACATTTTTGCTGTAGTTCCCTGAAATCTGCGCAGTATCAATCTGCAACAGTCTTGCCATGTGTGAATATTCTCTTTATGCGCACCCCACCATCTTGCGAGTGTAGCACGCAGTGCTACATCTAATGCTTGTATGCACTGCTCATCTGGGATTTGTTGTTCATATGTATGTATGAATTCACTTACTTCAGTTAAACCATCAAAAATTGGAGTGTCATTCAATTCTGTGCCAATCCATCGAATTGATTTAGTCATCATGGCGCAACGCCTTGCAAAAACCTCATGTAAGCGATTCTGCCAGTTTTCCAGTCCTGCTTTTGAATCTAATGTGCACGAGCTATCGCATCGCCAGCTGATATGGCCGTCCGCTGTGGGATTGACATAGTCACTATGACTAGCAGTCATTCTGATACAAACTTTCCATGTGGCGCGCTTCTTCTTCTGCTCGAATGGGTTCAATATATCGTGGTCCTTGAAGTGGATCAAGCGGTGCGATGACCCTGATCTGCTCATCTTCAAAGGTCATCTGTATTTTCTTCAAATTAATGATAGCCAAATTATCAAATGCCCAGTCTATGCCTAAAAGTGCTGGATAAGGTCTACTATCATCCAGAATTTTGATTACTTCAAAGTCTGCAGAACTTCTTACTCCTTCAATATCAATAGGTACATTGGGTAGTCTGCCCAATGGAGAAACTCGTTTTTGATTCGCAAGTCTTAGCTGTATAGGAGATCTTGTAAGCTGAGGGCTACCCATCTGTTCCCATGTCTGCAAGGTGAGAACATTAACTTCTGAGCGTAAATCTAGAATGACTTTGTCCATTTCAAATGCTCCAATCTGCGCTGTGAGCCTCATCTCTTTTCCATTTCTAGTATGACTCCCAATCTGGTGAACAACACGCTGCGGTGTATTCATCGAAGCAGATTGTTGACACTTATCCAATAGGTGTTGAAGTTCCATAGTTGATTTTTCATTGCGCAACAACTTTAAGCAGTTTCTCAGGAAGGCATGGACACTGCCTAGTGCATTCTCCTCATCATCAGGCCTTCCAGATGTAGTGGCTTGTTCTTGCACCAGGTTCTCTTGTCTTAGCACTTGGGATATGATATCATTATGCGGAATTGCGATGGAAGTTGAAGCTCACGGGTCTGATAAATACTCTTGAGCTTGCTTAAATGCTTCTTTTTGCTTCTGTAGGTCGAGCGGAGATGGTTTAATATTAGCGTGGCGCACCCATTGCGTTGCTTGCTTTCCAGTTCCCAACTCTGGCGCACCAGTGGTTGCTCCACTACGCGTCACTATATTAACTATAGGGTCTGGTTCTCTTCTTTCTACTCCAATCAACTGAATATTCTGATTGACTTGTGGCGTCTTTGCTTGCATCTTAGTCATCAACTGAGGGCATTCTTCAATGACATGATCATAAGATTTACAATATCTACAGATGGTTGTAGGATTTTGGCAATCCCTTGCATAATGGTCTTGAGCTCCGCAGTTGTAACAAGTGATCTGTCCTCTTCCACAACCAAAACCCGATGCGCGTCCGCGACCCCTATAATTTCCTCCTTGGCCTTCGCGAGCTTGGTCATACTGCGGACCTGCCGTGGGTCCTTGTGCCTCTTATTGTACTCTATAAACATCAAGTTTCCTTTCCATCATAAGATCATATGCTCTTCAATTGTTCTCATCATGGCCTACTGATTTACAGAAATTGCAATATAGATTCTTTGGAGTTTGTACATATTTCTGTAACAAGTGACATTCTTGTGGTCTGTGACCTCTAGTTCTACAGATTTCACACCAAGGTCCCTGGGCCTGTGGTAAAGGGTTAGGTGCTCCAGTTGCAATATATTCTATGAAAACAGGACAATGATCCTTTGAATGACCTTGCGCTTTACATTTTGTACACCAAATTTCTTCAACATCCTTTCCTTTCTTAATATCATGCACTTTCAAGGTTAGGTTTGCTAACCGGTTCTGCAAATGCGCAAGATCGTTGCTTGTTCCAGCAACTGGTGAAGCTTCTAGTTTCATAGCCATCTCTAGAGCTTGTTCCTGAGTAGTGAGATTCTGTTGCATTAGAGGAAGTCTAATGTGTGGAAGCAGCGCAACAATGAACCATTCCTTATGCTGCTGCGGTGCAAACTCAAAGCTTACTTGATCTATCAAGGCTTTGAACTTCTGGTCAAAGTCCCATACTGACTCTATGGGTAACTGTTTTATGTCTTTGAGCTCTGTTATACGCTTGATTCTGATTTAGGTTTCTTGAATTCTCTAATCATAGCATTTTTGACATCAGCAAGCGTCCTATTCTGTGCTGCTGAGTATTTCATGAACCAAGTTAAGGATATTTCTCTTAGTGTGGTTGCTAACTGAACCAGTTTAACAACATCACCATTAATTTGCTTAATTGTCCAAATGGCTTCACATAGGAACCAGTGCTGCTCAGGGTCTTCTAGCCTTGTTCCTCTAAAATTTGGTAGCTTCATGTCATCACCCATCCTTCTTGCACTAGGTTGAGGTGGAGGTGCTGTAGCACTGCCTCCGGGATGGTTAGACAACAGTGGTGCTGAGGTACTAGAAGTAACTTGCGGGCTACTAGAAGGTATGACTGCGGGGTTATACTGAGCCCCGTCTAGCTTTTGCGGTGTAAAAGGGTGATAAGGGATATGAGCACTCCCTTGTCTCTCTATATGGATCGCTCTAGGAACTTGACTATATTCTGGGCTAGACTCAAAAGAATGTTGGTCAAGGCCTACTTTATACCATTTTCCACTACGAGTGCAACCAATAAGTTCAAGATCACTATCAGAATCTGTGGACATTACTTGTCTATGCTATTCATTGAAAGCTATGCATAGTTTTCCTTTTTCATATAGAAGCATTTTAATCCATAAGTTCAGAGAATTTAAGAACTTACCCCTGTGTGCTTTGAAGAAGCTACTCTCAGCTTCGCTGAAGCTCTTTCTCATGTCTACTGTAAACTCGGTGATGAAGCCTTCCAGCAGACTGTTCAACCAAAAGTCTACTGCGCGGGACACAGAATTATCTACCCGCTTCAAACTGCTAACTAGCTCAGGCATCCAAACGACGGGTTGATCAACATGCACAGTGGGTCTAGTATCTGCTAGCTTAGCTACCCACGCATGCAACTCAAGTGCAAATGTGACAAAGAAAATTTCGTGAAGGTCAGTATAAATATACTTCTGCAACCAGTCTTCTGTTTGAAGCCTAGAGCTTCTATTTTCTCATTCAGCAAACTCTCTAGCCTTTGAATCAAACCAGTCTTGAATTTCTTTAGCTGTAGGATTCCAGTAGCACATTGCCTTCAAACTAATATGGTTGAAGCCGACAACGAAACCATTTGTTGGCTTCCTTTTTCTCTAGGTTGCGCATCAATCTCGCACGTCGCCGAAATAACAAGTCTCAAGGAAACGGAACCATTTGTTGGCTTCCTTTTTCTCTAGGTTACGCATCAATCTTGCACGTCGCTGAAATAACAAGTCTCAAGGCAACGAAACCATTTGTTGGCTTATTTTTGGACAGACTCGGGTTTTAATGAAGCGCAACAACAAACACCCCTTGGTGCACTGGCCCTCTCGGCAACGAGCTGCGCAGCAGCTCGAAGTCTCACCCGAAGTGGCTATGGGGGGATAAGGAATCAGGCTTCCTTAACCTAGGCGACGCGGAGACTGCAATATTCCTTCTCTCTCTTACAGGAGGATTCCTCAAAGCGGAACGTCTTACTCTTCTACATATTTCTCAATGCAACAACGCTGAAATTCACGCTCACCATCCTAGCTGCGCGGTATCTCCGCTCCGGTGCACGAGGCGATTACCCTCTGCATCCAATACTGTATCATTTTCGGCCCTGCGCCATGGCGCAGCAACACACTCCCCAATCGCCGCAGCGACAACGTTCTATAGACTCCTTCGACACTTAACGATTATAACTACCAAGGAACCTTCGAAAACTTACTTAACATATTCATAAAGATAACGCAATGTTCATGTATACACAGATAGTGAACTAAAACATGCAATCACACAACACAACATCATAACGAGAATTAGGTAGTTAACCTCCACGAGGAAACCACGTCCACGGGAAGTGTATCTTATATTAATCTCAAATGTAATTACACAGTATGCTGCGCACACAGCTGCAGCCTTAGATCTTTCCAGGAAACTCCACGCACACAGCTGGGAGCCCTTCTGTAGATCTAGTCTCTTCTTCTACAGAGATTACAATGGTTCATATGTCGACTCAGACTATCTGCAACTCAGTGACTAGCTCCACAGCTATCATTTCTCCAACTTATCTAACATCTAATGGCTAACGTCTAACGTCTAACCTTCTTATGTCTACAACATCTAACCTTCTTCCTTTACAATTACACATATATATAGGTGGCCCTGGGGGTCACACCTTTACAAAACTGTGGGCCTTTCACAGCAGTAATCCCCAAAAACCCTAACCGTGGACATGGCTAGGTGTACTGTAGGCGCCGCTTGCAGTCACGTCGCCGCTCCCTGCAGGCTCTGCGATTTTCGGCGTAGATTGCAGGTATGGGCACCGCTTCATCATTCACTGCTCCTTGTCCTTCGCATTCAATGCTTTGGTTCGTTGCTCTTCCTTGATCAGAGCAACCATAACTTCTGTACTTAGCCTTAATGAGGGTAGCTGAGCCCTCTATTCCGTCGCTTCATTTATTGTGGTAGCTGAGCTCTCTACTCGGCCACATTCATTCTCGTTTGACGTGTGCGTGCGAGATCCATGATTTTCGGTCCGTAATCTGCGCTGATCTCGTCCATCTGGCACCGTACTGCGCACTTGTTCGCTTCTGCCCAAAATTGGTGCTTTCTCAAAATTAGCACTTTCCCTTCAACACTTGTGCTTTTTCCCCAAAATTCGCAGCTTTACCGTAGCTGCGGCCTAGGATCCAACGTGAGACTAGAACTGTCTTATGCTATTAGTGTTGTGGAAAGGTAAATGCATGAGCCACATGAGCTGCATTGGAAGGAAGCAAAGAGAATCTTTCACTATGTGCAGGGTACAAAAGAGTTTGGGATTCATTATTTTGCTGGTCAGTTCGATGGGGTTGGTTTTACTGACTTAGACTGGGCCAGAGACAATACTGACAGGAAATATACTTCAGGGTACGTTAGGACCATTTTGTTGGTCAAGCAAGAAGCAAGCAGCACTCGCACTCTCTTCAGCAGAAGCAGAGTATAGAGGGGTTGTGAATGTAGCTATTCAGGCATTTTGGTTACATGGGATCTTGACAAAGTTTGGAATTCGCACTTCTCCTTCAGTAGACATTTTATGTGATAATAAAAGTTCCATAAAGATCTCCAGTGATCCATTTCAGAAACAAAGAACCAAACTTGTTGAGGTTCACATGCACTACATCATGGAACTAGTGCACAACTATACTACCACACATCATTACTGTCCTACAGAGGATTAGACTGCAGACATTTTTACAAAGTATTTCACTCAGAAGATATTTTCCTATCTCAGATCTCTACTTGGTGTGAAGGATGTTTGAGTTTCCTACTATTCATTTTTGAGGGGGGATATTTTTCCCATGAGGTTTTCCCCATTTCCTTAGTTTCATGAGTAGTTATTTTTTATTATTTGATTGTATGGGTGACCTTTGGTATTAGTTAATAGGGCCCAGGTTGTCCAAGTTTGGATTAAGGGGGGGTGTTAGGATAATTAATACACCAACCTTCTCCACCTTAGTATTATTTACCTTTTCTTAGTATTAGATGATGTTGTTGGCCCCCTAGTGGTGTGCATATGTCATCTAAGACCCATTAGCCACTTGATGCACCCTGTATGCATGATATTAGGCCATCCATAGTCAGTTCCCTACATTTTAGGAGCTAACTTAGTGATCTGGTTCAGTCCACCTGAGTCCCTAACTCAAGTGGGGGGTTTGTGCTCCAATTTCCACTGTTTGTGATCTAATGCACCCTGTGATGCACCCTCTCTATCCTTATTTCATGATATTTTGCATGAAAAACTCAATAATACACCTTGCATGGTCAGTTAAATAACAGTAGCTTCAGTTCACTGAGTCGCAGTTGAGTTTGGTAGCCTCGGAGCACTGCAGTGGTGATATTTCCTATGCTAGACTGACATGTGTTGTAGAAATTTCTCCCTATGGATAGGTAGAAACTCTCTTAGGTTAAAGTAGACTTTAACTGACTCTAAACTAAGACAAAAAGATAACAAATGCTACCTTGAATGCCTAGATCTAAAAAAATATCTCAAGATTATATTGTTGTAAGAAATGGAAGAGATCTAACTGAACTTCGATTCAATTGCTCGTCTTAATGGTCGCTTCAATATCCAAGTCCTCGCGAATGAACCTGTCAGAATAAAACCAATATACAAGCATATACGATTCTCTAGCAACTTGAAATATGAGTTAGGATCTAAATCTATAACAGATACAAATCATGTGATTGAAACAAAATCAACATACATGATTTGGAAAATAAGACAAGTTATGTTTTATTACCAACTTGAAGTCACTTACAATAGTTGCTTGACATCCAAGTTAACTCCCAGCTCCAAGTGCTTTCTCCTCTAGCTATCTCCACAAAGATTCAAGATCATAAGTTTGATGTCTCCAAGAGTCCTCCCCCTTTTGCTCATGGAAGGCCTCTCTCTTATAGTGTGTAGTAGGGTTAACCAACAAGAGAGAAGGATGGATCTTGGGAGTGTTTAGTGGATCAGGCCCACTAATCTGAGAAAGTGAGTTAGGATCGAATCAAGGATACCGATCCTCAAAAATCTCTCGAAAATCAAGATCCCACAAGCCATGGCAAAAAGGATAAAAAAGGAGTACCATGCCCCTTTAACTAAGCATAGCGCGGTAGTACCGCGTGGTAGAGAATAAGCATAGCGTGGTAGTGGGGACTATGACTCCCTCAATGCTGAGTAATATGCGGTAGTGTAGGTATATGAAGTCTCAGGTGGGTTGATTCTTGACAAGATAGGTTTGTCTTCAAGGATCATTCATCATATTTCTCTTCTGGGTGTTTTAAGCAGTAGGGGAAGTGTCGTCAACTATTTTTATGGTGAAGATGTGACACTGTGAAATATGGAGGTATAACAGATGCCCCCTAAAGTGTGAGGTCAGAAGGGACTGATGGTCGAAAGACTTTACAAATACTGTGTGGAGATAGCATCAAGAAGAGGAAAAAGGAGCTGAAACATAAACAAAATGTTAGATATACCATCGAGGTGGGCATTCCATGCTCAGAAACAATTGACTCAAAGCATGGCTGCTGACCAATACATTGCATATCCATGAGTACTGAGATGATATAGACTGTAGACAAATCATGGCTACTATGAACAAGCGTAGATCCATGAGACAGTAATGACATAGCCACGACCAATACAAAAGTGGATCTGTGTGACAATACAAAGGACATCTCCATCACAACTTGGACACAATCAAGATATAAAGGTGCGTCCAGAGTCTTCTACCCAATCGCAAATGATACGAATCTAGCCATGTGATTACAAGGTGTTGAAGTCGAACATGGTAGAAACCATTTGATTACCGGTCAACAATGCTCCCGTACCCAAATTGAGAGTTCTCTCCAAGCCTACACTTGTTCACTTGCTCTTTGAGGTTGGTCAATACTGCCTCACACCAGTTGAATACTGTTCCTGCCATGCAATCCACTACAAGATTCATCTGTGTACGGGACGCTTGATGGGGACCCGTACTTCGTGCTGCACGTGTGATGGTGAAAAACATGGTTTTTAAAGGAAGTTCTACAATGTCCTTAATGACCACCTTACCGCTTTTCTTCCTTGAACCTTGACGACAATAACGAGCAATTAAAGCATTAGTGCTCGCCTCTAAGGCCGTGAACCTAGTAAAACTCATCCGGGCTCCTCTCTTTGAGAGGCCCGTGAGGAAATAAATGTCCTCGAGTTCAATCTCAAGGGTGTGTTCTCCAACTCGGAAAGATTGAATGTTAGGGTTCCACATTTGAATAATGTGGGTGAGAAGTTTTGCCTGCTTACGGATATCTTTGGTCTTGAAGAATTTCAACAAACCACATTCCCGCAATGCAGTCAAGGTTTCTTGGTCATCTTCGGCCAGCAAATCATCCGCCTCATGCTCTCTTTCTTTCCAACTGACCATTTTGCTCCAAACAAGTTGCAAACACCTGCAAAAGGTCATGGGAAACATTCATTAATCATTTAACAACTTGATCTCAACTAAAAATTAGAGAAAAACCAATTTTTTCATCTTAAAAATCACCACTACCGCGCCTGGGGGCAGCACGACTGCGCGGTACTGCACAGTGACGCACCCCTGTTTAACCCTATAGTGCGGTACTGTTACACAGTACCACGTTTCCTGATATAGCTGTCGCGCGGTACTGTGGAAGGCAAAAATTTCCTATTAGGGCTTGCCCGAAAAATTGTTTTTTCCTATTGAAATCAAGTTATTCATATATGAAATGAAAGAGGGGCTTGAAAGCTCTTACCTAGCGCAGACGGCTATTGAAACGGTGCTCCGGATCTCTAGATATGAACTCTTGAAGTTTTTGCTCCTTAATGGGTAAAATCTCCTCTTTTGGCAAATGCACAAGTGAAATGGTAACTTTCCATATTTACCTATTCCTTATATAACTTTTTCACTTATTTTTTACTCATTATTTTATCTGGTTAAATTAAAACCCATTTCACATTACTAATATTTGGTTCAATGAGCATTTGTTGACAGGGTCTCCTTTAAAAAATGTTCACACTGGCGTTCATTTATTATTTCACCTTCATTTCGAGCCTACTTTATCTTTTTCGTGCTCTGAATTAAAACTTGAAAAAGATTCCAAGCGCTTTTACACCCGTGTCGTGCTTGTCAAACTTAAGTAAACGATGTCGAGCTTAGTCAGCTTTACTCATGCTTGTTAAACGATGAGGAAAGTATTATCCTGGTTGTATTTTATTCTTTTTTTCGGACCATAATAATTAAAAATTACAAAAAAGACCATTGGAGTCCATAGTTAAGCTCTTTTCAGACTCCCTAAAATTGATAGGTTACCCCTTTTTCGGCCCGTCTAGACTATTTACGAGAAAGGTATACCTCGGTCAATTTTTGGCTGGGAGAGTTCTCTCAGGAATTGTTTTACACTTTTTCGGGATCGAGGGACTAAATTTATGAAAAAGTACACTTTGGAGCCTTCTTTAAGTTTTTCAGGCTCTCTAAATGTGAAAAACTACCGAGTTTTCCTTCCTTGGACTCGTTAAAATTTGACATCGAAGGACCCACTTTGGGATGAACCCCTCATTTCTCAGGTTCGTAAAACATGTGAGATTCGACTCATCTATGAGATGAGCTATACCGAGCATCTATTATCCTCTTCAAGCTCGAAAAACAACAAAGAGGTACTCGTCTACCATGTTGGGAGAAAATGGGAAACAAGTCGAGTTTATTTTGTTGGCAGCTTGTCAGTCGTCACCTTTGAACATGGCATGCGTCTGTCCCTTATCTATTTTGGGTATCTATTTTTGCTGAGTTATGGTCATCATCCTGAGTTGTCTCTCTAGCCACGAGCCTACTCGTTCGGTGTCTATCCTTTGCTATCAATAATCCCTGCTGCCAAGTCCTGTTACATGCCATTATATATTCAAAGGGTTGCATTGTTCAGAGTCATTCATTGTGTCAGACCTCCACTGTGTCAATACATGTTCCAACCTGAGACTTCATATACCTACACTACCGCGTCTTTCTCAACATTGAGGGAGCGGTAGTCCCCACTACCGTGCTATGCTTATTCTCTGCCACGCGGTACTACCGCGCTATGCTCAGTTCAAGGGGCACGGTACTCCTTTTTTAGCCTTTTTGCCATGGCTTGTGGGATCTTGATTTTCGAGAGATTTTTGAGGATTGGTATCCCTGATTCGATCCTAAATCACTTTCTCTTCTGGGTGTTTTAAGTAGTAGGGGAAGTGTCGTCAACTATTTTTATGGTGAATATGTGACACTGTGAAATATGGAGGTATAACAACATGGATTCAAATTCTCTTTGGATAATCGAATTCTCTCAATTGTAACATATCTGTTGACTATAATGATTAATGGAACATGACACACTTTTCTGTGCACATCTGTGTTTCAATGCATGTTTAATTTTACTACTCAATTCATTGCAATTGTCACTGTAATTATTCCTCCTTGCTAATCCTATCACTGTGAGGTATTCTTAGGCTTAATGATCTGCTGTGTTCCAGAATTTCACAATTGTAGCAAAGTCTTCATTAATGTCAAAAGAATAAATATTATTATGTTTAAATCAATCGTTAATAGATTTTTCTTCAAATGGTTGATGCTCTGTATGTAATGGAAATCCACGACTAAAATTTGCAACCATAATATCTTGAATGCCATTATGCACAAATAAATTTTCTTGACCTTTAAAATCAACAACAAAATATTTTGGAATGCCAGCTTGTTGTTCAGATGGATCTTCAAGAAAATACATAGTAAGATCATCCTTATGCTCATCACTTAAAAATTATGTAGATATAAAATCATCCTATTGATGAAAATCAAGAGCGTATGAATTTTCCACATCACTAAAAACAAAGAAATCTGATTCACAAATTTTAAGATCTGGAGAATAAGACAATTCTGAAAATGATGTATCAACATATTGAAACAAATGAACACCTTGATCTGATGTTTTTTGTTCATAATCTTTTTCATGGTCTTCTACATGCAAATATTCATCTAAAAGCTGATCTTGAAGTTTTCCAAATGCCCAAACATTGTTCTCAATCTCTTATGCATCTATATACATCTACTGCAAGGTAATGGGTCTCCTCTGTTTAAGAAAAACAACCAGGTCATGATGATGGGATGCGGTGTAATTCAACTTGGTAGCAACTTCATGAGGTTGAATTTCTTTAGGGATACTATAGTAGAAGCTTTGAAATCTCCAATTAAACATGGAAATAGTTTCATCCTTTCTCCTCCTCATAGCATGGAATTCGGAAATATACTGCTCATAAGAATTGTTTTCACCTCAATACTTCAGGAAATCATCATTAAATTTCATCCATGAATCTATTGAACCAACCTCCAAATTTTTCAACCATATCCAAGCATCTCCATGTCAATATTGGAAGAATGTTCTCATGAGCACATCCTCATGAATGATTTCAAATTTATGTGTGAAACATTGGAAAGATTCCATGTGTTTCTCAGATGTAACATGAATTTCTCCATTGAACTTAGGAAGGTATTCAAAAAAATTGGGAGGATATTCATGGAGAATGGATGTAACTTCAAAGGTTCATAATGTTCTCTAATCCCGAACTGAACTGTAGTGAGCTGATTACAGGATGGAACAATGGTTTCAGGAGATGGTAAGGTTGTAGCAACTACAGGTTGACATGGATGATTATGTTTGGGATAAATCATGATATATACATCATATTTATCATATGATTCAGATGAAGAAAATGAATCACGATCAACAATACAAAAATATGACAAATCCTTTTTTCTCAAGGAATAAAATACAATAGTAGGCTTATGGTCATCTGAATAAACAAAACATAGGATGATCATTTTCATGTGCATTGGAAAGGACATGAAAGAATTGATGAATACGAATAAAAGTTCATGGAGAAAACTTATAATCTGATACCTAGTTTTTCCATACCATCCTCTCATCTTTATGACATCAGAATTTATCTTCCAACAGAGTCTTTTGATTGTGGAGTGGCTCGGTGAATAATTTTGTAGTCAAATATGTCAATAGTCCTTATTCACTATCAAGAACTAGTTGTATTCATTGTCTTACACCCATGGAATGATAGCTTCGTTTCTCCGCTCCTCGAAAATGGCGCCAAAATATGTTAGTGCTAAACTTGTCCTTTTTGCAGTTAGAGGACAACTTTTAGCGCTAACAAGTCCCAATAAGGTGTTGTAGAGGATTGGAAGTATGGCTTACAAATTGAATTTTCTTCCATCTTCATGTGTACATCTAGTCTTCCATGTTTATTGCCTAAAAAGGTTAATTGGTGACAAGATCCAAGTCCAAACTATTTTACCAAAGATTGATGAAGAAGAGAAATTGATACCAGAACCTAAAACAATCCTTGACACAAGGATCACTCAACTGTAAAATTAAGCAATTACTAAGTGCCTCATCAAGTGGAGGAACTTGGAAATAGAATAGGAGACATGGAAAGATGAGTTCTTCATGCATACACATCTAGAGTTAATCAAGTGTTAAGGACTACACTTGTTTGAAGGTGAGGGGCATGTTAAGCCCTATTTATTTTGAGACATTAAATTTCTATTATTATATTAGTAATGTCTTTATTGGTTGGCTAAGACCTTTATTGTAATTGTATTGTTATCTAATACATTAATTGTAATTGCACCCTTTATCTCCTATATATATGCCAAGGAGAATTAGTTCTAGGAGCATCTCATCTTGTCTTGTGCATTTGATACATTATATAAGGAGGTCCCCTCTTGAAGAGGCTTCTCATTCATCTCTTTATTTCATTCGCAAGGCATTGGGTTACTCTTTCTTTCTATTTTTATGGTATTTTTTGGGTTTGGTGCATAATGTCGCGATATTTTAAAGGAGGAAGGAGGATCTAATCAATGAAAATAAAATCTTGATTTTCTTTGTCACTACAAAGCAATATGAGTTAGAGCATCATCAAGCCTCTCAAAATGCCATCGTGATGGATATCCAAGTCAAACAAAAAATAAAAATACAATATGTCAAGGAAGAGTGTTCCAAACTCAAGGCCATGGTTATCTTGCTCAACAGGACTCTACTTCTTTCACAATTAACATGAACACTTATGTAGGAACATCTTGAGTAGAGCTGCATGAGATTCATTGCTTATTTTTATACTAAGTGTTGATAAACTACATTGCAATTTTTTTTAATAAAAACCATTAAAATTTTATGTTTAAAAAATTAATCTATTGAGAATTGGAAAGAAAAATTAATCTCAAATAGCTGTTGCGAATTGAACTATGTGATTTCCCCATGCACATAATCAATTAAAATAATCTCAAATTGCTATTGAGAATTGAACTATGATATTGCCCAATTTTTTTGAGAATTGAATTATGTGTGTGATTTCCCTACAATATAATGAAATTAATAAAAAGGAAAAAAGATGATGATCAACTAGAACATTCTCAGGCCTTCATTTTATAGAACTAGAAATGTCACAAATGGGACATTCATCAAGAGAAGGGTTGGAGTGGGACCCCAACCATTAAAGTATTTTTTCTTTGGTACAAGAACCATAGTCCATCTTCTGTATTTTTTGTTTGTTGGTTGACGAAAAATCTACCAAGAGCGGACTCGAGGCCTGATCTCCCTAGCTCAACGTGAGTCTAGAACAAATAGAGACAGAACATAAATAACTCTCGTAAATCTAATTAGAGATCAAGGAACTAGATGCTTTACCTTTTTAGATCGCTCATCCTTTCTCCTTGAATGCTGCTCCAAGCTTGATGGTCTTCAGATCTCAGCTACAAAACCTGTCAAGACAACACAATAGAACGAGTGGTAAAATGCACCTACACAATAATAGATCTAAGTAAGCAGTTAAGTAAGAAAACTACACAAGATATCATTAACACAATGAGATTTGGTGGAAAGCACTTATATTACTGTATTAAAAGGGAAATACATAGGATGAATAGATTACAACCAATGACTTAACATAGCAGTCCTTCTCCGATCAAGCCAATTCCAAAGCCTCCAAAGGGATGATGGATCTCTCAAGGATGAGTAGAGATCTCTCCTAAGCTAATTTCACCAGCGTATAGATACTATAGACTTCCTCCCTTTGGAATGGGAGCGAGCTTCACTTATATAGGACTAAGTGGATAGGGTAGGTTGAGATATGGTAGGAGAGAGATAGGGGATCCTTCCAAGAGGTTAGGAACTGAATGCCAACTTCCCCAAAGGCTAGGGATAGGGATACACATAAGCAAGCTTCAAGAATGGGCTTGAAGAAGCTATTTTAGTCCATTAACTGACATCGTCGCAGTCTGTAAGAGGAAAACATGTGACATCACAGGTTGCATGAGGACAACCTGCGATGACCTCTCAAAACCTAGTATAAAAGGGTTTGCATCTCTTCCAAGTCAATGACTTAGTCAAGGAAACTTTAGGGATGTTTACACTGAGTCTCATGATGGTAAGATTTAGGTGTAACAAAATGCCCCCCAAAGCATGAAGCTGTTTGAAAATTGGACAAGTGAAATGCTTTGACAGAAGGAATGGCAATGGCTCATCGGACGAAGGACACTGCTGTAGTATAATTGACTTTGAGTACACAGTCTCATATGACTCACAACATGGCTTCCGACCAATAAATTGCAGATCCATGGTAGTAATGACCGAATGAACACAATCATGGCTACTATACACAAGCATAGATCCATGATGAGATGATAACACAACCACGACCAATACAAATGTGGATCCGTGCAATATGACTCAACCAAATATCCATCGCAACCTGGGTAAAACATGACTCCCCAAGGTCTTCAAGCCGAACCTGCAATGATACGAATCTATCCATGTGATTACAAATGTCTTGATGTCGAACATGGTAGAAACCACTTGATTACCGGTCATTGATGTATACCATTAACAAGTGCGAGGGAAATCATCATTAATGCCAATGATTCCCAAGGTATCACAGTACATATCATCAAGCGTGAATAAATGAGTTGAAGTTGAACTTTTAACGAAATCTTTCAATCAAGAGTCAATGATGTAAACTCATGTCAAAAGCGAGGTAACTTGCCATTGAGGCATGCAGGCCCAAGGTAGTCGATTGGTTTCTAGATTAAATCCTTGGATAATGATTTGAAGTCGACAAGGATGAATTCGTCGAAGGAGGGCCATGATGAATCCCCCATCATCGACATGAAACACGACAATAGATGTTTGGAGTAGATCGGATGGTACAGTAACATACAAAACTGACTCAAAATAGACCAACATGATGGAAGGTGTACTGACTGTAGAAAATGAGTGGTGAAAATATTCTTGAACATGGGCATGGCATGACTTGGCAGTATTGACATGACGAGTACGACACCGAACCCTAATGCAATTGATGGTGGAAGTATTCTTTGGATGACCCAAAGGAGTAACAAGACTTAGGAAGTAGGCAAAAATCGAGGACAAATGGATGTTCCAAGTGCAGTATGCAAATGAAAATGAGTGCCATGTTCAAGAAGGACTAGGTACTGCCACAGATAAAGAGTGTAACATAAAATCTTTCCTTTTTCCCCATCATGAATGATGAGTGCCTCATGTGTTTTTAACGAGCTTGATGAGGGTAACCAGATGCTCGATATAGCTCATCTCATAGATGAGTCCAATCCCAAATATTTTCTGAACCTGGGAGAGGGGGTTCGTCCCATGATGGGCCCTTCAATGTTAGAGTTTAACGAGTCCATAGAAGGTAAAATCGGTTGTCATTTCATGTTTAGAGAGTCTGAAAAGAACTAAAGAAGACTCCAATGGTCCTTTTTTGTAAAGTTAGCCTCATTGCCCGAAAAAGGGTAAAATAACGCAGGAGAGGAATCTTCCAGTCATGATTGGCTGGAGTATACCTTTTTCGTAAATAATGCCCCTTGGTCCAAAAAAGGGGTAAACTATCACCAGGGAGATGACCATTCAAATTCTTTAACAAGCGTTAACGCGACAAGTTCACTTGGAAATCTTTTCATATTTAGAGAGCCTGAAAAGAGCTTAAAGATAGACTCTGGGAGGGTTCATTTTCCGTAGGAGTTTAACGAGCCCATAAAAGTGATAAATTGTAACTTAGTGACTTATTCTCATGGTTTTAAGAGCACGAGAAAGAACAAAGACTAAGATCGTCATAATTAAATAATTAAAATCTAATGGATGAAAAATAAGGACAAAATATTCAAGGGGTTGTTCATACCTAAGATGATCACTACAATGTGAAAACGGTGCAAATGGAACACTTAACGTCTCTTGCATGCTTGAAAACTAGGTCAAATAGTCAACTAGGCATTCAAATGCAGTAAAAATGATCCAAACTATAGCAAATACCCATAGAGCATCTAATATTTGAAAAAGAATATTCCCTTTTTGTTTATAAAATAGAAAAAATGACCAAACATAGTTACCATTGTTTATTTGCCAAATTGGGGAGAAGAAAGTGTTATTTGGAGCATAATTTCATTCGCCAATTGCAAGAGCTACGAGTGATCATTTAACGAGTTGTTCAGAGTAGGTAACACTAAATCTCAGCCAACATCTTTCAAGTTGTTTAGAATTTCAATTTTTGAACATATTTTAGGGTTTTTGAGTTGATTTGGGATGGCAAACCGAGGGAATGTCAACTCAGAGAAGGGAGCCCCCATTCCTCATTAATGAAGAAGACTATGTCTGCAAATGGATAAGTGTTCTGTAAACACTGATTGATATATATATATATATATATACATATATACATATATACATATATACATATATGTGTGCAAGTATAACTATTAGAATTACTATGTAGAGCATATTCTATTTATGTATATTATTCAGACTGCTTGAAGTATGATTAGGACCTGCATAGTTCACATCAGTGAGGAGTGCACACCTTTCTAGTGCTGAGCTATGTTAGGAATTCCAATATTGATTACACCCTAAGGGAATGGATGCATTCCTGGTGTTTCAATATTTGATAGTGAATGTTATGAAATATGGTTACAATTTTAGAGCAATAACGCTGATGAGTTTGCTTATACTAGTGTCTTCAGCTTAAAAAGATGCAATTTGGTGTTGCACACTAAAGAAGCAAAGTAAAAGGTTGTTGTGAGGGGTTGTGGTGGAAGGGTTGATATGTATGAAAGGATGTTGTGGAGGTTGTGGGGATGTTGATGAGGGGTTTTTATATGCCTAATAAATCGAGTCAATGTACTGGTTTGGAATTTGTTACCTAGATGTGGTGAAGGTGTTGATGAAGGGGCTGATATATGCCTATGTGTCCATAGTAGGGCCTTGACCTAGAAATGGTCGTGGTGAAGTTTCCTTCCAAGTCGACGTGAAGGTGTACTAGTTGGACATTAATTATTTGATGTTGTGGAGCAACCTGCGTGCTGGCCAAACATCCAAGTCCATAGGCGATCCCAAGGCTTGCAAAGCAAAGCAGGACCTTGTGGACCGGAGAGGAAACTCACAATACAGATAAGTATTTGGTTATCTTGCAGCTTCTTGCTTATGAATACACATGTGTATATGATTTGGTTATGATTTCTTAAAATCTTGTTTAGAGATAAACCCTATGAAAATAAAATAAACATGTGAATTGATTCAATGTTTGAGTGTAGGTATTGTTGTAAGAAAGGACTATGAAGGCATCCTAGGGATGCATGTGGACATGTGACCATCCTAAAGAGCTCAGCATGAGCAGTAATGAAAGATGGTGCTAGTGGGACTGTGTGGGTGCTAGCAGCCAAGAGTTGTAGACAAACCATGTGGAGGGGCTCCATGGTTGAGAGGCATGGAATAGACCATAGACACTAAGTGTCATAGCCAAGAAGGGTAGGTCAAGCATTCATGATTGAAGTGAAAGAGGCTAGGAGCATGAAAACCATAGTGGTGGTGTGGGTTCCAGAATGGAACAAGACTAAGAGGAGAAAAAATCTTACTGCTCTCTCTTTCCTTTTTTATTGTTGCATTTATAAAAACAGAAAATGGTTTGATGCATGTCATGACTTGAAATGATTGTGTCAATTGCTTGAAATAACCGTGAATGCCGAATTAATGAATTTCCTGTGAATGGATGAACATTAAGGAATTCATGAGTATGTTGGGAAAGCATGGAAAGTGTGAAAGTCTCATGGATAAAACATGGACTACCCATGTCAATTGGGCAATTAATTGACTGATTTTAATGTTTGTATTATACTTGACTTAATAGAAATTGCCATGATGTATTTCACAGGTGAGAAGTGAAATTTAATTGGTTGCAGCTGCTATAAAAACAGTGGTACTAGTGAGCAAAGAGTGGGCTGCTATGTACATTACCATGGAAACAAACCAAAAGCTAATGGATTTGGCTGAAACTCTTCTTCAAAAAATTGCCAAGACCCAAGAGAATCTTGGAGAACTGCTCAAGCTACAAAAGCAACCGAATGAGATGAACCATAAGGTTTTGCAGGGCTTTGTTTGTCTGCAAAGACAAATAAAAATAATTCTGGAAACAATCAACCGAGGAAAGGGAAATGGATCAATGAGGAGACATTCATCCAATCAGTCCACTAAGAAACGTTCCAGGTGGGAAGAATCAAAGGAAATTGAGCAGGAAAAGATAAAGCAGTTAGTAAAATGTTGGAAATGTGGAGGGAATCATTGCCTTCGCAACTTCCCAACAAAGGAACATCAAGAGGGTAACAACCATAAAGCTTTCAGACTCATGGATGAGTTGGAAGGTCAGAAACAACAGGAGAAGTTGTGGAAGCCAAAGGACCTGGTCTTGAAATTTCAAGGTAAATGATAGAATGTAGGGCAGATTTGCAAAATTTTTGAAATTTTGGACATGTAAATTGTATATGTATTCCTAAGTATTGGAACACTGAGGACAATGTTATTCTAAGGGGGAGGGGATTGTAATACCCCATTTTGACCCTTAGGATATATTAGCTTTTAATGTAAATAATGTATACATGTGATGTATGTTTTCCTAGCGTGGAGCTCAAGGACAAGGCCCCGCTAATGGAAGCTCGAATCTTATTTAAAAAGGAAAGTATTAGATATTATGTTACCCATGTGCTATTTAGCCATGGAACATTGTAAAAATGACGTAAATAAACATCATGCAATAAAATACCAAAATTGGCTATGGAAGCAACTAATGAGAAGGGGCCATGTGTATCCATAAGGGAGTGGTGAGGGGATTGTGGGACTGAACCATAGGCTGCCAAATGTCATCTTGAGAATCCATTTGAATTTCTTTGCTGTAATTTAATTGTGTGTAAGAAATTTGTTGAAGAAATCAGTCCATGGCTTCAATAGAGCATGGGCAGCCCAAAAATTCGTATGGTAGAGTATGGGCTCGGATTTCTTGACCCACAAGTCACCCTACCTCATGGGAATGGGTTTTTCCTCATTCCCATTCCATTGTGGAATAACCCGACATCATTTTTGGCATCCATTATGAATTCCTAGCAGTGACCAAAACCATAAATCGCAACTTTGCACAAACCCACGTTTTGAAGAGCCATAAACGCCCATAATTTGATATTGATAGTGAAATCCAATGGGGGATCCATAGATATGAACCTTGGGGCGAAATTGAGAGTATTAGATACCCCGAAATCCATTGGAAAACCCAGTTTCTATAGCCCAAAAGTCCAGTGACGGGATTGAGTTATTTGATGACATAATTGTGAGAAATCCAAGTGTGAATGTTTGAACAGAGGATTGGATTGCTTGAATTTAGCTTGAAATGTTTGTAGCTCTGTGATTGAGCTCACTGGCTTAGAATCCTCCTCCTTTTCTTATTGCATGCTTGGTAAACCCAATTGTGTGTTGTCTTAGCATGAATGTTTGAGTGAAACCATGACTGTGAGTGTGCCTGTTTAGTTCCTCCTTAGTGGATACACATCCCAGCTCGGGGGTGATCTCTTAATTGAAAGAATATAGGATGGATAGAGATCTATGATTGGGTGGAATGTTGCTCTCACATAGCTAGTTGCTTGGACAACTTCATCTCAAAGATAAGTAGTCTCCGTGGTTTAAATTATGATCATTAATGTTCTGTTCTGCATGTTTAATTATTCATGTTAATCGAATGAAATTATTATCTTAAACTAGTTGGCATAAATCTTGTGCATAGCATGGGAATGAGATTCATTATTGTATGATTGTTTCATTATTCTGCCTGGAAGAAACATGCTGATGCATTCCAGTCCGTGTGTGTGTTAATATGTTTTTAATTCCATTGCGTTTATTAAGAATGAATTTGTACACAAAAGTTTTTATTTATCATGAATTTTATTACTAATGGATGGGGTTGAGATTGTAAAATAATCCCTGGGGTGTCAGTCATGTTCCCTCTATGGTTTGGAATGATGGTAGGGAACATGACATTCCCCTCTTATGCACGCAGGTGATTGTGGATGATAGGGATCCCAAGGATCCACATATGGCCCGATGGACAGAGGTGATGGCTTGCCATGGTGGTGGGGGTCCGATCATCGGGTACAGTCCTGGATTCTTCACCTAGATGAAGGGCCAAATACTCATGATAGAGGACTATTTGTACAAAGGTACTGATTTCAGGGAGGACCGAGACCTGGTGCTACCCGAGGAGGCAGAGTGGGGAGACATCGGTACGAACAATGAACCTTGTACTTTTTAATTTTGGATTTCTAATTTTTTTGGATAGTGCTGATGAGTTAATAACATGTGTGAGCAGATGTGGGCCCTTCACGGCCAGTTGGAGTCTCAATACTAGTGAGGAGAGTAGAGGCCTCGTCAGTAGTACCCTCCATGCACGATGCCATCGTGGAGAGGGATGACGTCTATGAGAACCTTACTAGATTGACACTAGACGTTCCAGATGCAGCAGTACATGAGTTTTCGAGGCCCATGCAGAGGTACACAGTTGGTGTGACTATGCGTTTTGGTACGCTACTCCACAAGGTAGTGAGGGTAGTTGACTGCTTCCACGTGTAGCAAGCAAGGGCCGCAAGACCTAGGGGTGCACGGGCCAGGAGTCACGCCTTTTCATGTTATTATGTATGTACTGAGAGCTGTGTAAGCCTCAGATTTTGTTATATTGAAAGCTATCAGGCTTCATATTTTTGTATGGACTCACTGAAAGCCGTCGTGCTTCAAACCTTTTGTATCAGCAGTACGTTATCTTAATTATATATATATACAGACATTTTGGCGGTTTTATACATTATGTGTTTTAATGATGTGATCTTTTTTATGTGTTTTATTATACAATGAATTATTTACATGTTATGTCTACTTTTACAGTTCATGAATATGCTCATATGTGTGCAATGTACCAATCTAATATGAAGGTGGCCATGGAGTCGAAAACTGTGTTCACGTATCCTGGAATGTGCAGGTACTGAATGGATTCAAAGGACATTTCTAGAAGACGAACTCGTTTGTAAAGACAGAGTAGGGTAGGATCACGGATGACGTAAACCCGGTTAAGATGAGAGACCAATAGTTGAGAATCCAAATGGATGACAACATGGTCCATACCCAAAGAAATAACGCCTGTTAGAGTTCCAATGACTGCTTGATATTCCGCTGCATTGTTGGTTGTGAAACCTAGACACATTCCTCCTGAGCTGATAAGCTTGCCAGTTGGTGAATATAACACTCAGGTTGTCGAAGCAAGGTTGCGGGTGTGCCGACTGGAACCATCCACGAATCCATAGCAAGTTTCCATCTGCACATGCAGACAGAACATGGTATAAGTAACGAAACAAGACCTAA
Source organism: Larix kaempferi (assembly GCA_027924585.1). Lineage (NCBI taxonomy): Eukaryota > Viridiplantae > Streptophyta > Pinopsida > Pinales > Pinaceae > Larix > Larix kaempferi. The sequence goes on from BSBM01000217.1 coordinate 30,135,769, forward strand.
GCACACATAAAATCAAAGCGTCACACCACACAAAACACATGCCATGTACAATATATAAAAAGTACTTATGCATGAAAGACTCAGGCATAGTACCTCTTCAGGTAAAGCCCATTGTGGGGTTCACCTAAATATATCTCGTCGTAGTCTTCAAGCTCATAAGCTCCCTTCTCTAAGATGTGTTTCACTATGTAGGGTTCATGCCACATGGACTCAAACTTTCCTGCCCCCAGCTTATCATGTCTTTGGTCGTATGTAAGGACCAGATCACCTTCGCTATAGATGCAAGGTTCTACCGACTTGTCATACTGCACTTTGATGCATTTCTTATGAGCCTTGGTGGTAAGAGTGGCATCGCGGTGAGTCTCATCGAGTTTATCTAGGTAGAGGAAGCATTCTTCCTCAACAGCAGTGTTAGGGAGAAGTTCAACTGCGAGTTTGAGGGACAGAATCTTGCATTCAATCGGTAGGATAGACTCCAATCCATAAACTAATTGGAAGGGGGTAAATCTAGTGGCGGTCTTAATAGAATTTCGAGAAGCCCATAGTTTGCAGAAGAGCATATTATCCCAGTTGGACTTGTGCATACCCACCATGCATTGGATCATGGTTTTCAAGACCTTGTTGATGGCCTCTACTTGTCCATTGGACTGTGGGTAGTACAGTGTTGAGTTTTCATGGATAAAACCCAATCTAGTGTTCAACTCGTCAACCATGTGGTTCATGAAATGAGAACCATGGTCGGTAACTATAGCTTGAGGAACTCCAAACCGCGCTATGACATTATTAAACATGAAGAGTGCAGCAGTTTTGCCGTCGTCCATGTATTTAGGCATAGCCTCGGCCCACTTTGTGAAGTAATCCACAACTGCTATGACGTAACCATGCCCCCCGACCGAGGTAGGCTTACAGTGAATGAAGTCGACTCCCCTTTAGCGAAGGGGCCAACGACAATAACTGGGTGTAATGGGGCGGGGTGGGTGCACTTCTTAGTTTGGAAGTGTTGGCATGGAGGACATTTTTTGATGGCCTCGATACAATATTTGAATATAGATGGCCAAAAATATCCTGCTTGAAGTATCTTTTGGGTTGTATCCATCCCAGAGAGATGACCGCCACATGCCCCAGCATGACAATCATTTAGAACGTGTTCAACCTATTCATGAGTGAGACAACGTCGAAGAACATAATTGATACCACGACGGTGCAAAGTATCACTAATGATTAGATAATACTTTGCATGTTGGCGTATTCGACAATGGTTGTCCCGCGAGAGTTGAGGGATGAAACGTTGGGTTTGAAGATATAAAGTGATATCTCCATACCATGAATCAGACGTGATGATGAGGAACAATTATTCGTTTGGAAGAGAATCATTGGGCTCAAAATCGACATCAGCCCGGGGAAGATCACAGATTAGCTCAGCAAACACCAAAGACTTTTTCGACTTAGCCTTTTTAAAAAGGAGATCAAATTCTTGCAGTATCATGATCCAGTGTGAATACTTCCCCCCAATCCCCTGACGTGTCAAAACGTGGTACATGGGTTTGAATCGGCAAAGATGGTGGTGGTGTGAAGCAAGATGTAGTGTCAGAACTTTTGTATGGAAATGACTGCCGCGAGAGCGAGTTTCTCGACATGTGAATAATGGGTTTCAACGTCAATGAGACCCTTACTTGCGTAGTATATCTGTGCTTTTGGGCATTGTTGTCTTCTTGGACCAAGACCATAGCGATCGTGGTGGCAGAAGCAACAAGATAAAGGATATAATCCCTGTAGTAATTGGGCGGCTGGAGCACAGGGGCATCCGTGATAGCATGTTTTAAGCTTTCAAAATATTGTTGAGCTTGGTTGTCCCATATGAATGGGACATCCTTCTTCATAACCCTCATGTATCCCTGCATCTTTTGCGCGAAATTACAGACAAAACGCCTTAAATAAGTTGCCTTCCCTTGCAAACTTTGAAGTTCCGTTATGTCAGTGGGAGGTGGGAGAGCGATAATGGCTGCCACCTTTAGGGGATCAATGCGGATCCCATATTTCGAGACTATGAAACCGAGGAGGTGTCCAGACTCGATGTAGAAGATGAACTTGTGAGGGTTCAAGTGGATGTTATACTGCATGCATTTGAGGAAAACCGCCATCATATGGTCAATTTAGTACTCGCGTTGCCGTGAGTGGGCAGGTAGATCGTCCAAGTAAGGTTCCACAAAGTCCTTCACGTCATGAAAGGAATACGACATGGCCCGCTAGAATGTGGCACCAACATTTTTAAGACCAAAAGGGAGCTTGCAATAAGAAAACGTACCCCAAGGACAAATGAAAATTGTCTTGTGCTGATCAGCAAGGTGGATCTCAATTTGTTTGTAGCCGAAAAAGCCATCCATGAATGAAAAGATGACACTTTCCACACAGTTGTCGATGATCTGGTCGATAAAGGGAGTCAGGTAATTGTCCTTGGGACAAGCCTTGTTGAGATCCCGATAATCGACGCAGACACGAATGGTACCCCGCGTTTTAGCTACAGGGACGATGTTTGAGACCCATTCTGTCAACGGGACAGGGTAAATAAAACCATCTTTCAAGAGCTTTTCAATCTCTTCCTTGATTGCCACAGTCTTTCTGGGGTGCACTGGTTGCAACTTTTGTCGGACTGGTTTGGCGTCGATATAGGTTTGAATCGTGTGTGAAACAATATCGGGGTCTATCTCGGGCATCTCCTCGTAAGTCCAAGCAAAAACATCTCGAAATTACTTGAACAAGGCCGTGAACGTTGTGATTTCTTCAGGGGAACACTTTTGGCCTAAACGAATGTGTTCCACTACACTAGGAGTAGCCGATATGTTGACTGAAATGGTAGGCTCGATGTTGGCCAAGTTGCCTTTAGAGTCCGTTTGACACCTGAGTATCGAGGACTAAGAGACAGATTAGACATCCGGTGTAAAGATGGTGCTAATGTTATTCTCCACAATATCCAAAGAAGGAAGGAAAGATGAACGATGATGGAGGTCTTCCGACGGAGGATCATCCACACTCATGATTTCCATAATGGACTCGTTAGAATGAAAAATTTGTAGCAGAGGATCGGGTAGGGATGATGTCTGCTATAGAGAATAGGAGGTGGAGGCCACAGCTAAGTGGTCCTCGAGAGTTGATTGGATAGCCTTGTACGTAAGTTCAGTAGGTGAAAGAGGCATAGTGTATCCAATCAGGTGTGTGGTGGCTTAGTCAGGTACAAGCCATGAATCAGTGGAGTTGGGGATAGATGAAATCCATGAGGAGATCATGTTCACCATGGAAAAATGATTTGGGGGATCCGAAGTAGGAAAAACGCCCATAAGGGATGAATCCTTAATGAGGCAAACCCCACGCTCTCATCCTGATGCGAATATTGTCCAAGTAATGGAATATTGTCCAAGTAATGGAACATTATTGCCCGGATGAGTAGTAGTGTCAGGTGTGCATAAATCCAGTTGGTTGACTGTAGCGGCCCCCTTCCTTCATCAAATGCAAGGAGGGGAAACGTTAATCAACACACAGGCTTATGGCAGGCTTAGCCCCAAATAAATTAACTCTTAACGCATGCGATTTAAAACTTATGGATGCAGACATAAACTCAATAACTACACAGCGGAAACTAAACATTACATGTGCATACAACTTCTTCATGCGTTCAGCATACACATATCAACCATGTAGCAGTCACTCAATTTCATTAAGCATGGACAATTTATCACACTGCATAAAACATGATGCATTTCATTTCATTAACAGGAATAATCAATCCTTCAGATTGAATGCATTGCAAACACAGTCTGTATATAAATTAATTCCCAAAATACTTATCTTGAACTGTAATGGTCCAAACGACTGGCTATGGAAGGGCAACGTTCCTCCCAACCGTAGACCTCTGTCCAGCTTGTGTTCTTTCAGCTGAGAGGTCACCCCCGAGCTGGGCTGTGTATCCACTAAGGAGGACTAGCTGGGTTCACTCATAGCCATGGCTTCAGTCAAGCATCCAAGCAGATAGAGGAGGGTAATGCTAAGCCAGTGAGCTCAACCACAGAGCTACAGGCATCTCAAGCGAGCTCAACAGTTAGGCACCCACATTACCTACCACATCCAACACAAGGAAGATCCCCTTCTCTGTTACACAGTCCCTCAGGCAACTCTTCCCTCCAGTGCTCTTCAGGATGGGCATAGAAAGGTCCAGCTGCTGATCCTTGAGATCCTAGCCTTCACTGGGTTTATCAAGCACACCCATCCTCTGCATAGTCAATCCTCACTTGATTCCTCACCATTCTGCTCACCAAATACTCAAATCCGTCACTCGTTTTCTGAGATGCAAAAACTGGGTTTTCCCATTGATTTCGGGGTAGATAATGCTCCCAAATTCGCCCCAAGGTTCATGCTAATGGATTCCCCATTGGATTTCTTTGTCCCATGCCAAATCTGGACGTTTTTGGTCTTTCAAAAACTGGGTTCTCTCAAGGTCGCGATTTTCTGGTTTCCTCACTGTTGGCACTCCTTTTTGGATGGGAATGATGCTAGATAGTTTCACAATGGACTGGGGTGAGAATCAAGCAACCTCCCATGAGGTTGAGTGACTTCTTGCCCAAGCAATCAGAGCCCATGCCCACCCATACGAATTTCAGGGCTGCCCATGCTCCATTGAAGCCATGGGCTGAAATCTCAACCACCTTCTTACAGCAGGCATTAATGTCACCTAGGGAAGTCAATGGGTTCTCATAATGACAAATGGCAGCCTAGGGTTTAATCCCATAGCCCCCTCACCACTCCCTAGTGGATACACGTGGCCCCTTCTCATTCGTTGCCTCCATAGCCAGTTTTTGGTATTTTATTTCAATGTTAAATATTTACATCAATTTACAATATCCCATGGCTTAATAGCACGTGGGTAACAAAATATCAAGCGTGTCTAATTTAAATAAAATCCGAGCATAAACTAGCGGGGCCTTGGCCTTGAGCTCCACGCTAGGGAAACATACATCGCGTATTTACAATATTTACATTAGAGCCAATATTTCCTAAGGGTCAAAATTGGGGTATTACATCGATAGTAATAATTCGGCCTTGATAAGGGAATTGTACTATGCAGAAGATAGATGATGCAACCGAATTCATGGCATAAAACTAAGTATGACCGAGCAGAATGTTGTAATCTAATGGGGCAGCGACCACTTCCACGTTAATGGTTTTGGTCTTGCCCCCCAACTCGACTACTAAAGCTTGTAATATCCCATGAGGTTGAAATCCACGTCCATCGAATGTTTTCAAGGTGGTAGGAGAATGGTTCAAATCGGGAGAGCCAATGGCTCTCCAACATGAAATCGACATGACTGAAGTGGAGGCACCCTCGTCCAAAATGGTACGATGTATTGGCTTCCCAGCAATGTTTGTGGAAACTTGAAATGCCAACTGATGAGAAATCCTTGGTTTAAATTATTCCAGCCGGAACATGATGGTATTCGACGAATCCAGATCAACCACGCCGATGGCAGTGAGGAGAGTCTTGCGCTGGTTAGGACAGTTCTTCAAGACCTCAAGCGTCGACATAGAACAAGGATCTTGTGCCAGGTCCTCTACAATATTGTATTCTGAGCAGCCCGAGCATTAGGATTGAAAACATATTTTCTAATCGTGCTCTTGGGCGGACGCAACACTGACTCGAAAGAGGGATTCTCAATGGTGAGAGAAGCAGATGGTACAGTGACATCGGGAATCGAAGTGGAAGCTTTTTTAGTATTACTTCCAACGAGTTCCTTCACCGAGACGGAGTCATGCGAACGAGAATGGGTGTTCAAGTTGACGGTATCACTACACATCATGAGAACATGTGCGGTGGAGGATGCTTCTCCTTGGTAAGGAGAGGTGTGTGTGATGAGTTGCTGGTTTTGAGTGGGGAAAGGATCGTTGAGAATTGTGGAAGCAGAGTTTCCCTTGAGAAACTTCTGAACTTCATCTCAGTGGGGACATTCTTTTGAGAAATGGTCTCCACCACACAACAAACACGGATACTTTAACTTCCTCTTTTTTTTGGTGTCTTCTTGAGTGGGCTTGGTCTCTTGTTGGTTAGAATATTTCTTAGGTTTCCCTTTATTCTTCTTCTTACTACCGAACTTCGGAGATGAAGCTGATTGCACAGAATTCACCTCTTCGGTGGAGGCATGAGTGGTGGACTTGGTAGTGTTGTTTCCATCCTGTGGTGGTGATGGGGAAGAACCTTGGGGGTTTGACGAGCCACCAGTTTGAATAGAAGGCTGGGAGGCAAGGGAACCAATGATGTCGTCAGTTTGTGGTCCCTTGGGTGATTTTGCGAGATCGTACGTATAAGGGTGAGGCATGCCAGGAACAGTTTCATACAATGTGTCAGATTGAGCATAGACCAAGTATAAGTAATGGGCACGGGCAATAGCCTGTTCCTTAGTGACGGCTCCCCTCATAGCTACGTCTTGAGACACGACGGGTAAAAGTGACTTTGTATACCAGTCAGCTAAGAGTTGGTCCAGAATATGAGCCTTAATAAGACGTCGTCTTCGCCGCCATTCATGAATATGATCGGAAATATGAGTGGCAGTGTTCTGGTAAAGGAAGGTCAATAAGTTCGTACCAGTCTCATAGCGAATGGGAAATTGGAAGTGGGTTAAAAATGACATAGAAAGAGATAAAAAATCGGGAAAAGAATTGGGTGGTAGCTCAATGTACCACTTGGAAGCTGGGCCGGTGAGAGTCCGTTGAAATGACCTAAGATGGATCGAGTTGTCCATCAAGGAGTTGGATGAACACCATAGATGGTATGTCATCACATGGTTTTTAGGATCCTCACCAGGTTTTCCATCAAATTTGGGGATATTTGATGGTAACATAACTAGAATGGGTGGCCAGTTGTACCCATGGAAATTGGGATCATTCGTCAGACAAGACAAGTCAGGTAAGTCCAAAGTAGCCAAAAAGGCCAGATGTTGGTTCAACTAGGGGTATTGATAGTACTGATAAGGAATGTATGGCTCGGTAGGACCTTGAATCAACTGATTATAAGGGGTTACTGGAGGAAACTGACTGTAAGGGGTTGTGGCTCCTGGACCGTAAGTAGGCCCACCACCATAAAAAGGTGGTCCATTACCATAATAAGGTGGCCCGTTACCATAAGGTGGGGGTCCTCCTTCGCCGTCGGGAGGGGGTGGGCCACCTCCAAATGGTGGGGTTCCGCCACTGCCGCCAGGATAGGATGGGACTCCACTGCCTCCGCCGAGAGGGGGTGGCGGTCCACCGCCACCGCCGAAATAGGGTGGGCCTCCACCACCTCCGTTGGGAGGGGGTGGTGGTCCACCGCTGCCGTCAGAAGGGTAAGGGCCTCCTTCGCCACTGCCACCATAGTAGGGTGGTCCTCCACCACCAGGATGGGATGGTCGTCCACCACCACCACCACGATGGGATGGTCCTCCACCACCACCACCAAGATGGGCTGGTCCTCTGCCACTACCACCAGGATGGGATGGTCCTCCACCATAAGGGGGTGGTTCGCCACCACCCGGGGGGGGGTGGTCCTCCACCTCCTCTTGAAGGGGGAGGGCCCCTGCCTCTGCTGTCGGGGGGGGGGGGGGGCTTGATGGCCAAAATGAGGTGGTCCTTCGCTTGAAGGTAGATGTCCACCTCCTCTAGAGTTATTTGGGGGGGGGCACCGCCTCTAGTGGGAGGTTGGGGTGGGCCAAACGGGGGTGGAGGGACTTGAGGGACTGTAGGTGGGGATCCATGTTGTAAAACATTTTGTTGTCCCCATAGAGTGTATGGATTTCCAGGTTAGGGTACCCCGTAGAGTGCATTTTCGGGATTGAGTTGTCCCGACACAAGGTTAAGATAACCTGGATACGCTTGACTCGATGGTGTTTGAATTATATTGGACGGTCCCCCAACATGGGATAATCTTGTAGTGGAAGGTCTGTCAGGTAAGGAATTTCCAATGGAAGGATAGATGGGAACTCCTCCTGCAGTATTATGGTTAAGAGACAGGGGTTTCCCCCTAGCAACAACTTGCTGACCTCTAAGTAAAGTTTGACCCAACACGGGTTGTTGATTATCTACTATAGGATTAACATTACCTGTAAGGAAGGTAGGAGGCAAAGAGTATCCTCCCTGCGAATTTTGAGGTGGGGAAGGAATGGGTAGGGTAACCATAGTAGTAACAGGTGTGTTGGACTATTGTCCTTCAACGGGTTGAGTCGTCTGAGGTATAGGAATGGTCTCCTATCTAGTGTGTGTATGTGCAGGATTTGATGGTTGACCAAACTTAGAAGTGGTCACGTGTTGCGTGGATGATTCCGGTGAATCATAAGATAAATAACGACTCGGGAGTGGTTGATAAGGAGGTAACATCGGGTCTTCAACCCTTCATGAAAACTCTGTGGCCACAGCACGTAATCGAGTTAATCGTGTAGAATAATGTGCTAGAGGGTCATCAGGAGTATCCCAACTAGGTGGGAATGCAACAGAAAAATGGGCCACTAGGTGGCCTAGATATGTTGTCCATTAAGTTGTTGTTGGACCAACAGCTACTATAGCGTCGTCCCGGGGTGGATTTAACCATTCCACCGATCCAGGCCCTCCTAGAAAGATGAGAGGTAAGTCTTGTGGAGTAGAAGTTTGTGCCTCTTCACCCTGCAGGGGATGGGAGTTAGGTGAATCTACAGGAAACATATGTGCTCCAACATTCAAAGTAGGGTTTTCTACTTCAAATGACACGACCGTGGCTTGTGGGTCCATTCTTACCCACAAAATTACCTCCTGGTTAAAGGGATATTCGGGCAACAAGTTCTGAATCCTACTGGACCTTCTCCAAGGAAAGTCAACTAGAGTGATTGAAACAAACGTTTCTCCTAGGGAAAGATAAACAAAAGAAAAGCAGTCCAGAAAAATCCTATACAAATTAAGGCCGCAAGAAAACTTATGTGATAGGAGTGGCTTCAAAAGTATGGAACCTCAGAGGATTGTCAAGGCTTCACAAATCACTATATACCGCATGGTCCAATAGTAAAACATGACAAGGAGGATTGGGACCATACCCTTTCCTGAATACCTGATAACCTGGATGGTATGTGCATAGTAATCTCTCCGAGTGTTGTTCGCGGTGTATTGCTCTGCCAAGACGGCCAAAAGGTTAACTCAGTTGTTTTCAGTAATCCTAATGGTGTCTCCCGATATACTCAAGGTACGTGGGAGCTCAAATCCATAGTGGTGCTTTATAATGCACAATCGTACATCACGAGACCTTCCTATGTACTACCGAGTATGTGAAACACCTTTCTATATATGCCAAGTACGTGAAACACCTTTCGATATACGCCAAGTACACGAAGTACTTGGTGGGTACATGAAAGAGCTTCGATATACCTGGTTGGTACGTGAAAGAGCTTCGATATACCGATAAGTACGTGGAAGACTACAATACCCTCCGAATATAGTGCGAGAAAGTAATGACAGCTTCCACGCTTTACGACGCCGTAACACGTCTCTAACTTAACACACAAGTTACTAAAAATTTTACCCTAGTTCTACTGTTAATTTTATCTAGACGGTTAGGTGAATGCATGAAGTGAGTACATAAATGTAAACATAATGCAGGCCCTAACTACATGCAAAAAATGTACTTTTCTTTTTATGAACTCTATGTATGGGAGGGACAAAATTCTTTCCAAATGATTTTACCAAAGCAACACAATGCAACACAAACCCAAAATCTACCAAATTTGATAAAAAATGCTCTTTTCGTTTTCCCTTTTTTCAAGCAAAACTCAAAAAATCAACAAGCATGACAACCAAATCCAAACATTTTCTTTGTCTTTTCGAATCGAAACTTTAAGAGATGAAAAGAGATAAATTTCCTATCTAGAGCACTCTAACTTTTCAATTTCACTACAATCGCTTAAAGGCATAAAAAAATCAAGAATGCATACGATTTCTTCAAACATGGAATTACTTTGTAAAAACTTGATCTCACTTGATTTTTTCAAGAAAATGAATGATTCATAATTCTCGAAAAGCACAAATGATTATCTTCATTTTCCTTCTTATTCTTCAACATTCTTTTGTTGTTCAATTCCATTCTTATTGCAATGTTCTTCTTTTCTACCATTCTTATTCTTCACTTCTCCTAAACTGAATTCTTGTGCTCATCCTTCCACTTTTATTCTTTTTCCCACTCCAATCCAATTAAGAATTCTATACACAACTTAATACAATTCAAATGGAAATCTACCCCTTCAAATAATTTCTATGCATTCTTAAATATTCTCTCCTCCTTAAAACCATATTTGCATTCTTAAATCTTCTCTCCCCTTAAGAAAAAAATTCACACAAATATTATATCATCCTAAACACACACACACACACACACAGGTTCATAATTTAATAATTTCATTCTCTTCAATATAACTCTTCCCCTTACGACATGTAAAAAATGTAAATGTCCCTCAAATTAGAGCAAATTCGGGGTCTATAAGGGACCTTACAAAAAAAATGTGCCATGGATGAGTTGAATTTCTCAAACCAATATAATTTCAATAAATTTGGTCAACCATAATGGTTGAGTTGGACATATAGAATTCAATGTTGCTTATGTGCCATGTTTTTATTTGGAAATAGCTAACTTTTTTTTTGGAAGTAAGAAAGAAATATATTACAGCTCAAGAATTACATCATTACAAGATCCAGGCCTGATAATATCCCGCCCATCAAAAAGATATCTACTACCAACCTCAAAATACTTTCTCCATAGCATGATTCAAGACCACGAGCTTATCTATATCTTCAACCCAAACCAAGAACCGAGAGGAAACTCAAAACACAGTGTTGTCACCAAATCAAGTCATGAATGTTCTAGTTAGCCTGGCAATGTCATATGAAAAGTTAGTTGGAATTTACCCCATTTATGGACTTTATTTTGGTTTTGTTCATGTATTCACTTATGCAATCTTTGGCTCATCGAGGCAGCTTACCATTGGACCTGTAGCATTTATTTCACTTTTGGTTTCTAACACCTTATCCAGTATTGTCGATTCAACTGATGAATTGTATACAGGGCTTGCATCTTGGAGTATGTAATGGGAATTCTCAGGATTCGATGGCTTATTCGTTTTATAAGTCATTCTGTCATTTTAGGTGCTGACAAGTTTTTGTGGCCTCCATTTGTTATGGGTTCTATAATGTTGACCATCCTTCTGCCCATGAAGCAGCTAAAAAAAAGGGTTATCATGGGAGTGATAATTCTTTGCACTCTTCAATTTTTGACACCTCTTCTTACAGATATACCTCAGTGCACTCTGTCAAAAATTGATGGATTATGAAGACGTTATCTTTCTTTATCTCAACTCATAAAATAAATACTTGAACCAAGTGCTAAGAAGAGCCCAGAGGGTAGTTTTATTGTTTGAACATATACAGAATTGATTCAAATGATAAGTGTTCAAACCTCAATTTCAATATCCAGAGTTTCTCACAGGTGTTAAATGAAAGTGTTAAGTAACGGTGTGTTAATTAGAAGAAATCCAAGTCTACAAGTGTCTAGAGAATGCATAAGCATGAGACACTGACAACTCTCACACTAGAATATCATTTCAACTGGAAAGTGGTGACAATATTATAATGTTTATATCATATCTTGATTAACTGACATGTCTACACATAGAATATGTTTGCTCTTAAGCTTCATAATGTAGTAGCGCAGATGGGTAATATCATACTGGAGCTTTTTGGATAACCACTAGAATAAAAGACAAAAAGTCAAAGAATCAACAGATAAGGTAGAAATTGAATAGGTGTTCAAAGGAGAATGCTCAAGAATGAAAACACAGTGCTGAGTTCCACATGATTGTAAGTATTCAAAAGGGATCATCCAGCTCACATTAGACTAATCTCACACCAAGCATCAATACAAGTGTCAAAACGAGAACCTGGCAGCTACAGAGTTCTGCGAAAACCTAGATTTCTAGCAGTTCCACAATTTAGGCAACAGTTGAAAATATTGGTTAAACTTCATTCCAGATTTCCAAGCATAAAGTTAGCAGCCAAGAAGAAGATTCAATGCACAAGTGGCAGGGGATACAAGTGGTAGGGGATTCATCAGTTAGCAACTCCATTAACCTGAGATTTTTGCAACTATTCAAGATTTGTATTTATTTTTAGATTTTTGTTATGATTTGTTCCCTAAAAAATGGTAATAGTTTATTTTGTTTTTTTGTATAAACCCTATGATTTGTAAAGGAGAAAGAGAGAGTTCCATCCGAGAGGGATGATAAGGGGTTAGAAAAAATGATGGAGATTAGGCTGCTACTGTTGGTTGTAGGAAGGCATGTATTATGTTTACTTTGATATAAAAAACTACTTTGAAATGATTGCAATCGAGTGAGCCCTATTTTGGTTTTAATATGTGAATTGATGAATTTTACATGTTTTCATGATTTGGTCTTTGTATAATATTATTGTTTATACTAGAACTCTTATGAGTGACATGTATTGCTTTGATGACCTTAACAGAATTGAGCCCATTCTTTTTGTAAATTCATGCTCAAAGGCTTTAATATTACATCCCGTTAAATTTATGCATCTGTTACAACTATTTCCCCTATCATATTTACCTAGTTTATGTAATATTTACCTATTTAAGAACTCTCATACCCAACCAACTTTTCCATAGTATTAATATTTCTCCAGGTTTTGACCCTAGTAGTCAGGGTCAAACTCTAGTGATAAATCATTGAAAACTCCTCTCGACCAGACACAAACAATTGGCCCCAAAACAAAGCCCCCACGCCCCGACAAAACTACTACTCTTTATACTATTCAGAAACACATTGCCTATAATACTACTTGCATATCTACAAAATCCATAAGACCTAATACAAAATAATTGAAACTATGCCTATCACCAAACCGAAACGATAGAAGATCAAGGGACCTGAGAATTCACGGGTGTGGTCACCTACACAGATTGGGCCATCAAAATAGCTGCCCCCATTGGTGCTAGACGAGATGAAATCTGGATGCCCAACTTATGAGCAATGATGTCGATTTTATGATGCATTAATCGACATTCAAAATTGTGATCTTTCCAAGCCCTGAGAGGCTCCATATCCCCTTGCAACTTGGCTTCATGCTCGAACATCACTTGAGCCATCATCCCCTTCATTACCCAAAACATTGTTACATATATTTCGTACATGGAGAGTTTCCCTCGGGTTGTTCCAGGTCCTGCACCCACTCCACCAGCTTGTAAAATTCAGCACTTGGGGTCATTTCCTCAATTTCCTTCCAAATCCCTTTCTGAATCTCCTCGATATCTTATTGAGTAGATTCCAGAATGCGAGTTTTGAAAAAATGGGCTGCTTGAGCCACCCTCCTCTGCTCGCAAGAAGCATAGAGGGAAGCCTTCAAGTGCCTTCCCTTTATCTTGCCGTCCCTTCCCGAGCTTCCTCCCTTGAGGACCCATATACCTCTGCTAGCTAACACTCCTCCCACCCTTCCAGATACCTAGGTGCTCTCTTGTGACTAAAATCCCACCACCCTGAGAGAAAAAGAAACACATAGTGACCGAGAAGTGCTGGCTTCCGACCAATATAACCACTACGCTGCATTGCTTGCCATAATTTCCTCTGATAATGTCGAGGATAGGATTATCTACTTGTAAAAATATATAGATCATGAAAATATTCCCGTCTCATCAACATTCATTTCCTTGTTCAAGCGATGAGACCAAGCACTGAACCTGGACCTTCTTTCCATCAGAGCCATAAAATCAATGTTGTCGTTCATGTACCTTCCTTCTTCAACACTTATGAAAATCTTGTTGGTAGAGCTCCATTGAATTAGAAAATCCATCATCAAGCTATGATATGAGGGGATTGATAACCACTTGTCCTCCATTCGCCTTGTGGTCACCCGCATCTGGGTCTGGCAATAGATAACTTTATGTAAACCTCACTTTGATTAAAATTGTGAAAATTTCATCTCAAAATATGATAACTATACTTGAAATAATAAATATAAAGTATTTTATATCATCACTACTTCCAAGTCCTTTAAATATAAATCTCACATTAATTAAAATGATACCTTTAAATATAAATCTCACATTAATTAAAATGATAGTGGAGTAATTTTGAAATAATAAAAACATTTATATAATTAATATTTTAAAAATAAAAATAAATAATATATAAAAAAGTATCATAAATAAGAAAATAAGAGACAAAAAAAAGATTATTTTTCTATTTTTGCAATAACTTTCTCTCCCGAAATTGGAATTGGGTGCTATTGGCACCATTGGAAAGGTCTCAAGGGAGCTACAACTTTGATGTTTTGAATTTTGTATGATTCTACACCAATTTTTTGGGATGGGAGTTTTAGTATTTATGGGAGAAAATAATCTTTTGAAAGATGTTTTTTCCCAAGAAATACTGAAATGATTGTCCCGGAAAATCGGTGTAGAATCTCGCAAAACAAAAAACATGAAAGTTGTAGCTCTGGTCAAGTCCATTCCAATGGTACCAAGAGTGCTCAATTCTAATTTTGGAAGAGAAATTTATCACAAAAATAAAAAAAATTTCACTCCTCTATTATTTATGACATATGTTGTGTTAAGTAATTTCTTATTAATCTTCATTTTACATATTGTTGTAGGCACAAAAGATCCCATTTTTATCAATTAAAATGGGATCTCCACTACTATTTTTGAAGGCAATTTGGAATTCCTTTTACTCATTTTTGGGGTATTTTTTATTGTTGTCTTTGTCTTTTCTTATACCCATGCTTTGGATTGAATAAAATTTGACAAAAAAATATTTCCTTTGTGCATTTTGAAAATTGCGGAAAACTTGTTTTTTTCGAAATTACGTCCTTTCCGCAATCCGCAATCCGCAGTGCGGATTGCGGAGTCATAAATTTTTGGAAAATAAAATTTTATTTTCCGCAATCCGTAACCCACAAATGCAGATTGTGGATGTCGAGAAACCGTATTCAATAAAAAACTTTTGCTTCTGCAACCCGCAACCCACATTGCGGATTGTGGAATCCGGAAGTCATTTACATTCAATAAAATGAAAATTTCTTTTCCACAACCCACAAATTGCGGATTGCGGAATGCGGAAAACACTTTGTCATTGTGAATAAAAATTTTTCATTTCCGCAATCCGCAACCCGCATTGCGGATTGCAGAAATCATAAACCTCAATAAGCGAAAGCGAGATGTAAATACACAACCCGCAATCCACTCTTCCATTTGGGTATTTCGGATTGCGGAAACACAAAAACACGTAAAAATTCAAACTTCCACTTCCGCAATCCGCAACCCACATTATGGATTGTGGATTATGGAAACCAAAATCAAAATTACAAAAATTTGTTTCCGCATCTCCTTTTTCGCTTTACATCTTTTAATCTTAGGCGTTGATTTCCTTTGAATTCTATGATCTAGATTTATTTCACCGTTGCTTAAATCTTACAAATTTTTATCATTTTTCTACCATTTTTGAATTTGCAAATTCCACATAGGTGAATAATTTACTTTGGATATCCTACCAGTTCTCCCAATTTACATTCGTCTTCAGCTCAGGTTGGTTTCCGACACCTTTGTTATAATTTTTTCTGATAATTTAAGGTTCAAATCATTCATATTAATCGTTGTTTGCTTATTTATCATATTTATTCAAACTTTCCCCAAACATGTCAAGAAATACCCGTTCGAAAACTGCCTTAAGGGAGCTAAAAAACAAAGACCCAAACAGTGGTATTCTTTCTGATACGAGTGGCAGAGTGTTTGAAACTCTTCACCTGGATTGGTCCTATATATATTCCATCTTTGAAAACGATGACCTTTCAGAAATAAAACAAAACCAGTCCTTTTACAAGAACATTAGCCACTCCCGATTACATGCTATTGCGGTCAGGCCGACCCTTATCCTTATACCGATGCCATTCAATGGATTATAGATCGTGTTATCCCTCAGGATCGTTCTTTCAATGACAAGTCTGGGGAACAATTAACTTCCTTCCGACCTGAAGAATTTGTTAGGGCTTATGCCTTGAGACAACCCGACCAATTTCTCAATGCCAAATTCCTAGACACCACCAGAACCCAATTCAACTTTGATGAGATGCTTAAGTCTTGGATGAATAACCCGGAAAGCTTCATGCCCAAGGCTGATAAATCTTACCCTACCTCCTGGTTCAAATATCTGTTCTCCTTACTGGAATCCATGCTTTGTAGATTGTATGGGTTACTGGATTGTTATGTATTCAAGGATGAATGGGAACCCCTTGCTCATCATGTACTCACTACAGGGGAGTCCTTTAATTGGGCTCAAATCCTATCAGTGGAGATTAAGTTAGCTATTGAGAAATCCTAGAATAATTTTGCCTCGAGAAAGCCTCCATTCTTTTATTCAACATACATCATGGATATCTTCTATTCTGATTTTCAGTTTCCTTCCATGGGATGGAACTGGACCTTGTCCGCACGTCCTGTGCATATCTACTGCTCTGCATTATGGGAAGGAAATTTTATGCCTATGATATATGAGATTTTTGATAATTTTATTGGTACAATTCATTTGATGATTTTTAAGGAGAATGATCTCACTTTCTCCGAATATGCTAAGGCACTGGTCTCTACCATGGGGGATTGGTACATAGGAGAGTACTTTTCTTCTCTCAGAACTTGGGGTGACAATAATGCACATCTGTTACCTATAATTGTGCCAAACAGACTATTGTTGGAAGAGATTTCTTTTCAGACTGTCACTGATGGTGTATTTCCCAAACTCATAGGAGCCAAAAGAAGAGGGTGGCCCAAGTTCCCACTTCATCTTGGGCCTTTGACAGTTCAGAATTCAACTCATATTGGGCTACCTGGAAATAAAATTGCTGCTCTTAAGCTTGGGAAAGCTCCAAAGAGGATGAATGATCCCAAGGAATTTCTGGTTAATCATTTTGCACAGGAGCACATGTAGAATGAATATGCCCACTAGACTGAACCAGATGATTCTATCTACCAGGGTGTTTACTCTTTTGATGAATTCATGAACATAACTGCTTCTAAGGAAGATAAAAGTTTCATCTTTCAGTATCAGCAAGAGCTCAATACTAAGGTATTGAAGTACAAAAAGATGGAATTGTCACTTGATGAGAAAGTTCAGAAAGACAAGGAAAAAAAATAAGCCCAGAAAGAAAAGGCTCCATTGATGCTGACCTACCATGCTGCTGACAAGGGAAAAGCGCTTGTTGAAGACGCATCACAGCCCAAGCCTTTGGAAAATATCAATGCTCTAATTCAGTCAGCTGCTAAGATGAAAAAATAATTGGCAGCACTAACTTTAGTTGTGTAAACTCAAACTATTGCTGCCGCCGCTCCACCAAAGAAGCAAAAGGTTGAAAATCCCGTGCCCAAATTAACCATGCTTAACATAGAAGACAGTGATGAGGATGAGGAAACTATTCCCTCTAAATTTTCATGTTCTGTTTCCTTTTCTGACACTTTCCCTGAAATTATTTCTGTCACTTCAACTTCTTCTGACCCCTTGGAAGACATGAATGTTGATACCTATGTTCCTGACCTTGATTTACCAGAGGTTACCATTTCCATAGCTACAACATCCCATACATAATTAGATATCCCAATCATTTCATATTCCCTCTCATTCTCTGATATCATAACTCCTATACTCACAACAATTGAACCACTGTGAAGCCCTGTGGTGACTTCACAAGATCCAGTTATGATCCCAATTTATGTTGCACTTACATAGGATGTTGAAACCCAACTTCCCACCAAATTTGCAGATTCACTTGTCATTCCAATCTTTGTTTCTGTTACACTAAAATATTACCATCATGAAACTCAGTGTAAACATCCCTAAAGTTTCCTTGACTAATTCATTAACTTGGAAGAGATGCAAACCCTTTTATACTAGGTTTTGAGAGGTCATCGCAGGTTGTTCTAATGCAACCTGCGACGTCGCAGGTTGTCATCTTATAGACTGCAACGATGTCAGTTAATGGACTAAAATATCTTTTTCGAGCTCATTATCGAAGGTAGCTTATCTGTATCCCTATCCCCAGCATTTTGGGAAGATGGCATTCCGTTCCTAGCCTCTTGGGAGGATCCCCTATCTCTCTCCTACCATATCTCAACCTACCCTATCCACTTAGTCCTATATAAGTGAAGCTCACTCCCATCCCAAGGGGAGGAAGTCTATAGTATCTATATGCTAGTGAAATTAGCTTAGGAGATATCTCTACTCATCCCTTGAGAGATCCATCATCCCTTTGGAGGCTTTGGCATTGGCTTGATCGGAGAAGGGTTGCTACATTAAGTCATTGGTTGTAATCTTTTTATCCTATGTATTTCCCTTTTAATATAGTAATATAAGTGCTTTCCACCAAATCGCATTGTGTTAATAATATATTGTGTAGTTTGCTTACTTAGATCTATTGTTGTGTAGGTGCATTTTACTACTTGTTTTGTTGTGTTGTCTTTACAGGTTTTGCAGCTGAGATCTGAAGACCATCAAGCTGGGAGCAACATTCAAGGAGAAAAGATCAACGATCTAAAAGGTAAAGCATCTAGTTCCTTGATCTCTAAATAGATCTAGGAGAGTTATTTATATCCTATCTCTATTTGTTCTAGACTCACATTGAGCTAGGGAGATCAAGCCTCGAGTCCGCTCTTGGTAGATTGTCCATCAAAAAAATCTGGCGACCATACCAGGGAATACATTGTGTGTAGTTTTCAATTTGAATTCCATTTTCAGTTGATTTCTTTTGCAAGCCATCTTTTTTGTCTCCTAAGTCTTTTTCACCATCAGATATTCACTTAGAAGAGTCTATAGTCCTCCTATGAGTCTGTACTTACTATTTTCAACCCATTTTATTACTCATTGTTTGGAGATTTGTTCATTCTTGAACTTGGATCTCGCTCGTCGCACCTGGGCAGTGCAACCAGAGCATTGATTTGACCTCTGTTCTCTATCTGTTTGGCCTGTCATCGCAACCCATCCACTGGTGTTCTGCAACATCATTGAAATTCTTGCACTAGTGACCTGCGACGGTTGCTCTGTGTATAAACACAGACTACATCGGTCTGTCAAAATTGACATATGGGCATCCCCCTCCATTTTTTGATTTGATTTTTGGTTTGGTGTGCAAACCTCTCTCTGCTGCAAGATCCAGTCAGAGACCCTTTTGATCAGTATGTTGAAAGTGTTTGGTTTTTTTGTGTGGGTTGTATTGGGCCTCATTTCTTGACAAGCTTAAGCTTGGTAGTGGTGGACACTTTGGTTTCCCCATGTTCATCCACTTAGCCTTGTCATCACCCCTCTCCTTGCCTGATCTGATCCTTGCATTGGATCTGATCCCAAACTCCTTTTTTCACTTATCATTTAGATTTGTTTACTTTCAGTTGTTTAATTGAGTGTTTTTGAAGTGTTTTCAGTCCAATTGAGTGCTTGTCATTTTCTGAGAATTTCCTAAGTGTTTAGAGTAGTGCAAATCAACTTTATTTTCAGTTATCCATGCTTAGAAATATCATTTTTATCAAGTTATTATCTTGGCATATCATTGGAAAATTGAAGGTGCATCATTTTTACTGATTTTTCAAGTGCATTTGGAAATTGTAGTAAGATCTGCTTCATGCATTGGAAATTTATTAATCTTTTGCAAAAGTTTGAGAAGAGTTAATCATTTGTGCTTTTCGGGAATTATGAAGCCTTCATTTTCTTGAAAAATTCAAATCAGATCAAGTTTTTACAAAATTAATTCCATGTTTGAAGAAATTGTATGCATTCTTGATTTTTTATGCTTTTAAGTCATTGTAGTGAAATTGAAAAGTTAGAGTGCTCTAGATAGGAAATTTCTCTCTTTTCATCTCTTAAAATTTTGATTTGAAAAGACAAAAGAAAATGTTTGGATTTGGTTTTCATGCTTGTTGATTTTTTTAGTTTTGCTTAAAAGACGGAAATAACGAAAAAGAGTATTTTTTATCGAATTTGGTAGATTTTGGGATTGTGTTGCATTGTGTTGCTTTGGTCAAATCATTTGGAAAGAAATTTCTCCTTCCCATACATAGATTTCATCAAAAGAAAAGTACATTTTTTGCATGTATTTAGGGTTTGCATTATGTTTACGATTATGTACTCACCTCATGCATTCACCTAACCGTCCAGATAAAATTAACGGTAGAACTAGGGTAAAATTTTTAGTAACTTGTGTGTTAAGTTAGAGATGTGTTCCGACGTCGTAAAATGTGGTAGTTTTCGTTACTTGCCAGCACTGTATTCTGAGGGTATTGTAGTCTTCCACGTACTTATTGGTATATTGAAGCTCTTTCACATACCAACCAGGTATATCGAAGCTCTTTCATGTACCCACCAAGTACTTTGTGTGCTTGGCATATATCGAAAGGTGTTTCACGTACTTGGCATATATAGAAAGGTGTTTCACGTACTTGGTAGTATATAGAAAGGTCTTGTGTTGTACGGTTGTGCATTAGAGAGCACCACTACGGATTTGAGCTCCCACATACTTTGAGTATATTGGGAGACATCATTAGGATTCCTGAAACCAGCTGAGTTAACCTTTTGGCTATCTTGGCAGAGCAATACACCGAGAATAGCACTCGAGGAGATTACTGTGCATGTACCATCTAGGTAATCGGGTATTTAGGAAAGGGTATGGTCCCAATCCTCCTTGTTGCATTTTATTGTTGGACCCTGCGGTATATAGCGATTTGCGAAGCCTTGACAATCCTGTGAGGTTCCATACTTTTGAATCCACTCCCATCACATAAGTTTGCTTGTTGCCTTAGTTTGTGTAGGATGTTTTCTGGATTGCTTTTATTTTTTTTAGCTTGCCCTAGGAGAAACTGTTGTTTCAGTCACTCTGGCTAACTTTCCTTGGAGAAGGTCCTATAGGATTTAGAACTTACCACTCGAATATCCCCTTAACCAAGAGGTAATTTCGAGGGTAAGGATGGACCCACAAGCCACGGTCGTGTCATCCGAAGTAGAAAAAACTACTTTGAATGTTGGAGCACATATGTTTCCTCCATATTCACCTTCCTCCCACCCCCCGTAGGGTGAAGAGGCACAAACTTCTACTCCACAAGACTTACCTCTCGTTTTTCCGGGAGAGCCTGGAATGTTGGAATGGATACATCCACCCTAGGACGACCCTGCAACAGCTGTTGGTCCAATAGCAAGTTATTGGACATCATCTCTAGGCCACATATTGGCCCATTTTGCCATTGCATCCCCACCTAGTTGGCCTACTCCTGAAGAACTCTTTGGACCCCTTCATGATCGCTTGGATCGATTACGTGTTAGGGGTGATGAAATTCGAAGACAAAGTCTTTCACGAAGAGTAGAAGACCCATCATCACATTCTTACCAACCACTCCCAAGTCATGTTTTATCTTATGATTCACCGGAATCATCCATGCTACACGTGACCACTTCTGAGTCTAGTCAACCCTCAAATCCTGCACATCTACACCCTAGACAGGAGTCTAGTTCTATACCTCCATTGACCCAACTTGTTGAAGGACAACAGTCCAACACACTTGTTACTACCACGGTTACATTACCCATTCCTTCCCCACCTCCAAACTTGTGGGGAGGATACTATTTACCTCCTACCTTCCTTACCGGTAATGTTAATCCTATGGTAGATAATCAACAACCCGTGATGGGTCAACCTTTACTTAGTGGTCAGCAAGTTGTTGCTGGGGGGAAATCCCCGTCTCTTAACCATAACATTGCAAGAGGAATTCCCATTGGTCCTTCCGTTGGAAATTCCTTACCTCCCGGACCTTCCACTACGGGATTATCCCATGTCGGGGGACCGTCCAATGTAATTCAACCACCACTGAGTCAAGCGTATCTAGGTGATCTTAACCCTGTGTTGAGACAACTCAATCCCGGAAACGCACTCTACAGGGTACCCTACCCCAGAAATCCATAAAATCTATGGGGGCAGCAAAATGTTTTACAACATGGACCCCCACCTACAGTCCCTCAAGTACCTCCACCCCCGTTTGGTCCACCTCCACCTCCCATTGGATGCAGCGAGGCCCCACACAACTTTAGAGGAGGCGTACCCTTACCTTTTGGTGGAGGACCACCTCATTTCGGCTATCATGGCCCACCCCCTTCAGGCGGAGGCGGAGACGCTCCTCCTTCAGGTGGAGGTGGAGGACCACCCACCCCACCCCTCAGTGGCGGCGGACCTCCACCTCATGGTGGAGGACCATCCCATCCTGGTGGTGGTGGTGGAGGACCATCCCATCCTGGTGGTGGTGGCGGAGAATCATCCCATCCTGGTGGTGGTGGTGGTGGACAATCCCATCCTGGTGGTGGTGGTGGAGGACCATCCCATCCTGGTGGTGGTGGTGGTGGAGGACCACCCTACTACAGTGGAGGTGGCAGAGGAGGCCCTTACCCATCCGATGGTGGTGGTGGGCCACCACCCCCTCCCGGTGGAGGCAGTGGAGGCGCACCCTATTCTGACGGTGGCGGTGGACCGCCACCTCCTCCCGGTGAAGGCAGTGGAGGCCCATCCTATCCTGGTGGCAGTGGCAGACCCTCACCATTTAGAGGCGGCCCAGCCCCTCCTGGCAGCGGAGGCGGGCCCCCACCTTATGGTAATGGGCCACCTTGTTATGGTAATGGACCACCTTTTTATGTTGGTGGACCTACATACAGTCTAGGGGGAACACCTCCTTATGGTCAGTCTCCTCCAGGAACACCTTACAATCAGTTGATTCAAGGTCCTACCGGTCCATACATGCCTTATCAGTACTATTAGTACCCCCAGCTAAACCAATAGCTGCCCTTTTTGGCTACTTTGGACTTACCCGACTTGTATCGTCTGACGAATGATCCTATTTTCCATGGGCATAACTGGCCACCCATTCCGGTTAAGTTACCATCATATATCCCCAAATTTGATGGAAAACCTGGTGAGGATCCTAAAAATCATGTGATGACCTACCATTTATGGTGTTTATCCAACTCCTTGATGGACGACTCGATCCGTCTTAAGTTATTTCAACGGACTCTCACCGGCCCAGCTGCCAAGTGGTACATTGATTTACCACCCAATTCTTTTCCCAATTTTTGATATCTTGCTATGTCATTTTTGACCCACTTCCAGCTACCCATTCGCTATGAGACTGGTATGGACTTATTGACCTCCCTTTTCTAGAACATTGCCACTCACATTTCCAATCATATTCAGAATGGAGGCGAATATGACGTCTTATTAAGGCTCATATTCCAGACCAAGTCTTAGCTGACTCGTTTACAAATTCACTTTTACCCGTCGTAGCTCGAGACATAGCTATGGGAGGAGCTGTCACTGAGGAACATGCTATTGCCTGTGCCCATTACTTAGACTTGGTCTATGCTCAATCCAACACATTGTATGAAATTGTTTATGACACACCTCGCCCTACGTACGATCCCGCGAAACCACCCAAGGGACCACAAGCTGATGGCATCATTGGTTCCCTTGCCTCCCAACCTTCTATTCAAACTGGTGGCTCATCGAACCCCCAAGGTTCTTCCCCATCACCACCACAGGATGGAAACAACACCACCAAGTCCACCACTCCTGCTTCCATCGAAGAGGTGAATTCTATGCAATCAGCTTCATCTCCAAAATCCAGTGGTAAGAAGAAGAATAAGGGAAAACCTAAGAAATCTTCTAATCAACAGGAGCCCAAACCCACTTAGGAAGACGCCAAACATAAGAGGAAGTTAAATTATCCTTGTTTGTTGTGCGGTGGAGACCATTTCTCAAAAGAATGTCCCCACCAAGACGAAGTCCAGAAGTTTCTTAAGGGAAACTCTACTACCGCGGTTCTCAACGATCCCTTCCCCACTCAAAACCAACAACTAATCACACACACCTCTCCTTCCCAAGGAGAAGCATCCTCCACCACACATGTTCTCATGATGCGTAGTGAGACTGTCAACTTGAACACCCATTCTTGTTCGTATGAATCTATCCCGGCAAAGCAACATGTTGGAAGTAATACTGAAAAAGATTCCACTTCGATTCCCGATGTCACCGTATTGTCCGCTTCTCTCACCATATAGAAGTCCTATTTCGAGTCAGTGTTGTGTCTTCCCAAGAGCACAATTAGAAAATCTGTTTTCAATCCCAATGCTCAGGCCACTCAGAACTAGAACATTGTAGAGGACCTGGCACAAGCTCCTTGTGCTATGTCGACGCTCGAGGTCCAGCAAAACTGTCCTAACCAGCGCAAGACTCTCCTCATTTCCATTGACGCGGTTGATCTAGATTCTTCAAATACCATCATGTCTGGGCTGGAATACTTCAAACTGAGGCTTTCCCATCAGTTGGCATTTCAGGTTGCCACAAACATTATTTGGAAGACAATCCATCGTACCATCTTGGACGAAGGTGCCTCTACTTTAGTCATGTCGATCTCATGCTGGAGAGCCATTGGCTCTTCTAATTTGAACCGTTCTCCTATCACCTTGAAAGAATTTGACAGACATGGCTTTCAACCTCATGGGTTGTTACAAGCTTTAGCAGTTGAGTTGGGGGGCAAGACCACAACCATTAACATGGAAGTGTCGCTTCCCCGTTAGATTACAACATTCTGCTTGGTCATAATTGGTTTTACGCCATGACTGTGGTCGCATCATCTGTCTTCCGCATAGTACAATTCCCTCATCAAGGCCAAATTGTTACTGTTGACCAACTAGATTTATGCACAGTTGACACCGCTAATCATCCAGGTGATAATGTTCCATTACTTGGACAATCTTCACATCTGTATGAGAGCGTGGGGGGGCCTCATCAAGGAATCATCCCTTATGGGAATTTTTCCTACTTCGAATCCCCCAAATCATGTTTCCATGGTGAACATGAT
The DNA here is from genome assembly GCA_027924585.1 of Larix kaempferi. Lineage (NCBI taxonomy): Eukaryota > Viridiplantae > Streptophyta > Pinopsida > Pinales > Pinaceae > Larix > Larix kaempferi. Next base: position 30,160,730 of record BSBM01000217.1, read on the forward strand.
CTCCTCGCGGATTTCATCTATCCCCAATTCCACTAATTCATGGCTTGTACCTGAAAAAGCCACCACACACCTGATTGGAGACCCTATGCCTCTTTCACTCGCCAAAATTACATACAAGGCTATCCAGTTAGCTCTGGAGGACCACTTAGTTGTGGCCTCCACCTCTTGTTCTCTACAGTGGACATCATCCCTACCCGATCCTCTGCTACAGACTTTTCATTCTGACGAGTCCATTATGGAAATCATGAGTGCGGATGATCCTCCGTGGGAAGACCTCCATCATATTTCATCTTTCCTTCCTTCCTTCATTGGATACTATGGAGAGTATCATTAGCACCATCTTTACACTATATGTCTACCCTTGCTCTTAGTCCTCAATACTCACTTGTCAAATAGACTCTGAAGGAAACTTGTCCAACATTGATCCTACCATTTCGGTCGACATATCGGTTACACCTGGTGTAGTGGAACACATTCGTTTAGGCCAGAAGTGTTCCTTTGAAGAAATCACAACGTTTATGACCTTGTTCAAGCAATTTCGAGATGTGTTTGCTTGGACTTACAAGGATATTCTCGAGATAGAGCCCGCTATTTTTCGACACATGATTCAAACCAATCCTGACGCTAAACCAGTCCTACGAAAGTTGCGACCAATGCACGCCAAAATACTGCGACAATCAAGGCAGAGATTGAAAAGCTCTTGAAAGCTGGTTTTATTTACCCTGTCCCGTTGACAGAATGGGTTTCAAACATCATCCCTGTAGCTAAAAAATAGGGTACCACTTGTGTCTATGTCGATTATCGAGATCTCAACAATGCTTGTCCCAAGGACAATTACCCGACTCCCTTTATCGACCACATCATTAATAATTGTGCGGTAAGCGTCATCTTTTCATTCATGGATGGCTTTTCCGGCTACAACCAAATTGAGATCCACCCGGATTATCAGCACAAGACAACTTTCATCTTCCCTTGGGGTACGTTTGGTTATTGCAAACTCCCTTTTGGTCTTAAAAATGCTGGTGCCACATTCCAGCGGGCCATGTCGTACGCCTTTCACAACGTGAAGGACTTTGTGGAACCTTACTTAGACGATCTACCTGCCCATTTACGGTAGTGTGAGTACCACATTGACCATCTTACGGTGGTTTTCCTCAGATGCAGGCGGTATAACATCCTCCTGAACCCTCACAATTGCATCTTCTGATTCGAGTCTGGACGCCTCCTTGGTTTCATAGTCTTGAAAGAGGGGATCCACATTGATCCCCTGAAGGTGGCAGCCATCATCGCTCTCCCACCTCCCACTGACATAACGAAACTTCAAATTTTTCAAGGGAATGCAACTTATTTAAGGCGTTTCATCTGTAATTTTGCTCAAAAGACATAGGGCTACATGAGATTGATGAAGAAGGATGTCCCATTCATATGGGATGACCAAACTCAACAATCTTTTGAAAGCTTAAAACATGCTATCACACATGCCCTTGTGCTCCAGCCGCCCAATTACTACAAGGATTATATCCTTTATCTTGCTACTTTTTCCAACACGATCGCCATCATCTTGATCCAAGAAGACAACAATTCCTAGGAGCATATAATATACTACACAAGTAAGGGTCTCATTGATGTCGAAACCCGTTATTCACATGTCGAGAAACTCGCTCTCGCGACAGTCATTGTTCAAAAGTTTCGACATTACATCTTGCTTCACACCACCACCATCATTTTTGATTCAAACCCCATGTACCATGTTTTGACATGTCAGGTGCTTGGGGGCAAGTATTCATGCTGGATCGTGATACCGCAAGAATTTGATCTCCTGTTTGAAAAGGCTAAGTCGAAAAAGTCTTTGGTGTTTGCTGAGCTGATCTGTGATCTTCCCCGGGCTGATGTCGATTTTGAGCCCAATGATTCTCTTTCTGATGAATCTTTGTTCCTCATCAGCACGTCTGATCCATGGTATGGAGATTTTACTTTATATCTTCTGACCCAATGTTTCATCCCTCAACTCTCGCGGAATGACCGCTGTCGAATCCGCCACCATGCAAAGTATTATCTAATAATTAGTGATACTTTGTATCGTCATGGTATCGATTCTAGTCTTCAACATTGTCTCACTCATGAAGAGGCTGAACACGTTCTAAATGACTGTCATGTTGGGGCGTGTGGTGGTCATCTCTCTGGGATGGCTATAGCCTATAAGATACTTTGCGTAGGATATTTTTGGTCATCTATCTTTAAAGATTGTATCGAGGCCGTCAAAAAATGTCCTCCATGTCAGCACTTCCAAACTAAGAAGTGCACCCACCCTGCCCCGTTACATCCAGTTATTTCCATTGGCCCCTTCGCTAAATGGGGCATCGAATTCATGCACTGTAAGCCTACCTCGACCGGGGGGCATGGTTACGTCATAGTAGCCGTGGATTACTTCACAAAGTGGGTCGAGGCTATGCCTACATACACGTACGATGACAAAAATGCCGCACCATTCATGATTAATAATGTTATAGCGCGGTTTGGAGTTCCTCAAGCTATAGTTACCGACCATGGTTCTCATTTCATGAACCACATGGTTGACGAGTTGAGCACTAGATTGGGTTTTCGCCATGAAAACTCAATACTATACTACCCACGGTCCAATGGAGAAGTAGAGGCCATCAACAATGTCTTGAAAATCATGATCCAACGCATGGTGGGTACGCACAAGTCTAATTGGCATAAAATGCTCTTCTCCTCGCTATGGGCTTACCGAAATTCCGTTAAGACCACCACTGTATTTACTCCTTTCTAATTAGTTTATGGATTGGAGCCTGTCCTACCAATTGAGTGCGAGATTCCATCCCTCAAACTCAAAGTTGAACTCCTCCCCAACACTACTGCTAAGGAAGAACGCCTCCTATGCCTAGCTAAACTCGATGAGACTCATCGCGATGCCACTCTTTCCAACGAGGCTCATAAGAAACGCATCAAGGCGCAGTACGACAAGTCGGTAGAACCTCGCGCCTATAGCGAGGGTGATTTGGTCCTTAGATACGACCAAAGACATGATAAGATGGGGGCAGGAAAGTTTGAGTCCATGTGGCATGGACCCTACATAGTGAAACACGTCTTAGAGAAGGGAGCTTACGGGCTTGAAGACTATGACGAGATATATTTAGGTGAACCCTGCAATGGGATTTACCTGAAGAGGTACTATGCCTGAGTCTTTCATGCATAAGTACTTTGTATATACTGTACATGTTTTTTGTGTGGTGTGACGCTTTGATTTTTTGCGTGCTTAGGTCTTGTTTCATTACTTATACAATGTTCTATCTGCGTGTGTAGAGGGCAACTTGCTACGGATTCGTGGACAGCGCCTGTCGGCATACCCATAACCTTGCTTTGGTAACCTAGGTGATCTATCTCCCACTAGAGATCTTATCATCTCAGGGGGAATGTGTCTAGGTTTTGCAACCAACAATGCTGCAGAATATCAGGCAGTCATTGGAACCCTAACCGATGTTATTTATTTGGGTATGGACCACATTGTCATCCATTTGGATTCTCAACTAGTGGTCTCTCATCTTAACCGGGTGTACACCATCCGCAATCCTACCCTACTCCGTCTCTATAGGCGAGTTCATCTTCTGGAAAGGTCCTTCGAATCCATTCCGTACCTACACATTCCATGAGACGTGAACACAGTTGCCGACTCCATGGCCAACTTCATCTTAGATTGGTACATTGCACACACACGAGTATATTCATGAACTGTAAAAGTAGACAGAACATGTAAATAACTCATTGTATAACCAAACACATAAACAAGATCACATCATTCATCCATTAAAACAAAAATGTATAAAGTCGCCAAAATTTCTGTATATATATAATCAAGATAACGTAGTGCCGATACAAAAATCTAAAGCATGATGGCTTTTAGTGAGTCTATACAAAAATATGAAGCCTGACAGATTTCAGTAGTACAAAATCTGAGGCTCACATAGCTCTCAGTACATACATAATAACATCATAAGGCCTGACGCTAGGCCTGTGCACCCCTAGGTCTCGTGGGCCTCGCTTGCTGCACGTGGAAGCAGTCAACTACCCTCGCTGCCTTGCGGAGTAGTGTACCAAAACACAGTCACACCAACTATGTACCTCTGCATGGGCCTCGAGAACTCATGTATTGCTGCATCTGGAATGTCCAATGTCAAACTCGTAAGGTTCTCATAGACGTCATCCATCTCCACAATGGAATCGTGCATGGCTGGGGCTATTGGTGGTGCCTCTCCTCTCCTCACTAGTAGTGAGACTCCCACTGGCCGTGAAGGGCCCACATCTGCACACACATGTTATTAAATCATTAGCACTACCCAAAAAAAATTATAAATACACAAAATGAAAATTACAAGGGTCATTGTTCTTACCGATGTCTCCCCACTCTGCTCCCTCGGGCAGTACGAGGTCTGGGTCCTCCCTGAAGTCTATACCACTATACAGATAGTCCTCAATCATGAGTAACTGGCTTTCCATCTAGGTGAAGAATTCATAACCGTACCCGATGATTGGGCCCCTGCCACCATGGAAGGACATCACCTCCGTCCATCAGGTCATGTGTGGATCCTTGGGATCCCTGTCATCCAAAGTCACCTGCAGGTGCAAGAGGGGAACCCACTCCAACAAGAATGAGATCACTATCGATCCATACCCAAACTTCTTGAGCTCTCCATGCCGACACTTGGTTAGCTGAGCTCAAAGGTTGGTGAGGAGTCCCTCACACCAGTTGAATACCTTCAAAGACATGCAGTCCTCCGCATACAACATCTGGGACCTAGTAGCTATATGAGCTGCTTGGTTCCTTGCTATCCTCACTATGGTGAAAAGTATACCACACAATGGACGATCTCGCACCTCTTTGATGGGAATCTTCCCACTAGAGGCAAGGGCATGTGGAGTACAATGCTGGACACTTAAGTCATCCATCGTTCGGTCACTCCCTTGTGATCCGGTAAGAGCCACATTATCTCCCCTCCGGGACAATCCTGTCAAGAAGTAGATGTCCTAGACATCTATAGTTAGTATGTGCTCTTCGATCATGAAGTACTATTCTGTTGCATCCTAGCTCCGGATCATGTGCTCCAGTAGTAGGACTTGGGCCCTCATGCCCTGGACCTGGAAGAACTTCAACAGTCCAAAGTTTCGTAATGCCTCCACACATAATTTGTCATTTGCTTCTTGCACATCATCCACCTCATGTTCTCGCTCGTGCCACTATAAAACCATGTTGGCGGCCACAAACTTGTCAATAGGAGCATTTAAACACCATTAGAGCTCACTCAAGCCATTAAAACGTTTTCTCTTTGGCTAGGTTTTGAGTTGTATATGGATGTTTTTACCGTCGCACCCCGTCTTCGCAGATAGGGAGACATCGTCGCAAGCCGCATTTGCGATGACCTAGGTTCGTCACAGTTCCCGTAAGGGAGACATGCGACAACCTGAGGGCGCACAAACTCCCCACAAATCAACTAAAAACCCTAAAAAATGAACAAAAATTGAAATTCTAAACCACTATAAATATGTTGGCTAAGATTTAGGGTTACCTGCTCCAAATGGATCGTGAAACGATTTCTCATAGCTCCGACAATTGGCAAATGAAGTTCTGCTCCAAATGGCACTTTCTTCTCCCCGATTTGGAAAATAAACAATGGTAACTATATTTGGTCATTTTTTCTATTTTATAAACAAAAAGGGAATATTCTTTTTCAAATTTATATGCTCTTTGGGTTATTTGCTATAATTTGGATCATTTTTATTGCATTTGAATGCCTGGTTGACTGTTTGACCTAGTTTTCAAGTATGCAGGAGACATTAAGTGTTCCATTTGCGCCGTTTTCACATTGTAGTGATCATCTCAAGTATGAACAACCCCTTGAATATTTTGTTGCTATTTTTCATCCGTTAGATTTTAATTATTTAATGATGACGAGCTTAGTCTTTGTTCTTTATTGTGCTCTTAAAACCATGAGAATAAGTCACCAAGTTCTGATTTATCACTTTTTCAGGCTCGTTAAACTCCTATGGAAAAGGAACCCCCCAGAGTCTATCTTTAAGATCTTTTCGGGCTCTCGAAATACGAAAAGATTGCCAAGCGAATTTGTCACATTCATGCTTGTTAAAGAATTTGAATGGTCATCTCCCTGGTGATAGTTTACTCCTTTTTCGGACCAAGGGGCACTATTTACGAAAAAGGGAATACTCTAGCCAATCATGACTGGAAGAGTCCTCTCCCGCGTTGTTTTACCCTTTTTTGGGCGATGAGGCTAAATTTATGAAAAAGTACCATTGGAGTCTTCTTTAGTTCTTTTCAGACTCTCTAAACATGAAATGAGGACCGAATTTACCTTCTATGGACTCGTTAAACTCTAAAATTGAAGGGCCCATCATGGGACGAACCCCTCCTCTCCTAGGTTCGAAAAATATTTGGGATTGGACTCATCTATGAGATGCGATATACCGAGCATCTGGTTACCCTCATCAAGTTCGTTAAAAACACATGAGGCACTCATAATTCATGATGGGGAAAAATGAAAGCTTTTATGTTACACTCTTTATCTATGGCAGTACCTAGTCGTTCTTGAACATGGCACTCATTTGCATTTGCATAATGCACTTGGATCATCTGTTTGTCCTCAAGTTTTGCCTAAATCTTGAGTCTCGGTACTCTTTTGGGTCATCTAAAGAATACTTCCACCATTAGTTGCATTAGGATTCGATGTCGTACTCGTCATGTCAATACTGCCAAGTCATGCCATGCCCATGTTCAAGAATACTTTCACCGCTCATTATATGTAGTCAGTATTCCTTCCACCATGTCGATCTATTCTGAGTCAGTCTTGTATGTTACTGTACCATCCGATCTACTCCAAAAATCTATTGTCGTGTTTCGTGTTGATGATGGGGGATTCATCATGGCCCTCCTTCGACGGACTCATCCTTGTCGAATTCAAATCATTATCCGAGGATTGAATCTAGAAACCAATCTAGTACCTTGGGCCTGCATGCCTCGATGGCAGGTTACCTCGCTTTCAACATGAGTTTACATCATGGACTCTTGATTGAAATATTTCGTTAAGCGTTCGACTTCAACTCATTTATTCACGCTTGACGATATGTACTGTGATACCTTGGGAATTATTGACATTAATGGTGATTTCCCTCGTGCTTGTTAATTGTATACATCAATGACCATTAATCAATTGGTTTCTACCATGTTCGACATCAAGAAATTTTTAATCACGTGGATAGATTCGTATCATTGCAAGTTCGGCTTGAAGACCCTGGGGAGTCATGTTTTACCCAGGTTGCGATGGAGATTGTTTTGAGTCATATTACATGGATCCACATTTGTATTGGTCGTGGCTGTGTTATCATCTCATCATGGATCTACACTTGTGTCTAGTAGCCATGATTGTGTTCATTCGGTCATTACTATCATGGATCTGCAATGTATTGGTCGTCAGCCATGTTGTACATCATATGAGACTGTGTAGTCATAGTCAGTTGTACTGCAACAGTGTCCTTTGTCCGACGAGCCATTTCCATTCCTTCTGTCAAAGCATTTCACCTATCCAGTTTCAAACAGCTTCATGCTTTGGGGGGAATTCTATTACACCTAAAATATTACCATCATGAGACTTAGTGTAAACATCCCTAAAGTTTTCTTTAATAGGTCATTAAATTGGAAGAGATGCAAACCCTTTTATACTAGGTTTTGAGAGGTCGTCGCAGGTTTTCCTAATGCAACTTGTGACATCGCATGTTGTCCTCTTACAGACTGCGATGATGTCAGTTAATGGACTAAAATAGCTTCTTCGAGCTCATTCTCGAAGGAAATTGATGTGTATCCCTATCCCTAGCCTTTGGGAAGCTGTCATTCGGTTCCTAGCCTCTTGGGAGGATCCCCTATCTCTCTCCTACCATATCTCAAACTACCCTATCCACTTAGTCCTATATAAGTGAAGCTCACTCCCATCCCAAGGGAAGGAAGTTTATAGTATCTATACGCTGTTGAAATTAGCTTAGGAGAGATATCTACTCATCCCTTTAGAGATCCATCATCCCTTTGGATGCTTTGGCATTGGCTTGATCGGAGAAGGGTTTCTACATTAAGTTGTTGGTTGTAATCTCTTTATCCTATGTTTTTCCCTTTTAATATAGTAATATAAGTGCTTTCCACCAAATCTCATTGTGGTAATTATATTGTGTATAGTTTGATTACTTAACTGCTTACTTAGATCTATTGTTGTGTAGGTGCATTTTACTACTTGTTTTGTTGTGTTGTCCTGATAGGTTTTGCAACTGAGATCTGAAGACCATCAAGCTGGGAGCAGCATTCAAGGAGAAAATATCAACGATCTGAAAGGTAAAGCATCTAGTTCCTTGATCTCTAATTAGATCTTGGAGAGTTATTTATATTCTGTTTCTATTTTTCTATACTCACGTTGAGTTAGGGAGATCAGGCCTCAAGTCCGCTCTTGGTAGATTGTCCGTGAAACAGTTTCACTTCCAGAACCACCTGTCTTTCCAATCTGTAACAAATAAAATATTAAAATAATATGAATAATATATATAATAAAATAAAACATAATGTTAATTATATTAACTAAGAGACATAACCCTTGGTGAGTAGTCACCATATAAGCCATATATATATGTGGCTACATCCTCATTGTAAAATCATCATTTTTTTAATCGTATTAATTTATATTCGACTATTTGACCATTTATGGATCCTTTGTATTATTTACATTGGTTATTTGTATAAGAAATTATTTTATCGTTTCATTTGGTATCAGAGCTTTGCCCGTTCCAGGCTTGTAGCCACCATTTTTTGGACCTTGTCCAAAAACCAGGCTCTTGGCCCAAAGAAGTAAAAAAAAAAGAAAGAAAGAAAGAAAGAAAAAGGCAAAAGTAAAAGAAAAGAAAAAAAAGAGAAGAAGAAAAAAGAAGAAGTAAAATAAGTAAAAAGAAAAGATAATATAGAAAGAAAAACAAAGAAGTCAAAGAAGTAAAAAAAAAAAGAAAAAGTAAAAACAAGAAGTAAAAGAAGAAGTAAAAAGAATAGAGAATATAGAAAGAAAAAGAAAAGAAAAAAACCAAGAAGTAAAAAAAAAAAGAAAAAGTAAAAAAAAAAAGGATAAGTAAAATAAGTAAAAAGAAATGAAAAAGTAAAAACAAAGAAGTACGTGGTTTCTTAAAAAGAGTATATGGTTTATTTTTCAACTATATTGGAAGCATTTGTGAAAATAATATACTCAAAAGTTATAAACGAGAATTGGACTTGGGTGGGGAAGGTAACATTCATTCCTCCCAACCATACAATCCACACCATTTTTATTATCCTTCAACTCCATAAACAATTATTATATTATTATTATCATTAATAATAGTTATTATATTATATTTATTAATAATATTATAATTATTAAATTTTAATAATAATAATTATTATTTGGAAAAAAAGAAAAAATAGTCTCAAGGTGACAAAAGAGGAAGATTCCAGAAGACCTACTCAAAGGTAGTCGTTGACATACTAAAACTTGAAGGGATTATTCAAAGAAATCCTATTAGCATCGCTATTTTCCCAACCATTGAGGAAAATCACATTAGCATCACCTTGACAAATCAATTATTCGTCCCAAAACTAAGTATAATTGAAAAGAAAGATAAATGGGGTGAGAAGCAATATGCAATTAGGGACTTACAACTGGAAATTGATGAATATAATTTCACATCCCAATTCAATGTTACGTCTATTTATCTAAATGAAGTTGAAATCATTCTCGACTTATCTTGGATGGAAAAATTAGAGACAATTATCGTAAATATGAAGCAAAAGTTTTTAATGTTTTCATATAAGAAGACGCAAGTCACACTATAGGATGTTAGAATGAAGTTAGATTCAAAAGTCGTGGCATCTAAAGACTTCAAGGATATCTCCATGGTCATTTCGCAAGAAAATCAAAAGATGTAGTCAGAATTCGACAAAATCGTCACAGATAAAGAAGAAGAGATCTCTTGTTTAAGAGATCATAATCAGAAATTGCTTCTTCAAATAAAAAAGATGAAGGATAAAGCACAATGGAATCAAAAGCTAGAAGAGGAGAATCAAGATCTCCAGAAGAAACTATTAGAAAACATTGACGAAAATGGTCACCTCAAGAAGCACAAACAATATCTAATGGATCAAATTCAAAAGCTTAAAGATGATAAGAAAGTGCAAGAAGAAATGACCCGAAATATTAAAAAAGAAAAAGACTCGTTAGACAATAAGTTGGAGCAAATTCAAAAGAGGACATCAAAGCCCTTAGACTCAAAAATCTACATTGAGAAAAAAGAAGCCAATACAAATTCAGTCCTCCTCACAGTTCATAAAGAAGACAATCTGGTAAAACAAAAACAACAATAACTCCCTTTTGACACCCCAACCATATAAACCAGTGTCCTAAAAAGTGGGAGTTGTCGAAAGATAATGGTACTAATGTGCTCAAAGCTCTTGACGATAGATCAATAGAGAATCCCAACAGTCAACAACAAATAAATTTTGGATGGATTGATCTATCAACCTATCGGAAGTTATGCTTTACACTTAGAATTTCGTATTGACATGTTTTGTCAACTACGATATCACAAGGAACGATGTGACAACATTATAAGGCTTTGAGGACAAAGCCTTTATAAGAGAGAGGCAATGTAACAAATAAAATATTAAAATAATATGAATACTATATATAATAATATAAATAATAAAATAAAACATAATGTTAATTATATTAACTAAGAGACAAAACCCTTGGTGAGTAGTCACCATATAAGCCCTATATATATGCGGCAACATCCTCATTGTAAAATCATCATTTTTTTTATCCTATCAATTTATATTCGACTATTTGACCATTTATGGATCCTTTGTATTATTTACATTGGTTATTTGTATAAGAAATGATTTTATCGTTTCACAATCTTTGTTTCATTCCCATAGGTCATCTCTCCGACTTCCACTTACTTTTCCTTACCATCAGTTTCCAATATCATTTCACTCTCCATCTCCACCACCCAAATCAATATTCCAATCCCAACTTCTGTTGTTTCCTTTACTCCACCTTTAGTTTCAACTTCTGGTATATCAACATCAACAGTGTACATAGTGGTAGACTTTGGGGAGGATGCTGTAGTTTCTTTGAGAGAATACTTCTACAACAAATCTGAGAAGGCTGTGGTAAAAAGAGGAGCTAAGAGACAAAAAGGTGGGACTGTTATGCAGGGCCCTGTCCCAACCAGGTTATATGGTAGAAAAATTCTACCGATGCCCAACAAGAAGCACTGGAAACTACAACAGCAATGAAAGCCTTTGCAGGGTCTAATTATGATTCAGTCACCACTTTAAATCAAGAAATTGAGGCTAGGAAAGAAGAATTGCAGAATCTCAAGCAAGAGCAGTCTGAAGCCAAGGAACAACATGAATCTCAACTTCAAGAGTTGAGAAATGAGCATGACAATCAGTTGAGAGACCTGTAGGCACAAAATGAATCTCTCCAGCAACAACTACAACAAGCACAACTGCTGAACATTCACTATGCTGAGAATATCACATTACTTGAGCAACAATTGAAGGATTCAGTGACTAAGGCATCTTCCCTCTCCTTCTCTATATTTTCCAAGGAAGAGTTCAAGGAGTTAGCCCTTAAAATCAATGAAGATCACAAAGAACTCTTGACTAAACTATTTGAATCCCTGGATGACATACAGGAGATACACAATGTCTTTGAGTGGCATTCTATTATTCTGGAACAACATAATGATAGAAGGGAAGAAGCAAACAAATCCATAGAAGATGTGAGTGATTGTAAGAAATACATCAAGGACAAGCCTGAAGACGTTCCTGTTCTGGACAATTTCAAGTTCAGAAGAATTAGAATCTCTTTAAGTGCATCGGAGCATGCTTGTGAATCAATTGAGGAAAAAATCCAGAAAGCACAAGCAGTGTGTGATAGGAGATGGTATGCTTCCTATAACATAATGGTCATGCTAGATTTTCCTACAATGGACCTCATCGAAAAGGCCTATCCACCCAAGCCAAAAATAGAGCAAGTTGATACCAGATGTGCATAGACTAGAGAGTAGATTCAACAACTGGAGTACATTCAAATTCCAGAGGTTGAAGAATTCATCAAGAATCCCGTTAGTCAAGGGATAAAGATCCACCTTTTCCTACATGCATGGCATACGATCAAGAAAAATGAGATCAAGTCTTTTACTTATAACACTCAGCTGGTTCTTGAATTGGCCAAATATCTAGATGTGGAAGAATTGTTAGATGTATGGGCCAAGTGGCGAATTTCCCTTGGCCATTCTTAGATTATAAATATTTTGAAAACCCATGTTTTATGGGGGATCTATCCTACGTAATTCAATGTAATTACTATTTAAAGGGTAGAGATATCATAGGGGAGGGGGGGATCAAATCACCGAAAGAGGACTGGAGATACTCTGTTTCTTTGAGACATTATAATTTTTTGGAAGCTTAACGAAATCTAGTTAGTTTTCTCTTGATATCTCTCTTGTTTGATTTATCAAATTTCTTTGATAGATTCTGATTTCTCACTTCTGTTTTTGAGTGAAATATGTTTTGTTTTTCAACCATAATTAATGCACCGATCTGTAGGTTAGATTTATCTTGAATTACGACCCAAGTGTTTTTATGTGTTAAATGAATTTATTTATTCAACTCATTTATCTATTTATGCAAATGATAAACAGTTATAATCACATTAATGCCAATTTTTCAATTAGCATGTCATAATAGGACAATCTCACATGTGCTTTAATCCTTAAGTCAAAATCATTCAATTTTATTGTCTGGCTATGTCTTAAGCTGATAAGTAGAGATCCAATTCACATGTTTGTTAATTGGTGAAAAACTTATTAAATTCCAAATCTGATTGTTTTGCACATCAAAACATATTTCTTAATTTATATCTAACTTACCTAGATTTTCCTTAAGTAAACACTACTCACTCTTAGACATAGAACACCTTTTTGATATTCCCTCACAGGAAGACAGATCCACCAAGATCAATTCACATAAGTTCCAGTGGAGCCCTAATCTCTGTGGAAGTCAACCACACCAAATAATTTGGGGATAGAATTGCTCTTGTGTAGAGTTGTTTGAAGCCTTTCAAATTGGGCTGTCACCCTCTGTTGCTTGCCTTGGAAAACATTCCAACACCATCATACCCGAGGCTTCAACAAATGGCGCTAGAAGGAGGGACATGATCCGTCATGCCTAGACAAAACATAGTAGACCTCCTCTAGCAAGAACACCAGTTGTTACCAGGAGCCAAACTCAAGCATCCACATCTACGGAACAACCAGTACAAGATACAACCGTAATACCTACTACTCCTGTAATAGGAGAAGAAATGCCAAGGCCTCAAATTATTTTTGTATCACCTTCTAGAGGGCCTCTTACCCTTGAGCAATTAAGAAAAAACACACATGATAGAATTGCTCGGGTTGAATAGAGAATTGAAGAAAATCAGAGCCTGAGACAAAGATTATCCTAACAACAACAAACCAATAATTATTGGATTGTCACCGATAATCAAACCTCCGATAATTAGAACACAGATAATTTGAATAGATATCGACGGGAACTGTTTCCTGATATCCAAATCTCATCCTTATTTAAAGAAATAGATCAAGATCAACATATCCCACAACCCAATGTTGCAACAGGTGGACCACCACCAACCCCTCCTTCTTCATCATCATCCTCATCTAAGGAATAATCAGATAGTGAGTAATCCTCGAGTTCTTCTTCATAATATATACCAATGGTAGAAGTCCAAAACAGACCTTGGCTAGACCAGGATGTTGTATTCATTGTTGGGGATCAACATAACTTCCAAAAAACCCATGAAAGTGGCTTCCTAAGTTTAATCCATTTGATAAATCACCTGCACTGGACCATATTAAAACTTTCATGCAAGCGATTAGGCTTAGAAGTGTCATACATGAAGATGTAGTCTGTAGGTTGTTCCCTTACACCTTTGAAGGGAAAGCATCTACTTGGTATTTTTCCCTGGAAGCCCAATCCATCTCTTCCTGGAATGATTTTGAAAACCTTTTTATCCAGAAATTTGGAGATGGTAAAACCCCTAAGGATCTGGTCATAGATCTTGTCCTCGAATAAAATAAAGGGAAAATAAAGGGTTAAGGATTACAACCATAGATTCTCCTACCTAAAAAATAGAATCCCTACCACTGTTCTTCATGTCGAAGAATTATTGGTTTCATATTACATTAAAGGTATACCTATCCCCATTTCTATGTGGGTCAAAAGAGCACACACAGATAACTTGCAGGAGGCTTTTGCTGAAGCCATCCAAGTAGAAAAGGACATGTTCTATTTAAAATATAACCATGACACTCTATCTGATCAACCTTCTACCTCTCGCAAGAAACAAGAAAATCCTCCTAGATCCACTGTTCAAAACAAATATCCTTTTTAAATGAATGACATGAAAAAAATTCTTCAAAATATCTCTAATGAAATGGTGGACTTGAAAAATACCAACACTGAAAACCAAACCAATAACAGAGGATTCATAAGACCACCTTTTAGGAGACCTTATCAACCCCCTCATAATCAAGTTCCTCCTAATCCTGATGAGGGGTTAAATTTTGAAAAAATATATTCCATTTTTAAAGATTTGGTTTCCGAATCTCAGAATTCTCCTCATCACCTTGATGAAAATGCTAAAGAAAATCAGGATCTTGAACCACCAGATGAAGAACAAGACCAGTAGGTCAACACTATCAGTTACTTTTCAGTCCTATGGCTGAAGAGGAAGATGATACTAAGATTGATTTTAATGTCCAACATCCTTGTAATACAAGAAGCAAAGGACAATCTTCACAGGAAGCTTCCCCTTCAACATCTACCCCAAGCAAAGGCAAAGAAGCAACACAGAAAGAGACTGTCATTCCTGAGATTGAATATAGTTTAATTGATGACTTGAAAAGGGGTAAGGATAACATATCTCTTTTTGAACTTTTGAAAATCCCTTCCATGAGAGACAATCTGCCTAAAAGCATTATTATGAATAAACCTAGAGAAGTTCAACAACAACTTAGAGACATATTCTAAACCTGGTAGCCAAAATCCTGGTGGAAAGAAAACACCCCCTTTCTTGCTCACTTTCAAAATTTTCAATAGGAATGTCCATAAATGCATGATAGACTCAGGTGCTTCATCTAATGTGATGCCCTTATCTGTTTGCAAGAAGTTGAATGCATCTTGGGAACCTTGCCCTACCCAAATAGTTAAACTTGATTGATCAAAAGTTAGGGTAGTAGGATAGTTGAAGAATGTTCTTTTGACGTTGTGAGCTGATCCAAGAATCCACCAAGCTATTGACATAGTTGTGGATGATATCCCTGAGGAATATGGAATGTGGCTAAGTAGGGATTGGTTATAAAATCTTAACGGCTATTTTTCTATTGACTAGTCCCATTTTTGGCTCCCTTATAATGGAAGACCTAATAAAATCAAAATCAGCAGAGAACCATACATGAAACAAACTGTCATTGATTTGAATGATTCCAGTGAGCCTGCTGCTTATTTTAGCTCACACATAGAACACTACACTTTTGACACATTTTTTGGGGATTTACCTGCTGATTCATTGCCTACTTAGAATGTTCAGAATCAATATCAAATTGTTAATTTTACTTATGTTCCATTCTCTGGTTCCATTGTACATAATGTCTATAATGTGAATACTAATTTTAGGATAGATTCAAATGCATGGACTTTGTTCTTTGATGGGTCGAGATCTAAAGATGGATTTGGTGCAGGATGTGTCTTAATAGACCCAAAGGGGACCAAAATAATGATTTCCTGTAGACTAGAATTTGAGTGCACTAACAATATTGCTGAATACGAGGCTCTGGTTTAGGGACTCAAGAAGGTAGTCGATCTGGGCACTCAGGGAATAAAATGATACGAGGACTCCGAAATTATTGTGAAATAGGTAAGGAATAAGATTCACTATATCTCTCCCCGTTTGGTTAATTATGAGAAGCTTGTAAGGGATCTGACTAATTCTTTTAGTGCATTCAATATTAAGTCAGTCCCTAGGTCCCAAAACGTCAATGCATACTTACTGGCCAACACTGCCTACAAATGGATTCCTCCAGAAGGTTTGTCTCCTGATACTTTCTCTATCAAGTTAGTGTACAGATCTTCTATCCCTGACAATGTAACTAGTTGGAAAGTTTTTGATGATGACCAACAGATTTTAGATTTCCTCACAACCTAAGATACTTTCTAATATGTAGCTATAGAAGAGGCCAATCATGAGAAATATTTATCTGATCCTAACTTTCCTTCCGATCTCATTCCCAAGTCATTCATTAACCTGGAAAAGTATTATGATCTTCAAGACAAATTCAAACATAAGAAAAACTGAAAAAATCAAAGCTCATCTATGAACTATGAACCTGTCAACCTGGGAACCGATCAAAAACCTAGGTTAATCAATTTAGGGATTGAATGCTCTCCTAAAGAGAGGAAAGCTTTCATTAAATTAAGAAGAGAGTTCAAAGATGTGTTTGCTTGGACATATGATGAGCTCAAGACCTTTGATACCCATATCATGCATCATAATATACCCATGAAACCTAATGTCAAACCTTACCAACATAAATTGAGAAAGATGCATCCTAGCTTAGAACCATTTGTTAAAAAAGAGATCGAAAAACTGTTAGCAGCCAGAATTATATTCTCGGTCAGACACACACAATGGATTGCAAATTTAGTCCCTGTTCGGAAGAAGAATGGGGAAATTAGACTGTGTGTAGATTTCAAGAACCTTAATAAATCAACTGAGGAAGACAATTATCCTGTTCCCCCCATGGAGCAGATTTTACAAAAGGTTACAGGTGCTAAGAGGTTCTCTCTGTTAGATGGTTTCTCAGGATACAATCAAGTTTTAGTTTCCGCCACTGACCAATCAAAAACAACTTTGAGAACCCCTTGAGGTACTTTTGCTTACACACAAATGTCTTTTGGATTGATAAATGCAGGTGCTACTTTCCAGAGAGATATGGACATAAATTTTTGGGGGTTAATGCATAATTATGTTGTTGTTTATTTTGATGACATTACGATTTATTCTAGAAAGAGGCATGAACATTTTTTTTTCTCTTAAACAAGTATTCGAGCAGTGCATAAAATATGGGATTTCACTGAATCCGAAGAAATCCATCTTTGTGGTTACTTAAGGTAATCTATTAGGATTCATTGTATCGAAACATGACATTATTATTGACCCAGAGAGGACATACGCCATTTCCAAGATTGGACTTCCTAGTTCTAAAAAAGCCATGTAGTCGTTCTTAGGTAAGATTAATTTTGTTAGAAGATTTGTTCCTAATTTTTCACAGATTGTCAAACCTCTACAACAGTTGATTAAAAAATATGCACAATTCAAATGGTCTGATGACCAGAGAAACGCCTTTGCTGAAATTCAAAAAACCATCGCAGAAGCTCCTGCTTTGATGTCTCCCAATTTCACTAAAGATTTTATTCTATATACATTCACCACTAATTTCTCGTATGTAAATGTTCTCACGTAGAAACATCCTAATGATGTTGAGATTCCGATCTCCTTCATGAGCTCTATGTTTAAAGGGGTTGAGCTGAATTATTCCCAGATTGATAAACATGCTCTTGATGCCTTGAAAATTGTAGCATCAATCAGCGAGGGATTCTCCCCAGTAAACAAGCCCAATTATATCATTCACCATTTGGTGTAGGGAATTCATCCAGTTAACGGTTCCGGCTACCGTAACATTTAAATATTTTTGTTCTTTGCACCGGTTGTGGCTCGATCCACCATTTATGTATTTTATTTTAAAGATGATATGCAAATGCCCTAAGCTAAATGCAGGTAACTAATCTAAATTGATCTAGGTATGTATAAGCAAATTTAATCTATCCTTGCAAGGAGCAAACTATAAAGATGAGTAATAAACTGAAAGAAACATCTAAAGATCAGACAGATAGCTATTTAATCATAAAGATGGAGCTCCAGCAGAAGACAAAAGATATTAAAGATAGCTTTAATTCAGTTAATACTTTCCAGTACTCATTTGAGATAAACATCTTTGCACAGAAAATAAGAGAACATTCATCACATAGAAGTAATTCATGACAGTAAAGAAAGATCTCACAGTAATGTATAGATGATACGGGAGTAATCTAGCAAACATTTGACACATCCTTCAGGAAAAAATGAAGTCTCCCCAACTTTCATTAGGAAAATTCGAATTTCATATACACGCAGCAAAATAGTTTACGTACAAGACAAAAAATGTCTTTCACCTGCCAAAAGTCCCTTCTACCATTCTCTAAACATCTATATATAGCTTTACAAAATTCCTCTAGAGATGTCACCTGTCCTTTCTCCCTAAATATTTTAATCCTCTTTTAAATGTTTTACAAAAAAGAGATAGTTTGTGGCATCCTTTACATAAAAGACAAAACATAGACAGTTGTCTCTTTGACTTCATGACTTGACAAAAGAAAAGGAAATTTTCAGCGCATTGTGGCTCCCAAAATAGCTCTCAGGTAGCGCTTATGTTTCAGCTAGAGCCTCAATCCCATATGGTGCCCCTTCTTTGACTGATGTCTTTGCTGCTGCCTTCTTATCTTCTTCTTCTATGTAACTGAACCAAATGCCCGTGTCTCTTATAACAACATTGGCAGGAGCAGGGAGCAGGATTTTCTTGGAAGTTATATGTTTGTCCAAATCTGCTTCAATGTCTTGTATTTCTACCACTGCAATCTGGAGAGCCTCTTGGATTAGGTGGGTATGAATGGCAAGTTGGGTGATACACCGATGAAGATCGTCTGTCGTTAGCACATCTATGCTTCTCACATACTCCATCTGGATGCTTAGTTCACCTTTCAACTCAGCAAGGTGTTTCTCTTTTCTTGGGAAATCTTCAAGAGTCTGGGGAAAAGCTAACTTGCATCTCATATAAACTTTATACATCTTTTGATAGAGGCTGCTACACTTTCCCATCGTTACCTGGATCACAGTGATCAATTTTGCATCGTAGTTCTTACAGAACTCCATAAAGCTTATGTCCTCTTTAAAATCAACTACATATTTGAAAGGAAGATGCTTGGGGAAATCCGCTTTCCCTTCTCTCCACTCCATTTGTCTTACCATGTCCACTTTTACCCATGTGTACTTATTCTTGAGCCTAATAGCTTCGAAATTAACTTCCCTCATTCTGTCCACCATGGCTTTAGCCTGCAAATCTCTTCAGTAAGCAATTCCCGTGACTCATGCATTTTCTTTAGTATATCACAAGACTGCTCATGAAAGGGAGTCATGTCCATTGCTCTGTTATTTGCTTGTTCTAGCTGCTCATCCATCAACACCTTCTCTTCTTCTAATTGAATGACTTTTGCTTCGAAATCATTCTTTTCTGCTTCAACTATCATCATTTGGACTGCCAAGTGTTCCTTTTCTTCCTCCAGGTGTTGATGCTTATCTGTCAATTTATTTTTGATCCGACAAAAGGAAATTATATTTCTTTATCGCGAGGTCCCTATAGGCCTTCTTGTTAGCTACAGTGTGTTGAAGCATACGATCCCTTTTCTTGGTTGATTCAAATTCCTTAACCATTTCGATTACATTTTCTTCGCTTGCTTTTGCTGCTGCTACAGATGCCATAGCCACAGGAGCCTTCTTCATGTTTTGCATAACAATAGTCTCTCACTGGGTGATGATGTCCAGGTGAAAAGGTCTCTTCAACCTTGTCTCTGTCTTTAGCACAATGGACTTCCTTTTCTTATTATACACAAATCTATCCCACTGCGACATAGTATGATCTTTAGATGGGGTGAAAGGGATCAGTGGGAGGTTCTCTATAGGGATGTTCTCTTCTGCGGGTGGGATCTGAACCATCTGGGATGAGTCTATTTGAGTATCCTGCGTGTTAGAGCCTCCAGCTTGTGCATCTTCATTGGATTTATTTTTCTCCTCGACATTAGGCCGTCTTTCTTCTTCTTCAACCCTTAGCTGGTTCTCGATCGCCTCCCTTTCTTCCTGCTCTTTAGCAGCTTCTTGCACTCTTATATTCTCTAGCTTTTCATCTCGGAGCCTCTGGGATTCCTCTTCTTGCAGTCTAAGAGCTTCTTCCTACTAAAGCATAATAGTTTCTTCTTCTCCAAGTTTAAGAGATTCTTCTTGATCCTTATGCATCCTATCGGAAGCTTCCTTTTGGATCCTTTCAACTTCCCCTTTAAGCCTTTGTTATTCATTAGTCAAAACTTCGGCTGCTTCCTTTTTTGTCCACAGCTTGGCCTCTTGAGTGTCAAGGGAAGTGGTAGAGCTATAATTGGCACCAATTTTGAGGTTACGAAAAATTTGAAGTTCGGTCATGTTACTAATTCCTCTATAAACCTCCTCGTCTTCATCATATTAACGAACATAATCAAATCTAGCATGGATTTGTCTGCGATGTTCTGCAACCTTGTTCTGCCTATCATTTCTATGGAAGGCCATTTCCCCAAAGTGAAATCCTTTTAACTCTTGGATAAAATATTCAGTAGATGCAACCTTTGAGAACTTATAGGCTCCGACATAGAAAGACAAAGGAGGAAAAGAATCCTTTTTTTCCCTATTCAAGGATCCACCAAATCCCTCTAGGAAAACTTGCTTGACTGCCTCCTTTAGGACTATGCAATCAGTAGCATACCTGGACAAGATATATGGTTGTTTGGAGCCTCCATACATTCTTATATAAGTACCTTCCTATGAAAAGTAGAAGTCACCGTAGTTCTCCATAATTTCCATGGCATTCTCCAATAAGCAATTGGGCTCTTCATTAAACATTAGCTCATACAAAGGTATGATGAATTCTTCAAACATTAGCTTGTAGTGCATCCTATAATTCTGGGCCCAAAGCATTTTATAAGCAGTGTACACTGGGGTGTTGGCCTGATCCCAAACACAACCTAACTTTGGGAAATGAAGCTTTGATAGAATACAGTCTATGAGATAGGAGGCCATGTAAAATTCTGACTTCTTCAGGGCCAGTCCTTCTTTGGCCGTGGCTATGGAGGACATAAGACTGTCCGAGAGGATAGTTTCCCAATTAAAGACCATTCCCTTGAATGCCACGTAATGAATTATGGGAGCCCATTGTATCTTGTAAATGGTTCCTTCAACCATGCCAAAAATTTTGCTTAACATAAGGGTGATCATCCGGAAAGGGGGTCTTAGGTTTTGGACCTCGTATTCATCACTATTCCTTTTCCTTAGTTGCTTTCCTGTAATTAACAGCCGCTTAGCCATTTCAAAATTATCTGTCTAGAGTTGCCTCAGCCATTCGTCGTTCAATGGATGCTGAGGACGCTGTTAACACTTAGATTTTATCCCGGTTGTAAAAGAATAACACCTAAGGTAACTTATTTCAAACCAAACTTTAGGTAGAAAACTTAGCCATTTTTTCCACCAGAAAGGGCTCTCTCACAAGATATATGTATAGGCTAAAAATATATAGAAATACGCTCAAAATTTCTCAAAACGATTTACTTGGTTGAAAAGGAAACAAGAAACATTGGGCATGGAGTCAACTTTCAAATATTTAATGTGCCAGCAAGAGATTTATACCAAACATATTTTCACGGAGGCAAGATAACAACCATATCACAGTCAATTTGATTTTGCAGGTGGTATAGAAAGAAATAATGAAAGTCCATCAACAACATGCATCTAACTAGGATGAATCCATTGTCAACTTTGGAGAAATAATGGATACTTAAATGCGATAAAATGAAGCATAACCAGTATGAATCCCGATTTATTTCAAACATTCATTTAAGTATAAAAGAAGAACATAATGGGAGATATAATGAAGAAAGTAGACATGCACATATAAATATAAGGGAAAAAGACAGATTGTAAAAATAATCAACACATGAACCTCTGGTCTCAAAAGATAGGTATTTCCACTGTATGGCCTTTTATTTATCAAAAATTTGACTTCAAAACATATCGTCTCTCAAAGAGTTTTCCAACCCTTTCAAAAATGACTCTCATTGTCTTTTATACAGAATTCGAAAGAAGCTTGACATAACTGCTTCTTTTAACTAGTAACTAAAAATGTCTTAACTCGAAAGATAACTGTCTTTAAACAATAAATAACTGTCTTCAAACAATATTACAAATTTTTAAAATAAAAGCATCATTTTTTCCACTTGGAAAAAATTATGAATGTATCTATGAATGGAAAGAATATCTTGTCCTTCCATGTTTATCCACATAGTTCCATTGGTCGGCCATGGCTAAATCATAACTGGTCATCTCCTTCACCAGGACTCGCAATTCAAGGTGACCTGCATAAGAAACAAGAGGAAGATTCTCACAGGTTGAGATCAACATATTTAAAATTTCAAAAGTCCTCCGCAATTTTCTCCATTAAAATCTTTCCTGTAAGCATATGATCCAAATGCTAAAACTTTTTGTGATCCATTCTTATGTCAAACAATAACCTCTTATATTCATTGGGAGGAATCAATTAATTCTTTTCATCCCAAAAAGCAGGGAATCCTTTGTTTATTAATTTTTCAAATCGCTTCTTAAACTTTATTACTTCCTCTCGTATATCTCCAGCTTTAGCTTCAATATTTTCAACATGTGAATATTTTCCCAAGATTCTTTTGGCCCATGTAATGACTGAAATTCTATTCATTATATTCATTGTTGTCAAATCTGCTTCAGTTAAACTATTTAAGAAAGTTATTGCCCTCTGTGCTATTTCTTTTGGATTTTTGTTTAAATTCTCTCTGACTTCTCTGCAACTCTCAAAGGCGTCTTTGGCTACTTTTTCTTTGATTCTCATATAATCAATATAAGGTCTTAATTTTTCAACTTCCTTTATAATTTGATCCCATACCATATGTTTGCAACCTTGCATTGCAGCCTGTCCTATTACATGAGCTACCAAACCTTTATTATTATC
Organism: Larix kaempferi; assembly: GCA_027924585.1. Lineage (NCBI taxonomy): Eukaryota > Viridiplantae > Streptophyta > Pinopsida > Pinales > Pinaceae > Larix > Larix kaempferi. The sequence goes on from BSBM01000217.1 coordinate 30,183,821, forward strand.
AGTTAATTCCCGATTCCTTGTTTGCAAAGTTTTAATTTCCTTATCTTTTGTCTCATTTTCTTCTTTTAGCTTCTGTACTCCCATTTTCAATTCTTTAATTTCGACATCTTTCAAACTTACCTGGGATATGGCTTGTAAGAGACTATCCAATCCAGTTTTATCTTCATCTGTATCTATATGTACCTGTTGCTGACCCAATTCTGCTAACTTTTTCTTTATTTCTTCCAATTGCTCTTCCAAACCAATTTTCTCTTTTTCCCAATGAACTTTTTCCTCGGTGAGCTTCAACATTTTTGCAGTAGTATCTTTTACTTCATTTGACAGCTCTTCTTTTTCTTTTTCCAGTACTATTAGTTCGGCTCCTTGGATAACAAAGTGTCTGGGATTTTCAGCTTTCGCCTTAACATTAGAATTGTATCATCCTTTTCTTTGAGTAAATTTGCTACTGCATCTCCCTCTTTGTTTATCAAATCTATTTGTAATCTTTTTATTTGTTGTTTTCGAGACTTATTTTCTGCTTTCTCTTGTCTCAACTGATTATTTAACTTATCCACTAAAATTTTTAACTTGTCTGCCTTCAATATCGCTCCCAAATAATCTGAATATATAACCTCTCCTGTTTGTCTGTGCAATAAAATTTTATCTGGTGCATTGATTTTTGTCAGATCCACCTTCATCTCGGAGATCTTATCTTTAGTAACAACTGAAAATTTTAAAGAATTTTCTTTGACATTTCTGCTAGTAAACAAATTGACTTCAGTGTTGGATATATTTCTAACCCTTGGAAATAACTGACTGGTTTGCCGAGAGGATTGTTGTTTATTTTGACTATGTTCATTAAATACATCCATCAAACCGTGTGGTTTATTTACATCATCTTCCACAGGGGATTCTTTAATACTGTACTCCTTTACCATGACCTCTGGTATTTTGACTTCAGTTCTTCCTTCCTCTTTTGAAACTGCCCTTAATTCTTGTTGCTCATCCATTTTCAATTTTTTCCCTTTTTCTGCTTCTCCACTTTCAATGTTCACTACATCTTTATGGGCCTTTTAAACCCTACCATTGCAGTATTCATCGTGCTTTCTGCTTCTGTTGTTGCATCTGTCAATATCATTTCTTTATCATGAGAATATGGAATGATTTTTTCCTTATAATCCATCCAATTTGCTCTGTCAGACATTCCCTCAATCATCTGATGATTCAACACTTTGATGCGATGATCCGTTTTTCATTTTTATATTATGTTTAATGGATCATATTCAATAGCCATATTTGTCTCAAAACCCATATCTTTCAATAATATTTTTATATAAACAACAGTGTTTTTATTCTTCACTATGAATGGGCCAAGTGTGAATGGATACTTGATATCTATTGCTTGTTTGAAAAGCAAGAAATTATTATCCTCAACAATCAACTTTTGTCTAAGGAACTCCAAGCGAAAACCCTTAAGGTAAGAAATGTTGGTAAAACATAGGGTTTATGTTTGAAACCATATAACCTGATCACTGTACTGTCCTTTGACTAGAACCAATCTCCTACAGCGTATTCTGTACTTAATTGCATACATGTTTGCATTTTTGGTAATACTCTAGGCAATCTTTCACCAAAAATCATTTGGTAAATCTCAGAGATCATATAATTTATGTAATTAAACATGTTATTTTCTAATAACTTTGTGAAAATGATCTCAGTGAATTGTAATTCTTCATGACTGGCCACCATGATCATTTTCATAAAAAATGACTGAAATCTGAAATGACTCAGAGTTGGGAAATTTACCATCTGGTCATGAATCTTTTTGGTCAAGAATTCTTCAAAGTTAAGTCGAGGAATTTGATTTTCATCAATCCCTGACTGAATTTTACTCATTTTAAACAAAAGGCTTAACTGAAACTCAGTTACATACATGTCTGTATCGAACCCTAGGATTAAAGCCAACAATGTCAGAAACAGCTGGGTATTTTCATCAAATAAAGTGATATCCATAGGGTAAGGGATATTTGAAATGTTTGTTTCTAGTTTAAGACATGTAGACAAAAACTTTTCTCTATCATCTTGAAGGGTTTGATGATAATTTTCAATAATAGAAGTTTCAGAAAAATTTTCAGACTCAAGGGTTTGGGAAAATTTTACTTTTAGGGCTTTAATTATGATAGCAGGCTCTATTTTTTAAACGAAATTGGTTTTTCGACTGTCTAAAACAGTTCTTTCTTCTCTGGAATAATTCTCAGCACACCACGACACAAATTATGGAAAAGAAGGGATTTGGTCCGGGCAGAAGGCTAACAAGGATGACTGGTGGATTCTGTGTATGTCTATACCTTCTTCTAATAACTTAGACAACTTAAGCTTAACTTCAGCGACTGGTAACCTGATTAGGGTATCATAAATGTCCCCATCTCTATCTTCTAGGGATTCTTTAACTTTAAAAACATCTATATTATGCACAGTTTCCATTTAAATCGTTTCTACAAACAAATTTCCGTTAAAAAATGTGGGCCAGGTCACCAGACCCTACCTGTATAGACACGTCTTTATCCTTCTGTCGCAATTGCTGATCTTCACCAGTATTCAGAGCTTCCAGGAACAATGACACATAGAGAAAATGTCGTTATTTGAAAACCCTTTTGTTTTATATAAGCCCTTTTTCTTAACTTTCTGGTAGCTTTCCGAATGTACTTTATATCCAACCGTTGATCACAGGCCTTTTGATTTGAGCCGTTATATTTTGCGCCCCTTTATTTCCCATGGTGGTATCCGCGATCCCAATAATGGTTTTCTCCTCCAGTTTTTACTGTGTGCGGATCAACCATTTTTTGACACCTGTTAGAGTGGTTTAATTACCGCAACCACTCTTTCCTCTATTGAGTGCATGCTTCCCATGATGCGGATGAATCTTGTCCTTAGATTTTGTGCCAATGTATATCGTCCCTCCGATTTGTGTCAACATGTGGCATATTCCCTTGTGCCACCCGCATCTGCCACGTGCTATGGCCCGCATTTACCCCGTATTATCCTTTGGTGGTTCCGCACGGTGTTGTAGTGGTTTGTGATACCACTATCATGTTGATGCGGAACAATAAGAATATGACACGTACTCCAGCGGTATTATGTCCTCAACCACTCACCAACGTTTGCAAACGATCTTTTGGGCGGTGCGGGAAACCATGATAACTGTTGATCTTTATTTTAGTCATCTCCGCCATTGAAACTTCACTAGGATTTAACCTTTTCAATAATTTCTTTCGGACTATTGCACATGTAGGTTTTTGCTTTGTTGATTTTGTATTACAACCTTTCATTTCAATCCATCCATAGTAATTTTGCTTCTTTTGGATATTTTGACAAACCTTTTAGGGTTTGAGTATTTCAAATATAGTTTCAACAACTGGCTCCAACTGGGGATACTATCCTCCCTGTGAGGTAGCAAAGAACATCGTAGACCAAGTGCCTGATCCATTGGGATGCATTCAAACTTTTTTGCAAGTCAAGGTTAATATCATCATTTTTTTTTTTTACATGATAAAGGAAAATATTTACACTATACAAAATTCTCTTTCACCTCTGTCTTTTTAAGAGAGATAATGTTTGAGGTGTCTACCATTTACTGGTCCTCTAGGATAGAATTCTCCATTGCAATTTTTAGGGTAAATGCATTTTATCCTTGGTATCCTGCAACAATATATGGACCTTTCCAAAAATGCTCAAACTTCCCATGGTGATCTTCATTTCTAGAGTCCCACTTCAAAACTAAATCATTTATCTAAAAATTATTTTCTTTAACCTTTCTGTCAAAAGTTTTTTCATTTTCTCCTGATGCATTTGGGTTTTGTTGTATTCCTTTTCTCTAACTTCATGTAATTCTATCATTTGATTTATTCTCCTCTGCATATGATTTGGTTCTTCTTCGACTTCTTGTAACAATTTCATAACTGGTAAACCCAAAGAAACAGGAAAAATTACCTCTGTGCCATACACCAACTGGAAAGGCGAAGTGCCAATTGCTCTTTTTGTACTGATTCTATCTGCCCACAAAGCATATTTTAATTTAGTGTGCCAAGCCCTCTTGTTATCTTCTAGAAACTTCTTTATGATCCTCACTAAACTTTTAGTTGAAGATTCAGCCAACCCATTTCCTTGTGGATAATAAGCAGTGGAATGTTTTAAATGTATGTGATATTTGTGACAAAAATTTATCATCTTTTTGATTTGAACGCTGGAGCATTATCTGTCACTATCCTTTTAGGACAACCAAACTTGGATAAGATGTTTTCTTCTAAAAAGTTCATTATCACTGTTTCTGTGGCGTTTCTTGTCGGAATGGCCTCAATCCATTTCGTGAAGTAATCTGTAGTAGTCATAATCCACTTATGTTTTCCTAAGGAATTTGGGTTAATTTTGCCAATGAAATCTAACCCCCAGTGTTGAAAAGGTGCTTCAACTGAAATAGGTTTCAAAGGAAATGGTAATAATTCTCTTTTCCCATCAAAAATTTGACATTCATGATTTGGTCACTTCTTTATATACATCTGAATACATGTTGGGCCAATAAAAACCAACTCTAAGAATCTTATTCACTGTAGCCTTCCATGAATGATGTCCTCCACACATGCCTTTATGAAATTCCCCCATAATATGCTGCGCTTCATTCTCTAATAGACAATTCAACAGAATACCTCTTGGATCTTTCCAGAATAAATTCCCATCTAATATGCAGAACTTGGCTGCTTTCAACTTCACTTATCTTGCTCTGGTTTTTTCCATATTTTCAGGTACTTGGAGATTTTGCAGAACATACACAATGTCCGCGTACCAGGGAGATAAAGAGAAATATTCAATTACTTGGAAATTTGGAACAACTTCTTTTGAAATTTCGGAAAGAAAATTCATTCGTAGAGAATCCCAATTTGTTTCCGTCATCATTTTATCCATACCTTGGCCTATTATCGGCTTTGTAGGTTTAATGTCGAGATCATATTCCAATAATACTGCTATCCACTTTCCTCTTTTTCCTTCAGGATCTGGCTAGGTAAGAATATCTTTCATTGCTGCTGATGGAACATGTGCTATTATATGAGAGTGCAATATGTATATCCTGAAATCCTTCAATGCTTTCACTAAAGCATAAGCTTGTTTTTCCATAATGTTATATTTTAATTCTGCATCCCTCATAATCTTACTGAAAAATGCAATTGGCTGTTCCACACCTTCTTAGTTCTTTTGTAACAATACTCCAGCTACCGTGTGTTCTGATGCATAAGTAAACGTAATGAAATCCTTTGAATAATCTGGACTAATTAACACTGTTTCTTCAGTCAATGCCCTTTTAATATCATCAAAAGATTGTCTTGCTTCTTCAGTCCATCTAATTTCCTTGTTTTTTCTTAGCATTTCAGATATGTTTCTCAAAATCTCAGCAAAACTAGGAATGAAACTTCTTAACCAATTTACCCTTCCAATACATGACTAAATTTCCTTCTTACTTCTAGGGTTCCTGACCTTCTGTATGGCAGATACTCTCTCTGGGTCAATCTTGATGCCTTCCTTTGATATGATGTGTCCCAACAATCTTCTTTCTTCCATGCAAAAATGAGATTTCTTTGGATTTAAGGAAATCCCAAATCTTCTACATTTCAAAAAAACTCTTTTCAGATGTTTCCAATGATCAGCAACATTCTTTGAATATACAGTGATATCATCCATGTATACTACCACAAATTTATCTCTTTCATCTGCAAATGCAATGTCCATGGCTCTCTGAAAGGTTGCCCCTGTGTTCATTAAACCAAATGGCATTTTGGCATACATAAACGTTCCCCATGGAGTAGTAAAAGCAGTTTTCTCCTGATCTTCTGGATGAACTTTAATTTGATTGTAACTCGAGAAACCATCTAACATAGAAATTATTTCAGCTCCTACAACTTTCTACAAAATATGATCCATCTTCGGGAGTGGATAATTATCTTTCAAAGAGACTTTGTTCAAATTTGTAAAGTCTATGCACAACCTTATTTCGCCATTCTTTTTCCTTACTGGTACTAGGTTAGCCAACAACTTAACTTAGAAAATCTCAAGGACACGATTATCTTAGCATCAAACAACTTTCTCACTTCTTTTTCTATTACTAGAAGCAACTTGGGATTTATTCTTCTCAACTTCTGTTTAAAAGGATTTTCATCAGGTTTGATAGGAATTGTATGTTGTATAACATAAACATCATATTCTTTCAGGTCTTCATAACTCCAGGCGAAAACATCTGAAAATCTTTTCATCAGTTCCACACTTTTATTCTCTTCCTTTCTTGGTAGTTTCTTTGAAAGCTTTACCAATTTGGGATCTTCTTCAGAACCTAAATTGTAATCTTTTACATCCTCAGGTTTAGGTTCTACTTTTGGATTTTTCACCACGTCGTTTTTATCAAACAATTTTTCTAAAGGAATCAAGCCTCTAGGAATAACGTTATTCTTCAACTGAATTATATCTTTACCTCCAATCCTTTTCTAGAACTTTTTTGTTTCTTCAGGGGAATCTTTTTCATCTAGACTAGCCTCAGCATCTTCTGCATCAATAGACCTGTAATTGAATTCATCTGTCATCTCTAAAAAGCGTTTAATCTGTTGATCATCTTCAAAAACCTGCCAGTGCTTGATATTGTCTGGGATAGATGGTCTGCATATGACCTCAATATCATATTTCTTTTTAGAAAATATAGGGGTTTTGAATGCACCTCCCGCAGTGGCCAAAGAATCTGCTACGGTGTTATTAACTCCGGGAATTGAAACATCATGTTCATCGAAAAAGTTTTCCAATAAATACCAAACTTCATTCCTATATGACCTCATTTTAGGATGTTTGGTCTGATAAATAGCTTTTACCTGATTTATTACCAATTCAGAATCTCCAAACACTTCAATTCTTTTTGCTTTTAAATCTCTCAATACATTCAACCCCGGAATCAAAGCTTCATATTCTGCAACTTTGTTTGTACATTCAAAATTCAATTGATAAGAAAACATCAAGAATTCTTGATCAGGTGTGATTATCCATACTCCCGCACTAGCTCCTTCTCTGCTCCTAGCTCCATCAAAGTGCATTGTCCAAGTTCCTTCTTTTCTATTTTTTTCTCTTAACAGTCTTTCTTTTTCATTTTCTTTCGATTCAACATCATTGTACATAATACATGACCCCAAATCTGTGTCTACTGCATATATAACATGCTTTTTCAGGTTCTTTTAAGTCACTTACCAAATAAGCAGCCATTGTTTTAGCATATAATCTTTTGTGTACCCCCAACACTGGAATAGTAGCAAAAGACATATCCATCTGCAAAGTTCCTTTTAACTTCGAGGCCCATGATCTAGACAATAGCATACCAAATTTTGCTGCAATATCAGCAACCACCACATCCATGAGAATACCTTTGACTGGTATTTTACTGAGATTGACTGTCAAATATTTAATCAACCCTAAGCATTTGACTTTCCTTGAATCAAAAGAAAATAGGTCATCATATGGTCTTGTGATTTCCAACCCAAAGATTCAACTACAAGTTTCAACATCAGGTTATGAGAAGCTCCTGAGTCTAACATACAATTATGCACAACTTTATCATGAATGTTCAAGTCTACATAGAAAGGAGAAATTTCCCCAAAACTATTATCTTCCATTCTTGAACCTAGGCAGATATTAGGAGTATCATCATCTAATTCCAAAGTATCTATTTCCACTCGATTTTCTAGTTGCATCATCTTAAAAATTTGTTCCTTGTATTCTTTATTCTTTAATATCTCATTAAAAGGTACAAAAATCTTGACTTTGGACATTTCACTCTGTATATTGAAAGGAACCAAATTTTTATCACCTTCTTTCACTGAATCTTTCTTGTTATTTGAAATCCCTTTTGGCACATCTTCATTTTCTTTTCTTCTCGTTTTCTATTCATTCTGACTGGTGGAGGATTTATCTGTAGATCCTTTTGATTTTCCCATTGACTCTTTTCCTTTGTCTATTATAACGTCTCTGTTTCTCAGATTTATCTTTCTTTGAAGATCGTTTATAGCACTTTGGTAACCAATATGGTATTGATCAGTTTCTATCTCCAAATTACAACATTCTCCTTCTGCAAGGAACATATCATGCTCATGTTTAGTCAGATAGACTTCTGAATCAAAACTGCCACAATGGTGAATAACACTCTTAGCCATCTCAGCTTCATCTTCTCCAGCGATATAATTTTCAGGGAAAGGAGGTCTAACTGGATCTTCTTCTACATTCCTTGGGTTCCTCTGGTCTCTTGGCCTTATGGGTGGGACAAAGGGTCTCCTAAAATTAGGGTTTTTGATTTGAGGTTCTGTTTGTTCTTTATTCAGAGCTTTGTTATCCACCACTAACCTGTCTAACAACTTCTCCATAGTTTTCATCATTGCTTCAAATTTTACATCTGTGGAAGAAGAAGAAGCTATATTTTGATTATCTTCTTTACTTTTCTTTCGGTCTATATCTCTATGCTGCATCTTTCCAGAAGCCATCATATTAGCTTCAACTTCCACTGCATCTTTCATCATTATTACCAAAGTGGTAGATCTTGTTTCTCTTAATGTGCATGAAAAATCACCTTCAAAAGCATCTGCATAATGTAACTTGGCTGCTCCTACTGGGGGTTTTATGTCTACAAGGATAGAGTTATAAACTTTCATAAATCTGGCAGAGAATTCTTGAACTGACTCAAAACCTCCTTTTTTCAGATTGTTATACTGTGTCAACATCTATGAAGGATTTTTCTGGTCTTCCCATCTTTCGATAAAAAGAGTTGTGAAAGCATCATAATTAGAAATTGATCCTGCAGCTAAAGCACTAAACCATTTTTTGACTTCGCCTCGCAAGATTTGGGCAAACAACCTCATTTTTGCATCATCATGATCCACTTCTTCTAAATCAATGAAATCACTAAAGTTATCAACATGTTGCTGTGCTGTATAATTACCATCATTATCAAAAGTAACGATTCTCTATCCATAATTTTGAGGCAAATCATGTAAAGCAGCGGGAAAAACCAATGGGGCAAATCTGGCAGCCATGGGTGGTGGATTATAAGGTGGAACAATCACTACCTGTTGTTTTGTAAATTTATGACTTTGCACAGGTATTCTTTGGGCCTTGGATATTTTGGAACCAACCCTTTTAGATTTTTGTAAGTTTTCCCAAACATATTTTAAAGAATAGTCCCACAAAATTTTTGGGTCAACCTTTGTTTCTTTCAAATTAGAATCTGATTTAGTTCTAAGCAAAAAAATTTCACTTGAACCAATATTTTCTTCCTCAAACAGATTTTCTTGAAAAGAAGGAAATATATTCGAAAACTGAGGAATACCTTCTTTTATCTTGCCTTTGCCTTTATCCGTCTTGAGGAGCTTTTCTGGATTATCCACGCTTGAGAAGAACTGTAAACTGGGATTTCTTCTTGTAGCCACAATGTCTATTTCTAAATACCTTAAAAAAACCTTGAAAATTTTTTCACAAGTGAAATCGCGAGGGCAATATCTACAACCAACTTTTAAAACTTCAAATTTCTTTGCCCAAGAAATTTGACCTTTCTCTGTCGTTTCTCCCAGGGAAAATTTCACTTTCGTTCCCCGGCAACGGCGCCAAAATATTAACACTTAGATTTTATCCCAGTTGTAAAAGAATAACACCTAAGGTAACTTATTTCAAACCAAACTTTAGGTAGAAAACTTAGCCATTTTTTCCACCAGAGAGGGCTCTCTCACAAGATATATGTAAAGGCTAAAAATATATAGAAATACACTCATAATTTCTCAAAAGGATTTACTTGGTTGAAAAGGAAACAAGAAACATTGGGCATGGAGTCAACTTTCAAATATTTAATGTGCTAGCAAGAGATTTATACCAAACAGATTTCCACAAAGGCAAGATAGAAACCATATCACAGTCAATTTGATTTTGCAGGTGGTACAGAAAGAAATAATGACAGTCCATCAACAACAGGCATCTAACTAGGATGAATCCATTGTCAACTTTGGAGAAATAATGGATACTTAAATGCAATAAAACGAGGCATAACCAGTATGAATCCTGATTTATTTCTAACGTTCATTTAAGTATAGAAGAAGAACATAATGGAAGATATAACGAAGAAAGTAGACATGAACATATAAAGATAAGGGAAAAAGACAGACTGTAAAAATAATCAACACATGAATCTATGGTCTCAAAAGATAGGTATTTCCATTGTATGGCCTTTTATTTATCAAAAATTTGACTTCAAAACATATCGTCTCTTAAAGAGTTTTCCAACCCTTTAAAAAATGACTCTCATTGTCTTTTATATAGAATTCGAAAGAAGCTTGACATAACTGCTTCTTTTAAATAGTAACTGAAAATGTCTTAACTTGAAAGATAACTGTCTTTAAACAATAAATAACTGTCTTCAAACAATATTACAAATTTTTAAAATAAAAGCATTTTTTTTGCCACTTGGCAAAAATTCTGAATCTATCTATGAATGGACAGAATATCTTGTCCTTCCATATTTATCCACATAGTTCCATTGGTCGGCTGTGGCTAAATCATAACTGGTCATCTCCTTCACCAGGACTCGCATTTCAACGTGACTTGCATAAGAAACAAGAGGAAGATTCTCACAGGTTGAGATCAACATATTTAAAATTTCAAAGTCCGCAATTTTCTCATTAAAATCTTTCCTATAAGCATATGATCCAAATGCTGAAACTTTTTGTGATCCATTCTTATGTCAAATAATAACCTCTTATATTCATTGGGAGGAATCAATTCATTCTTTTCATCTCAAAAAGCAGAGAATCCTTTGTTTATTAATTTTTCAAATCGCTTCTTGAACTTTATTACTTCCTCTCGTATATCTCCAGCTTTAGCTTCAATATTTTCAACATGTGAATATTTTCCCAAGATTCTTCTGGCCCATGTAATGACTGAAATTCTATTCATTGCTGTCAAATCTGCTTTAGTTAAACTGTTTAAGAAATTTATCACCCTCTGTGCTATTTATTTTGGCTTTTTGTTTAAATTCTCTCTGACTTCTCTGCAACTCTCAAAGGCATCTTTGGCTACTTTTTCTTTGATTCTCATATAATCAAGATAAGGTCTTAATTTTTCAACTCCCTTTATAATTTGATCCCATACCATATGTTTGCAACCTTGCATTGCAGCCTGTCCTGTTACATGAGCTGCCAAACCTTTATTATTATCAGTTAATTCCTGATTCCTTGTTTGCAAAGTTTTAATGTCCTTATCTTTTGTCTCATTTTCTTCTTTTAGCTTTTGTACTCCCATTTTCAATTCTTTAATTTCGACATCTTTCAAACTTACCTAGGACATGGCTTGTAAGAGACTGTCCAATCTAGTTTTATCTTCATCTGTATCTGCATGTACCTGTTGCTGACCCAATTCTGCTAACTTTTTCTTTATTTCTTCCAATTGCTCTTCCAAACCAATTTTCTCTTTTTCCCAATGAACTTTTTCCTCGGTGAGATTCAACATTTTTGCAGTAATATATTTTACTTCATTTGACAGCTCTTCTTTTCCTTTTTCCAATACTGTTAGTTCGGCTCCTTGGATAAGCAAAATGTCTGGGATTTTCAGCTTTCGCCTTAACATTAGAACTGTATCATCCTTTTCTTTGAGTAAATTTGCTGCTGCATCTCCCTCTTTGTTTATCAAATCTATTTGTAATCTTTTTATTTGTTGTTGTCGAGACTTATTTTCTGCTTTCTCTTGTCTCAACTGATTATTTAACTTATCCACTAAAATTTTCAACTTGTCTGCCTTCAATATTGCTCCCAAATAATCTGAATATATAACCTCTCCTGTTTGTCTGTGCAATAAAATTTTATCTGGGGCATTGATTTTTGTCAGATCCACCTTCATCTCGGAGATCTTATCTTTAGTAACAACTGAAAATTTTAAAGAATTTTCTTTGACATTTCTGCTAGTAAACAAATTGACTTCAGTGTTGAATATATTTCTAACCCTTGGAAATAACTGACTGGTTTGCCGAGAGGATTCCTGTTTATTTTGACTATGTTCATTAAATACATCCATCAGACTCTGTGGTTTATTTACATCATCTTCCATCGGGGATTCTTTAATACTGTACTCCTTTACCATGACCTCTAGTATTTTGACTTCGGTTCTTCCTTCCTCTTATGAGACTGCCATTAATTCTTGTTGCTCATCCATTTTCAAAATTTTCCCTTTTTCTGCTTCTCCACTTTCAATGTTCACTACATTTTGTATGGGCCTTTTAAACCCTACCATTGCAGTATTCATCGTGCTTTCTGCTTTTGCTATTGCATTTGTCAATATCATTTCTTTATCATGATAATATGGAATGATTTCTTCCTTATAATCCATCCAATTTGCTCTGTCAGACATTCCCTCAATCATCTGATGATTCAATGCTTTGATGCGATGATCCATTCTCCGTTATGATATTATGTTTAACGGATCATATTGAATAGCCATGTCTATCTCAAAACCCATATCTTTCAATAATTTTTCTATATAAACAGCATCATTTTTATTCTTCACTGTGAATGGGCCAAGTGTGAATGGATACTTGATATCTGTTGCTTGCTTGAAAAGCAAGAAATTATTATCCTCAACAATTAACTTTTATCTAAGCAACTCCAAAGCGAAAACCCTTAAGGTAAGAAATGCTGGTAAAACATAGGGTTTATGTTTGAAACCATATAACCTGATCATTGTACTATCCTTTGACAAGAACAAATCTCCTACATCGTATTATGTACTTAATTGCATACATGTTTGCATTTTTGGTAATACTCTAGGCAATCTTTCACCAAAAATCATTCGGTAAATCTCAGAGAGCATATAATTTATGTAATTAAACATGTTATTTTCTAATAACTTTGTGAAAATGATCTCAGGGAATTGTAATTCTTCATGCCTGGCCACCATGATCATTTTCATCAAAAATGACTGAAATCTGAAATGCCTCAGAGTTGGGAAATTGACCATCTGGTCATGAATCTTTTCGGTCAAGAATTATTCAAAGTTAAGTCGAGGAATTTGATTTTCATCAACCCCTGACTGAATTGTACTCATTTTAAACAAAAGGATTAACTGAAACTCAGTTACATACATGTCTGTATCGAACCCTAGGATTAAAGCCAACAATGTTAGAACCAGCTAGGTATTTTCATCAAATAATGTGATATCCATAGGGTAAGGGATATCTGAAATGTTTGTTTCTGGTTTAAGACACGTAGACAAAATTTTTTCTCTATCATCTTGAAGGGTTTGATGATAATTTTCATTAACAGAAGTTTCAGAAAAAATTTCAGACTTGAGGGTTTGGGAAAATTTTACTTCTAGGGATTTAATTATGACGGCAGGTTCTATTTTGCAGACAACTTTGGTTTTTCGACTGTCGAAAACAGTTCTTTCTTCTCTGGAATAATTCTCAGCACACCACGACACAAATTATGGAAAAGATGGGATTTGGTCCGGGCAGAAGGATAACAAGGATGACTGGTGGACTCTGTGTATGTCTATACCTTCTTCTAATAACTTAGACAACTTAAGCTTAACTTCAGCGACTGGTAACCTAATTAGGGTATCATAAACATCCCCATTCCTATCTTCTAGGGCTTCTTTAGCTTTAAAAACATCTATATCATGCACAATTTCCATTTAAATCATTTCTACAAACAAATTTCCGTTAAAAAATGTGGGCCAGGGCACCAGACCCTACCTGTATAGACACGTCTTTATCCTTCTGTCGCAATTGCTGATCTCCACTAGTCTTCAGAGCTTCTAGGAATAGCGACACATAGACAAAATGTTGTTATTTGAAAACTCTTTTGTTTTATATAAGCCCTTTTCTTAACTTTTTGGCAGCTTTCCAAATGTACTTTATATACAACTGTTGATCACAGGCCTTTTGATTTGAGCCATTAGATCTTGCGCCCCTTTATTTCCCATGGTGGTATCCGCGATCCCAATAATGGTTTTCTTCTTCAATTTTTACTGTGTGCGGATCAACCATTTTTTGACACTTGTTAGAGTGGTTTAATTACCGCAACCACTCTTTCCTCTATTGAGTGCGCGCTTCCCATGATGCAGATGAATCTTGGCCTTAGATTTTGTGCCAATGTATATCGTCCCTCGGATTTGTGTCAACATGTGGCGTATTCCCTTGTGCCTTCCGCATCTGCCATGTTCTATGGCCCGCGTTTACCCCGTATTATCCTTTGGTGGTTTCGCACGGTGCTGTAGTGGTTTGTGATACCACTATCACGTTGATGCGGAACAATAAGAATATGACACGTACTCCAGCGGTATTATGGCCGCAACCACTCACCAACGTTTGCAAACGATCTTTTGGGCGGTGCGGGAAACCATGATAACCGTTGATCTTTATTTTAGTCATCTCTGCCATTGAAACTTCACTAGGATTTAACCTTTTCAATAATTTTTTTCGGACTATTGCACATGTAGTTTTTTGCTTCGTTGATTTTGTATTACAACCTTTCATTTCAATCCATCCATACTAATTTTGCTTCTTTTGGATATTTTGACAAACCTTTTAGGAATTGAGTATTTCAAACATAGTGTCAACAGACGTGGTAAATTGTAAGCTGCTGCAATGTAGGCTGGGTGAAACGAGGCAAAATCCTCTCCATTTCTATCGGATAACACTCTTGATTCAGGGTCTGCATGCTCTAGGATCCACCCGATCACTTTTGAGCAAGGAAAGAGCTCAGGATTTGTGGAAGCTTTAGATATACCAGAGCTTCTGATGTTTTGGTAGATATGCTCTTCTTCTAAGAGAGCTCCGGGGATATCTTGGTCTATTAACATGCAGTATACGTCTCCCCACTTGACTTCAGGAGGAACACCTGTGACAGACTTGGTATCCTTGAACAAAGTTTCAACTCTTGGTTCCTCTAATTCTGGCTCGGTCATTTTAGCCTTCTTTTTGCTACCCTTTGGAATGGTGGCTTAAACCTGTCCAACGACCATGCATGGGAAAACATAAGATTGCAAAATATTACACATAACAATATGGCTCAAGATTATTTCATAGATATAACAGATATAAAAAAAACCAGAATTAAGATTCTACTAGAAACAAACATCGTGCTCCTCCTTAGGATGATAAGTCGGGTTGGGGAGAAGGCTAATGGTTTCAGAATGAGACGTGGCTTGATACTTCCTTAATGAGAAAAGTGTGAGTGAGGTGACAAGTAAATGCTACTTGGGGGATTGAGTCACTGCAATTTTAAGGGACTTAGTAGTGGTTTGCAAGTGTCGATGGCTATAATCTTTATGCTTGAGAATGGCCAAAACAACAAAACAAAACGAATATGGGCCATGCAACTGGTATGGTGATAGCAATGCTTAGATTGACTTGATAGTAATAGATAAAACAAATACAAAGGAGACAATAGATGCCACCTACCTGGTAGAGAGCGGTTGGTCCTAACAGAGGTGACAGTGCTGCAACGGGCCGAGTTGGTGTGGCTTAGCGTAGTCCTCAAACGGGGTTCTCAAATGCATGAAAATTCTACCAATGCAAACACTAAAACTGCCTAAACCCTATATATAAAGGTTGGCATGTGTGAGAATTCAATTGGGTTGGTGGGGTTTTAAAACGGGGTTTTAAAGCGAGTATTGAAGGGTCTTTTCGACACTCTTGGCGTTAAATGCGACCGCCAAAAACATAAGGAAATGGCGAGTTCACTCAAAATTTTGCGGCAACAGCTCACGAGTTTCAAGTGACGTTGCGAATGAAAATATTGAGTCTGACCATTTGTTGCAGCGAGACTTCACAAGTTGATCCAACGATTTACAGCTTCGGGCCTTAGTAAAATACGTGTGCCCGTTGCGGTGAGCCTGTGAAAGTTGTTCCGGTGTTGCGGCGAAACTTGGTGAGTTCGCCCGACGTTATGGTGGAAGTTGCTGAGTTCTCCCGAAAAAAAAATGGTTTCGTTCCTTAGCATAAAGAAAGATCCATCCATTGTGGCAAGAATTTGTGAGTCGTCCGTCATTGCGGCGAGACTCGCTGAGTTTGTCCGCCGTTTTGGGTGAAATTGGTGAGTTTGTCCGAAATGCACGAGCTCGAAAACTTAATGAAAAAAATGGGGCACCCATTGTGGTGAAATTTCGTGAGTCCTTCCGCCGTTGCGGCAGAACTTGTTGAGTTCGTCTGCTGTTGCAGGTGAAAAGAGGGAGTTTGGCCAATATGTCGGATGAAAAAGTTGAGTTTTGACTTGGAAGAAAAAGATAAAAAAACACAAAAAACTTACTCCTATGGAATAAAGTAACTACAAAAAACCTTCTAGGGAATGTTTTAGCTCCTAAGTAAACTTTTCTAAAAAGTAAGAAGGAGGGGCCCCAATATTTGCAAAATTTTTGGGGGGATGTTGTAGCAACAACAATTGGCGATTCTCTGGTGAACACAGATCTCTGAAAAATAATTCTCCTTAGGTGTAAAAAACTTACAAAATTGCTAATTTATATGGGCGACAAAATGTCTTCATAGTTCAGCTTCTGTGAATACAGTGATCCCTCTCATGATCATGGTCATTTTGGGAGAGGACGACTTAGAATCATATTTCCTTACAACTATCTTAGGGATTGAGTATGAAGTTCATTTTAAAATTTTGCCTTTCAGATGTCAACTAGATCGACTCCACAGTATCGTAACAATATTTCATAAACATATTCGTTTGTTCCTAATTCCCATGCTATTGTTGAATATTGTAACTTCTAAGAATATTATATTTGTACCTTATTATTCCGGAGATGTTTCATCCCTCCGAGGCAACCCTATTATGTATCCGGAGATGTTTATTCCTCCGAGGGTTTGTGGTAGCTAGGGTTATTAGACCCACCATGTGGGGGTCGGCCCTGATCTTATACTTTAGGGGTTATTAGACTTCTCCAGGAGAGGTCGGCCCCATTAGGTATTTTAGTCAGTGAGGAGTTAGTATAAATAGAGGAAGTGAATTCCTCATTAGATACACTCACTCACTTGAGAAAAGTAGCACACTTGTCTGGGAGGTCTGCTAAGGAGATAAAGAAGGAGGGAGCACATCTTGTATTTTGGTTGATCATCTTATTGAGGAAAGCTTTGCTGGGTTTTCTACCCCATGAGGGTTTCCCAAGGTATATTATGTGTCTATCTTGTGATTATGTTTCTTTCAGTGATCTTTCTAGTCTATTTGGTTTAAACTTAACATGGTATCAAAGCTAGACTGAATAGGACATCTTTCACAAGGTAAGAATCTCTCTCTCTCTCTCCGGTGAAGTTTAGGGTTTCAGCAAAGAGTTGGTATTGTTGAATTCTGATTACATGGCTGGATAGCCCTTCTCAAGACCATTCTTTTTAACCCTGGATCAAACTTTTTGGTTGGGTATAACTCCGGGAAAGTCAAACCCTAATTCTACCAAAAGTGCGATAAACCAGAAATTGGTTTCAGCAAAAAGTTGGTATTGTTGAAATCTGATTACATGGCTGGATAGCCCTTCTCAAGACCATTCTTTTGAACCCTAGATCGAACTTTTTGGTTGGGTAGAACTCCGGGAAAGTCAAACCCTAATTCTACCAAAACTGCGATAAACCAGAAATTCTGTCCCAGGATCCGGAAAAGTAAAAAGGTAATATTTCCAGGTAAGTACTACTCTGTCTCTTGGACTCCCCCAAGAGAATATGGCTCCAAACACTAATCTTGAAGACAAGCTAGAAGGTTTAGAGAATTTCCGGGCATGGAAATACAGAATTGGTGTCATTCTTGAAGAGAATGATCTTGCTCATTATATCAAGGATGAAGTTGCAGAACCGGAAGAAGATGAAGCCAAAGAGAAGCATAGGAAGGATTTGATTAGGGAAAAGAGAATCATAGCTGATTCTATTAAAGACCACTTGATTCCCCAAGTGGCCTCCAAGAAGACTCCAAAGGAAATGTATGATGCCCTGGGAAGAATGTATGAAGGAAAGAACATCAATAGGAAGATGAATCTAAGGACTCAGTTAAAGAATACCAAGATGCACAAAGGAGAGTCCATTCAAGACTACTTCTCAAGGGTCTCTCTAATCAAGGAGCAACTAGATGCCATTGGTGATACTCTTGATGAATATGAACTTGTAATGACTGCTTTCAATGGTCTCACTAGACCTTGGGAATCATTCATTCAAACCATGTGTGCCAAAAAAGAAAGCATGAAGTTTGATATAGTATGGGAGGATTGTGTTCAGGAAGAAGCTAGGGTAGCCAACAGAGAAGCTCTTCTCAAAGAGGATGACCAAGCTTTGGCCACCCACACCAAAAGAAGAAGAATGGGTCACTTCAAGAAAGTTGACCACAAAGGATCTCAACACTTCTCTAGACCTAAAAAGATAAAAGGATCCAATCCAGTAAGAGATCTTTCCATAGTCCAATGCTACAGTTGTCATAAACTAGGACATATCTCCATATTTTGTCCTTCACAAAAGAAGAAGTTTTTCCACAAAAGACACCATGCACATATGGCAGAAGATGAAAGTGAAGAAGAAGAAGAAGAAGAAGAAGAAGAAGAAGAAGAAGAGGTGGAGGTAAGACCTCGAAAGAAAAGGTCTACAGTGAAGAAAGAAGATCCAGAAGAATATGTCCTATTTTCTGCACTCTCTGGATCTGTATCTCCTGGAGAAGATACATGGCTCATTGATAGTGGTGCTTCTAAGCACATGACAGGTCAAAGAAAGACTTTCTCAAATCTTGAAGAAAAGTCTTCTACACAAAAGGTATCTCTAGGAGATGACTACCAATATCCCATCAGAGGAATTGGTGAAGCAAGCTACAAGCTAGATTCAG
The DNA here is from genome assembly GCA_027924585.1 of Larix kaempferi. Classification (NCBI taxonomy): domain Eukaryota; kingdom Viridiplantae; phylum Streptophyta; class Pinopsida; order Pinales; family Pinaceae; genus Larix; species Larix kaempferi. The sequence goes on from BSBM01000217.1 coordinate 30,202,702, forward strand.
GAACACCATTGAAGATGAAAGAAATTTTATATGTACCAGGTTTAAAGAAGAACCTTCTCTCTATCTCAACACTAGATAAGAAAGGTTTTAGAGTGGCTTTCATAGATGAACAAGTACTCATGTGGTCCAAACGAAAGTCAATTAAAGATGCAGTTGTCATTGGTGAAGAAGAAGGAGGTCTCTGTAAGCTCAAGGGTCATCCAGAAGCTACCCTTGCTCATGAGATCTCTAGCCCTAGTGAGCTATGGCATAGAAGATTAGCTCACATTAACTATAAAGCTTTACCCTATGTAAGCAAGGTGGTCATAGGATTACCAGATTTGAAAGCTGATCATGATGGCTCATGTAAAGGATGTAAGAAAGGGAAGAATGTCAAGAACCCCTTTCCAAAGAGTGAAACAAAGACTAAGAACATTTTGGAGCTAATACACTCATATGTATGTGGACCAATGCCCACCACTTCTCTAAGTGGGTTTGAATACTATCTTTCATTCATTGATGACTATTCAAGGAAAACTTGGATATACTTCCTAAAAGGTAAGAATGGAGTCTTTGGAAAATTCAAAGAGTTCAAGGCTCTAATAGAAAATCTCTCAGAAAAGAGAATCAAGATTCTCATAACAGATAATGGCGGAGAATATACCTCAAAGGACTTTGAAGACTTTTGTAAAGAAGCTGGAATTAAAAGGGAACTAACCACTCCCTATAATCCCCAACAAAATGGGGTGGCTGAAAGGAAAAATAGAACTATCATGGAAGCTGTGAAGACTATGATACATGACCAAGATCTTCCCATGTACCTATGGGCTGAAGCAGCCAAGACAGCAGTATATGTGCAAAATAGATTATCTCATAGTGCTCTTGACTTTAGAACTCCAGAAGAAGTGTTTACAGGAAAGAAGCCTGAAGTAAGTCATCTTAAAATATTTGGGTGTCCTGTGTACATCCACATTCCAAAAGAAAAGAGAACCAAGTTGGATCCTTCTGGTAAGAAGGGAATATTTGTTGGATATTGTGAATCATCCAAAGCCTTCAGAATTTACATTCCAGGTTTTCATCACATAGAAATAAGTAGAGATGTAACTTTTGATGAAGAAGCAGCTCTCAAGAAATCTAGAAAGTGCCAACTTGAAGAAATCTATGAAAAAGATTCATCTCCCAGAATCACAGAGGCTGTTCCCATCCCTGAAGATGATTCACCAGAGGATCATGACATGTTGGAACCACAAGAACCTCCTATTACAGACTTATCTAAGAAAAGAAGACCAGCATGGGCTAGAGATATTATTCAAGGAGCTGAAAGATATGGAGCTCCTGAAGGTTCCACCAGAGAAAGAAAGAAACCAAAGCTAGTGTCCAACTATATGGCCTTGATGTGTGATGTTGTGGATCAACAACCTACTATCTATGAAGAGGCATCTCAGAAGAAAGAATGGGTAGAATCAATGACAGAATAATATCAGTCAATAATGAAAAATGATGTTTGGGATATAGTTCCCAAACCAAAAGATAAAACTGTGGTTTCTTCCAAATGGATTTTCAAGATAAAACATGCTGCAGATGGTAGCATTGAAAAATATAAAGCAAGATTTGTAGCCAGAGGATTCTCTCAGAAGGAGGGAATTGACTATGAAGAAACATTTGCACCAGTTGCTAGATATACTTCAATAAGAACTATCATGGCACTTGCATCTATGATGAAGTGGAAATTACACCAAATGGATGTTAAGACAGCTTTTCTGAATGGTGTAATTGAAGAAGAAGTATACATAGAACAACCACAAGGGTTTGAGGTTAAAGACGGAAGAACTCATGTATGCAAACTGAAAAAGGCATTATTTGGGTTGAAGCAAGCTCCCAGGGCTTGGTACGGAAGGATTGACAAATTCTTAACTAGCATGGGTTTTACCAAGAGTAAAGCTGATCCAAATCTTTATCTCAAAGTAATGGATGATGAACCAGTTATACTGTTGTTATATGTAGACGATCTATTTCTAACTGGAAATGAGAAACAGATTATTGAAAGCAAGAAGAAGCTTTCTTCAGAATTCGAGATGAAAGATCTCGGATTAATGCACTACTTCTTAGGTCTAGAAGTATGGCAAGAACCAAAAGGAATCTTTTTAAATCAAGGAAAGTATGTTGTGGAGATTTTAAAAAGGTTTGATATGTTGGAGTGTAAATCCATGGCCACTCCCATGGAATCCAACTTAAAGTTATTGGTTAATGATTCATCGGATCTAGTGGACCTAACTCTATATAGACAAATCATTGGGTCATTGATGTATTTGAAAAATACTAGGCCAGATATATGCTTTGCTATAAATACCCTAAGCCAGTATCTTGTAGAACCCAGAAAGGTTCATTTAATAGCTGCAAAGCATGTAATGAGGTACCTAAAAGGTACATTAGATTTTGTTCTATATTATCTTGGAGGTCATGAACTCAGATTACATGGTTACTCAGATTCTGATTGGGCAGGAAGTGTCTCAGACAGAAAGAGTACATCAGGTGGATGTTATGGTCTTGGATCTGCCATGATCTCATGGTTCAACAACAAACAAACCAGTGTGGCTCTCAGTACTGCTGAAGCAGAATATATAGCTGCCTTATCTGCCAGCTGTGAAGCAGTATGGCTTCGAAAACTATTATCTGAAGTGTTTGACTTAGAAATGGATCCCACTGTGATTATGTGTGATAATCAAAGCTGCATCAAGATGACAGAAAATCCTGTGTTCCATGATAAGTCAAAACACATAGAGATCCGATACTTTTATATACGAGATATGGTGCAGAGAGGAGCTATCAAGCTTGAGTATGTGAGCACTGAGGATCAAATTGCTGATATCTTGACCAAACCTCTGTCTCAAGTGAAGTTTGAATACTTTCGAGACAAGCTTGGTGTAGTTCAAAAGGACCCTCCTCGAAAGGGGGAGTAGTATAGTATCTGATGACAATTCTGTCTCATCAAAGATGAGGTTACCTGTTTACTGCACTTAGTTACTTAGAAATATTTGGATTTAGGACTCTTATATTTTTACTTTTGATGATAGATGTATTAGTGAGAATACATGCTTTTGATGATAGATGTATACATGCTTTTGATGATAGACGTATACATGCTTTTGATGATAGATGTATTAGTAAGAATACATGCTTTTGATGACAGATGTATGTATACATGCTTTTGATGATAGATGTATTAGTGAGAATACATGCTTTTGATGACAGATGTATACATGCTTTTGATGATAGATGTATACATGCTTTTGATGATAAATGTATTAGTGAGAATACATGCTTTTGATGATATATGTATTGATGAGGATACATGTTTTGATTTACATGATACATGTTTTGATATACATGTTTTGATGATGAGGATACATGTTTTGATGATGAGGAAACATGTTTTGACATACATGTTTTGATGATGAGGAAACATGTTTTGACATACATGTTTTGATGATGAGGATACTTGATGCCTTGATGTATTGATACATGTTTTCATGAGTATATTTGTACTTGTATGGATGAAGATACTTGTACCCATATTGATGAGAAGATTGTATCATCCGTGGACTTTAGTCCTAAAGTGATCCATAGACAGATGTCTCCGAGAGTAAGAGGATTGTATCATCTGTGGACTTTAGTCCTAAAGTGATCCGCAGACAGATGTCTTCGAGAGTAAGAGGATTGTATCATCCATGGACTGTAGTCTAAATTGAGCCGTAGACATGATGTCTCCGAGAATAAAATCCTGAATGAATAGGTAAGGGGATTGGATCGTCCTCGAACTTTGGTCCTGTGAATTGAGCCGTAGACATGATGTCTCCGAGAATAAAATCCTGAATGAACAGGTAAGGGGATTGGATCATCCTTGGACTTTGGTCCTATGAATTGAGCCGTAGACATGATGTCTCCGAGAATAAAATCCTGAATGAACAGGTAAGGGGATTGGATCATCCTCGGACTTTGGTCCTGTGAATTGAGCCGTAGACATGATGTCTCCGAGAATAAAATCCTGAATGAACAGGTAAGGGGATTGGATCATCCTCGGACTTTGGTCCTGTGAATTGAGCCGTAGACATGATGTCTCCGAGAATAAAATCCTGAATGAACAGGTAAGGGGATTGGATCATCCTCGGACTTTGGTCCTGTGAATTGAACCGTAGACATGAGGTCTCCGATAATTGAATGATAGGAATGGATCGTCCCTGGACTTCAGTTCAAAAGGTACATGATAGGACTGGATCGTCCCTGGACCTCAATTCAAAAGGTAGATGATAGGACTGGATCATCCCTGGACTTCGGTTCAAAGGTACATGATAGGACTGGATCGTCCCTGGACCTCGGTTCAAAAGGTACATGATAGGACTGGATCATCCCTAGACTTTGGTTCAAAAGGTACATGATAGGACTGGATCGTCCTTGGACTTCGGTTCAAAAGGTACATGATAGGACTGGATCATCCCTGGACTTCGGTTCAAAAGGTACATGATAAGACTGGATCGTCCCTGGACCTTGGTTCAAAAGGTACATGATAGGACTGGATCATCCCTGGACTTCGGTTCAAAAGGTACATGACAGGATTGCATCATCCATGGACCTATGTCCTAAAGAGAGTAGGATTGATCGTCCTGTAATATGATTGTGTGATGACGATGCTGATGATCGTGTGATGACGATGCTGATGATCATGCTAATGATGATGCTAATGATCATGTGATGACGATGTTGATGATCGTATGATGATGATGCTGATGACGATGTTGATGATCGTGTGATGACGATGCTGATGATCATGTGATGACGATGCTGATGATTGTGTGATGACGATGCTGATGATCGTATGATGACGATGCTGATGATCGCGTAATATCGACTCTGACGATGATGATGTTCCAGTAACTAGTTGAGTTATGGATGATGATGAATTGAAGAAAGCTTCCGATGATTTATAGATGTATCATGTATGATGCAGCAGATGACTCCTCGCTCCTGCAGATGTTGTTATAATATCCTTCTCGTTAAGGGGGAGTGTTGAATATTGTAACTTCTAAGAATATTATATTTGTACATTATTATTCTGGAGATGTTTCATCCCTCCGAGGCAACCCTATTATGTATTCGGAGATGTTTATTCCTCCGAGGGTTTGTGGTAGCTAGGGTTATTAGACCCACCATGTGGGGGTCGGCCCTGATCTTATACTTTAGGGGTTATTAGACTTCTCCAGGAGAGGTCGGTCCCATTAGGTATTTTAGTCAGTGATGAGTTAGTATAAATAGAGAAAGTGAACTCCTCATTAGATACACTCACTCACTTGAGAAAAGTAGCGCACTTGTCTGGGAGGTATACTAAGGAGATAGAGAAGGAGGGAGCACATCTTGTATTTTGGTTGATCATCTTATTGAGGAAAGCTTTGCTGGGTTTTCTACCCCATGAGGGTTTCCCAGGGTATATTCTCTGTCTATCTTGTGATTATGTTTCTTTCAGTGATCTTGATAGTCTATTTGGTTTAAACTTAACAACTATTTGCATCCTTTTGGGATGTTTCTTGATGACTTTTGTCACTTGAGTCTTCCAAAAATGAATTTCTTCAACTTTCATATTTGATTTTGGTTCTTCAATCCATAATGTCTATTTGTATGAGTGATAAGTTTGTTTGATTATCATGCTTCACGGATAGAGAAGAACCTTGCTGGGATGATTTATTTGAACAACTTATTTGATCGAAGGTATTTTACTTTTCTCTACCATGCTTTAATTGAGGTAAGATTTTCTGGAAATCAGACTCTTTAGTACAAGCTCTTTTTTGGCTTTCATTTGTAGCATGGGATCATTTTAAATGCCATACATCTGTGAGACATGCTTCCTTTCCATGGGTCTAATTATTGTGAACTCCTTGAGACAGGTATTTATGTTGAAGTGAATGGAGCCCCGAGATAGTAGAAAGAAAAGCCGAACTTTAGTTATTAAGACAGGGTTATTTTGACCAATTAGAGAAAGGATCACTGAATTCCTAAAAATTCAACATTGAAAATAAAGTCACCAAAAATTTTCTTTGTAAGTAGGTTTCAACCTTACAGGATTTTGAGTTTTTCTGAAAGATCTATCTTACATCTCTGCCAAAAGCTCAACTGGGTCTTATTAAAGAATAAAGAAAACTTTGAACATAAAGCAAAACAAGCTGGCTAAGGAAGATAATAAGAGACAAAACCAGACAAGCAAGCAAAGAAACAAGAGAGTTTATTTATGTACAAAAGGAGTCCTCAAAGGACTAAGAGAAGTACTGCTTCAGAGCGAGACTGAGAGGTAGGGTTAATTCCTCTCCTTGTAGATCTCTTAGCTTATATGTCGATGGGCCGAGCTTTTCGGAAATTTGGTAAGGGCCAACCCATAAGTGTTGAAATTTTGCGTGCATCCTCTTACCTTCGTGTGGATGGTCCCATCTCAGAACTAAGTCGCTTACTTCAAAACTTTTTTCTCCATACTTCCTTTTATCAAACCATATTTTGACTATGTCCTGGTGTTGGTGGAACCGGTCTTTGGCTTTCTGCCGGGATTCCTCAAGTTTCAACAAAGTGTCAATTCTAGATTGTAAAACTTGACTACTGGAGCCTTGGGAGGCTTGGGCCAATTGAAGATATGGGAGTAAGATGTTGGGAGGGAGGATGCCTTCTTTACCATAAACAATGGTATACAGAGAAACTCCTAAAGCATTCTTTGGAGTAACCCTATCTTCCCATAAGGAATTTGGGAGAGCTATGTGATAGCTTCTCTGATTTTCAATCACAGCTTTCTTAAGAATCCGAATGAGGTTTTTGTTTGAAGATTCAGCTAATCTGTTTCCTTGGGGATAATAATTAGATGAATAATGTAGCTTGATTCCTCTTTCATAAACAAATTCATTTATTTTAAAAAATGAGAAATAAGTTGCATTATCAAAGACTAGGGAAATTGGAACCTGTTACAATGTAATCTTCCACCCTGTGAGCATCAACATTCTTTGGCCTGTAGGATCCATTTCACTGACTCAGATCCACTTTATATCCTTCAGATACTATTTTTCCCTATTTTTATTCCTACCCGCTTGTTGCATCACTATAGCAGGCGTACCTGCGAGTTGCATCTATATATCCCACGGGTAGCATGTAAAATGGTAAAAATCACTAGTTTATTACTTTTTACTCCCACAAAGTGGTTATTGGGTGACCTTTGACCCTCCATCTTCCCAAATAATGTCTCGATGTGTCCTTTCACCTACCTTTGGGAGGACTATATATTGAGCACATATGTCTTATGGACGGGAGGAGAAAGAGGAGCAAGAGAACTCTAGTGGATTTTTGCCCTATCTTGAGTCTACACTCATTGATCCTAGTAGTTGTGAACCCTTTATGTTCACCTTCCAAACTCCTACCATATTTTGAGTTTTCCATTCATGCAGGATTGAAGTGGTGGAGGCACAAGTGGATTGATCCAGATCTTGGTTCATATTGGTTGCCAACAAGAGGTCGTATCACATTGTACTTCTTCTTTTTTATTAATAGAAATACTCATATTCTCGTCCATTAATGTTGTAAATGTTGTTTATCTTACATTGGGTTACATTTACTTGTTATATCATGGACCATTTCTATTGATGATGTTAATGTCGTTTATATATATTATGTACTTGTTGTATATTGGCTGTTAAGACTAATTTGCATATTCAAGTGCACGGATTGGAAAAGCTCCAACGGGGATCTACATCAAACATTTGGATCGAGGTTGGTTACATTCTCCATTATCTTAGCATTGTCGTTTATAATAGAATAGTTCTGAGAATTGAGTTGATTTCTGGTAGTCAACTGTCTATAGTGGTCTCCGAAGCAACAGTGATCTTTCTCCAACACAGAAATGGCGACTCTGCTGGGGAAAACATCCATGTTTGGGAATTTTTTTGAGCATTAGTCCATAATTAGAGTTGCTATTTGTCGAAGCTCTGTGTGACTGATTGGTTGTTAAGATACATTATAGAAAACTTGCTTTTTCTGAGCCATTGGACTCTTTGTTTTCCCATTTTCCTTTTCTCATCCGCGGGCTAGCTTAGCTCTGCCTACGTATACCCGCCTCTATTTACACTACTGCTTGCGGGTACCCGCAGGTATTCCTTTGACAGTAGCGTATAACTCTGGTTTTTCTTGGTTTATGAATATTGGTTGTTGTTGGGTTGGCTTTGGATGATCTTAAGTCTTTGTTGGCCTTTTTCTTGACTATTCCATGCCTTGGTTGTGACCAGAACTCTTCGTTTCTCTTGGTTGAGCCTTATTGGTTTTTTACCCATCTTTGGATTTAGCCTTGTTAGTTTTTTCCTTTTGAGCTCATTCCTTTGGCTGGGTCTTACTGTTTGGAGTCTGCTGGGTTGTCTTAGTGATATTCTCGGCACTTCAGTGATTGAATAGCAGGATTTTGCTTGCATTTTTCATTTCTTTATATTGAAAAATACAAAAAAAATACATATAGTTTTGCATTTTCCTTTTGTTTATAAGAGAAAATACAAAAAAAATTTACTTTCATGTATTGCATGTTGCATTGAGTGCCTGCTGCTTTCATTTAGGTTCTGATTGTGCATTGAAAATATAAAAGATTGCATTTTTACTTTGGAATCGTTGGGTTGATTTTGCATGTTAGTGCCATTGTTTTATTGGATAGATGAGTCTAGGATTGGATGATTTTGCATACTATTTAGTCTTACACATCACTAGTTTCACGATCATATCCCTTGAGTAATCACCACCATTAAAATTAACGCTTAATATTAAAATTGATTAGGCTGATTTTATTTATAGGGTACACCAACTAGTATAGGTTTAGAGTCTTGGAATAGATCATTGTGAGTTATCAATCCAATACTACTAGACGAAACATTAGGTGACCAGTGAGTGGAGGAATCCATGGTATATATCGGTGTTCTCAGGAAGTTCTACTCAAACCAGAGTTAAGCATGAGGTCATGAGAGGTTGGTTGAAGGGATATCCCTTTGATACTGGCTGAACGTGGGAGATATTTCCAGGGTTTGTTTGTATCTGGGGGTACTGAAGGTTCGTCCTCTTGTGCTTCGGGCTTAGCTACCCTTCCCATACGACGGATCCCACCTGTGACTGTCTCCTTGAGCATTGGTTATATTGCAGTGACCATAGTTGCTTTACCTAGGTATCGCATAGGGTACTTGCAGTGGTTATGCTGTTTATGTCCTGAGTCAGATAGGGATTGGAAAACACAGTTGTGTTTGTGCAGTGGACTTGACCCTGTACACGCAGTGAAGCCTAGGTGTCTCTATCATTGATTCTTTTACCTCCGGCTATAGATTGGGAGTCTCAAGCCTCTCCTAGGCGAGACATACCAGATCTAGTGTTGGGAGCTCATTTAGCCACTCTGTTTGTCTGGTCTTGGCTGTAGTTTCTCTAGGTGTGTGCTTTTGATTTACTGTTTTTGATCGATAGTTGGTCGTAGGAGATGTGATTTTATATTCTCTTTGGAGATATCGTGGCATGTAGTCCTAATCTCCCCCATTCCTGTCGTTTAGTTGGTTTAAAACCGGTCGCGTTTTCACGCCGTGTTGCTCGGGGATGCCAGCAGGCTCCCTCTGAGTCTTCAGATTCTTACGAGACATACTTAGTCGACATTATGAAGGATGCACATTTCGACACAGAGGACATCCCCATGATTCCATCGGATGGATTCGAACATACTTCAAACATCCCCACACCTCGTGAGGCCTGGGGGGGTGATCCCCCTGAGACTCAACCTAGTTCTATTTGGCTGAATCCACTTGAGAACGATCCATTCGATCTTTCAAATCCATATAATTATCTTTATGGGATGCCAACCTTACCTGAAGAGGAAGACGAAGATCCTACTATCAACGTTAACCGGTTCTCATATAGTATGCCCGGTTTCAGTACAATTGATCCTCCCACTGTTTTTGGTAGTCATGTTGGCACTAGTCATGGTGTTAGCTACACTGCACCCACTGGGGGAAATACCCTCGCCGGGGGCACCATGTTGTCCACTCACGCACATAATATGAGGATTGGTCATAATCCTCCTAACAATGCTAATGTTGGAAGAAGACCACCTCCTAGGACTGCCCCACCTAATAGGAACATTGTTTGAAACCCAACTCACCATCCACCACTAAATACACATATTGCTACCCGTCAACCTAGGGCCACTTTAGCAAATGTTAATGCTCCTCCTAACTATGGGGGTGGACAAGTACCACACACTTTTGCATCCATCACCTCTAATAGTAATGCTAATGTAGGAGGTGGGAATATATCTTATCCTCATGGTCGTAACGCCACCATTCCTGCTACTAGTAATGCCAATGTTGGGGTTGGGAATACTTCTCATACTTTGGGTCACTACACGACTACTCATGCTAATCCTAATCCTGGGGGTGGGAACATACCTCACCATTATGATCATTGCAACTCATTTCCCGCTACGAATAGTATGTATATGCCCCATACTTATGGTGGCAACCCTTACTACAACATAGTTAGTGCTGGCCACTTGTTCAACCCACCTCAATACGGTACCCAAAACACACATATGCCTGCTTACTCTCATATGGGTCAGTTCGGAGGAGGTTATCAACCCTATGTCCATGGTCAAGTTTATGGTCCGTCAGGTCCTCATTATCAGTAGTTTAATGCTCATGGTCAAGCTTTTGGTCCACCTTATAATCCGGTTTCATTCAACCAACCTTTTATGGGAGCTTATAATCAAGCTTTCCAACCGCAGCTCCCATTCCTTGCACGCTTGAATCTTCGGTATCTTTCGAAACTCATGAATTATCTGGTGTGTCACGACCCTATTTGGTCCCCAGTCCCTACCAAGCTCCCTTCGTACATTCCTAAGTTTGAGGGGAAAGGTGGTGAGCATCTGGGTGATCATGTCACAACGTTTCACCTTTGGTGTTCCTCCAACTCATTGAACCATGATTCCGTTAGATTACGACTATTTCAACGCACCCTCACGGGGGCAGCTGCAAAGTGGTATGTTGAGTTGCCTGGGAACACCTATAGGGGATTCAACGATATTGCTTTGGTGTTCTTGGACCATTTCCAGTTGCCGGTTAGTTATGATATGGGTACTGAATTGTTGTCTATATTCTGTCAGAATAAGGCCACACATATTTTTGACCACGTTCAAGAGTGGCGTCGACGGAAAATATTAGTGAAAGCCAACATTCCTCCAGAGTTTATGTTGGAATGGTTCCTTAAGTATCTTCTCCCATACATCACTAAAGATGTTTCGATGTCCGGCATTGTGACTGAGGAACAAGCAATCTTGAAAGTCCAGTAGTTAGACCTACTATACTCTCAGTCTGGCATTTTATATGACATTATTCCTGATGCACCGAGAACAAGACATGCGCCCACGTCAGTTCCTGGACCACATGCTGATGGCATCGTGGGATCCGCAAGCACTCGCCCTATAGACTTGGTAGCTAATCAAATGAAAAATTTGTCACTAAACCAGTCTACTCCTGGACAGGTTCACACCTTGTCCACTTCCACTCCATCGTCTGATGTACATAATGTGCAATCAACGAAACCGTCGGGTAACCAGCAACCTGGTGGTAAGAAAAAGGGGAGAAAAAATTGTAGGGGTGGAAATAATGGAAGTAACAATAATAGCAATCGTAATACTCCTCATAAAGAGAATGCCAACCCTCCTTTGGAAGGTGGAAATGCTGGTGAGGACCGTAAACCTAGGCGTAAGGTGAAGTTTCCCTACAAGGTATGTGGGGAAGATCATCTTACTCACTTATGTCCTCGAATTGAAGAAGTATTGAAGCATTTGGCACAGAGCCCAACTATGTTGAACGATCCCCTTCCTCATCATCAAAACATGGCTTTGTATGATCCCACCACTAGTTATGGACCTAATGAAACGGCAACGGCTTCCTCCAATACTAGTGGTTATGGATGTGTGAACATGGTTCAAGTGGAGGTTAGTGTTGCTACTCGTCAATAAGATTATGGTGCACCACAACCCAATATGGGGAGTGAGCCTTCCCCTCCTCCTGACAATTCCTTACATATCGAGAAGCCCTCTAATATGCCATGGATACCGAAAGGTGTTCTCAAGCGCTCCATGCATAATCCTAATGCTCAAGCTGCCCAGAACTACTCCATTGTAGAATATTTGGGCCAAACTCCGTGTGCCATGTCGGCTCTTGAAGTTTTGCAGGCATGTCCTTCTCAGAAGCATTCCCTTTTGAGTGTGTTAGGAGTTCAGGATGGGGGAAATCCTAGTATTATCAAGTTCGATACTACTGATGCACAACCTCGCTTACCTTACCACGTGACTTTTCAAATCTAGGTGGTGTGCCTTCGGAGTTTTGTCAAACAAACTATGGTTGATGAAGGTGCTTCTGCGTTAGTAATGTCATTAACTTGTTGGAAATCTCTTGGCTTTCCTCCTCTACTCATGTCTAGAACCATGCTCATTGCATTGGACGGTTGATCTTTTAAGCCGCATGGAATTATCCCTTCCCGTGTTGTTTTCTTGGGAGGTAAGTCTGTGCCTATTGAAGTCGAGGTGGTTGATGCACCCATCTACTACAACCTTTTACTGGGTCGGAATTGGATGTATGCTATGAAGGATGTCGCGTCCACTGTATTTAGATTTATTTGCTTTCCCCATGAAGGCAATATTGTGACCATCAATCAGTTGGATTTCGTTAACACTCCTTCCACAGCATCCACGGGATCCATAGTCCCACAAGTTACTGATTCTCAGCCGGAAACTGGGAACATAGGTGTTGGTATGTACCCTTCATTGATGGGAACTTATACTCTTTCTGCGCCTGTGAATTTTATCGGAACCATTTTCGACGATGCATCTCCTCCTTTGCATAATATGCCATTCTGGACTTCCTATTGTATTGATCCATGGACTTCACCGTCCACGAGTCCTACATCTAGAGACATTACACACATTGGGATGCATGTGCCCTTGTCTGTAGCTGAGCTTGCTTATGAGCATATCCAACAAGCCACTGCAGAACCGGATCTCTCTTCTTCCCAAACAGTCGAAGAAGATCCCGTTACGCTGCTAGTTTGGGCGATTAACTCGTCTTGTTCACATGATTGCCTTGATGATACTTTTCAATCTGATGAAGCCATTATGGAGGACACGTGTGGTAGTGAGAGGCCTTGGGAGGATATGCATCATCGCTCTTATTTCCTTCCCAACCTCGAGCTCGTTGAGCAAGAAGAGTTTATGATGACTCTAGTAGAGATGGTTGGTCACCTTGTGGTTGTTTTAGAGTCACATGATGTTTTTGCGGAGGGGAATATGGCCAATATTTCCCCAACCATGTCGATCAATATATCTCATACTCTCGGAAAGGTGAAGAATGTTTACATCAGTGCCGATTGCACTCCCAAGGAGATTTCTATTTACACTGAATTGTTTACAGAACTTCGGGAAGATTTCACCTAGTCATATGAGTAGATGCCAGGAATATACCCCCACATTGTTGAACATGAGATTAGAATGTATCCTAATGCTAAACCGGTTCGACAACACTTACATGTTGTGAACCCTAGGAAGGCAGCTGCTATCAAGGTAGAGGTGGAGAAACTGCTCAAATATGGTTTCATCTACCCCGCTCCCCTTACTGAATGGGTGTCAAACCCCGTTCCTATGGATAAGAAGCAGGGAATGATCCGTGTATGCACCAATTTTAGAGATTTGAACTGTGCATGTCCGAAAGACATCTTCCCCATGCCATTCATTGATCAGATCTTGGATGCTTGTGCGGGAAGTGAGATTTTTTTGTTCATGGATGGTTTCTCATGCTATAATCAGATTCAAATCAAATCTGTGGACCAACATAAGATGACATTCATTTCTCCATGGGGAACATTTGCATATCAGAAAATGTCCTTCGGCCTTAAAAACGTCGGCGCTACGTTTCAGCGAGCCATGACCTACGCCTTTCATGATCTTAAGAAGATTATGGAGGTTTTCTTGGACGATCTTGATGGCCATTCTCGCAAGAGAGCGGACCACCCCGAGCACCTCCGTATGATTGTCGAACGATGTATACAATACAAAATTCGATTGAATCCCAATAAATGCATCTTCGCTGTAAGGACTGGTCGCCTTCTAGGATTCATAGTTTCCAAAGAGGGTATTAGAGTCGATCCTCTAAAAGTTAAGGCAATACTTCAGTTGCCTCCTCTATGTAATTTGTTACAACTTCAGAGCCTCCAAGGGAGAGCTACTTTTCTGCATCGATTTGTAGTCAATTATGCTAATATGACCAAAGGTTTCGCGCACTTATTGAAGAAAAACACACCTTTTATATGGGATGAGCGAGCTCAGTAGTCTTTCGACGCCCTTAAGAAATCTTTGGTATCAGCCCCTGTGCTTAGTCCACCAGACTTCGCATGAGATTTTATCCTTTATGTGGATGCATCTCAAGAGACGATTGGAATGGTCTTGGTTCAGGTTGATGACGTGCTCATCGAGCATGTTATCTATTACCTTAGTCGAAATCTAGTAGATGCTGAGCTAATATATACTCATGTAGAAAAGTTGGCGCTTGCGACTATCCATGCAGTCCAGTGGTTACGACATTACATTTTTCTTAGAACAACCATAGTAGTAGCTCACATCAATCCATTTCAATTCGTGCTATCACGACGCCTTATAGGGGGTAAGTATAGTAAATGGATTGTGATCCTTCAGGAGTTCGATCTCGATTTTGCTTCAGCAAAATCGATGAAATCGTTGGTGTTTGCTGAGCTTATGTAGGACCTTATGAGACTTGATGAGGATGTCATTCATGAAGATTCCTTTGTGGATGAGCACTTATTTCTTATCTCGTCCAAGGACCCTTGGTATGGGGATGTCATTGTATATCTCCAAACTTTGAAGTTTCCTCCGCATTATTCACGAGATGAGCGACGGTGTGTGAAACATCATGCTAAATATTATACTATCGTCGGTGACACTTTGTATCGCAGAGGAAAGGATTCCATTCTCTGTCATTGCTTGACTCACAAAGAAGTGGACCGGGTGCTTAATGATTGCCATACTGGGGCATGTGGCAGTCACTTATCCGGGCTTGCTATAGCCCAACGTATTATGCAAGATGGTTATTTTTGTCCTTCCATCTTTAAGGATTGTGTTAACGCTGTGAATATATGTCACCCTTTCCAGGTGTTTTCTCGGAACATACGCTCGCATCCAGTGCCCCTTCATCCGGTCATCACTGTCGGTCCCTTCACTAAGTGGGGGGTTGATTTCATGGATTGCAAACTAGCTTCGGCTAGGGGGCATCACCAAATCATAGTGGCCATGGATTATTTTTCCAAATGGGCTGAGGCCATGCCTACCGTAAAAGCCGATGGTGCTACTGCAGCCCATTTCGTGTTCAATTAGATTATCACTCGTTTCGCTATCCTGAAAGATATTGTCATTGACCATGGTAGTCACTTCCAAAACAAGATGATGGAGGATTTGTCTCTCAAGCTTGGGTTTCGTCAAGAACACTCATCTTCCTACTACCCCCAAGCGAATGGTCAAGTTGAAGCAATCAAGAAGTCTTTGAAGACCATTTTGCAATGTACCATCCAACAAAGCAAGAACAATTGGCACATCATGTTATATCCTACTTTGTGGGCATATCAAACCGCAGTCAAGATTGCCACCGGATTCTCACCATTCCAGCTAGTTCACGGTGTGAATTCACTTTTACCGATTGAATGCGAAATCCCTTTGCTTAAACTGGCCATAGAGCTCCTCCCTGATACGATAGATATTGAGCAACGTTTAATCCACCTTGATCAACTTGACGAGCAACGTCGAGATGCCGCTATGGCCATAGATGCCAAAAAACGTTGTGTCAAGGTTCAATATGATAGGTCTGTCCGTCCCCGGCAGTATGTTGAAGGTGACTTGGTCCTCTTATATGACCAAGCTAAAGAACCCCTGGGGGAAGGCAAGTTCAATTCCATGTGGCACGGTCCTTACATTGTGAGGCGCATCCTAGAAAAAGGAGCCTATGAATTAGAAGACTACAAGGGGATTGTCTTGAAGGAGCCTAGAAATGGGCTCTACCTCAAGCGGTATTACGCTTGAACCGCTGGTTGAGGTTGAAACTTTTGTATACTATTGTATAGTTGCTTCTGTACATAGTTTAGCTTTCTTTTGGTTTTTCGGGTCTGTTGATTCGCTTCCGTTTGCTTGACATATGTCATCGGAATCTCATACTTTCTTAGGTTTCACGGATGGTGCTAACCGTCATACGCAACAGCTTGCTTCTGCTGCCTGGGTTATTTTCTCACCTGACCACCTAGTTGTGTCTTTAGGAGGTGCTTGTCTCGGTCCTACGTCTAACAATGTGGCTGACTATAGTGGCGTCATTGAGCTACTTCTGGATGCCATTTCTCATGGTATCCATTCTTTAGAAGTCCGCCTGGATTCACAACTATTTGTGTCTCAGTTGAATGGGTAGTACCGTGTGCGAGATCCTACTTTACTTCGGAAATTCCTAAGGGTAAGACTCTTGGAACGCCATTTTGTTTGAATTACATACACACATGTTCCGAGAAGTGTTAATCATATATCGGATGCATACGCTAACTATGTATTAGATTGGCATTTATCACATTCATAATGAAGCACACAAATGAAAGAGACATTCATACATTTGTACATACACATATATAGTAGAACCGGAGAACCAACGTTTTTATATAAATATGTCCAAAAATGGTAGTGTCATACAAAACTGGAGCCCGTAGCCCTCAAAAATATACATATCGATACAAAATGAGATCCTGGGATATCTACTTCCTCCTAGGAGGCCTAGTTGCTGCCCCGACAGGATGTGTCTCATAGAAATAGTGAACTGCATTGGCCACCCGCTGCAGTAACCGCACCCAATCACTAGGAACCCCCACTACATGGCATTGCATGGCCTCAGGTAGTCGCACCACCTCTATCCATGGAACCTTGGAAACCATCCGTGATAGGTTGCGCCGCAAGGTCTGTAGAGTGTGCCCTGCTGCAACATCACCTACCTCTTCACGCCTACCCCGACGACCATGTATCGGGAAGCCATCAGGTCTCACTGGGCCTTTATCTGTGAGCAAACAGTCAACCATTAGCATATGATACTACCACCAAAAAGATTTTTGCATTTCAACTATAATAAAAAATCCATAAAAATTTAATAACAAAAAACCTAAAAAGAGTACTCACCAATGTTTCCGAACGTTGCGTCTGGTGGGAGTGGCATGTCCCTATCCTGGTGGATGTCTATCCCTGCATAGGGGTAGTCCTCTATGACAATGACCTGTCGGTCTCACCAACAGAAGAACTCCTCAGTATATGGTGACGCCAGATGGCCACCACCCTGTCGTGTCAAGATCTCATCCCACTGGGTCAGGGATGGATCCCGGAGACTATGAGGAGGGACATCCACCCTCAGATTAAGCCCCGGAACTCTCTCAAAGAAGAATCTACACAATATACTCCCATACTCAAAGTTTTTTGCCTTCCCTTCTTTGCATTCTATCAGTTGGGTATTCATAGACCCCAGTAGTTTGGAACACCAATCAAATACTATAGGTTGCATACATTGTGATGCATAGAACATCACCGGCCTGGATGCCTGGTGTAGAGATTTAGATCCAGTGATCCACACTAAGGTAGCCACAATGATCTTCATGCTTAGATCTATTATGGAATTGATGGGCACTTGACTTCCCACCGCTCGTGTGTTTGCTGGACAATACCGCGCTATGTAATCCTGGACGGTGATCCCACCACCCACAGTATGAGACTGAAGACTGGCTGTCTCACCTCGACGGGACAAACCTATTATGAAGTAGATGTATTCCACTTCCAATGTGAGGATTTTCTCATTGAGAATGAAGTTCTATGCATCAACATCCCAATAATCGTTCAAGCGGCGGAGTAGTAGGTTTTGGGCCCTCAAACCCCCTATACTCCAGAATTTATATAACCCACATGCTTGCAATTCCTGCTGTGCTTGCACATCATTGCGCACGGCCTCATCTACTTGGTCATGCTCCCTCTCCCTCCACTCTAGAACCATCCTGGAGTGAGAAACAACACATATTTTAGTCAAATTCTTTTAAAAAACCAACTACATAGCCATACCCGCAGGCTAACTTGTATACAGGTGCGGGTACCCATGGTCAACCTTTGAGTTGACTGCGCGTATCATGCCCTACCCGTGACCCACATAGCTATAGCCCGCAGGTAGCGCCGAAGCCATTTAGGGCTTGGCCAAACTAAAAATCCCACTACTGAAAACTAAAATGAAAGCATTGAAATGAAAGGTATGGATGTGACTACCAACCTGCTCTGGATGATTCGATGAATGGTCGCTTGTAGCTCCTAGAATCGACAACTAAACTTTCAGGTGAAAACTAACCACAAATCTCCAAATGGGTGAATAGTAAAAATGAATTGTAAATTGTAATTTTTTATTACTATTTATAATTTTCAGGACCCACTTGTTTATAGTTTTTACCGTTTTATGCCGTTTTGGACTAATATAATGTCTTGGAGTAGTATTTTTTAATCATATTTCTTCGGTGAAAGTTGTTTTGGACCATTTCACACCTACGGCAAGTACATTTCATACCCGACATATAGGTTAGATGCCATTTCCATGCGCATTATGCATTTGACCTGTTGACCACTTTCATAAACCCTAGGTGCGACCCCGCTTCATAACTGACATAGAACCTTCACACTACTATAGAAGTGTTGTTATGTGGTAGTAGGTCTTTTCCGAACATGGGTACCCTAGTTAGAACCTCTTTGTGCATTCTAGTGCCCATGTCATTGTTTGTCCTTAAGATTGGGAGTCCTTTGTAGTCACGCCATGACATTGCGATAAAAGACTCGTACTCTACTTTGTCTTATGCTGGCCATCTCCCTTAAGGACTCCCCTTAGTTATATCATGTTGTGATTACACTGCATCATCCTGCTTGCCACTTGAGCCTTGTGCCGGCTCCCACTTACTCAGTTGTTAGCCTGGTGCCTGAGGACTTTTCCTTGTCGAGCTCTGCAGAGATTAAATTTTCCCTTCACAATTTGATGTCCTTTTGACCCTGAGGGAACACACCCCCGAGTGTCCACATCTTGCATGCACTTCCTTGCATTGATCATATGTATGTTCCACTGCTTGGGACTATTATGCTCGCTATTTGACATTCGTTCCCTCACTTGTTGTACTATAATTAATTTTATTCTTTTTCAAGCTTTCCCCAAATATGAAAAAGACCCAAAAAAAATCAAATATTCCAAAAAGCTGGACGGGATTATGGTTACTACTTCTTGTTGGCAGCTGTTGTGTCACCTTTGAACAGAGCATTCATTCCACTCCATACACTATGCGTCAGGACTATAGTTGGACCTTAGGAGCTGTACTTGTATCTCAGTTTCTCCACCGATTGGTTAAGCTTCCAGTCATTATGGAGCCCTTTGCAATTACTCCTGCATTACATAGTTTCTGTCAAGTCTATGCTGCCTGAGTCTATCCATCTACTCATGCTTTTGTTCAAAGGAATTCCTAAAACCAGTGTCGTCCACTCCTCATATCTCTTGACTATTGCATGTTAGCCATCCTTATTGAGTCAGTTCGTTTCACCCGAGGTCTTCCAAATCTTTTAGCGTAGATGGTACCTCGTGCTGGTTGATGGGGGATGCATCAATGCCCTCCTTCCAGCGAGTCTCGCCCCATCGACTTCAACCCATTTATTCTAGGACTTGAGGCTTAGAGTTCGGTTGAGTACCTTGAGGCTTGTAGTCATTAGTGGCAGGTTCTCTCGCCATAGACAATTTTGGGAATACATCAATGTCCCCTAATCGATGGATTCATCCTAGTGTTCGACTTCAACTCATTTATTCACACTTCGATGATTGTGCTCTGTGCCTTGATGCCCATTTTCATTATTGGTGGGTCATCTTGCATCTGTTAATGGTATTCATCATTGACCGGTAATCAGATAATGCCTCATCAGGTTCAACCTCAACTCCTTTATTCAGGGACTTGCACCACTGAAGACTTGTGTAGAAGACCCTAGGCAATGGTGGCATTCAGTATGCTACCTATGACTTTGAATTTACATCTGAGATATCACCTCTTAGATATCAGCAGTTTGTACCTCCAGTTTGCACCAGTTGTTTCCTTTTCGGAAGGAGACTATATCTTACTGTAGAGGGATCATGGCTATGATCACTTATGACATATATCCATTATGTACTTCCTATTCATGGCCATTGTATCAGATTGTTGTACTATACCGACATGTATTCAAAGATATTATTATACTATGACGAGTGAGCTTCTCTTTCCACTTGTGTTTCCATCACTCCACTTCTAAGTTTTATAATGTATTTCGGTCATCGTATCATCAGTCTCTGACCTCACACATTAGGGGGCATCTATTACAATGTAATCTTCCACCCTGTGAACATCAGCATTCTTTGGCCTACAGGATCCATTTCACTGACTCAGATCCACTTTATATCCTTCAGATACTATTTTTCCCTATTTTTATTCCTACCCACTTGTTGCATCACTATAGCAGGCGTACCCACGAGTTGCATCTATATAGCCCACGGGTAGCATGTAAAATGGTAAAAATCACTATTTTATTACTTTTTACTCCCACAAAGCGGTTATTGGGTGACCTTTGACCCTCCATCTGCCCAAATAACGTCTCGATGTGTCCTTTTGCCTACCTTTGGGAGGACTATATATTGAGCACATATGGCTTATGGATAGGAGGAGAAAGAGGAGCAAGAGAACTCTAGTGGACTTTTTCCCTATCTTGAGTCTACACTCATTGATCCTAGTAGCTCTGAACCCTTTATGTTCACCTTCCAAACTCCTACCATATTTTGAGTTTTCCATTCATGGAGGATTGAAGTGGTGGAGGCACAAGTGGATTGATCCAGATCTTAGTTCAGATTGGTTTTCGGCAAGAGGTCGTATCACATTGTACTTCTTCTTGTTTATTAATAGAAATACTCATATTCTCATCCATTAATGTTGTAAATGTTGTTTATCTTACATTGAGTTACATTTACTTGTTATATCATGGACCATTGCTATTGATGATGTTAATGTCATTTATATATATTATGTACTTGTTGTATATTGGCTGTCAAGAATAATTTGCAGATTAAAGTGCACGGATTGGAAAAGCTCCAACGGGGATCTACATCAAACGTTTGGATCGAGGTTGGTTACATTCTCCATTATCTTAGCATTGTCGTTTATAATAGCATAGTTCTGAGAATTGAGTTGATTTCTAGCAGTCAGCTGTCTGCAGTGGTCTCCCAAGCCATAGTGAGTTTTCTCCAACACAGAACCCCAAACTTGGTTATGATGTTCTCCTTTAACAAAATGATAACTACATATTCGTTGATTTTGTGTAATGGGACATCCTCTGTCCATCTTGTAAAATAGTTTGTGTCCGTTAGGATATACTGGTGTTGTAGAGAAGAATTCGGTTTTATCTCTCCAATGACATCTATGCCCCATTGTTCAAAAGGTTTTGGGATAATAACTGGCTGCAATGGTCATGTTGCTTTCGGTAATTTTCCAGCACTCCTTTGGCATATATCACAATTTCTTGCATAAGCATGAGCATCTCTGAACAAGGTGGGCCAATAATATCTAGCCCTCAATATTTTGTGAGCTGTGGTATCCTTGGAATAATGTCCTCCAGTAGCGTCATCGTGTAATTATTTGACTACTTTACTTGCATCATCCTTCTCAACATCTGAGAAAAATGTCATTATAATTTTTTCTAAAAAGTACTCCATTAATGACTTGATAAGCTACTGATTTCAAATGAAGTGCCCTTCTTTGCTTAGAACTCCAGTGCTCTGGTAAGTACCCTTGTTGCAAATAGTGCACCAGGTCTCTATACCAAGATTCAGGAGTTGTGAAAATAGGACATACCTCAACCATGTTTAGTTCAACTTCATTTTCCTAGCTTATCTCTTCATCGATTGGATGTTCAGTGAGCAATTAGGCCCTAACCTTTAATGATAGTGGCTGGTTTAAGTTCTAAATCATATTCTTGAAGCGCGGTGACACAATTCCCTCTTCTTTCTCCCAATTCTTTTTGAACGAAAATAGATCTAACAGCCGGGTGGGGAACTACAAATTTAGTTATGTTCTTAAGAATATATGGCCTGAACTTCTTTACTACTTTGAATATGACGTACGCCTGTTTGTCGACAACCAGGTAGTTTAGTTCAGTTCCTTGCAGACCAGTTCTCATAAAAGAGATTGGGTATTCATCTCTTGATTCTACCTTTTGTGTGAGCACAACTGCGAGAGAGTCATTTGAAGCAAAGGTATATAAAATAAAATCTTTGTCAAAATATGGACTTCTTAGAGAGGGAGCATTGGCTATGGCTGCTTTAATATCCTTAAATGCATCCTTTTCCAAGTCTGTCCATTTGAACTGTATGCTTTGCTTGAACATTTGTTGCAAAGGTTTAACGGTTTGTGCGAAATCGGGAACAAACCTTCGAAAAAAATTGATAGTGCCCATAAATGACTACATAGATTTTTTGTTGTGGGGCATGGGAATTTTTTTGATAAATTTAACTCTCTCTTGATCTATCGAAATTATCTTTTTTGAAATGATGTGACCCAGGAGCTTACCCTCAAGAACGAAAAAAAAAATTTTCTTGGGGTTCAAAGAGATACCATACTTCCTATAGCGATCAAAAATCTATTTTAAATGGAAAACATGGTCTTCTCTCTTCTTTGAGAAAACTGTCACATCATATAGATAGACTACGACACAATGACTGCCAAACCCTCAAAAAGCAATGCCCATTGCTTGCTGGAAAGTAGCTCCTACGTTTATCAAACCGAACGGCATTCTTCGGCAGGAAAATGTTCCCCACTTAGTGTGGAAAGTAGTCTTAAGACGGTCCTCTTCTGCCACCAATACTTGATTGTAATTGGAGAAACCATCAAGAAGTGAAAAAAGTTCTGATCCTGATACCATCTGAGGAATTTGTTCCATTGAAGGAACGGGATAATTATCTTTATCAGAGGCTCTATTCAAATTTCTGAAATCTACACATAGTCTAATTTCTCCAGACTTCTTCCTTATGGTAACTAGATTAGCAACCCATTCCAAGTGCCGGACTTTGAAAATGATCTTAGCATCTAATAACTTATTCAACTCCTTTTGAATTAAAGGTTCGAGAGTAGGATGCATTCTTCGTAACTGCTGCTGAAATGGTTTAACGCCCGGTTTCATTGGTATGACATGTTGAATAATGCGGGTGTCGTATTCAGATCTTCATAAGTCCAAGCAAACACATCCTTATATTGCCAAAAAAGCTTAATAAACTTATCTCTTTCACCCGATGAAAAAAAATTACCAAGGTTAACATACTTTGGTTCAACTTCTGTGCCTAGATTTATCAATTCATGCTGCATAGAAGAGCTATGAGTTTTAACATTTGCTAGTTTCTTGAACTTGCTTTGAAGATCAAACAAAATTTCAAGTGATCTCACTCATTTGGGCATGAAATTTCCTTTGACTGCATCCATGTTATGCAGATCAACATCATGTTTTTCTTCATCTATAACAACTTCTTGAAACATGTTTTCATTTGTAAGGAAACTAATGATCTGGTCATCATCATCAAATACTCTGATATTTGTAATATTATCTGGAACAGAAGGCCTGAAAACCAATTCAATAGAACATTTATTATTAGTAGGCACTAACCTCGAAGCAGAGGTAGCCAGTAAATCAGCTGCAACATTCTGTAATCTAGGAATAGATTTTATATTAAAATATTCAAAGTGCATAATTAGATCCCATACCTCAGACTCTTAACCTTTCAAATGTGGAAAAAGACAATGAATTGTATCTCTCACCTGTCTGATGACTATTTCCGAGTCACCAAAGACTTTCAGGTATTTAACGTTCAAACCGATGGCTTTCTTTAATCCATGGACCAAAGCTTCAGATTCAATAGTATTATTAGTACAATCAAACTCTAATCTACAAGACAAGAAGTGCTTGTTCTTTCCAGGGTTGATCAAAATACAACCAGCTTCGGATCCTTCCTGAGTTTTGGAACTGGCAAAGTATAAAATCCAAAAAACATTCTTTGATCTAACTAAGTTAGTCTCTTTACCATCTAAGTCAGTAACTAAACTAACTATGTTACAGTCAATATCATCAGTCCGAGAAAATTGAAGGAGATTAGACTGTTCATCTATTTCATGGCTAACGTTTTGTGATTGATAATTACCCGGCTATTTCTAAGAAATAATTCCCCAAGACTGAAGATGAAAAAGCTACAGCTTCATTTTTTTCCTCTAGCTGAGTTACGTTCTTCTTCATGTGCGGTTCTCTCAGTACTGTAATCTGATTTTTCCTATTCTGATATGGTAGCCATAAATGGACCAGTCGGTTGCAAAATAACCATTTAGTTTTGTAGACCAGTCCCTGCTTAAGATCAAACCATAAGCTTCAGGAATATCAACTACCATAATATAAATAAACTGACACACTCTAGGATCAATTGACAATCTAATAAGCACATCTTTCATTTCCCCAATGACTTTAACAACAGTTCTATCTAATTGTATGATCTGAGTTGGGGATGGGATTGGTTTTCCATTAATCCTTTTGTTAATTGACAGTGGCATGACATTTGAAGCTCTGGAATCTACCAAACAGTTATGCACATTGTGATTGAATATTTCAAAATTTTTGAGGAAAGGCAATGTCTGGGATTTAGATTTCCCATCAATACTAGCTTCGTTTATTTCAGGATCCTCCTGAGTATTTGCTAACAGAGTGCTATATTGGGGTTCAAGAGCTTGTAACAGCTTCTTTCATTACTGAGGAAAACTACACATGTCAAATATGGAGACATTTGCTTTTACTTTTTTTATATCTTCAATTATGTCATATCCCATGTCACATTCCTTTAAAAATTTTGGTTGATTGTCTGCCTTGTTCACAGTAGCTTTTGGTTGTTGAGTTGTTGTCTCTATATTTGGTTCCTTGGTAGGCGTTGGAATTTCCTTGGGCTTAGTTGGAATAACCGTGATGTGCCCCTTAGGTATTTCTTTGGAGACTTTAAGCTTGGGCATAGTCGAGTTTGGAATCGGATCAACGATTGGACCTTTATTGCGAGTATTAATATTCACAGCTAAGACTCGCCTTTCTTCGGGATCATCTTCAATTAACTCAGTTAAAGGTACCCAGTCCCATAACACCATAGTAGTGTCTGGAGCGGGTTCCTCCAATTCGAGAGTCTGTTCTTCTGGAGGATTGTCTTGATCTGGAATTTGTGAGTCCAACATTTGGTTCATTACCAAGCTTATTGAATTTATCCATTGCAGACATCTTTTTTCAGAGTGTGGTTCTTGATGAAAAGTGCAGAAATGTTCCATCCCTACTTCATTCAAATTTAAAACAGGAGAGTTGTTTATAGGTGGATGAGGTTGATCATTTTCTTCTCTCTTCTTGTAGAAAGGTTTAAAAGGATTCCTAGATGTGCTAACTGTCTTATCCTTTTCAAGATCTACAATTTTATTAGACAATTTTTGCATCATTTTAACCACGTTTTGCCATATCTGCCAATGGTTCTTCTTTATTCCTAGTGGGAAATAGGATTTTCTTAGTGGTTGCTAGTTTTGTTTCTGCATCAAGAGCATGCTTAGCAATATTGCCTGCTTCTTCCTTTACCTTCCTAGATTCTTCAAATTTTTCTACTAAGGTAGTTTTCTTAGTTCTTTTGACAAACATTGCTATGGGAGGATCAAACGCGGTTGTATAATATTCTACTAAAGTTTCCTCTACGGGATTAGTTGCTTCACTAAAATTATTTAATAGTGTAGTGAATCTTTGGTTAAATGCTTGAACCTTTTATTTCTTTTCCATTCTCATGGACAACAACTCTTTCATGAGTGTAGCCACAGTTTTCTGATTTCCATATTTTTTCAAAAAACATTTTTCAAATTCTTCCCAATTGGATATCGAGCTAGCTTGTAAACTAAAGTACCAGGAAGACACCTTGGGCTCGAAAGTATAGGTAAACAGTCTACATACTACATCTTCATGTTTCACATTCAAAAGGCTCAGAGCTAAATAAAATATTTTAAGGTGATCTTCAACAGAGATACCTTTCCTAGGATCATACTTACACAAAAATTTCTCAGGATTCTTAGGCAGATTGTGAAAAGTTCCAGCCATATTTAATGCTCCTCTTTCTCTCCATGCATGTACAGCCATGTTTCCATGTGAAGTATGAGGTGGAGAATCATGTGGAGTGAAAGGTTCTTCAAGATCCTCATGATCTTCAAGTTCAATTTCTCCAAGAGGCTCTGTAATTTATTCCAAAGATAAATATACTAACTCATCAAAGTTCTGAACAAGAACTGAATCATGTGTATATTGCCTTTCTTTTCTAGGAGCTCTTCTTCTAGGGAGGAAAGGAATTGTATTTAAAACACCGAGCTATTTAACATAAGCATGGGTATGTCTCCTTAAGTCTTCTACTTCATCAAAAGTTATAGCGTACAACATTTCCTCCTGTTCAGATTCAAAATTGGGATTTTCTTGATTTGTTACTTCAAGATTGTCTGGTATTATTGTTTCAAGTGGGTTTCCAGTAAGATCTCTTTTACAGGAAGAATCTCCTCTTCTAGCCATGCAATGGTGGCCCTCCTTCTAGCGCCTAAAACGGTTGATGCCTCGAAAATCATAGCATCAATCAGCAAGGGATTCTCCTCGGTAAACAAGCCCAATTAGATCATTCACCGTTTGGTGTAGGGAATCTGTCTGGTTAACGGTTCCGGCTACTATAATATTTAAAGATTCTTGTTCTTTGCATTGATTGCAGCTCGATCCACCGTTTATGTATTTTATTTTAAAGATGATATGCAAATTCCCTAAGCTAAATGCAGGTAACTAATCTAAATTGATCTAGGACTGTATAAGCAAATTTAATCTATCCTTGCAAGGAGCAAACTGTAAAGATGAGTAATAAACTAAAAGAAACATTTAAAGATCATACATATAGTTGTTTAATCATAAAGATGGAGCTCCAGCAGAAGATAAAAGATATTAAAGATAGCTTTAATTCAGTTAATACTTTCCAGTACTCATTTGAGATAAACATCTTTACACAGAAAATAGGAGAACATTCATCACATAGAAGTAATTCATGACAGTAAAGAAAGATCTCACAGTAGTGTATAGATGATACAGGAGTAATCCAACAAACATTTGACGCATCCTTCAGGAAAAAATGCAGTCTCCCCGACTTTCATTAGGCAAATTTGAATTTCATATACATGCAGCAAAATAGTTTATGTACAAGACATAAGATGTCTTTCACATGCCAAAAGTCCCTTCTACCATTCTCTAAACATCTATATATAACTTTACAAAATTCCTCTAGGGATGCCACCTGTCCTTTCTCCCTAAATATTTTAATTTTCTTTTAAATGTTTTACAAAAATGAGTAATTTGTGGCATCCTTTACATAAAAGACAAAACCGAGACAGATGTCTCTTTGACTTCATGACTTGACAAAAGAAAAGGAAATTTGCAGAGTATTGTGGTTGCCAAGCTAGCTCTCAGGTAACACTTCTGTTTCAGCTGGAGCCTCAGTCCCAGATGGTTCCCCTTCTTCGACTGATGTCTTTGTTGTTACCTTCTTATCTTCTTCTGCTATGTAACTGAACCAACTGCCTATGTCTCTCATAACAACATTGGTAGGAGCAGGGAGTAGGATGTTCTTAGAAGTTATATGTTTGTCCAAATTTGCTTCAACGTCTTGTATTTCTGCCACTACAATCTAGAGAGCCTCTTGGATCAGGTGGGAGTGAATGGTAGGTTGCATGATAGACTAATGAAGATCGTCTGTCGTTAGCACATCTATCCTTCTCACATACTCCATATGGATGCTTAGTTCACCTTTCAACTTAGCAAGGCGTTTCTCTTTGCTTGGGAAATCTTCAAGAGTCTCGGGAAAATCTAACTTGCATTTCATATGAACTTCAGACATCTTTTGATAGAGGCTACTACACTTTCCCATCGTTACCCGGATCACAGCAATCAATTTTGCACTACAGTTCTTACAGAACTCCATAAAGATTATGTCCTCTCTAAACTCAACTATAGATTTGAAAGGGAGATGCTTGGGGAAATCCACTTTCCCTTCTCTCCACTCCATCTATCTTACCATGTCCGCTTTTACCCATGTGTACTTATTCTTGAGCCTAATAGCTTCAGAATTAACTTCCCTCATTCTGTCCACCATGGCTTTTAGCCTGCAAATCTCTTCAGTAAGCAGTTATTGTGCCTCATGCATTTGCTTTAGTATATCACAGGACTTCTCATGAAAGGGAGTCATGTCCATTGCTTTGTTGTTTGCTTGTTCTAGCTGCTCAGCCATCAACACCTTCTCTTATTTTAATTGAATGACTTTGGCTTTGAAATCATTATTTTCTACTTCAACTATCAACATTTGGAGTGCCAAGTGTTCCTTTTCCTCCTCCAGGTGTTGATACTTATCTGTCAATTCCTTTTGATCCGACAAAAGGAGATTATATTTCTTTATCACAAGGTCCCTATAGGACTGCTTGTTAGCTACGGTGTGCTGCAGCATACGAGCCCTTTTCTTGGTTGATTCAAAATCCTTAACCATTTCGATTACGTTGTCTTCGCTTGCTTTTGCTACTGCTATAGTAACAGATTCCATAGCCACAGGAGCCTTCTTCATGTTTTGCATGACAGTAGTCTCTCACTGGGTGATAATGTTCGGGTGAAAAGGTCTCTTCAACCTTGTCTCTGACTTTAGCACATTGGACTTCCTTTTCTTATTATACACAAATCTATCCCACTGAGACACAGTATGATCTTTAGATGGGGTGAAAGGGATCAGTGGAAGGTTCTCTATAGGGATATGCTCTTCTATGGGCAGGTTCTGAACCATCTGGGATTAGTCTATCTCAATATCCTGTGTGTTAGAGCCTCTAGCTTATGCATCTTCATTGGATTTATTTTCCTCCTCGGCTTTAAGTCGTCTTTCTTCTTCTTCATCCCTTAGTGGGTTCTCGATCACCTCCCTTTCTTCCTGCTCTTTAGCAACTTCCTGCACTCTTATCTTCTCTATCTTTTCATCTCGGAGCCTCTGGGATTACTCTTCTTGTAGTATAAGAACTTCTTCCTGCTGAAGCCTAGTAGTTTCTTCTTCTGTAAGCTGAAGAGGTTCTTCTTGATCCTTATGCATCTTATCAGAAGCTTCCTTTTGGAACCTTTCAACTTCCTCTTTAAGACTTTGTTCTTCATTGGTCAAAACTTCGGCTGCTTCCTTTTCTATCCGCAGCTTGGCCCCTTGAGTGTCAAGGGCAGTGGTAGATCTAGAATTGGCACCAATTTTGAGGTTACGACAAATTTGAAGTTTCGTCATGTTACTGATTCCTCTATAAACCTCCTCATCTTCATCATAGTAATGAACATAATCAAAGATAGGATGGATTTGTCTGCAATGTTCTGCAGCCTTGTTCCGCCTGTCATTTCTATGGAAGGCCATTTCCCCAAAGTGAAAGCTTTTTAACTCTTAGATGAAATCTTCAATAGATGCAACCTTTGAGAACTTATAGGCTCTGACATAGAAAGGAAAAGGATGAAAAGAAGCATTTTTTGCCCTATTCAAGGATTCGCCAACTCCATCTAGGAAAACTTGCCTGACTGCCTCCTTTAGGACTATGTAATCAGTAGCATACATGGGCAAGATATATGGTGGTTTGGAGCCTCCATACATTCTTATATAAGTAGCTTCCTCTTAAAATTAGAAGTCACCGTAGTTCTCCATAATTTCCATGGCGTTCTCCAATAAGCAATTGGGCTCTTCATTAAGCAGTATCTCATACAAAGGCATGATGAATTCTTCATAGATGAGCTTGTAGTGCACCTTGTAATTCTAGACCCAAACCATTTTATAAGCAGTGTACCTTGGGGTGTTGGCTTGATCCCCAACGCAACCTAACTTTGGGAAAGGAAGCTTTGACAGAATACAGTCTATGAGATAGGAGGCCATGTAAAATTCTAACTTCTTCAGGGCCAATCCTTCTTTGGCTGTAGCTATGGCGAAAGCAAGACTGTCCGAGAGGATAGTTTCCCAATTAAAGACCGTTCCCTTTAATGCAATGTAATGAATTATGGGAGCCCATTGTATCCTGTAAATGGTTCCATCAGCCATGCCAAAATTTTTTCTTGACATAAGGGCGATCATCCGGAAAGGGGGTCTCAGGTTTTGGACCTCATATTCATCACTGTCCCTTTTCCTTAGATGCTTTCCTGTAATTAACAGCCTCTTAGCCATTTCAAAATTGTTTGTTTGGAGCTGCCCCAGCCATTCATCATTCAATGGTTGTTGAGGACATGGTAACTTGTGAGCTACTGCAATGTAGGATGGGTGAAATGAGGCAAAATCCTCTCCGTTATTATTGGATAACACTCTTGATTCAAGGTTTGCATGCTCCAGGATCCATCTGATCACTTCTGAGCAAGGAAAGAGCTCAGGACGTGTGGAAGCTTTAGATATACCAGAGCTTCTGATGTTTTGGTAGATATGCTCTTCTTCCAAGAGAGCTCCAAGGATATCTTGGTCTCTTAACATGCGGTATACGTCTCCCCACTTGACTTCAGGAGGAATGCCTGTGACAGACTTGGTATCCTCGAACAAAGTTTCAACTCTTGGTTCCTATAATTCTGGCTCGGTCATCTTAGCCTTTTTTTCGCTACCCTTCGGCATCGTGGCTTAAACCTATCCAATGACCATGCATGATCAAACATAAGATTGAAAAATATTACACATAAAAACATGGCTCAAGATTATTTCATAGATATAACAGATATAAAAAAAACAAAATTAAGATTCTACTAGAAACAAACATTGTTCTCCTCCTTAGGATGATAAACCGAGTTGGGGAGAAGGCTAGTGGTTTCAGAATGAGACGTGGCTTGATACTTCCTTAACGCGAAAAGAATGAGTGAGGTGATAGGTAAATGCTACTCGGGGGATTGATTCACTGCAAGTTTAAGGGACTTAGGAGTGGTTTGCAAGTGTCGATGGCTATAAGCTTTACGCTTGAGAATGGCCAAAACAACAAAACGAAACGACTACGGGCCATGGAACTGGTGTGGTGATAGCAATGCCTAGATTGAATTGATAGTAACAACTAAAACAAATACAAAGGAGATGATACAGTCCACCTACCTGGCAGAGAGCAGTTGGTATGGATGGAGGTGGTTGTGCTGCAACGGGCCAAGATGGTGTGGCTTAACGCACTCCTCAAATGGGGTTCTCAAATGCAGGAAAATTCTACCAATCAAAACACTAAAACCGCCTAAACCCTATATATAAAGGTTGGCACGTGCAGGAATTCAATTGGGTGGGTGGGGTTTTAAAGCGAGCATGGAAGGGTCTTTTCGGCACATTTGGCGTTAAATGTGACCGCCAAAAACGGAAGGAAATGGCTAGTTCGCTCGACAGTTTGCGGTGACAACTTGCTAGTTTCAAGCGATGTTGCGGATGAAAATATAAAGTCTAGCCACCCGTTGTGGCGAGACTTCACAAGCTGATCCGACAGTTTATAGCTTTGGGCCTTAGTAAAATACGTGTGCCCATTGCTGCGAGACTATGGCAGTTGTTCTAGTGTTGCGGCAGAACTTGGCGAGTTCACCCGACGTTGCGGCGGAACTTGCTGAGTTTTCCCGAAAAAAATGGTTTCGTGCCTTAGCATAAAGAAAGATTCGCCTGTTGCGGCAAGACTTTGTGAGTTGTCCGCCGTTGCAGTGGGACTCACCGAGTTCGTCCGTCGTTCGGGTGAACTTGGTGAGTTTGTCTGAAACGCGTGAGCTCGAAAACTTAACGAAAAAAATGGGGCACCCATTGTGGAGAAACTTCATGAGTCCTTCCGCTGTTGCGGTGGAACTTGTTGATTTTTTCCGCCGTTGTGGATGAAAAGATGGAGTTTGGCTGCTATGTCAGATGGAAAAGTTGAGTTTGACTTAGAAGAAAAAGATAAACAAACTCAAAAAACTTACTCATATGGAATAAACTAAGTACAAAAAACCTTCTAGGGAATGTTTTAGCTCCTAAGTAAACTTTTCTAAAAAAGTAAGAAGGAGGGGCCCCAATATTTACAAAAATTTTGGGGGGATGTTGCAACAACAACACATGCCTATGCAGTCTATAAGTCGGTAAAACACTATATACCCTATCTTTTGAAATCTCAGACTAAGGTTATTGTCGCTTATGCAGCCATCAGGAATGTTCTGATCCAAAAGGAGCTGGGTGAAAAACATGCTCACTGGATGACATCTCTTCGGGAGTACGACCTAGAGATCAGACCTCCTAAAATTGTAAAAGGCCGAGGTTTGTGCTTACTTACTACTCATTCCAACGACCCTGTACAACAACAATTCGAGTGGGATCAAGAAGAAAGTACATCAGAAATTTCTGTAAATATTATTTCTTCACCAACATCCGAATGGTATCATGACATCAAGTTTTTTCTAACACATGGGTTTTCTCCCAAAACCCTTGATTTTAAAAAGCAAAGGGCTTTAAGACTAAAGGATGCACCATATCAATTTATTGATGGTGTACTTTTTAGGAAAAACTATGATGGTGTGTTTCTTAGATGTTTGGAGAAAACTAGAACTGACAACATTTTGTTGGAATTTCATGCAGGACCTGCAGGAGGACAATTCTCAAGGGAAACTACTATCCATAAGATCCTGAGATCAGGATATTACTGGCCAAATTTATTCAGAGATGCAGATGCTTGTGCCAGGAAATGTGAAGCATGTGAAAAATTTTCTGGAAAATTCAAGAAGCCTGCATTTCCCCTTCAGCCAGCCACTATCCAGTTTCCATTTCAACAATGGGGCATGGATTTCATTGGTCTTATTACCCCTGCCTCCTCCTTGCAACATAGATACATCCTGACGACCATAGAATAATTAACCAGGTGGGTAGAGGCAGTTCCTCTTAGGTTTTCCAACACAAATTCAGTGAGATCCTTTCTCGAGAGTCATATAGTCACTAGGTTCGGGGCACCAGAGTTTTTGGTTTTTGACAATGCTTCCTATTTCTCCTTTATCGACCTTACCCAGTATTCCCTTGAAAAAGGGATCAAACTTAAATATTCTACCAACTATTATCCACAAGGAAATGGACTGGTTGGGTCTTCCAATAAAAACCCGATTAACATATTAAAGAAGACTGTAGCCACCCATCATAATAATTGGCACACCCAACTTTATAATTCTCTTTGGGCAGACCATGTCACGCCAAAAGCCACCATTGGAAATTCCCCTTACTGTTTGGTTTACAGCAAGGATTCCATCTTACCATCTAATCTTATGATTCCTTCATTACAATTGGCTCACTCAATACAAGAGGATGATTCTTCCCCCCTTCAACAAAGAATTGACACATTGCTTA
The DNA here is from genome assembly GCA_027924585.1 of Larix kaempferi. Classification (NCBI taxonomy): domain Eukaryota; kingdom Viridiplantae; phylum Streptophyta; class Pinopsida; order Pinales; family Pinaceae; genus Larix; species Larix kaempferi. The sequence continues at coordinate 30,236,292 of BSBM01000217.1, forward strand.
AGTTGGAAGAGGATAGGGAGAAATCCAAGAATAAGCTATATCAACACCAACAACTAGTAAAGAGATGGTTTGATGAGAAGTCCTCAACTGATAGGGATTTCACAGTGGGATATTTGGTTTTAAAATGGGATAAACAACATAGAGATAAGAATGACTATACCAAATTTCAACGCTTATGGATAGGACCATTCATTATTACAGAAAATCTTGGTCCTGGTACTGTTCGATTACAAACACTGGAAGGTGTCTTTGAAACCTACCTAGTTAATGTTCAACTGCTCAAGAAGTATTTCATTTAGAGGAGCATTTGGCTTATCTGTACATAGGTGTGGTTTGTTTTTCTTTTCTTTCTCTGCTTTGTTTGTTTTTTCTTTTCAAATTTTGGTTTTCTTTTGAATCATAATAATGTCAACACACTTGGAAAAGGCTACTGATCAATGTATCCCAGATCGATCTAGTCTAAAGTTTTGGTGTGGCCATGTCAGATTTACTTTACTCAGTCTATATCTGAAAATGTCTTTTCATGAAATGTATCAGCCAATATTTTGCAGAGCTTTAATTGATACTTTCCCACCTTAATCACCATATTTATATATGTTTCATTTTGTTAATTGAAGTTATAGAGGTGATTAGGTTTTTCTTACCTTATGTTCCATTAGTGATTGGCAACAAATATTTATAGCCTGGTCAACCTTTATCTGTTCTGGATCCCATCATGATCACCTTGAAATTAAATGCATTTTAATAATTGTAAATTGCAATATGGGGGGTATTATCACAAGACAACCCATTACATTCATAGATGCTTAGTGGAATGACATCTCCAAATCTGGTTACCAATCTAGGGAGGTGACTTTCAGATGCTGCTGGAAGGTGGAAGATCCTATCATAGGTCAGTCCATTCATAATCCATAAGCATCAATGAGTAACATTGCTAGAATATGGTCACCAAGCCATGGTAGTGTCTTGTAATTTACACTTCAATCAATTTTGTTTCTCTTTCATAAGACAAATTGTTGAATTCAAGGATAGGGGGGTCTTATTACAAGCCACCTCGACCATGATCATGAAATTTATTTTGGACCAGAATTATTGCCATATGGTCACCAAGCCATGATAATTGATTTTAGTGTTAGAAGCTAAAAGATAGTGAGTCTCCTTACAAAGCTAGCTTGTTAAGTTTCCAGATGAGGTTTGTGAGTGGCATTGCCAAAATATGATCACCAAGTCAGGGCAATGGCCTTGTTTCAACAAAGTCTTATTTGCACATTAGTTAAAAAAAAAAACTAGTGTAAATATATAAAGATTTTGAGTAATGCATCAGTAAATACAATAAATAAATGGTTAATAATTCAAGGTGACTCATGATTTGGTGATCTGGAATAGCTATGAGTTTGTTCTAAGGTTTATCACAAACTTCTCTCTCATGTTTGCATAATGGTTTAAGGATTACCTCTTTACTTCTAGGCTTCCTTTTTAAAATAGACATCATCATTAATTGATTTTGGTGGGGAACATATAAATCATATGGATTTAAATCTATTGTTTGGTTGTGTTTTTGTGAATTTTTTTTAAATTGCAGGCTGAAACATCTTTTATGCTGGCATATTTCTCCCTCATAACTGAGGATTAAGTTCATAGAGATAATTGCTTCGCCCAGCCAGTCGCCATTTGTTGTAGGCAAAACAGATCCCATTTTCATCAATTAAAATGGGAGCCCCACTACCATTTTTGAAGGTAATTTGGAATTCCTTTTACTCATTTTTGGGATATTTTTTATTGTTGTATTTGTCTTTTCTTATTCCCATGCTTTGAATTGAATAAAATTTTCCCAAAAAATATTTTGTTAGTGCTTTTTGAAAATTGCGGAAAACTTGTTTTTTTTAAATTACGTCCTTTCCCCAACCTTCGATTCGGATTGCGGAAGTCATAAATTTCCAGAAAATAAATTTTTCTTTTCCGCAATCTGCAACCCGCAAATGCGGATTGCGGATGTCGGGAAACCTTATTCAATAAAAAACTTGTGCTTCTGCAACCCGCAACCTGCATTGTGGATTGCGGAATGCAGAAGCCATTTAAGTTCAATAAAATAGAATTTTCTTTCCCGCAACATGCAACCCGCAAATTGCGGAAAACACTTTGTCATTGTGAATAAACATTTTTCGTTTCTGCAACCCACAACCTGCACTGCAGATTGCGGAAATCAGAAACCTCAATAAGCGAAAGCGAGATGTAAATCCGCAACTCACAATCCACTTTTCCATTTGCGGATTGTGGAAACACAAAAACACTTAAAAATTCAAACTTGCACATCTGCAATCCGCAACCCGCATTGTGGATTTCGGATTGCGGAAACCAAAATCAAAATTACAAAATTTGTTTCTGCATCTCCTTTTTCACTTTACATCTTCTAATCTTAGCCATTGATTTCCTTTGAATTCTACGATCTAGATTTATTTCACCATTGCTTAAATATCCAAATTTATATCATTCTTCTACCATTTTCGAATTTGCAAATTCCACATAGGCGAAGAATTTACTACGGATTTCTTACCAGTTCTCCCAATTTACATTTGTCTTCAGCTTAGGTTGATTTCTGACACCTTTTATATGGTTTTTCTGATAATTTAAGGTTCAAATAATTCATATTAATCATTTTTTGCTTATTTATTAGATTTCTTCAAACTTTCCCCAAACATGTCGAGAATTACCTGTTCGAAAACTGCCTTAAGGGAACTAAAAAATGAAGACCCAAACAATGGAATTATTTCTGATACGAGGGGAAGAGTGTCTGAAACTCTTCACCTAGATTGGTCCTGTATATATTCCATCTTTGACAATGATGAACTTTCAGAAATACAACAAAACTAGTCCTTTTACAAGAAAATGAGCCACTCCCAATTACATGTCATTGTGGCCAAGCCGTCCCTTATGCCTTATACCGATGCCATTAAATGTATTATAGATCATGTTAGCCCTCATGACCGTTCTTTCAAAGAAAAGTCTGGGGCACAATTAACTTCCTTCCGACCTAAAGCCTTTGTTAGGGCTTATTCCCTGAGACATCCCGACCAGTTGCTCAATGCCAAATTCTTGGACACCGCCAGAACCCAATTCAACTTTTATGAGATGCTTAAGTCTTGGATGAATAGCCCGATAAGATTCACACCCATGGCTGATAAATCTTACTCTACCTCCTGGTTCAAAGAGCCGTTCTCTTTACTGGAAGGCATTCTTTGCAGATTGTATGGGTTACCAGATTGTTTTGTATTCAAGGCTGAATGGGAACCCCTTTCTCATCATGTACTCACTACAGGGGAGTCCTTTAATTGGGCTCAAATCCTATCAGTGTATATTAAGTCAACTATTGAGAAATACCAGAAGACTCCTGCCTCCAGAAAGTGTCCATTATTTTATTCAACATACATCATGGATATCTTCTATTCTACTTTTTAGTTTCCTTCCATGGGATGGAACTGGACCTTGTCCGCACCTCCTATGCATATCTACTGCTCTGCATTATGGGAAGCAAATTTCATGCCTATGATATATGCTAGTTTTGATCATTTTATTGGTACAATTCATTTGATGATTTTTAAGGAGAATGCTCCCACTTTCTCCGAATATGCTAAGGCACTGGTCTCTACCATGGGGGATTGGTACATAGGAGAGTACTTTTCTTATGTTAGAATTTGGGGTGGCAATACTGCACATCTTTTACCCAGAATTGTGCCATATAGACTGTTGTTGGAAGAGATTTCTTTTCAGACTGTCACTGATGATGTATTTCCCAAACTCACAGGAGCCAAAAGAAGAGGGTCGCCCAAGTTCCCACTTCATCTTGGGCCTTTGACAGTTCAGAATTCAACTCATGCTGGGCTACTTGGAAAGAAAATTGTTGCTCTTAAGCTTGGGAAATATCCAAAGAGGATGCATGATCCCAAGCCATTTCCGGTTAATCATTTTTTATAGGAGAACATGAAGAATGAATATGCCCACCAGACTGAACCAAATGATTCTATCTACTAGGGTGTTGAATATTTTGCTGAAGCCATGAATATACTTGCTTCTAAGGAAGAGAAAAGTTTCATCTTTCAGTATTAGCAAGAGCTCAAGAGTAAGGTCTTGAAGTATAGAAAAATGGAATTTTCACTTGATGATAAAGTTCAGAAAGACAGTGCAGAAAAAGAATCCCAAAAAGCAAAGGCTCCATTGATGTTGACCTACCATGCTGATGATAAGGGAAAATCCCTTGTTGATGACACATCGCAGCCCAAGGCTTTGGAAAATCTCAATGCTTTGATTCAGTCAGCTGTTGATATGAAAAAAGAATTGGCAACACTAACTTCAATTGTGCAAACTCAAACTGTTGTTGCAGTCGCTCCACCAAAGAAGCAAAAGGTTGAAAATCCTATGCCCAAGGTAACCATGCTTAACATAGAAGAAAGTGATGAGGATGAGGAAACTCTTCCCTCTAAATTTTCATGTTCTGTTGCCTTTTCTAACACTTTCCCTGAAATTATTTATGTCACTTCAACTTATTCTAACCCCTTGGAAGACATGAATGTTGATACCTCTGTTCCTGACCTTCATATACCAAAGGTTACCATTGTCGTAGTTGCAACATCCCCTACATCAATAGATATCCCAATCATTTCATCTTCCCTCTCATTCTTTGATATCATAACTCCTATACCCACAACAATTGAACCACTGCTAACCCCTGTGGTGACCTCAAAAGAGCCAGTTATGATCCCAATTTTTGTTTCACTTACATAGGATGTTGAAACCCAGCTTCCCACCATATCTGTAGAATCACTTATCATTCCAATCTCTATTTCACTTCCAGAACCACCTGTCATTCCAATATCTATTGCACTCCTAGAGGTCATGTCTCCACCTTCCACTTCCTTTTCCTTACCATCAGTTTCCAACACCATTTCACCCTCCATCTCCACCACCCAAATAAACATCCCAAACCCAACTTCTGTTGTTTCCTAGACTCCACCTTTAGTTTCAACTTCTGGTATATCAACATCAACAGTGGACATATTGGTAGACTTTGGGGAGGATGCTGTAGTTTCTTTGGGAGAATACTTCTACAAAAAATATGAGAAGGCTGTGGTGAAAAGAGGAGCTAAGAGAAAAAGAGGTGAGACTGTTATTCAAGACACTGTTCCCAACTAGGTTGTATGGAAGAAAACATCTACTGATGCCCAACAAGAAGCACTGGAAACTGCATCAGCAATGGGAGCCTTTGCAGGGGCTAATTATGATTCAGTCACCACATTAAATCAAGAAATTGAGGCTAGGAAATAAGAATTGAAGAATCTCAAGCAGGAGAAGTCTGAAGTGAAGGAACAACATGAATCTCAACTTCAAGAGTTGAGAAATGAGCATGATAGTCAGTTGAGAGACCTGCAGGCACAAAATGAATCTCTCCAGCAACAACTATAACAAGCACAACTGCTGAACATTCACTATGTTGAGAAGATCATATTACTTGAGCAGCATCTGAAGGATTCAGTGACTAAGGCATCGGCCCTCTCCTTCTCTATATTTTCCAAGGAAGAGTTCAAGGAGTTAGCCCTTAAAATCAATGAAGATCAAAATGAACTCTTGAATGAACTATTTGAGTCCTTGAATGACATATAGGAGACACACAATGTCTTTGAGCGACATTTTGTTATTTTGGAACAACATAATGATATAAGGGAAGAAGAAACCAAACCCATAGAATATGTGAGTGATTGGAAGAAATACATTAAGGACAAGCCTGGAGATGTTCCTATTCTGGACAATTTCAAGTTCAAAAGAATTAGAATCTCTTTAAGTGCATGTGATCATGCTTGTGAATCGATTGAGGAAACAATCCAGAAAGCACAAACAGTGTGTGGAAAGAGATGGTATGCTATCGATAACATAATGGTCTGTTCGGGTACACATGGTACTCCCAAAAGACCGAATACCTAGAGAACCACTTCACACAAACAAATCACAGATCGATACACCGATGTTTTGATGTGGTTTAAACCCTCATGAGGGAAACACTCCACGGCCCCGCCCAAATAGCTTCTACGGGACGGGTTTATTATGCAAAGAAAGAAAGTTACAAATGAGCTTCTTATAATCGATCAACTTTCCAATGACCCTCCATTCTCTTTAAATAGAGATCATGGACCAATCGGGTTTTAAGCCACGGATCAAGGGTAGGTATGATCTAAGAGAAGTTGATCCGTCGGATCACTCTATGTCGGGAACATATCGTGACCGTCGGATTAAGTATTTACAAATGCATACTAAAGAAACACATTTTTCCTAACGGATATATTACACAATTTGATCTTAACTAACTCTTAAGTGTCTAAATATCCTAACATCTCCCCTTAAGAACAACTTGGGATAGGATAGAAGGATTTACAAAAGTGACACTATTAGGATAAGGAAGGAGGCATTAGAGCCTATCCCCTCTTAATGACAAGTTCCTGAACTCATAACATAGATCGAAGTTTAGAAAACTTCGCTTCTCTAAGAGACTTGGTGAAGATGTCTGCAACTTGATCATCTGTAGGACAAAAGAGTACTTCAAGAACACGATCATGAACAAGATTTATGATGAAGTGCATATGAAGCTCAATGTGTTTGCTGTGTTGATGTAGGACTACATCTTTGGCAAGCTTGATGGCACTTTGATTGTCGCACCAAAGTGGAGTAGGTTGCTGCTGTTCGAATCCAAACTCTGAAAGGATCTGTTGAAGCCATAAAGATTCCTGACTGGCATTAACTGCGGCTCGATAGTTTGCCTCTACTGAAGAAAGAGCAAGAGATTGTTGTTTCTTACAAGCCCAAGTAATAGGTCCAGATCCCAGACTGAAAATATAACCTGCAGTAGACTTTTGATCATCAGGATCATCGGCCCAATCTGAATCAGTGAAACCAACCAACAAAGGTTTCCCCCCTGTACTGTAATGAATCTCGAACTTAATTGTACCTCGAATATATCAAAGTATTCTTTTACCTGCTTTCAGGTGACTTTCATGAGGTGTTTGCATATAATGGGCAACACGACCAATGAAAAAGGAAAGGTTAGGACGAGAATGATTCAAGTATAAGAGACTACCAACAAGCTGGCGATACAAGATGGCATCTACTTCAGGTGAAGGACAAGTGGCAGAAAGTTTGACTCGAGACTGGAAGGGAGAAGGGGCTGGTGTACAATATTCCATGTGAAAGTAGTGAAGAAGGTCACAAGCATACTTAGACTGAGAAAGAAAGCTTCCTTCTTTGGTTTGCAGGACTTGGAGACCAAGAAAATAATGCAAATGTCCTAAGTCTGACATTTCAAAATTTTGCTTAAGACTGGATTTCACATGGGTTATAAGCTTAGGCTCACTACCAGTAAGAATAAGGTCATCAACATAGAGAACAAGTATGATGAGATGGTTTCCTACTTTCTTGGTATAGACATTGGGGTTAGAATGACATCTAGAAAAACCAGTGTCAAGGAGAAAGGTATCCATTTTGGCATACCAAGCTCTAGGAGCTTGCTTAAGGCCATATAAGGATTTCTTAAGGCGGTAGACAAGGCTAGAGTTATTCTGAACATATCCAGGAGGTTGTTCCATGTAAATTTCCTCCTGTAAATCACCATGTAAGAAGGAAGACTTGACATCCATTTGATGGACTTCCCAATTATGTAAGGTTGCAAGGGAAAGAACAAGGCGGATGGAGTTCATTTTTGCGATAGGAGCAAAGGTTTAATTGTAGTCAATCCCTTCAACTTGGGAAAAACCTTTGGCAACTAACCTTGCCTTAAGTCTTTCAACACTTCCATTTGATGCATACTTAGTTCTGTAGACCCATTTACATTTGACAATTTTTTTTCCTTTTGGAACAGGTACAAGATCCCAAGTATCGTTTGCCATTAAGGAATGGTATTCTTCATCCATAGCTGCATCCCAATTTGGATTTCTTGAAGCTTCTGCAAAGGTTTCTAGATCATGATTCTCGAAAACTTGAGCCAAAATAGAAGAGACTCGTTGAAACTGAGAATGTGTTCGACGTTGATCTCTAGGATCACCGGCAAGATCACCAGCTGCTTCACATGTTGAACGGACCCATCGAGGAAGCACTTGTGCTGGTGAAACTGGAGGAACATGAGTAGGTGGAGGTGGATTTTAATCCTCACTGTCATCATCAGAAACTGGATTTGGAAACTTGTCAAGGAATTTGGAAGAAGAAGAAGAAGGCACAGTCTCTGAATCAGGCTCGCAGGCCAAATATGGCACAATCACCGAGTTAGGCTTGCAGGCCAAGAGATTTTCATCAAATTTAACATCTCTTCTAATGATTACATCATGAGAATGTGGTTGAATAAGTCTATAACCATTTACATCTTCAGAATATCCAACAAATATGCACTTTTCACTTTTAGGCTACAATGCTTTCCATTTTTCATCCGGAATGTGAGCCCATGCTTCACTACCAAATACACGAAAGTGACTTACATCAGGTTTAGTTTTACTCCATGCTTCTTTCGGTGTGATACCTTGTAATGCTTTAGTGGGGGTGTGATTAACTATGTAATTTGCATAATTAATGGCTTCAGTGCAAAATTGAAGACTTAGTCCCTTGGATTGGATCATACAATTAGCCATTTCTTTTAAAGTGCGGTTCTTCCGCTCAGCTAAACCATTTGGTTGTGGTGTATATGGAATAGTGTGTTGTTGTTGGATGCCTTGTTCAGTGCAGAAAGTAGTGAACTTTTTGTTGACATATTCTCCTCCATTGTAAGATCTTGACTTAATAATTTGATGACCAGATTGTTTTTCAATAAGGGCCTTGTAGGCCAAGAATATGTTAAATACTTCGCTCTTAAGTTTTAGGAAATAAACCCAAGTGTGTATGGTGTAATCATCAATTAAAGTTAAGAAATATTTGAAACCAGAAAAGGAAGTAGATGGAAGAGGACCACACAAGTCACTATGCACAAGCTCCAAGGGAACCGAGGCGTGCCAAGAGGCACGTTTGTCAAAACTGTCCCGATGATGTTTTTCGAGTACACAACCAGAACAAACACCATCCCTGCAAGATACCATCGGAAGACCTGCCACCATATTGTCTTTACATAGTTTTTGCAATGAGCGATAATTTAAGTGACCAAATCGCTCATGCCAAAGTTTGCTCAAGTTATCACTATGAGCAACAAAAACTGAAGGAAAAGGTGATGACCCAAAGTTGTTAAACTTATACAACCTGGTAATATCATCAACAATTCTGGTATCTAGGACCTGTTGAGGATCTTTAAAATCCTTGATTACAACTTGGTGAGGGGTAAACGTCATAGTTTTACCTTCACCAGAATGAGTGATTTGATAGACTGATAACAAATTGCAGGAAATTCTTGGAACACACAGTACATCACTGAAATTACCATTATCTAATGGAACTGTTCCAGCTCCTACAACACTTAGAGATCTATCATCACCAACAAATATTTGTTTGGTGTTACATTCATGCATAGTAGAAAAGATGGCTTGATCCTTAGCCATATGATAAGATGCTCCAGAATCAATGATCCATTCATTTGAAGTAGAAGAAGAAGATGCATTATAAGAATAACTAGAAGAACAAAGTGCATGCCCATGAGAGGTAGATTCTGAAGACGAATCTAGGCTGATGTGGTGCTTCTTCATTGTTGCTTCCAAGGCTGTCATCTTCTTGAAACACTTAGATTCATCATGATTATCTTTCCTTCAATAGTTGCAATGACGCTCAGTCTTCTTTCCTTTTGGCTTGGATCCTTTGTCATTTTTTAAAGAAGGAGCTGACTGAGAGGGTTTGGGACCCTTGCTTGAATTATTATTGCAAAAATTTTGTTTCTTGGGAGGCTTGGACTTTTCTTTCTGTTGGGACAATAAGGCTTTCCAAGATGTATCTGCATTTTTTATTATTCCAAGATGGATGAGCTTATCTTTATCTCTAATCAAGGAATCACAAAAGAATTCAAGACTAGGCTTTTGATAGCTAGCTGCATTCAAGGATTCTTTCATGGAGTAAAATGTAGATACAAAAACAAAATATGCAAGTCCAAGTTTTGAAAGAATATGATAAATGCATTGTTTTTCTTCCCTCTTAATCTTACATTCTGCACATAAGAGTTTAAAAGTTGTGTACTTAGATAAATAATCTTGAATGCATGAAAAATCACTTGGATTTAAATAAATCAACTCATTTTCGAGTTGGTGACCTCGAATTTCATTGTGTTTACCAAACACAGATTCCAACTTGTCCCAAGCAGCATCAGGTTCATCAATTCCAGATATGTGGAATCACAAATCAGTAGAGATTGACATCCCAATCAATCCACGAGATTCGTCACATCTATTTGCCTATTTGATTTTCTTATCATCATCAGTAGGTTCTGTTTCTTTCCCTGAGGTAATTTTGAAAAGTCCTATACTTCGTAGAACATCCTCCATACGAGATTTCCATGTGAAATAGTTGGAACTGGTAAGTATAATATCACAAGGGGCGACCATATTTGTAAATTAATGGCTGTAAAAGTAGAAACTAATAGTTTGGATGTGAAGAGCTCGAAAAAATAGGCGGTTTAAAAAAAAACAGCACTGAAACTGACTCTGTATGATGAAGTTATGCTTGACAAAGAAACTGTTGAAGATGTCCCCAATAATGACGTGGCAGATAGAAAATGACCAGCTAAAAAAAAAGGACCCCCCTCTTTCCAAGATGAACCTTTGACAATCATTTTACAATAAATTTGCTTTAAGTGAATCACTTTTCTAAAATATGTGATTTCACTTTTACAATTATTTATTTTAAATAGTGCAATAATAAAAATGAACTTAAGTGACTCACTTTGTATTTTTATTTTTTATTATTTAAGTGAGATGCACTTTTATAATAAAGTAACTTGAAATTAAAAATTGCATGCACTTTTATTTTAAAAGTAACTTCCTAAGACTTGAACCCAAGACCTATTAAGGAATAAAGCAACTTTGAATCAAGTGAGCTAGATTAAAAGGTATGTAAAATATGGGAATGAGGAAGGGTTTTTTTTTTTTTTTGGTTTCCGTGCTTGTTTTTTCTCCTGCTAAACACACCACAAACCAAAGCAAAAAAAATTTCCACACGTTTGGGGTTAGATCTTGTTAGCTTGCCCGGAAAGTCTACGTTTTCTCTCTGTTTCTGATTTGTCGAGATCGCGCAAGGTGCACGACAAAGAGTAGACGCCGACAAGGAAAGCAACAATCCAGAACTAAAAAAACTAATAATAAAAACTGATAAAATATGAGATATTTAAAAAAAAAAAGCGTCACTATAACATTATACCTTCAGATCTGATGAAATACGTGTTTTTGAAGAAACCAGGAACCATTTTCAATCAAACGAAACTATTTCCCAATGGAAACAGTGCTCTGGATGCAATGGAACACCTCCCATAGCCCAGAATTGAATAGAAATACTAGAACCATAAACCCTTTCAAGTTTCTGCAACAACAATTCAAGATCTAGATCATAACCGGAAGCGGCTCTTCATAAAAGCTCTGATGCCATGTTCGGGTACACAGGGTACTCCCAAAAGACCGAACACCTAGAGAAACCACTTCACACAAACAAATCACAGATTGATACACCGATTTTTTGACATGGTTTAAACCCTCGTGAGGGAAACACTCCATGGCCTCGGCCAAATAGCTTCTACGAGACAATTTATTATGCAAAGAAAGAAAGTTACAAATGAGCTTCTCATAATCAATCAACTTTCCAATGACCCTCCATGCTCTTTAAATAGAGATCTTGGACCAATCGGGTGTTAAGCCACAGATCAAGCGTAGGTATGATCTAAGATAAGTTGAGCCGTCGGATCACTCTATGTCAGGAACATATCGTGACCGTCGGATTAAGTATTTACAAATGCATACTAATGCATACTAAAGAAACACACTTTTCCTAACGGATATATTACATAAGTTGATCTTAACTAACTCCTAAGTGTCTAAATATCCTAACATGGTCATGCTATATTTTCCTACCATGGACCTCATCGAAAAGGCTTGTCCACCCAAGTTGACAATTGAGCAGGTTGATACCATATGTGCACAGACTAGAGAGAAGATTCAACATCTGGAGTACATTCAGATTTCAGAGGTTGAAGAATTCATCAAGAATCCCGTCAGTCAAGGGATAAATATCCACCTTTTCCTACGTGCATGGCATAAGATCAAGAAAAATGAGATCAAGTCTTTTACATGTAACACTCATCTGGCACTTGAATTGGACAAATATCCAGATGTGGAAGAATTGTTAGATGTATGGGCCAAGTGGTTGATTTCCCTTGGCCACTCTTAGATTAGAAATATTTTGAAAATCCCTGCAGTATGGGGGATCTATCCTACGTAATTCAATGTAATTACTATTTAAAGGGCAGATGTCTCATAGGGGAGGGGGGGGGAGAAAATAACCAAAAGAGGACTGGAGATACTTTATTTCTTTGAGACATTGTAATTTTTTGTAGGCTTAACAAAATTCAGTTAGTTTTCTCTTGCTATCTCTTTTGTTTGATTTATCAAATTTCTTTGATAGATTCTGATTTGTCACTTATGTTTTTGAATGAACTCTATTTTGTTTTGAAACCATAATTAATGGATCGATCTGTAGGTTAGATTTATCTTGACTTACGATCCAGGAGTTGTTATGTGTTAAATGAATTTATTTATTTAACTCATTTATCTATTTCTGCAAATGATAAAAAATTATAATCACATTAATGCCATTTTTTCAATTAGCATGTCATAACAGGACAATCTCACATGTGCTTTAATCCTTAAGTAAAAATAATTCAATTGTCATTATCTAGCTGTGTCTTAAGCTAATAAGTAGAGGTCCAATTCACATGTTTATTAATTGGTGAAACACTTATTAAATTCCAGATCTGACTGTTCTGCACATCAAAAAATATTTCTTAATTTAGATCTAATGTACCTAGATTTTCCTTAAGCAAACACTACTCACTCTTAGACATACGACACCTTTTTGATCTTCGCTCATAGGAAGACAGATCCACCAAGATCAATTCACATAAGTGCTAGCGGTGGCCTAATATCCGTGGGATTCAACCAAACCAAAAAATTCGGGGATAGTTTTGCTCTTGCACAGAGTTGTTTGAAACCTTTCAAATTGGGCTGTCACCCTTTGTTGCTTGCCTTGGAAAACATTCCAGCACCATCATACCCGGGGCTTAAACACATAAATATGTTATACCTAAACTCCTACCATCCTGAGATTCACTATATACATCCCTAAAGTTTCATTGACTAAGTTATTGGCCTGGAAGAGATATAACCCATTTACACTAGGTTTTGAGAGGTCGTCGCAGGCTGCACTCATGCAACTTGCGACATCGCATCTTGCTCTCTTTCAGGGCGCGACGATGTCAGTTAATGGAAAAAAATATCTCCTTCGATCCCATTCTCAAATCTAGCTGACATGGATCCCTATCCCTGACCTTGTGGAAGAGCTGGCACTCGGTTCCTAACCTCTTGGAAGGATCCCCTATCTCTCTCCGACCATATCTCAACCTACCCTATCCATACCCTATCCACTTAGTCCTATATAAATGAATCTCTATCCCTCTCCAAAGGGAGAAATTATATAGTGTCTACATGCTGGTGAAATCATCTTGGAGAGATCTCTACTCATCCATTGAGAGACTCACACTTCCTTGGGAGGATATTGCATTGGCTTGGATGGAGAAGGGCTGCTTCGTTAAGCTCTAGTTGTAGTCGTTATTTTCTATGTACTTTCCCTATATTTACAGCAATATAAATGCTTTCCACCAATATTGTTGTGTTGATGATATTGTGTAGTTTACCTGCTTAACTGTTTACTTAGATCTGTTATCGTTTGGATGTTTTTTACTTGTTTGTCTTATTTTGTGCATCTTGGCAGGTCTTGTAGCTTAGATCTGACGACCGCAAGGCGTGGAACAACATCTAGGAAAAAGGGACTACAAACTTAAGGTAAGACATCTGATAACTTGATCCTTAACTAGATCTAGTAAAGTGGTTTATAGTCTGTACTATTTGTTCTAGACTCACATTGAGCTAGGGAGATCCGGATCGCGTCCGCTTGAGTGGATTGTCCATTAAACAAATCTGGAGACCATATTAGGGAAGACATTGTTTGTAGTTTTCAATTTGAATATCACTTTCAGTTGATTGCTTTTGCAAACCATCCATAATCTTGTTTTCCTTCTAAACCTTGTTTCATCATCAGATCTTCACTTTGAAGAGTTTGTAGTCCTCCCATGAGTCTGTACTCACTCTTTTCAAACCATTTCATTGCTCATTGTTTGGAGAATTGGTTCATTTTTGAACTCAGATCTCGCCTGTTGCACATGGTTAGTGGACTCAGAGCAACACTGTGTTATTTTTTTATCTCTGTTATTTTCTTGTTATCCTATCGTCGCAACCCTTTCATTAGTATTTTGCGACACCGTCGCACTTCCCGCATTGGTAAACTACGACGTCGCACTGTGTACAAGCATAGAGTGCGTTGATCTGCTAATTTTTCCATACAGGAACCCCTTCTCCATTTCTAATTTGAGTTTTGGTTTGTGTGCAAACTCCCTCTATACTGTAAGATCCAGTCACAGACCCCATCTTTGATTTGTGTGTTGAGTTGTTTGGTTTTATTTGGAGTTGTTTTGGGTTCCATCTTGGACAAGTCTGAGATTTGGTAGTGGTGGACACTCTTATCTCCCCCACTTGCAATGACTCACCCTTCCATTCCCTCCTCTCCTTTCCAGATCTGATCATTGTATTGGATTGGTTTCCATACCTCATTTGCATTCATTTTTGAGCTTTGATTGCTTTAGTGTTTCTTGTTACTGATTGATTTTGAGTGTTTGTATGTACTTTCAGTCAATTGAGTGCTCATCTTTTCTTGATATTTTCTGAGTTATTGAACTGCTGCAGGTAATATTGTCATTTCGGTATTTATGTTTAAAAACATTGTTGTTATCAAATTGTTATTTTGATACATCCATTGAAAGATCAAAAGTACTTTATTTCCATCATTTCTCAAGCTCGATTGAAGAATTGCATATGCATTGGAATGTCTCATTTGTAGATCTTTTGGAAACGTTGAAAGAAAATTGAATTATTTGTGTTTTTCATGAATTATGAGTTGCTCATTTTCTTGAAAAATTTGGATAGATATCAAGTTTTGCAAAAGTATTTCCATGCTTGGAAAGTTAAATACATCTTTTGGTTTTTATGCTTTTAGGTCATTATAGTGAAAGTGAAAAGCTTGCATACTCTACTTAGAAAATCTCTCTTTTCATCACTTAGGATCATTTTTGTTTTGAAAAGATAAAAGAAAAAGAAAATGTTTTGATTTGGCTTAGTAGTGTTGTGTTATTTTTTGTGTTTCGCTTGAAAAGGAAAATAATATTTCATAGTCATTTTTTGGTAGATTTGGGATTGCATTTGCATTGTGTTGCTTTGTTAAAAAGTTGGAAAGAAGTTTCTCCCTCCCATACATAGAGTCCATCAAAAGAAAAGTGTATTTTTGCATGTAGTTAGGGCCTGCATTATGTTTACGATTATGTAATCACCTCTTGCATTCACCTAACCGTCCAGATAAAATAAACGGTAGAACTAGGGTAATTTAGAGACATGTTCTGGCGTCATTAAGCGTGGCAGCTGTCGTTATTTGCCAACACTATATCCCGGGGGTGTTGTAGTATTCCACATACTTATCGGTATATCGAGCTCTTTCACATACCCACCAAGTACCACACATACTTGGCGTATATCGAAAGGTGTTTCACGTACTCGATAGTATATCGGAAGGTATCTTTCCGAACGGTTGTGCATTAGACAACACGACTACGAATTTGAGCTCCCACGTACCTTTCGTATATCGGGAGACACCACTAGGATTCCTAAAACTAGCTGAGTTAACCTTTTGGCCATCTTAGCGGAGAAAAACACCGAGAATAACAGTCAAGGATATTACTATGCATGTACCGTCCAGGTAATTGAGTATTCAGGAAAGGGTACGGTCCCAATTCTCCTTGTCGCGTTTTACTGTTGGACCCTATGGTATATAGCGCTTTGCGAAGCCTTGAAATCCTGTGAGGTTCCAGACCTTTGAATCCACTCTTATAACATAAGTTTGTTTGTGGCATTAGTTTGTGTAGGGTTTGTCTGGTCTGCTTTTCTTTCGTTTTTCTTACCTTAGGAGAAACATTTTGTTTTAGTCACTCTGGCTGACTTTCCTTGGAGAAGGTCTTGCAGGATTCAAAACTTGCCACCCGAATATCCCCTTAACTAGGAGGTAATTTCAAGGGTAAGAATGGACCCACAAGACAGGGTGGGGTCACATGAAGTGGAAAACCACACTTTGAATGTTGGAGTACTTTTGTTTCCTCACACTCCTCCAGATTCACCTTCCTCTCATTCCTCGCAGGGTGAAGAAGCACAAATTCCCACTTCACAAGACTTACCTCCCGCTTCATCGGGAGATCCTGGATTGTTGGAATGGATAAATCAACCCCAGGATGACCCTACAACAGCTGCTAGTCCTTCAACAGCTTATTGGACATCTTCTCTAGGCCACCCAGTGGCTTATTTTTCCATTGCACTCCCACCTAGTGGGACTACTCCAGATGACCCCTTAGCTTACTATTGTGGCCAATTGGCTCATTTTCATTCTATGGCTGAAGAAATTCGGAGATCCAGTCTCCAACGATGGGTTGAAGACCCGATGTTACCCCCTTATAGACCAATCCCAAGCCCCTCTTTATCTTTTGAGTCACCAAAATCATCCACGCAACACGTGACCACGGCTGAAACTAGTCAACCATGCATTCTTGCACATACACGTCCCCTAGACAGGAGACTAGTTCAGTACCTCTCGCAACCCAACCTATTGAAGCACAATAGTCTAACACACCTGTGACTACTGCGGTTACGTCACTCGCTCCTCCCCCACCCCAAACTTCGAGGGGAGGATACTCTTTACCCCCTACCTTCTTTTTAGGTAATGGTAATCCTATGGTGAATGATCAACAACTAGTGTTGGGTCAACCTTTACTTAGTGGTCAGCAAGTTATTACTTGGGGGAAACCCCCATCTCTTAACCATAATACTACAGCATGAGTTCCCATCGGGACTTCCATTGGAAATTCCTTACCTCCCGGACCTTCCACTTCGTGACTATCCCATGTTGGGGGATCGTCCAACGTAATTCAAACTCCATCGAGTCAATCATATCCAGGTCATCTTAACCTTGTGCCGAGTCAACTTAATCCTGAAAACGTACTCTATGGGGTACCCTACCCCGAAAACCCTTACACTCTATGGGGATAGAAAAATGTTTTACAACATGGACCCCCACTTACAATCCCTCAAGTCCCTCCACACCCATTTGGTCCACCCCCACCTCTCATTGGAGGCGGTGGGCCCCCACATAACTCTGGAGGAGGTGGACCTCTACTTTTCGGCAGAGGACCACCTCATTTTGGTCATCATGGCCCACCCCCCTTGGTGGTGGTGGAGGACCATCTCATCCCAGGGGTGGTGGTGGAGGACCATCTCATCCTGGTGGTGGTGGTGGAGGACCATCCCATCCTGGTGGTGTTCGTGGAGGACCTTCTCATCCTGGTGGTGGTGGTGGAGGACCGCCACCCTACTATGGTGGAGGTGGCGGAGGAGGCTCTTACCCTTCTGGCGGTGGCGGTGGCCCACCACCCCCTCCCGGCGGAGGTGGTGGAGGCCCATCCTATTCCAGTGGTGGTAGCGGATCACCACCTCCCGGTGGTGGAGGCGGGCCCCCACCTTATGGTAACATGCCATCTTATTATGGTAATGGACCACCTTACTATGGCAGTAGACCTACATTTGGTCCGGGTGGCCCATACCCCTATGGCCAATTTCCTCCTAGAGCACCTTATGGTCAATCGATACAAGGTCCCACAGGTCCTTGCATGCCTTATCAGTACTATCAGTACCCGCAACCTAATTCACAGGTTCCCTTTTTGGCTACTTTGGACCTACTCGACTTGTCTCGTCTGACCAATGACCCCATCTACCACGGAGCTAACTGGCCACCCATTCCGGTGAAACTTCCATCAGATATCCCAAAATTTGATGGCAAGCCGGGTGAGGATCCTAAAACCCATGTGATGACGTACCACTTATGGTGTTCATCCAACTCCTTGATGGATGACTCGATCCATCTTAGGTTATTTCAATGGACTCTCACTGGTTCGGCTGCCATGTGGTATATTGAACTACCACCCCATTCTTTTCCTGATTTTGGTTCTCTTGCTATGAACATTTTGACTCATTTCCAGCTGCCTATACGGTATGAAACTGGTATAGAGCTTTTAACCTCGCTCCATCAAAATACCGCTACTCACATCTCAGATCATATACATGAGTGGCGGAGGAGACGATGTCTCATTAAGGCTCCTATTCCAGATCAACTTCTAGTAGACTGGTTTATGAAGTCTCTCATACCTACCATAGCACGAGATGTTACCATGGGAGGGGTTGGCACTGAGGAACAAGCCATCGCTCGTGCCCATTTGCTAGACTTAGTATATGCTCAATCTAGCACGGTGTTTGATATTCTTCGTGACGCACCCCGCAACACTTACGACCCCGCGAAACCACCAAAGGGACCCCAAGCCAATGGCATCATTGGATCCCTTCACACCCATCCTTCCTCTCAAATTGTTGGTTCGTTGAACCCCCAGGATTCTTCCCCATCACCAACACACGCTGGTCATAGCACCACCAAATCATCCACTTTTGCTGTCACCGAAGAAGTGAATTCTGTTTCATCAGCTTCACCTCAAAATTCTGGTGGTAAGAAAAAGAACAAAGGGAAACCTAAGAAATCTTCCACCCAGCAGGACCAAAAGAGCACCCCTGATGATACCAAACAGAAAAGGAAGTTGAAGTATCCTTGTCTACTATGTGGTGATGATCACTTTTCTAAAGAGTGCCCCCATAGAGACGAAGTTCAAAATTTTCTTAAGGGAAAACCCACACCTGCAATTCTCAACGATCTTTTCCCTGCTCAAAATTAGCAGTCGATCTCTCACACTTCTTCTTCCCAAGGAGAAGTATCCACCATCGCACATGTTCTCATGATGCATAGTGAGACCATCAACTTGAACACTCATTCTCATTCATATGACTCTATTCCGACCAAGGAACTTGTTGGAAGTAATACTGAAAAAGCTTCCACTTCGATGCTCAACGTCACTGTACCGGCTGCTCCTCTCACCATTGAGAAGCCCTCTTTCGAGTCAGTGTTGCGTCCACCCAAGAGCACGATTAGAAAATTGGTTTTCAATCCTAATGCTCGGGCTTCTCAAAACTACAACATTGTAGAGGACCTAGCACAAGCTCCTTGTGCTATGTCGACGCTTGAAGTCTTTCAAAACTGTCCTAATCAGCGCAAGACTCTCCTCGCTGCCATCAGTGCAGTTGACTCGGATTCATCGAATACTATCATGTTCTGGTTGGAATACTTCAAACCGAGGCTCTCCCATCAATTGGCATTTCAAGTTGCCACAAACATTGTTGGGAAGATAATCCATCATACTTTTTTGGATGAAGGTGCCTCTACTTCAGTGATGTCGATCTCATGTTGGAGAGCCATTGGCTCTCTCGAGTTGAACCGTTCTCCTACCACTTTGAGAGCCTTCGACGGACGTGGCTTTCAACCTCATGGGCTATTACAAGCTTTACCAGTCGAGCTGGGGGGCAAGACCGAAACCCTTAAAATGTAAGTGGTCGCTTCCCCATTGGATTATAACATTATGCTTGGTCGTAATTGGTTTTACGCCATAGTACAATTCCCCCATCAAGGACGAATTGTCATAGTCGACCAACTGGACTTCTGCACACCTAACACCGCTAATCACCCAGGCGATAACGTTCCGTCAATTGGACAATATTCACAGAAGTATGAGAGCATGGGGGTCGGCCTCATTAAGGATTCATCCCTTATGGGTGTCTTTCCTACTTCGGATCCCCCAAACCATGTTTCCAAGGTGAACATGATCTCCTCGCAGATTTCACCTATCCCCAACTCCACTGATTCATGGCTTGTACCCAATGAAGCCACCACACACCTGATTGGAGACACCATGCCTTTGTCACTTGCTGAACTCATGTACGAGGCTATCCAGTCAGCGCCGGATGATGACTTACCTATGGCCTTCACTTCCTATTCTCTACAGTGGACATCATTCGATCCTCTGCTACGTACTTTTCATTTTGATGAGTCCATTATGGAAATCATGAGTGCAGATGATCCTCCGTGGGAAGACCTCCACCATCGTTCGTCTTTTCTTCCCTTGTTGGATACTGTGGAGAACAACATTCACACCATCTTTACACTGGATATCTACTCTGGGTCTCAGTCCTCGATACTTATGTGTCAAACGGACTCTGAAGGAAGTTTAGCCAACATTGAACCCACCACTTCAATAGATATTTTGGTTACTCCTGGTGTAGTAGAACACATCTAGTTAGGCCAGAAGTGTTACCCTGAAGAACTCATCACTGCCACGGCCTTATTCAAGTGATTCCGAGACATATTCGCTTGGACCTATGAGGATATTCCTAGGATATACCCCACCATTGTTTTACATGAGATTAAAACCTATCTCAACGTCAAACTTATCTGCCAAAAGTTGTGACCAGTACACCCTCGGAAGACTGTGGCAATCAAGGAAGAAATAGAAAAACTCTTGAAGGTCAGCTTCATCTATCCTGTCCCATTGACAGAATGGGTCTCAAACGTGGTCCCAATTAACAAAAAGCAGGGTACCATTTGTGTCTGTGTCGATTATCGGGATCTCAACAAAGCTTGTCCGAAGGACAACTACCCGACTCCCTTTATTGACCAGATTATAAACAATTGTGCTAGAAATGTCATTTTTTTCATTTATGGATGGATTTTCCGGATACAACCCGATTGAGATCTACCCTGCCGACCAACACAAGACTGCCTTCATTTTCCCTTGGGGAACATTTGCGTATCGTAAACTTCCGTTGGGTCTTAAAAATGCTGGTGCCAAATTCCAGTGGACCATGTCGTACGCCTCCCATGATGTGAAGGACTTCATGGAACCGTACTTGGATGACCTCCCTGCCCACTCAAAGCAGCGTGAGTTTCACTTAGATCATCTGAAGGTTGTTTTCCTCAGATGCAGAAGGTACAATATCCGTTTGAATCCTCATAAGTGCATTTTTTCTATCAAGTCTGGATGCCTCTTAATCTTTATCATCTCAAAAGATAGGAACCGCATTGATCCCTTGAAGGTGGAATCCATTGTTGCACTCCCACCTCCAACTAATATTACGGAACTTTAGAGTCTACAAGGAAGAGCTACTTATTTAAGGCATTTTGTTTGTAATTTTGCACAAAAGACACATGGTTACATGAGATGATGAAAAAAGACGTCCCACTCATTGGGATGATCAAGCTCAACAATATTTTGATAGTTTGAAACATGCCATCACGCATGCCCCTGTGCTCCAACCGCTGAATCACTATCGAGATTACATTATATACCTCGCTGCCTCTGACACCACTATCGCCATGGTTTTGGTGCAGGAAGACCAGAATGCCTAAGAACATGTGATCTACTATGCTAGTAAAGGTCTCATTGACGCTGAAAGTCACTATTCTACCATTACATTTTGCTCCACACCACCACCATCATCATCGATTCGAACCCGATGTACCATGTTCTGACTCGTCAGCTGCTTGGGGGCAAGTAGTCACACTGGATCGTGATACTACAAGAATTTGATCTTCTTTTCGAAAAATCCAAATCTAAAAAGTCTTTGGTGTTTGCTGAGCTTATCTGCAACCTTCTCCATACTAATGTAGAATCTGAGCCCAATGACTCTTTTCCAGATGAGTCTTTTTTTCTCATAAGTATCTCTGATCCATGGTATGGAGATATCACATTGTATCTTAAACCCATCTGGCATACCCGGCATACCCGAAACCTTGCTTCGACAGCCTGGGTACTCTATTCACCTACTGGCAATCTCATCAGCTCAGGGGGAATGTGTCTAGGTTTCACGACCAACAATGTTGCAGAATATCAAGCAGTGATTGGAACCCTGTTGATGCCTCGGATATCGTAGCATCAATCAGAAAGGATTCTCCCCGATAGATGATCCCAATTATATTATCTACCATTTGGTATAGGGAATCCATCCGGTTAGCGGTTCCGGAAACCGTGGGTGTGGAGTTTAATTTCGATTGTACCGGTTATGGCCCGATCCACCTTTCTTTTGGATTTTACATTTTAATGAGATGCAAGTGCCTAATTTATATCTGATCTAAATGCAGGACTAAAACAAATTTAAGTCTAAAACTGAAGTAAATCTACCTATCCTTGCAAGGAACACATTTACAGGATGAGCAATGAGCTGTAACAGATATCAGAAAGAAAGAACAGATAGCCATCGATTCTTACAGGTAAAGCTACAGCAAGATAAAAGATCTTTAGAATATAGCTTCTAATTTAATATAAAATGCATCTATTGCTCATGAAACAGAGAAGCAAAATTATTTAATCTAGATGCAAACTGAAAGAACAGATCTAAATCTAATAAAGAAACACATGAAATAAAACTAATTATCCCTGCAAGGAGCACATTTAAAGGATGAACAATGAGCTATAGGACTTATCTTAAAGAAAGAATGGATAGCCATTAAATCAGAAAGAGAAAGCTACAGCCATGATAAAGATATCATAAGATAGCTTCTGATTTAATATAATCACATTCACTGCTCATAAAATGGAGAAAACGTTTACACAGAAAGAAGCAGAATCATTTGTTGCAAAGAAATAGTTCAAATAACAAGAAGGATATCACATTACAGGATGGAAATCACCAGAATAGTCCAATACACATCCATCTTTCGTTCCCATGCAAAACGTCCATCTCCCTGGCTTTTATTAGAAAAATCGATTTCTTAGAACCGATACAAGATAGCTCATATAGGTTTCAAAATTTCATTCCCTGCCAAAAGTCCTTTCATATTCTTCCTAGCTCCTATTTATAATTACAAAATCGCCCTTTGGGATGCCACCTAGCCTCTTCCACCTGTCACCTACATGAATTTCTTCTATAATAGACCCAAAAATGACTACTTCTTTTACAAAATATTTAACAAAAGAGAATGGACAGCTGTCCCATAGCTCACGCTTTATACATTTGAGAGTTTAAAAAATACAATATAGCAGAAATAATGTTCTAATATCTGTGCTGTCATTCTTGTGCGTGAGCTTCAGCTGGGAGAGGATCGCCCAAGTCAATTGATGCTGTTGATGCTTCCTGGGAAGAGACACTCGAACCAATTGTTGCTGCTGCTTCTACTTGGGAAGAAGGGATTGAGCTCACTGTTGTTGAGCTCACTGTCTTGATGTTGATGAAATCGGTCTTTAGCCTTTTGTCGGGCTTCTTCAAGTTGAAGCAGGGTATTGATCGTGGATTGTAAGGCTTGGCTACTAGAACCCCGAGATGCTTGGGATAATTGTAAGGATGGGAGCAAGATGTTTGGGGGGAGGACGGCTTCCTTGCCATAGACAAGAGTGAAAGGGGAAACACCTAAAGTGTTCTTGGGGGTCACCCTATCTGCCCATAAGGCGTTTGGGAGAGCTACATGCCAATTTCTCTGGTTTTCTATCATAGTCTTCTTAAGAATTCAAATCAGATTCTTGTTTGAGGATTCAGCTAATCCGTTCCCCTGAGGATAGTAATTGGCTAAATAATGCAACTTAATTCCCCATTCATAAACAAATTCATTTATCTTGCAAGACGAAAAATAAGTTGCATTATCAAAAACAAGGGAAATTGGAACCCCAAACCTGGTTATGATGTTCTCCTTCAAGAAGCTGATGACCGCGTCTTCGTTGATTTTGCGCAAAGGGATGGCCTCCGTCCACCTAGTGAAGTAGTCAGTAGCCGTCAGGATGTATCGATGTTGCAACGAAGAATTTGGATTTATTTCTTCGATAACATCTATACCCCATTGCTCAAAAGGCTCAGAGATGATGACCGGATGCAATGGTCCTGCTGCCTTGGGTAACTTTCCGGCACTTCTTTGACATACATCACAATTTCGCGCATATGTGTGGGCATCTTAGAACAGAGTGGGCCAATAATAACTAGCTCTCAGTATCTTGTGTGCTGTCGTCTCTCCTGAATAATGTCCGCCTGCGGGGCCATCATGCAATTCTTTGACAACTTTGTTTGCATCTTCCTTTTCCAAACATCTAAGGAGAACTCCATCATAATTCTTCCTGAAAAGAATCCCATCAATGATTTGATAAGGTGCTGATTTCAAGCGGAGTGCCCTTCTTTGCTTAGAGTTCTAGTGCTCAGGTAGATATCCCTGCTGCAAATAGTACACCAGATCTCTATACCATGACTGGGGAGTTGTGAAGATATGACATACTTCAACCGAATTGAGCTCAGCTTCATTTTTCCAATGTTGTTCTTCATCAGTTGAGTTTCCCGCAAGTAATTTGCACAGGCCTTGCCCTTTGATGATCGTAGCTGGTTTAAATTCCAAATCATACTCCTGCAGAGCTGTGACCCAGTTCCCTCTCCTTTCTCCCAATTCCTTTTGAACAAAAAGGGATCTAACAGCTAGGTGGGGAACTATGACTTTAGTTATGTTCTTCAGAATGTATGGCCTAAACTGCTTGACTACTTTGAAGACCGCATATGCATGCTTGTCAACCATGGGATAGTTCAGCTCATCCCCCTGCAGACTAGTGCTCATAAATGAAATTGGGTACTCATCTCCCTGCTCCACCTTTTGCGTGAGTACAGCTGCGAGGGAGTCATCCGAAGCGAAAGTATACAAGATGAAATCCTTATCAAAATCTGGGCTCCTCAAGGAAGGAGCCTTAGCTATGGATGCCTTGATATCTCTAAATGCATCCCTCTCCAGATCTGTCCACTTGAATTGCATGCTTTGTTTAACCATCTATTGCAATGGCTTAACAATTTGCGCGAAATCCGGAACAAATCTGCGGACAAAATTGATGGTGCCCATAAAAGACTGCATAGATTTCTTGTTGTAAGACATTGGAATCTTATTAATGGCTTGGACTCTTTCTTGATCAATTGACACTCCCCCTTTGGAGATGATATGACCCAAGAGCTTACCTTCGGGAACAGCAAATACGCTCTTCTTGGGATTCAAGGAAATACCATATTTCCGACAGCGATAAAAAATATGCCTTAGATGCACGACATGATCTTCCCTTTTCTTCGAAAAGACTGTCACATCATCCAAGTATACAACCACGCATTGTCCACCCAATCCTCGGAAGGAAATATCCATCACCCTTTGGAATGTAGCTCCCGCATTTATCAGACCAAATGGCATTCTTTTGTAGGCGAAAGTTCCCCACTTAGTTCTGAAAGTAGTCTTAAGGCGATCTTCTTCGGCTACTAACACTTGATTGTAGCCAGAGAAACCATCGAGGAGAGAAAACAATTCGGATCCTGACACCATTTGAAGGATTTGTTCCATTGAAGGGACGGGGTAGTTGTCTTTATCCGAAGCTCTGTTTAAATTTCTGAAATCTACACATAGCCTTATCTCTCCCGACTTCTTTCTTATGGGAACCAAGTTTGCAACCCATTCAGAATGCTAGACCTTAAACATTATCTTAGCGTCCAGGAGCTTCTTTAATTCCTTTTGGATCAGCGGTTCTAGAGTAGGGTGCATCCTTCTTAACTGCTGTTGAAATGGCTTGACACCCGCTTTCATTGGTATAACATGCTGAATAATGTGGATGTCATACGTTTTCAGATCTTCATAGGTCCATGCAAAAATGTCTTTGTATTGTTTAAAATATTTGATGAACCTGTCTCTTTCTCCTGATGAACAACATTTGCCAAGGTTGACAAATTTTGGTTCTGCCTCGGTACCCATATTAACTAACTCATGTTGCATTGATGAGCTGTTAGTTTTGGTATTAGCTGGCCTTTTGAATTTATTTTGAAGATCAAACAGCATTTCGAGGGACCTTACCCCCTTGGGCATGAAATTTCCTTTCTCCTCATCCTTCTTCATCAAATTAGCATCATGTTCGTCTTCATCTATTGCAGCTCCTTGGAAGCTATCTTCGTTCATTAGAAAGCTGATAATTTGTTCATCATCATCGAAGACTCTGAAGTTTGTGATGTTATCGGGAACGGAAGGCCTGAAAATCAATTCAATTGAGCATTTATTATTTGATGGCACCAATCTAGAAGCAGATGTTGCTAACAAATCAGCAGCAGAATTTTGCAATCTAGGAATTGATTTTATATTGAAAGCGTCAAAATGCATAATTAAATCCGATACTTCAGCCTGATAACCCTTCAAGTGAGGTGAGAGACAATGAATGGTGTCCCTTACCTGTCTTACAACTATCTCGGAGTCACCAAAGACCTTCAGGTACTTAACATTTAAGCCAATGGCCTTCTTTAATCCATGTACCAAAGCTTCATATTCAGCGGTGTTATTAGTACAATCGAATTCTAATCTACAAGACAAAAAATACTTGTTTCTTTTTGGATCCATTAGAACACAACCGGCTCTGGATCCTTCCAGAGTTTTAGAACCATCAAAGTATAATGTCCAAAATATATCTTTAGATTCAACTAAGTTAGTCTCTTTGTGATCTATGTCAGTAACTAAATTGACTATGTTACAATCAACATCATCAGTCCGAGAGAAATGAAGGAGATCGGACTGTTTATTTGATTCATGGCTAATGGCTTCAGACTGATAATTACCCGGATCCATTTCTAAGAAATAATTCCCCAGAACCGAGGATGAGAAGGCTACGGCCTCATTTTTTTCTTCTAATTGAGTTACGTTTTGTTTCATATGAGGTTCCCTAAGAACTTTAATCTAATTCTGTCTGTTCTGATAAGGAAGCCATAGGTGGGACCAATCAGTAGCAAAGTAGCCACTCAGTTTGGTAGACCAATCCCTACTTAAAATCAGCCCATAGGCTTCAGGAATGTCGACCACCATTATTTCAATGAATTGATAGACTCTAGGGTCAGCTGATAGTCTAATTAGAACATCTTTCATCTCCCCAATAACCTTGACAGCAGTCCTATCTAATTGGATAATTTGGGCTGGAGATGGAACAGGCTGCCCGTTAATCTTTTTACAAATTGACAGTGGCATAACGTTTGAGGATGTTCCAGAATCTACCAAACAGTTGTGAACATTATGGTTAAAAATTTCAAAAGTCAAAAGGAATGACAAATTTTGATATTTAGACTTCCCACCGATGCTAGCTTCATTAATTTCGGGACTGTTTTGAGAATCCGTTAATGGAGTGCTGGTCTGCGGTTGTAGAACATGGAGCAGTTTGTCTCGTTGATGGGGCAAGCTACACATGTCAAATATTGACACATTCGCTTTGACTTTATTGATATCTTCAATAATATAGTATCCTATGTCGGATTCATTCCCAACTCGAGTTAGCTGATCTGTTTTACTTGCTGTGACCTTAGATGGCTGAATTATGGTGTCAGCGCTTGGCTGCTTGGTCGCTGTTTGGCTGACTTTTGGCTGTGGTGGGATGATTGTTATGTGCCTTCTAGGCGGTTCTTTTGAAACTTTAGGCTTATGAGGAGCTGCGCTTGGCACAGGATCAACAATTGGACCTTTGCTATGAGTAGCAACGTTTACAGTAGAGGGAGAGCTTTCTATGGGATCCTCTCCTGCCGATTCTGTCATAGGTACCCAATCCCATAACACCATAGTAGTGTCCGGGGTTGGTTCCTCTAACTCAGGGCTTGACTCCTCTGGAGAATCATCTTGGTCTGGGATCTGTGAATCTAGCATTTGGTTCATGACTAAGCTCATGGAATTAATCCATTGTGGGAAGCTCTTTTCCGAATGTGGTTCTTGATGAAAAGTGCAGAAATTTTCCATCCTGATTTCGTTCAAGTTTAAGACAGGGGCAGTATTCATTGGTGGATGAGTTTGGTCACCGTCTTCCCTTTTTTTATAAAATGGCTTGAAAGGTTTCCTAGATGTGCTAGCAGCCTTATCTTTCTCGAGATCTACAATTTTATTAGATAATTTATGCATCATCTTGACTACATTTTCCATGTCTGTAGATGTGTCTGTAGATGGCTCTTCTTTACCTTTAGTGAGCAGCAAAGGTTTTTTGCTAGCTGCTGGTTTTGGTTCTACATCTAAGGCATGTTTAGCAATGCTATCAGCTTCTTCTTCTACCTTTCTAGCTTCCTCAAAGTTCTCTATCAAGGTAGTTTTCTTGGATCTTTTTACGAACATTGCTATTGGTCCTTCAAGAGCTATTGTGTAGTATTCAATCAGAGACTCCTCTGCTGGTTTATTAGCTTCGCTGAAATTATTTAACAGTGTTGTGATTCTTTGATTAAAGTCTTGAACCTTTTCTTTCTTTTCCATTCTCATGGATAAGAGTTCTTTCATAAGTGTTGCCACAGTCTTTTGGTTTCCGTATTTCTTTAAGAAACAATTTTCGAATTCATCCCAACTAGAGATTGAGCTGGGTTGTAGGCTAAAGTACCAGGATGATACTTTTGGCTCGAATGTATATGGAAACAACCTACAGACTACGTCTTCATGTTGTACGTTCAAAAGGTTCAGAGCTAAGTAAAAACTCTTGAGATGGTCTTCCGCCGAAATGGCTTTCCCTGGATCGAACTTAGGCAAGACCTTTTCTGGGTTTTTAGGAATATTATGGAATGGTCCAGCTAGGTTCAGCGCTCCCCTTGCTCTCCAAGCAGGTACAACCATGTTTGGATGTGGAGACCCTGGTGGAGAATTGTAAGGTGAATTATGTGGAGTACTTTTTGGAGTGATAATTTCTTCAAGGTTTTCTCGGTCTGAAATATTTTCTGAGTTTTCAAGATTTTCCTTATTAAGAGTGTCTGAAATTTCTTCCAAAGTCAGATTCACAAGTTCTTCAAAACTTTGAACAAGAATCGAATCTCGGGTATATTGTGGCTATTTTCTAGGGGTAGTTTTCTTAGGGAGAAAACTTACAGCATTTAAACCACCTAGCTGCCCAACGTAAGATCTTGTGTGCCTTCTCAAATCTTCTATTTATGTAAAAGGGACAGCATAGAAAGCTTCTTGAGGCTCAGGATCAGAAATGAGGCGTTCTTGATTTGATAATTCAAGATCTGGGTTGTTTGAAATGTTTTCTTTAAGCGGGTTTTCAGTGTCATCTATGACAGCCATGCACTTTCAGGCCCTCCTTCTAGCGCCAAAAACTGTTGATGCCTCGGATATCGTAGCATCAATCAGAAAGGGATTCTCCCCGATAGATGATCCCAATTAGATTATCTACCATTTGGTATAGGAAATCCGTCCAGTTAGCGGTTTCGGCAACCGTGGGTGTAGCGTTTAATTCCGATTGTATCGGTTATGGCCCGATCCACCTTTCTTTTGGATTTTACGTTTTAATGAGATGCATGTGCCTAATTTATATCTGATCTAAATGCAGAACTAAAACAAATCTAAGTCTAAAACTGAAGTAAATCTACCTATCCTTGCAAGGAACACATTTACAGGATGAGCAATGAGCTGTAACAGATATCATAAAGAAAGAACAGATAGCCATCGATTCTTATAGGTAAAGCTATAGCAAGATAAAAGATCTTTGGAAGATAGCTTCTAATTTAATATAAAACGCATCTATTGCTCATGAAACAGAGAAGCAAAATTATTTAATCTAGATGCAAACTGAAAGAACAGATCTAAATCTAATAAAGAAACACATGAAATAAAACTAATTATCCCTGCAAGGAGCACATTTAAAGGATGAACAATGAGCTATAGGACTTATCTTAAAGAAAGAATGGATAGCCATTAAATCAGAAAGAGAAAGCTACAACCATGATAAAGATATCAGAAGATAGCTTCTGATTTAATATAATCACATTCACTGCTCATAAAATGGAGAAAACGTTTACACAGAAAGAAGCAGAATCATTTGTTGCAAAGAAATAGTTCAAATAACAAGAAGGATCTCGCATTACAGGATGGAAATCACTAGAACAGTCCAATACACATCCATCTTTCATTCCCATGCAAAACGTCCATCTCCCTGGATTTTATTAGAAAAATCGATTTCTTAGAACCGATACAAGATAGCTCGTATAGGTTTCAAAATTTCATTCCCTGCCAAAAGTCCTTTCATATTCTTCCTAGCTCCTATTTATAATTACAAAATCGCCCTTTGGGCTGCCACCTAGCCTCTTCCACCTGTCACCTACAGGAATTTATTCTAATAGACCAAAAAATGACTACTTCTTTTACAAAATATTTAACAAAAGAGAATGGACAGTTGTCCCATAGCTCACGCTTTATACATTTGAGAGTTTAAAAAATACAATATAGCAGAAATAATGTTCTAATATCCGTGCTGTCATTCTTGTGCATGAGCTTCAGCTGGGAGAGGATCACCCAAGTCAATTGATGCTACTGATGCTGCCTGGGAAGAGACACTCGAACCAATTGTTGCTGCTGCTTCTACTTGGGAAGAAGGGATTGAGCTCACTGTTGTTGCTAGAGTGGCTGCTGGGAGAGAAGATTCTGGATCTGCTGTTGCTCCTGCTACTGCTGCAGCTTTCTTCTCCTCCTCTGCTATGTAGCTATACCACATACCTGTGTCCCTTATGACTATGTTTGCTGCAGCAGGGAACAAGATTTTCTGAGAAGTCACATTCTTCCCGAGCTCTGCTCCAATGCTTTGAACTTCTGCTACTGCAGCTTGATGCACTTCCTTGAGCAAATGATCGTGGACTGATGACATTCCAACATAATGTTGTAAGTCATCAATTGCTAGGACATCAATTTTCTTCACGTATTCGGTTTGGATGCCCAGCTCTTCCTTTAGCTCAGCCAAGCTCTATTCTGAATCTGGGAAGTCATCGAGGGATTGTGGGAAATTCAGCTTGCACCTATCATGCACTCCCTTGATTCTTTGATACAGACCGTTGATCTTATCCCTTGTTCTTTGCACACTGGCTATCAGCTTACTGGAACAGTTCCTTCCAAAATCCAACAGGGCTATGTCCTCATTAAAACCGTCCACAGATTTAAATGGGAGATGCGTGGGGAAACCCCCCTTTCCTTCTCTCCATGCCATCTGACTCATGATATTTGCCTTGACACGGGTATGCTTAGCTTTGAGCCTATGGGCCTCCATATTAATTTCTTTTAACCTGACTACCATGGCCTTGAGCTTGCAAACCTCATTAGTGATTAGCTCCTGAGTGTCATGCATTTGCTTCAGGATGCTGCAGGACAGCTCATGGAAGGGAGACATGTCCATCGTTCTTCTCTCAGCTTGCTCTAACCGCTTAGCTAATGCCCGCTTGTCTGCTTCTAGCTGGGATGCTTTATCTTACACTACATTCTTCTCTGCTTCCAAAATCATCATTTGGAGTGTTAGTTGGTCCTTTTCCTCCTCCAGCTGGTTATACTTTCCTGATAGCTCTTTATGCTCGGCATATAGACAATTATACTTGTTCACCACAAGATCCCTGTGGGCTTGCTCATTAGCCACAGTTTGTTGTAGCGTACGAGCTCTCTTCCTTTTCAATACATTTTCTCTAACTATAACCCCTACATTATCCAGTGATGCTTTTGTTGTTTCTACAGCTGCGGATGCCATAGCAAAGAGATCTTGATCTGTATTCTGCATTATGGTGACCTCTCGGTGGGTAATGATGTCTTCATGGAAGGGACTTTTGATCCTCTCTTCCTATTTGAGGACCATAGCTTTCCTTTTCTTGTCATAGACAAACTCATTTCACCTGGACACCGTATGTTTTCCCGATGGAGTGTACGGGAAAATTGGGCGGTCCATGATGTCTATGTCTTCTTCAGTAGGTGGGGTCCGGACTTCCTGAGCTGGATCTACTCCCACATTTTGGGTACCAGAGCCACCTGCTTGAGATGCATCTATTTCCATGTCTTGGACACCGGACCCACTTGCTTGGGTATCTTCTCCTACTTTCAGCTCTTCTTCCGCTTTCCTTTCTGCCTCAGCTTGTTCAGCTTTCAGCTGATCTTCATTCTCTCTCCGTAGCCTTTCATTTTCAGCCTCTTTCTGCTACTGGGATTCCTCAACCTCTTTCTGCAGCCTTTCATTTTTGGCTTCTTGTTGCGTTCTTGCCGCTCCATCCTCCTGCTGCAACCTAGATTCCTCAGCCTCCTACAGTAACCTTGCTTCCTCTCTTAATCTGAGCTCTTCCTGAGATCGGGCATCATCAACTTCTTTCTCCTTCTGCTGGCTGGTCTTCTGGATCTTGGTGGAGCTAGAACTTATTCCACTGCCTTGGCGAAAGGTTCGCAGCTCAGCCATGTTGCTAATGCCTTTGAATACCTCTTCCTCGTCATCGGGATAGTGCGAGTATTCAAAATGAGCATAGATGTCCCTACAATGCTCGGCCACTTTTCCCTTCCTGTCGTTCCTGTGGAAGATCACCTCACCGAAGTGGAAAGCTTTCAGCTCCTGCACAAACTCTTCGGCTGAGGAAACCCCCGAGAACTTGTAAGCACCTATGCAGAAAGGTAGAGGGGAAAAGGAAGCCTTATGCTGTTTGTGGAGCATTGCTCCAATTCCATCCAGGAAGACTTGTCTTACTGCTTCCTTGAGGACCACATAATATGTGGCATACTGCTGCAAAATGTATGGGGGCTTAGTCCCTCCAAACATTCTGAGGTAGGTGCCTTTCTCTGAAAAGTAAAAATCCCCGTAATTCTCAAGGACTTCCACAGCGTTCTCTGACAGGAAGTTGGGATCCTCCTTGAATAACTTCTCATATAAGGGCATGATGAACCCCTCACAGATGAGTTTGTAGCTAGGTTTGTAATTCTGGGCCCACATCATCTTGAAAGTGGTATAAACCGGGGTGGTGGCCTTATCCCATGTGCAGCCCAATTTGGGGAAGTCCACATTGGCCAGAACACAATCGATCAGATATGAGGACATGAAAAATTCTGTCTTCTTCAAGGCTAGTCTTTCTCTAGCAACAACTATCATTGAGGCCAAACTATCTGACAGGAGAGTGGCCCAGTCAAACACAGTTCCTTTAAATGCCACAAAGTGGATAATAGGGACCCACTGAATCTTGTACATGGTGCCATCTGGCATGCCGAAGATTTTGCACAGCATCAAGGCGATCAATCTGAAAGGAGGTCTTAGATTCTGTACGTCATATTTGTCACTTCCTTTCTTTCTCAAATGTCTGCCTGCTACCAATAGCTTTTTGGCCATCTCAACGTTGTTCATTTTTCCCAGCCATTCATCAGTCAGAGATTGCTGGGAGCGGGGAAATTTGTAGGCTGCCACAAGATATGCGGGTTGAAATGAGGCAATGGTTGTCTTCCCACTGTCATGAATTACTCTTCCTTCCGCATCGGCATGTTGGAGTAACCACCCGATTACCTCAGCGCATGGGAACAGTTCAGGGCGGGTAGCAGCTCTGGTTATGCCTGAAGCTTTGATATTTAGATAAATTGGTCCCTCTTCTAACAACATGTCCGGGACATCCTGGTCTCGGATCATCCTGTAAATGTCACCCCATCTGATTTCAGGAGGGACACCGGTGGTGCACCTAGTATCCTGGAGTGAGGTTTCAGTTTTAAGTGGCGTAGGCTTCTTTTCTGTCATCTTAGCTTTCTTCTTCCCACCTTTTGGCATTTTGACATATCCCTGATAGCACCCACATACAAGTCATTATGAAATTGAGCAACATATTGTGAGATTTTAACAAAAAGCATCACCATTTTAATATGTCAATGAGATAAAATCAAAATGTGAAGCTGTACTTTAGGAAGCAAACACACCACTCCAATCTAAATTTAAACATTCTAATTCTTTTAAAGTGGCAGGTTTGGAATGTCCCTGCGAGGATAAGTGCGTTGCGGAAGCAACCTGCTTTTGGCCCAGCTCTAGGGGTGTGGTATCTATCGCCATGGTTGCGGTTCAAATGGAAAATGGCAGGTAAGTCAGGGGTGAACTAACTCTATGACGAAAAAGGGAGCCGTTTTCATATTTCTGAATAGGCGAGGAATCCGTCCGCCACTGCGATCTGAATCATCTGATGAGGTGTTCTATGGTGGGTTTTGGTTTGAGCAAGGGTGACGGCGCCCGGAGAAAGGCCGACGAAGAAGGCTCGGGTGGCCATAGTTTCTTTTGGCTTGTTTTTTTAGTGGAATGCGACACCCACGGGGCCTCGGGGCTTAAGAACGAGACAACGATACGTCTGACTAACGCCTGTCGGCCACGTCTCAAAAATAAAAATGCAAAGATAATCTGATGCTTTTACATAATAAGCAACGTTTTACAATTCCTTGGTTTTGTATGACGGGGAATATGCAATTTAAGCCGTATTTGATGGGCAAAATATCCCATGACGGGCCTTTTTCCCATCAAAATCCACCCAATGCCTATCGTCTTCTAAACAGAACAATCCCAACGGTAAACGGACACGTGGAAGAGACAAAAAAAAATGGCTTAGAACACCCTACCTGGCACCGTGAAGATGGCTGGATGAGGTGGCCGTGAACATGGACGAGTGAGCTGAGCTGGAGTGGTCGCGCGACGTCCAACAGCGGTTTTCCAATCAACAAATACCAATGTGTTGGATCGTACCCCCCACCGCTTATTTAAATAGAATGGGAATGTACAAGTTTAATGCGGTGGTTGGCGTATTTAAAACGCGGCTTAAATGTATCGTACGTTGGCGTCAAATCAAGCCGTCTCGATTTGCGCGCGTAACCACCACCTGTGGGACAAACTCGCAACGCTCACCCTCCGTTGCGAAAGGAAGGAACGAACGTTTCCGTTGTTTCGAAGGGAAACGGTGAATGGCTCCCGCAAAATTTTCGGAAAGCGCTCCGTGGGGTTTTCGGGAAAAATATTGCCAACGTTTCCGCGGGGTTTCGGACGGGTTTTGCCAAAGGTTTCCGCTACAGACTGCCGCAGTCGCGGGAGGAAAACCGAAAAACATCCCGCAATAAGTCGAGTCTCTTCGGAAAGATATCGTGGTGGCTTGCGCTTTTTTCGGGAGTTTCTCGCGAATGGTTCCCATAAAAGAAAAGTTTCTAAGTCTTCGCGGGTCTTTCGGAAAGAAATGGTGAATGGCGCTCACCATTTCGGAAAGATAACCGGAAAGCTTCCGCGGTTGCGGACGCCTTTTGCAGATTGTTTCTGGGACTGTTTAAGGGTTTCGGCGTTTCGGAAAACTTAACGTGAAGGCTTCCGCAACTGCGGAAGGAAAAGTCAAAGTGGTTCCGCAATTTCCAAAAAAAATCTAAGTTCTTTTCGAAGCTTCGGGGAGACTTGGCGAATGGCTTCCGCCATTGCGAGAGGATAGCCTGAAATCCTCCACAGTTTCGGGAGCAAAAGCTGAATGATTCCGCAGAGTTTCCCTGGCGCGTTCC
Organism: Larix kaempferi; assembly: GCA_027924585.1. Taxonomy (NCBI): domain Eukaryota; kingdom Viridiplantae; phylum Streptophyta; class Pinopsida; order Pinales; family Pinaceae; genus Larix; species Larix kaempferi. The sequence goes on from BSBM01000217.1 coordinate 30,271,845, forward strand.
ACAAAGTTTCAAAAAATCTAACTCCTTTTTCAGAAGGCTTATATGAATGGTTTCCGCCGTTTCGGGAGCAAAAGCTGAATGCTTCTGCGGAGTTTCCTTATTACGTTCCGCAACTTTTCAAAAAGGTTTCTAAGTTCCTCTTCGAAAAGTTTAAACAAAGGCTTCCGTCTTTCGGGAGGAAAACCTGAATCCCTCCGCGTTTGCGGAAGGTTTTGACGAAGAACTCCGCCATTTCGGAAGGTATTCGTCAAATGTTTCCACTACCTTTTCAACAATAATTTCAAAGCTTTTTCGGGGAACTTATGACGAACGCTTCCGCTGTTTCGGAGAGATAGCTTGAATGGTTTCGCCGTTTCGGAAGCAATTCCTCAATAGCTTCCGCAATCTTTTAACAATCGTTTCGGGAGGAAAACTTGAATTGTTCCGTGGGGCGCTCCACAAAAAATCGAAAAGTTTTCTAAGTCCCTTTTCGGAAATCTTAGACGAATGGTTTCCGCCACTGCGAGGCTTTACCAAATCGTTCCGCGATTTCGAGGAAGACTTCATGAAAAAATTTCTATTGAGAAACAAGATCTTCTGGCAGACTTGGAGTTTTTCATGACAAGATTTTTCCGTTAAAAAACAAAGATAAAAGCTGGGAATGACTTATTAAGGAAGCCTTTCTACAAAATGAAAGGAGGGGCCCCAATATGTACAAAATTTGGGGGGGGGGGGTGTTGCTGCAACAACAAACCCTAACTGATGCTATTTCTTTGGATATGGACCATGTTGTCATCCACTTGGATTCTCAACTAGTGGTCTCTCATCTTAACTGAGTCTACGCCATATGTGATCCTAATTTACTCCATCTTTATAGACGAGTCCGTCTTCTGGAAAGGTCTTTAGAGTACATTCAGTACTTGCACATTCCACAAGACGTGAACACAGTTGCTGACTCTATGGCCAACTTCATATTAGATTGGTACATTGCACACACATAAGCATATTAATCAATTGTTAAAAGTAGACATAACATGTAAATAACTCATTTTATATAAGAAAACACATAAAAAAGACCGCACCATTCATCCAATTTTAAAACACATAATGTATAAAACAGCCAGAATTTCTGTATATATATATATACATATATATCATCATAGAAAAGTAGTGCTGATACAAAATCTAAAGCACGATGGCTTTTAGTGACTCCATACAAAATCTGAATCCTCGTAGCTTTCAGTAGTACAAAATCTAACGCCTCTAAGCTCTCAGTACATACATGGTAACAACATAAGATCTAATGCCTATCCCGTACACCACTAGGTCGAGCAACTCTATCCTGTTGAGTATGGAAACAGTCAACTGCTCTCGCGACCCTGCGAAGCAGCGCATTGAAGCGCGCAGACACTCCCACCGTATACTCCTACATGGGTCGTGGTAGCTCATCTACAATCGGCTATGGAACGTCTAACGTCAACCGAGATAGTTTTGCATAGATGCCCTCCATCTCCATGATGACAGCATGTGCAGCTGGAGCCATGACTGCTCCCTCTCCTCTCTCTCTCCTGGAAAGAAGAGATACTCCCATTGGTCGTACGGGGCCCACATCTACACACACTTGTTGTTAACTCGTCAGCACTATAACAAAAAAAATCATAAATATACAAAACTAAAAGTACAAGGGTTTTTTCTCTTACCTATCTCTCCCCATACTGCTCCCTCGGGAAGCACCAAGTATGGGTCATCTCTGTAATCTGTACCACTGTACGGGTAGTCCTCTACCATGAGTAATTGGCCCTCTAGCCAGGTGAAGAACTCAGGACCATATCTGATGATGTGGCCCCCACCATGGCGGGCCATCACCTCTTTCCATATAGTCATGTGAGGATCCCTAGGATCCCTGTCATCCAACGGTACCTACGGGAGCAAGAGAGGGACCCTCTCTAATAGAAATGAGATCACTATCGACCTGTAGTCGAACTGTTTTAGCTCTCCTCGTCGACACTTGGTCAGCTGAGCTCGAATGTTAGCGTGGAGTCCCTCGCACCAGTTGAAGACCTTTGGAGACATACAGTCCTTCGCGTATAGCTTTTGAGATCTGGTATTTAAGTGAGTAGCTTGACTCCCCTCAATCCTTGTGATGGTAAAAATTATGGCACGCAGTGGACATTCCCGTACTTATTTGATGGGAATCTTCCCACTAGAAGCACGGGTCTGAGGAATACAATGTTGTAGGATCATGTCACCCACGGTCCAATCACTTCCCTGTGATCCGGTGAGAGCTATGTTGTCCCCCCTCTGGGACAATCCAGTTAGGAAGAAGATGTCCGCGACATCCATAGTAAGTACATGCTCACCGATCACAAAATATTGCTGAGTCGCATCCCAACATTGCAGCATATGTGTCAGCAATGAGATTTGGGCCCTCATGCCCTGGATTTGGAAGAACTTGAGGAGACCATAGTTCCTCAATGCTTCTACACACAATGGGTCATTTACAGCTTGTATGTCATCTACCTCATGTTCCCGTTCATGCCACTCTAATACCATGGTGGATGTTGTTAACCTACCACAAGGAGCATTTTAATATCATTAGTACTTACTTCAACCCCTGAAAGGCCATTTTTTGGGCTAGGTTTGATGGTTGAGGTGGACGTTTTTTCCATCGCACCCCGTCAAATCTGACAGTGAGACATCTTCTCAATCTATGTTCACGGAATTTGCGACGAGCCGAGTTCATTGCGGCTCCCGAAAGGGTGACTTGCGATGACCCGAGGACGCAATATCCCTCCAAAATCCACCTCAAAACCCCCCAAAAAATGAAATAAAATAAAAAATGTAAACCACTACAAATGTGTTGGATGAAGTTTAGAGTTACCTGCTCCGAACGGTTGGGGAAATAATTTCCCGCAGCTCTCGGAATCGACAAGTGAAGTTTTGGCTCCAAATGGCACTTCTTCTCACCAAATTGGCAAATGAACAATGGTGACTATATTTGCTTTTTGTTTCTATTTATAAACAAAAAGCATATTCTTTTTCAAATATTTTGATGCTTTTTGGGTCATTTGCTATAGTTTGACATTTGAATACCTGGTTGACTTTTTGACCTAGCTTTCAAGTGTGCAAGAGTTGTTAAGTGGTCTTTACACGCCATTATTGTTTTATAATGGTCATCTCAGGTATGAACACTCGCTTGAATGTTTTGTCATTATTTTATAGCCATTATATTGTGATGATTTTATGATGATGAGCTTACTCTTTTTTCTTTATCGTGCTCTTAAAACTATGAGAATAAGTTACCAATTTACGATTTATCACTTTTCCTGGCTTGTTAAACTCCTACGGAAAAAGAACCCCCTGGAGTCTATCTTTAAGCTCTTTTCAGGCTCTCGAAATATGAAAAGATTGCCAAGCGAACTTTTCGCGTTCATGCTTCTTAAAGAATTTGAATGGTCGTCTTCCTAGTGATAGTTTACCCCTTTTTTGGACTAGGGGGCACTACTTATGAAAATGTATACTCCAGCAAATCATGACTGGAAGAGTGCTTTCCCGCATTGTTTTACCCTTTTCCGGGCGATGAGGCTAACTTTACGAAAAAGGACTATTGGAGTCTTGTTTAGTTCTTTTCAGACTCTCTAAACATGAAATGATGACCGAGTTTACCTTCTATGGACTCATTAACCTTTCACATTGAAAGGATCGCCATGGGACAAACCCCTCCTATCCTAGGTTCGGAAAATATTTAGGATTGGACTCATCTATGAGATGAGATATAACAAGCATCTAGTTATCCTCATCAAGCTTGTAAAAAACACATAAGGCACTCATCGTTCATGATGGGGAAAAAGGAAAGCTTTTATGTTACACCCTTTATCAGTGGCAGTGCCTGGTCATTTCTTGAACATGGCACTCAATTGCATTTGCATACTGCACTTGGATCATCTGTTTGTCCTCAAGTTGCACCCATTTCTTAAATCTTGTTACTCCTTTGAGTCATTCAAAGAACGCTTCCACCATCAGTTGCATTAGGAGTTGGTACCATAACTCGTCAAGTCAATACTGCCAAGGCATGCCATGCCCATGTTCAAGAATATTATCACCATTCATTATCTGCAGTCAGTATGCCTTCCATCATGTCGGTCTACTCTATTAATTTTTTGATAATTTCAATCCATTATCAAAAGGATCTCTAAGAGAATAACATGTACAGCATATCTCTACAACATATCAATCATAGACATAAAAACAATCACACAAGAGACACAGAGTTTCACCGAGGAAAACCAAGAAGGTGAAAAACCCTGCAACTTCCTTAGAGATAAGATAAGCCACAATACAAGATCACAATGATCAAACCCAATAAGATGTCTCTAGACGATGCTCCTCCTCCTCCACTAGTGTGCCACTTTCTCTCTTAGCTATGAGAGCTTGAGAAGTGAGTGAATGATCTAAATGAGAGACACAACCTCTCTATTTATACACTAACTTGACCTGCCAATAATCCACTGGGGCTGACTTTCTAATCAAGCCTAATAACCCAACCACATGTGCTAACCAAGGCCGACCCCACACTGGTGGTCTAATAACCCATCAATACAAATGACAACACTTGTCGATGCACATGACGACACTTGCAAATACAAATGATGACACTTCCAATCAGAGGAATAATACATCTATGTGGGATATACAATAAAGTACAAATGTAATACATAGAAGAATATCTTCCGAAGTTACAAATACATCAACACTTCCTCTTAACTAGGAAGGTATTCTTTCGTCTCAGGTCATCAATACATATTGGCGCAAGTCTTCAATTATGGAGTTGGATCATCATCATTGGAACACAGAGCATCATCATCATCACAGCTGTTGTACTCGACATCTCGATCACTGGGCTATCTCTGAAATCTGCTCGTCATAGGAAGTTCTACAGAGCCAACCCTTTTTCATGCTGGATGTAGGCCTACAACCTATAAGTTTTCATCATCATTGGCCATACTGTAGAATCTTCAGGAGTTATTATGTAAGTCAACAAAACCTTGAAAGAGCATCCCAAGACTGATTATGAGCACACAGCTCAACCTATCGGATCTCTTAGGACCTTTTACATGCCACTGCACAACCTATCCATGGCCACAGAGTATCATCGTTCACGAAGCACAACCTAGATGCACATCACACAACACTTACAATCACCGGCATGGGAAGACACACTTCAACCATCCGTGAAAGGCTCAGCACTTATATCGCAGCCATAGGAGAACACATCTACAACCATGCTCGAATGGCACAGCACTCATATCGTAGCCATGCAAGAACACATCTACAACCATGCTCGAATTGCACAACACTTATATCGCAGCCATGGGAGAACACATCTACAACCATGCTTGAATGGCCCCAGGCCTTACATCTTCACCATGGGAGAACACATCTATACCTTGTGAAGAATGGCTTTAGCCCTTACATCTTTACCGCGGGAGAACACATCTACACCTTGTAAAGAGTGGCTCCAGCCCTTACATATTTACCATGGGAGAACACATCTACACCTTGTAAAGAATGGCTCAGCAATTACATCACGACCATGGGAGAACACATCTACACCATGTCTGAAAAGCCTATGTGCATTTGTGTCTTTGGAACTCATCATATATGATCATCCTGATCATCAACACTACATCGTCTTGATTCCTGTCATCCGGAGCATCGTCCTAATACTCATAATCCATGATCATCTTGATGCATGTCATCTGGAGCAACATCCTGAAGCTCATCATGATCATCCTGATCATACAATGCATCCACCTAATGCATACCAAGTATCTACCCAATACATACACAAATACATGATCCACCTGATCATACAATGTATCCACCTGATACATACGCAAATACATGATCCAACTGATCATACAGAGCAGTAACTGGAGCATCATCCTAATGCTCATCACATAGCGCTTACATCCACAGCCATGGGAAGGATCCTCCTCTCACCATGCTTGGAATGGCTCCTGTAAATGTATCCCATCACTTCTTCCTTGAAGTGTCGTCAATATGAAGAACACCAAGCCTCTCTTTGAAGTACTCAAACTTCACTCTCGCTAGTGGTTTCTTCAACACATCTGCAACCTGCTCATCCGTCGCAACATATAGGAGCTTCACTGCTCCTCTCTACACCATATCCCTGATATAGTGATATTTGATCTCAATGTGTTTCGACCTGTCATAGAACACCAGGTTCTTAGATAGCTTCACACAACTATGGTTGTCACAAAAGATACCAGTAGCATCCAACAGGAGATCAAACAACTCAGACAGTAGCTTCCTCAGCCATACTGCCTCACAACTAGCCAAACAAGCTGCAACATAATTTGCTTCAGCTGTACTTAGTGCTACACAGGACTGCTTCCTGCTAAACCAAGAGATCACGCCTGATCCCATACTGAAGCAGCACCCCGAAGTGCTCTTCCTATCTGCAGCACTTCCTGCCCAATCTGAATCAACATAACCCTGTAGGTTAAACTTTTGATTCGCATCATACTTGAGCCCATAATCAACTGTACCCTTCAGGTTCCTCAGAATATGCTTTACATCAACCAGGTGAACACCTCTCGGATCCGTCAAGAACTGGCTCAATGTGTTCACCACAAAGAAAATATATGGTCTTGTATTTGTTAGGTACATCAAGGACCCAATCATCTGACGATACATCGTGACATCAACCGGATCAGATGAAGCATCACACCGAAGCTTCAGGTTCGATGCCATAGGTGTGACCATGGCCTTGCAGTGCATCATCCTGAACCTCTTCGTGATCTCTACTGCATACTTCCCTTGTCCAAGGAAGATCCCATCTGCACTCTTCCAAACCTCCATGCCTAGAAAATAGTGCATCATCCCCAATTCCTTCATCTAGAACTCGGCTGCAAGCTTCCTCTTGGTGTCGACAATCAACCCATCCTCTCCTGTAACAAACAGGTCATCCAAATATAGGACTAGTATCACAGGATTTCCTTCCTCAACCTTGTAGTAGAGGTTGGAATCTGCTTTACTCTTGGTAAATCCCAAACTGGATAGAAAATTGTCCATCCTACCATACCAAGTCCTAGGAGATTGCTTCAAGCCATACAAGGATTTATTCAATCTGCACACATATGACTCCCTATCATGTGTCTCAAAATCGAGTGGCTGCTCCACATACACTTCCTCTTTGACTACAACATTCAAGAAATTTGTCTTGACATCCATTTGGTGTATCTTCCATTTCATCACTGTAGCCAGAGAAAGTACTATTCTGATGGAAGTGTATCTGGCTACAGGAGCAAAATTTTCTTCATAATCTATCCCCTCTTTCTGGGAGAAGCCACAAGCTACAAACCTTGCTTTGTATTTCTCTATGCTACCATCTGCATCATGCTTGATCTTATAGATCCATTTGGAAGTCACCACTAACTTCCCTTTAGGTCTTGGGACCACATCCCAAACATCATTCTTCATGATCGATTGGTACTCTTCGACCATGGCATCCTTCCATTCTTTCTTTTCCACTGCTTCTTCATAACTGGAAGGTTCTTTGTTCATAATAACACAGTGTAAGGAAACATAACTGGTATGTGATCTAGTCCTCTTCCTTTCTCTATGTTCTTCTTCTAGAATGCCAAACCTTTCTACATCTTCAATGAGCTCTCTAGCCCATGCAGGTTTCCTCTTGTGAGAGTTCTTTTCACAGGGTGGATCTATAGGTTCTTGTGGATCTTCAATTTCATGATCTACTTCTGGAATTGCTTCATTCATAGTGATGTCTTGAAATCTGGTTTCCTTTGGTTCTTCATGGTCATCAATAGGTGTCTTCCTTGTATGTTGAGTCTTCATCAAATGTTACATCCCTGCTGATGTCAATCTTCTTGAACCCTGGAAAGTATATTCTGTAAGCCTTCGAGCTTTCACTGTAACCCACAAAGATACCCTTCTTTCCTGAAGGATATAGCTTAGTCCTCTTTTCCTTTGGAGTATGTGTATATACTAGAAAACCAAATATTCTGATATGGATGACTTCAGGTTTCTTACCAGAGAAGACCTCTTCTGGTGTCTTGCTGCACAATATCTTGTGAGGTGTTTTGTTCTACACATATATAGTTGTCCTAGTTGCTTCTGCCCATAGATGCATCGAAAGATCTTGGTCATGAAGCATTGCCCGTGTTGTTTCCATGATAGTTCTATTCTTCCTTTTTGCAACACGATTTTGTTGTGGATTGTAAGGAGCATTCAGCTCCCTCTTAATCCCTGAATCATTGCATAGCTTCTTGAAATCACCTGAAGTGAATTCTCCGCCATTGTTGGATTTGAATGTCTTGATCTTCTTGTCGGTTTGATTTTCCATCAAGGCTTTGAATTCCTTGAACTTATCAAACACTTCATCTTTGTTCTTTAAGAAGTAAACCCAAGTATTCCTAGAGAAATCATCAATGAAGGAGACATAGTATACATACCCACTCAGAGAATTGGATGACATTGGACTGCATACATCGGAGTGGATAATTTCCAAGATTCCTTTAGCTTTGCTTTAATTGCTTGGAAATTCCTTCTTAATGTTCTTTCCTTTTGCACATCCTTTGCAAACACCTTCATGCTTTGTCTTGATTTCAGGAAGATCCTCTACAACTTTACTTACAATTGGTAGTGCTATATAGTGCACATGAGCAAGCCTTCTATGCCAAAGTTCACTTGGCTCCATGGATTCATGTACCATGGTTGTTCATGTTGTCCCTTCAATTTGTACAATCCTCCCTCTTGCTCTCCAATCACTACTACATCATCTATGGTCTTACCTTTTGGCCACATGAGTACTTGGCCATCCACAAAAGCAACTCTCATTCCCTTTGCATCCAAAGATGATATCGAGAGAATATTCTTCTTAAGTCTAGGTACATATAAAACATCTTGCATTTTGATAGACTTCCAAGAGTCTAGTTTGTAGGAGGCTTCACCACTTCCTTTTATGGGATATTGATAGTCATCCCCAAGTTTCACCTTGTGAGGTGACTCATGTTCAGATAGGTCCATGAAAGATTCTTTAAACCCATTCATATGTTTAGAAGCCCCACTATCAATAAGCCAATCATTACATCCATGAGATATAGTACCTGTGAGAGAAGAGATTAGAACATATTCATCTTCACTTGATGAGTCATCACTTTCTGCTTTAGCCTTCTTCTTGGGAGTTTCATCATCCTCAGTAGCATGAGCATGATATCTTCTTTTGTTGCTCTTCTTCTTGTTGTTGAAGTTGTTGTTGTTGCTGCTTTTATTCTTGGGACACTTTGAGGCAAAGTGTCCTTTCTCGTTGCAATTGAAGCATCTCAGATCTTTCTTCTCTTTTGGATGGTAGTGAGAAAATTTCTTGCAATGAGATGGATCCCTCTTGAGCTTGTCTTTCTTGGTGTGATCTGTGAGAGCTTGATCTTCATTTCCCATCTTTTCTTCTTGGGCCACAAGCCTAGCCTCTTCTTGTGAACACTCCTCCCATAGTCTATTGAAGGAGACCAATTTTCTTCTTTCACAGATTCCTTGGATGAAGGAGTCCCATGACCTAGGTAGGCCATTCAATGTGGTCATTACAATTTCACCATTCTCTACTACTTCATCCACAGCTTCAAGTTGTTCTGATTTAATGGTCTCTCCATTTTGAAGCTTTACCCCTTTCAATTGGTTTCACAGAGTCATCTTCTGATTTATGTTCTTTCCTTCAAACAACTTGGTTAAGGAGTCATACATTTCCTTAGGTGTCTTTAGGGAAGACACATGGGGTATGAGATGGTCCTTTATAGAATCAACAATGATTCTCTTATCCTTAACCAGGTTCTTCTTGTGTAAGGTCTTAGCCTCTTCTTCTTCTGGAACTGGAACCTCTTCCTTTATGTAGTTGCCGAACTGATTCTCTTCTAGGATTAACCCAATTCTATACTTCCATGCTCAGAAGTTATCAGCCCCTTCAAGCTTGGTGTGGTGAGAAATTTTAAAGAGTACTTCAAATGGAAATAGAAAAGATTTAGGTCTTACCACTTGATTTACTGAAAACTGGATCTGGAGCTTGATTAGGGTTTGTTAGAGAAACCCTAAAAATTCAAAATGTGAATTTCAAAATTCTGAAAGGATATAAAGGTGTGCCTTGATGAGCTAATTCGCCTGGCCTGGTATACTCAGAAATTGAAAACTGCAAAGATTTTCCCTTCAAAAATGCTTTTCAATCTCTTGGATTCACTAGGGAGGACCTTGAATTAGGGTTTGAGTTTCCTGGAGATTCACCCAACCAAAAAGTTCGATCCAAATCTCTAAAATTTGATTTTTCCAAGGAGCTTCCAACTATGTCCTCATATTTAAGAAATTCCTATTTTTGTGGAAACCCTAAGTTTTAGGGCCAAAACTAAAAAAGCTCAAAATTGAATTATGTCTTGACAGAAAGATGTGCCCTTCTAAGGAGATTCAATCTAGCCTTCTTCCTTTGATGATTTGTGAAGAGAAACCCAAATATTAAGAATCCCTAGCTTTCGTAGCTGCACGATGCCTTCTTCTTAGGTTAGCTCTAATACCATGTTAATTTTTCGATAATTTCATTCCATTATCAAAAGGATCTCTAATAGAATAACATGTATAGCATATCTCTACAACATATCAATCATAGACATAAAAACAATCACACAAGAGACACAAAGTTTCACTGGAGAAAACCAAGAAGGTGAAAAACCCCGCAACTTCCTCAGAGATAAGATAAGCCACAATACAAGATCACAATGATCAAACCCAATAAGATGTCCCTAGCCGATGCTCCTCCTCCTCCACTAGAGCGCCACTTTCTCTCTTAGCTATGCGAGCTTGAGAAGTGAGTGAATGATCTAAATGAGAGACACAACCTCTCTATTTATACACTGACTTGACCTGCCAATAATCCACTGGGGCCAACTTGCTAATCAATCCTAATAACCCAACCACATGTGCTAACTAGGGACGACCCCACACTGGTGGTCTAATAACCCATCAATACAAATGACGACACTTGTCGATGCACATGATGACACTTACAAATACAAATGACAACACTTCCAATCAGAGGAATAATACATCTATGTGGGATATACAATAAAGTACAAATGTAATACACAGAAGAATATCTTCTGAAGTTACAAATACATCAACATACTCTGATTCAAGTCTTGCATGTCACTGTACCATCTGATCTGCTCTACACATCCTTTATCGTGTTTCATGTCAATGATGGGGGATTCATCATGGCCCTCCTTCGATAGATTCATCCTTGTCGACCTCAACACATCATCCGAGGATTGAATCTAGAAACCAACTAAGTACCTTGGCCCTGCATGCCTCAATGGCAGGTTACCTCACTTTCATCATGAGTTTACATCATTAACTCTTGATTGAAAGATTTCATCTTGCGACTTCAACTCATTTATTCACGCTTGATTATATGTACTATGATACCTTGGGAATCATTGACATCAATGGTGATTTCCCTCGCACTTGTTAATGGTATACATCAACGACCGGTAATCAAGTGGTTTCTACCATGTTCAACGTCAAGACATTTGTAATCACATGGATAGATTCATATCATTGCGGGTTCAGCTTGAAGACCCCGGGGAGCCATGTTTTACCCAAGTTGTGATGGAGTTTGTATTGAGTCATATTACATAGATCCACTTTTGTATTGGTTGTGGCTGTGTTATCATCTCATCATGGATCTACGCTTGTGTCTAGTAGCTATGATTGTGTTCAGTCGATCATTACTACCATGGATCTGCATTGTATGGGTCGACAACCATGTTGTACATCATATGAGACATTGTACTTGGATTCAGTTGCACTGTAGCAGCATCCTTCTTCCGACAAGCCATTGCCATTCCTTCTGTCAAAGCATTTCACTTGTCCAAATTTCAACAGCTTCATGCTTTGGGGGGCATTCTGTTACACCTAAAATCCTACTCCTGAGATTCAGTGTATACATCCCTAAAGTTTCATTGACTAAGTTATTGGCCTGGAAGAGATATAACCCATTTACACTAGGTTTTGAGAGGTCGTCACAGGATGCACTCATGCAACCTGCGATGTTTCATCTTGCTCTCTTGCAGGGTGCGACAATGTCGGTTAATGGACAAAAATAGCTCCTTTGAGCCCATTCTCGAAACTAGCTGACATGGATGCCTATCCCTGACCTTGTGAAAGAGCTGGCACTCGGTTCCTAACCTCTTAGAAGGATGCCTTATCTCTCTCCTACCATATCTCAACCTACCCCTATCCATACCCTATCCACTTAGTCCTATATAAATGAATCTCTATCCCTCTCCAAAGGGAGGAAGTCTATAGTGTATACATGTTGGTGAAATCATCTTGGAGAGATATCTACTCATCCATTGAGAGACTCACACTTCCTTGGGAGGATATGGCATTGCCTTGGATGGAGAAGGGCTACTTCATTAAGCTATGGTTGTAGTCATTCTTTTCTATGTACTTTCCCTACATTTACAGTAACATAAACGCTTTCCACCAATATTGTTGTGTTGATGATATTGTGTAGTTTACCTGCTTAACTGTTTACTTAGATTTGTTATCATTTGGACGTTTTTACTTGTTTGTCTTGTTTTGTGCATCTTGGCAGGTCTTGCAGCTTAGATCTGACGACCGCAAGGCATGGAACAACATCCAGGAAAAAGGGACTGCAAACTTAAGGTAAGACATCCGATAACTTGATCCTTAACTAGATCTAGGAAAGTGGTTTATAGTCTGTACTATTTGTTCTAGACTCACATGGATTTTGGGAGATCCGGCTCGCATTCGCTCGAGTGGATTGTCCATCAAACAATATAGCTCATAAAAATACCACAATATTATAAAAAACTAGACAATATATTATAATAGATATTGATTTTCATTTTTATTTTATGTAGTTTAATATCTTATACACACGTGCGCACACCCACACACGTGAAAACACTTTTTAATATACAATTTATATAAATCAATAAAAGTGATTGTTTATTTTAAATATTATTGTAATTATATTTTTTCATTATAATTTTAGTTGTTTTTTAGTTTTAGATTTTATTAAATATATACAAATAAGTAGTCGTGCATTTATAAAAAAATTAAATAAATTATAATATAAAATTAAAATTTTTACGACTTTATTATTTATTGTGTTCCCACAAGATCTAAATATTTCATTAATATTTTCAACTCTCATCTCTTAACTCTACACTAACCCAACATACTTGTCAACTACCATTAATGAGATACTATAGGTTGACCTTCACTAGATAACACCTTTAACTTAGTGTGACATGACATATTTGTAGTGTGGCATGTTTTTTTTTAATTTTTATTTTCCTTAGGAGGCCCATTTTAGACCTACAATTTTCTCTAATAGCTCATTTATTTAACATATAAGTTGCTCATCTCCTTCTCCTTCTGCTAACTTAACATTACCTTGTGGTTGTTGCATTAAGAGTGCCCACCTTTGTTTAACATAAATTAATACAACTAATAACACATGCATTGAATGGGTTTTTCTCAAATTAGCCTACTTTCAAAAGTATATGCCATTTTATTGCAACTTTGAGCTAAGGATTAAAACATCTGACATTTTTACAACTCTTCAATAAAAATATATTAGAATTGTTGCATTCTTTAATAATAGGAGACACTCCAAGTCATTATCAAATTTTGATAGTAATGACATGTTTCCAAATCATGTCCCCGTATTTCCATGAAGTAGAGTTGGACAACATCACACTGGGCATAGCTAGGACAATTAGGAATAAACTCTAATGACCAAATTTGTACTTAGATGCATGGTTTTTGCAGCCATATTTGTCATGCCTATGTATGAGATATGCTAGAACACACATAACCACATCTTGGAGGAGTGTTACATGGGATCGTTTTTCTCTCATCTCTTTCTCTTTGGTGGCTTGGGAATCTCATGGTCCTTTCCATGTCTTCACATATGTTTAGTAGGGCCCACATGCACAACACCTTGGCATTCCCTTGCAATTTCTACCCTAATTCACTTGTGGCATGGTGCATAGAATGCCTCAACTACCTTTATTTTTCCATTTCCCACTAGACTCACAAAACTACCCTATCTATTGCATTCACTAAATTCCACAAAATTAGTGGTCTTGAATTAATTTGGCCTCTTTCTTGTTTTTATTCGATTAGTTGATGTTCCTCAATCCCCCATTCATTCCTCCTTATGCAACGGTCTTTTGGATTCTTGCACTAAATTTATTTTTATCCTACCTCTATTTTTTCTCTTTTAAATTGTAAGGATGTTCTTTCAAAGGGTGATCTTTTGTTCATAGACTTCACAACACTTGTTCACATTTTATGAGAAATTAGTTGAGGTATTCCCTTTATCTCCATAATCTGCACACTACCCCTCCTTTTTCTCCCCAACATTTCCCACCTTTAATTCTATAATCATTAGAATCACGTGTTAATATAAACTCACAATATATGATGGTTCATTCTCACCCTCTTCACTAGTATTGGGTGAATTTTCATGGGCATCTATTCTATGTTTAATTTCCAAGTTCAAGGCCAATCGAATGTCATTCTATGAAGTCAAATAACCACCTTCAAATTTCTTATATTTTGAGGAAAATGATCATTCTATGAGCCATCTCTTATTTTATCCAAGTAGAGGGAACATACTACAATTATTTCATGATCCCAACCTTCCACTATTTAATAATACACTTGGAGAACTTCTTCCCTCAACTTTCCCATGCTACTTCCATTTGGTGAAGTGCTTCTTAGCGAACTCCTTGTGCTAGTCATTGGAAATATCCCACAATATAACGAGAAATGATTGTGTTCATTTTTTTTGTTCATAGAGGAATGTGACTTTTGAGGGTCTCACATGGGCTCTCATCAATTGCATAGCCTGTTGTTGAGCGTGCATTAAAATTTTTACTATTCTTTTTATTTACTCATTGTCATTCAATACATTCCTTCCAATATAGTACAATACATGTAGTGTATCCTTGTTGAGGTTCTCTCATTGACCATGATGATTGTGGATTTCACCTCCCAACTATGAGATTCATCATCTATGTTTGTAATCCTATGCTTTCGTGAAGACTTGACAAGGAGAATAATGCACTAAATTCAACTTCACTTGTGGTGTCATTCACACACTATTGTTGTTGTGAATTATCTACAAACTGTCAAAGTGGTCTATCATACCATTGCTGGAATCCCCCATCCCACCCTCTTTGTTTGGTAACCTTGGACCGTCTAAGATTGTTGAATTGGAACAAGTCCCAATTTATGCCAATTCATATCCATTTCCATTTGGTTTTCCCTTCTCTAGTTTGACAAAAATAAAATAAACTTGCAAACCAGAGCTAGTATCTTCCTCCACCGTCACTGTCTCCTTCAATCAATCTCTTTTCATCTACTCTCTTCCTCCCACCCGTTAAACAAATCCATTAGATAAAGAATGAAAATGCACCATGGATATTCCATAAGAATCACTCTTCCAACATGTGCACGCATGCTCTAATTGTTGTTGTGCATGGCTTCTGTCTAGATTTAATCTTCAACGATCCTGATCCACAATCTTGTAAATTCGTCCACTCAACCAAGTCATTGTTAGAAATACCAATTCCCACAAAATAGTAAATATGAGATACAAACACATTTTGAATCTTTATTCATTTTCCCTACTCGTTGAAAATGATCCATGAAACAATTATTTTTATCTCCCATCGATTCCATGTCAACATTGAATCAACAATGGTGCCACATGTTACATGTGAATCACCACGACGATAGAGCTGCATGATGCATGCAGATTGCAATGGAAATAATTCTAAATATTGCATGTGACATCACTTACATTTATGATTACACGAACAAAAAATTCTAAAATATTTTCCCATGTTACCAAATTTTGAGCATCATGGAAGAAACAACAGAAGATTTCAAATAAATGGTAAATTCAACACCCACTACTTGCACATGGATGGGACATAATCATATATATAATTAATAAAGTTGAAGTGTGTTGATTCTCAATCTAACAAATGTACATAGAGCATCATGTCACTTGAACTTCACATGGAACTATGAATGTGGATGCTAGGGGTGTCCAATTTTCAGTGTATGACACATTGAAATGATGCTATATATTGCACAAGACATCACACAAGTTGATCATACACAAACATAGTAATAAATAATATTTTCCCAAGTTACCAGATCTTGAGCATCATGAGATAAACAAGGGAGAAGATTTGAAATGCAAGTTCATAAACACTACCTACACATGCACAAGACCTAATCATATATAGAATCAACAACAATGCAGTGTACTTCTTATTATGAGAGAGAGCGAGAGAGAGACTTGTCACTTGAACTTCACATGGAACTACAAAATTGATTATCATGAATGATCAATTCTCTATGATCTTGTCAAAAGCTTGGGTAGTCCCACTTTCCAAAAAAAATTTGTGCTCATCGCTACTTAATTATACAATGAGTCTATCAATCCTTTATTTTATAATTTTACATCAAGGATTTACACATCTCAATGCCCTTCAAATGGAAAATGATGGCTTTACACAGGTAATAACACTTTTTATGGGTGACTTGCAAATTTCATTGCGTACAAACTCTCCGGGGAGCGCTACTTCTCTTGCAACCAATTGATGACAAGTTATATGATGTTGGATTTCACAAAAGATTCAATGCTATTTGGAATGCGTTAGGAAGTCACAAAGATTGGTGCATCGGTATTTATTTGAGACTGTAGTAAAAGATCATAAATACTCTAGTATTTTGGAGTATGGGGCGACATTGTTGAAAAGGCCATAAGTGTCAACACAATTCCACTAATTTTGGCACTTTTCAAGCAAAAACTACATGAAAGCAACAATTTCATTATCTTTCAACATAATTAAAAAACAATTCATTGGGTGCAAAAATGTGCAAAAAAGGTGGTTGGAGTCTATTGGAAATGGCAATATCACACGAAATTAGGCTAAGGAATCAGTTGGATCCATAGTTGCGTGAAAAAATATTGAAAATACCCATTGAAATTTTTTTTCCAGAAAATAGGGAGGCCCGGGCAATAGGATGTCACTACTTTGGAAACCTCAAAATAGTAGGAGATGGCATTGTCAATCTATGAATCAAATTAGCAAAGTGTAGATTTGATGGAATATGAGTTTGTAGTTGTAAGCTATTTTTCCTAATCCTTTAAGAAGAGTTGAACTTGATAGTAATGACTTTGTTACTTTAAAGTGTAGACCAATAATGACTGCATAAAAATATATGTTCATGTCATTCACTAAACTGACTAATTATACATATAAATAATACTACAAAGAAAACACCTTCTAGTGGAGGTTTGTGAAGAACCTCCCAAAAACATTTCTTCATTGTATGTTTATAGTAAAGGTTGATAGTAGAGGTAGGAAATCAAAGGTTTATAAATCGATACACTTAAATCATATACCCCTGGGCTTGATACACTATCCCTAGACTCCCCTACTCCCTACTTTTGCATGGTGCTTATTCCAACATAACTAATGTAACATAGGGGTGATGATCCATTTGATAAGGGAAAGAAAACAAACCATAAGGTTCATATAAATGTGATTATGCAAGTATGTATGTAACAACTTTGGTACAAAGCCAGCAAGGGTGTTAATACTATGGATGGATTGTCTTCAAGTATAATCCATTATGAGGGTTATTAAGGAGTTGGACCATTTAGACTAGTGAGTAAATATGCCCCCTTTCCCAAATATCATTTGAAGGTGTAAGGGCCTTTCTACAAAGATCTAAACTTTCCTTGACCAAGTTCATCATTAGCTTGATTATATACAAGGACTAGTTTACCTTCACATAACAAGTGGGGGGGGACATGACTATCATAATGAGATTTAGAGCATTTTTTAGCCACTTAAATATGTTATAAAGCAGTTCAACGATCTTTGTCGAAATGTTCCAAAGTGATAAGTCTATGTTCCATAGTAGAGGTGCCGAGAAAAACTTGATAGGTAAAACTAACTCCATGCCATGAACACGATGGAATGGGGTAAAACTAGTGGTAGTTTTAATTGATGTTTGATAGGTCCATAAGGTGGGGAAAATAATGAGATGCATGGCAATTTGATTTGTGTTTGTCGACCATCCATTGAATCATGGTTTTGAGGATTTTGTTGATAGCATCAACTTGGCCATTGTCCCATACGTAATATGAGGATGAAAATTGATTCTAAAAATTCAAATGGAAGGCAAGTTCTTTCCAAATGATGTCCTCAAAATGAGTTTCGTGATCCACGAATAGTTGTTTTGAAACACCAAATTTTGTGATAACATGGTTAAAGAAAAAATGTGCCATTATGGTGGCAATATTATTTTATGTCAGCATGGCCTTGGCTCATTAATTGAAACAATCAACAATCATAACAATGTATTTATTGTCACTAATCAACATTGGTTTACATCATAAAAACCATGGTCCATTGCAAAATGGACTAGTGAATATTTCAAGGTGCAATGGGGTAGGGGAAGTCCTTGCCTTTGAGGCAAATAGTTGAAAATTTTAGTAGTGTTTCATGACATGGTTGCAATAAAAATAGGGTAGGCCAAAAATAACCAACATGAATGATTTTTTAGGCAGTGACCATACCAAAGAGGTGGCCTCCACATGCTCCACTATGACAGTCATTTAAAAGTCATTTCACTTGTTCAAAAGTTAAACATCAATGAAGAATGGTTTTGACTCCTTCCCAATATAGAAATCCATCGATAATAAGGTAGTAAAGAGACTAGTGATGAAACCACCATTAATCATCTCGGGAAATATGTGGGCCAAATTTATGAGTGCTTAAATAATCAAGAATGTCTCCATATCAAGGATCATCAGAAGAGATGATGAACACATGTTCATATGGAAGATCATAATTTATAAGGGCATCGATTGCACTAGTTGAAAGGTCAAAAGTAAACTCAACTAGTGCCAAATCCTTTTTTTTCTCTTGGGAGCAACAAATTTTAGAGAATATTATTGAAGGATAACAATCCATTAAGTCACTTTTCCATTGATGATGCACCTACTCAAGAGATATAACATGGGATTCAAGTTTGCTATGACTTTGGTCTTACTAGTAAGGATATGATTGTGCATCTTTTAAACATAAAAATTGATGGCTAAGGATATCTTCTCTACATGGTTATAAGATAACGAAGGTCCATACATGTTCTTACTCACATAGTAAATGGCATGTTCCATATGGTGTTTACCTTCTTGGATCAATACTCTAGCCATGAAAAAAAGGGATGCCAAGATATAAATGATGAAATATTTCACAAAATTTGGAGGACTAATCAAAGGTGTCAAATTAAGAGAATGCTTGAGGGCCTCAAAGGATATTTTTTCCTATTTGTCCCAAACAAAGGAGATATTAGAGAGTAATAGTCTCAAAATTCCATGGAAGCACATAGCATAATTTGAAGTAAAATGTTGAAAGAAATTTTCCTTACTCTGAAGGATTTACAATTAGCACAAAGTACCAAGTGGGGGTAGTTAAAAAATGGCTTGACATTCAAAGGATCAATGGTGATACCTTGTTTGGAAATGAAACAACCTAGTACTGTCCAGTAAGTATACATAATTCACACATAAGTGGGTTTAAGAGAAGTTTAACTCTTTGACATGGAAGAAACCATTTAAGAAGGTGATCCAGGCATTGTGATCGTTTCTTTAAATAAGTGGTGATATCATCCAAATATGCAAGGATAACGTCTTTCATGTCATGAAAAAAGTATGAAATGGTATGCTGGAAGGTGAATTTGGAATTTTTAGCCTGAAACTTGCATGACTTGATAAGAAAAGGTTCCCCGAGGTGTGGTAAAGGGAGTCTTCTATTGGTCTTCAGGATGAATTTGTATTTGATTATAAGTAGAGAAGCCATCCATGAAGGATATGACTTCATGGAACATACATGCATCTATAATCTAGTCAATAAAGGTGGTCAGGTAATTGTTTGTAGGATAACCTTTATTGAGATCTCTAAAATCATTATAGACTTGAATGATGCCTTTTTTTTTTATAGGAACCAGATTGGATAACCATGTGGTATAGGAAATCATATAAATGAATATCACATTTCAAAGTTTATCGATTTTGGACTTGACAGTTGGGATTGAAAAGTGTGATTATGCCTACGTTTCTCATGCACAATATCTACATGAGTACATGTGTTAGTACTATGTTTCATAATGGCTAGGTCGAGTCTAAGCATTTTGAAATAAGACTAGGAAAAAATGTTACAGAATTATTGAAAAAGGGATTTGTAGGCAACGACCTCTTTAGAGGTATAAGAAGAACAAAGTGAAATGTTCTTAATGACACCGAGATTAATTGAAATATCTAGTTATATGGTGGGTAATATATTCGACATATTACCCTCCTCAAAGAGAATTGAGAAGCACAATGAAAATATTTGAGTGATATTTCCTCTCACGATCAGCTAGGGTGGATAGTTTCATCACTGGAACTAATTTTCTCTTAGGGTTTCCGTCCCAAGAGACAAAAGCCACAAGAGCTCTCATAATCCCTTTTTGAAAATGAAATGTCATGAATGAATGAGAGAAGGGGTCGATTTGCTCTTGTATGCCTCTTTTTACCCTTTTTTCCACTTTTACCCTTTCCTATGTTTAATTAATAAAAGTATCTTTTTCTAAAGTCCCCTTTCTAAATAATTACTCATTGTCATTTTATAATGTTTCCTTTTCACCAATTGACATAAAATAATTATTAATTTCCTTTTTCATCAACTATAGCCTATGGGAATTAAATAGGCTAGTAAGTCATCCACCTATGGTGATCATTCAGAAAGGGACATTACAGTGCTCCCTTCTCGAGTTTGCTTGTCCTCAAGCAACTACAAACTAGGATGTTGCAATATCTAATCTCCCTCCTAAGTGACATCCTCTACTAGCAAGTCTTTCCATCGAATAAGATACTCTATGATCACTTTGATCTTCAATCTCCTCTCCTTAACCTCTAGAATCTCCTTAGGGGATAATATCAACTGGAAATCCTCATCTAGTGGGGGTAACTCTGTTGATGTAGTGATCTGGTATCCAACTTCCTTCTTGAGGCATGGCACATGAAAAAATTATGAATCTCGCTCTCCTCTAGAATCTCAAACTCGTAAGATACATCCCAACTCTTCAAATCACCCTGTAGGGACCATAAAATCATGGCTTCAACTTCTCTGCACCACTTTTCTTTAATGAAGACTATCTGTATGGCTTGAATCTTAGAAAAAACCAAGTCTCTTACCTTGAAGCTGCACTCAACCCTGTACCTATCTGCATACATCTTATATTAGTTCTAGGCTTCCTGCAGATTATCCTTAAGGACTCTAAGGGTATATTGGCTCTCCTGTATCTAGTCTTTGGATTTGGGAGCCCTTTTATCCCTGAACTCCATGTCCACAAATGAAGGAGCATCATATCCATACAATGCTTAGAATGGGATCATACTGATGGACATATGGTAAGTGGTGTTGTAGTAATGTTCTCCTAGGTGCAACCAGATAACCCATGCCCTCTACTATCCTGGCACATAGTTACGCAGATACCCCTCCACCCCTTTGTTCACAATCTCTTTCTGGATCCATTTACGGCTGATAACTAGTGCTAGGAGTAAACTCTATTCCTACCAATCTAAATGGACACTACCAAAATGCACTAAGAAACCTGTTGTCCTTGTCACCAATAATGAACTTCAGCAACCCATGGAGTCTGAACACCTCCCTGAAAAACAAATCTGCCACTTGTGATGTTGTATACTCTGATGAAATGGAGAAGAAGTACACAAACTTGGTTAACCGATCGACCCCTACATGGTAGACCCATGATGAAGTCCATCAATACAATTTCCCATTTTTGCTTTGGAATGGGAAAAGGTTGCAGTAACCCCACTGGGTGAGTATGCTTTGACTTGTTCTACTGCAATTCATATACTTCCTCACATGCCCCAATACATCCTATTTTAGGCCCTTCCAGGAGAACCTCTCTCTAATCTATCTGTAAGTTTTGAAATATCCAAGATTCCTTGCCAAAGGTGTATCATGCGTAGTCCTCATGATATTCTCTTTAAGCTTGGACTCAGACACTAGGTATATCCTGTCTTTTTAGAAGATAATGTCATCCACCACTCTGTACTTGTCATCTTGAATGTGACTATCCATCAACTCACAAGAAAACTTATACTTGGAATATTCCTCCAAAAGGTGGGATTTCCAATCCGTTGAAACCTCCATAAGAGAACATGCTACCGGTTTCCTGGAGAGGGCATCAACAACAATGTTTTTCTTTCCCTTCACATACTCAATGTCAAAATCAAAGGCTTGTATCATGATTACCCATTTATGTTGTCTATCATTCAGGTCCTTCTGCTCCAGGAAATACCGCAAGTTGTTGTGATCCGTCCTAACCACAAATCTACCACCTACTAGATACTTTATGAATTTCGCCAAAGCGTGCATAATAGAAAGCATCTCCTTGTTGTAGATGGAGTAGAGTGTCTCTGTCTTCCTAATATTCTGACTCTCAAATGCTACCAGATGTCTATTTTGCATCAAATCCACTCCTATACCCTCACCCAAAGCATCACACTCAAGCAAAAAGGGTCGAGTGAAATCCAAAAGTGCCAAAACTAGACATGTTCTCATCACCTCCTTGAGCTTGTCAAATTCCCACTGAGCCTCATCTATCCACTTGAATGCCCCTTTCTTTATGAGATCATTTATGAAGGCGCCGACTGCAAAACCCCCTTAACAAAACGCCTGTAATAAATGCATAATTAATAAAAATATTAAACTATGTAAGGTTCTTGGGCGGTGGCCAATCTAATATGGCTTAGATATTCTCCTGATGTACTTGTACATCCTACGCACTGATCACAAGGCCCAAATACAAGATCTTTGTCATGCCAAATTTGCACTTTGAAGCCTTGGAATACAATGAGCGCTCCTCCATGATGCTCAATATCTCATCCAAATGCCTCAAGTGCTCCTCCTATGTCCTATTGTAAATAAGGTCATCAAAGAACATGAACAAAACATTGCTCAAATGCTTATTGAATATGTGGTTCATGCAAGACTGCAAAGTGGTTGGTTCATTGGTCAATCCAAATGGCATGACCAAAAAATCATAGTGCCCATAATGACACTTGAAAGCAGTCTTGTGAATATTGTGCTCCTTGACCTTGATCAGGTGATATCCCGATTGAAGATCATCTTCGAAAATTACACTGCCCCATGCAACTCATCCAACAAATCATCGATCATGGTAATGGGATACATGGTTTTATTTTTTTCTTATTTATGTCCCAATAATGAATACACATCCTTGTGGTTCCATCATTCTTCTTGACCAAGACAACTGAAGAAGCGAATGGACTAGAGCTAGGTTTGGTATGCCCCATCACTAACAACACCTTTATTGCCTTCTCTATCTCATATTTGAACTTTTTGGGGAGCTTGTATGGAGTAGTGATCATGGACTTATGTTG
This sequence comes from Larix kaempferi, assembly GCA_027924585.1. NCBI lineage: Eukaryota > Viridiplantae > Streptophyta > Pinopsida > Pinales > Pinaceae > Larix > Larix kaempferi. Next base: position 30,295,450 of record BSBM01000217.1, read on the forward strand.
GCCCTCCAACAATTCCCCTTAAAAAAATTTACGTAAAATTTTCAAGTGACCCCATTTAAAATTTTGTAAATAGTGTTTTCATTTTTTTATTTTTTTTTCACTTGATGGTTTGTTGATTTCATCTCTTAGATGTTGGATTTTTGTGCTCCTCATCATCATTTTTTGGGGCTCATCTTTTATGATACAATGATTTGGTAATTTGGCTACTTTGCGTCATTTCAATTTGTGGCTTTCTATTTGGTCAATAACGCTTGAATGACGTGTTGTATGCCCATATTGATTTTATCCAAGTTGGCTTCACGCTTTGGATTGGAAAAATGGAACTAACATGATGTTATGACAGTCTCGTCAATTTGTTGATCTTTAAATTAATCTATAAGGTTTTAAGCAAGTTTCTATCTACACCTTGAAAGGACGCATGCCAATGAATGCAAATACGCTGATAATTTTTGCTTTGTCTAACACATTGATTTTTATAAGCCTTCAATTTTTATTGAAAATTAATATTGTTTTGCATTTTTGTGCTTTGTTAGAGATAAAATAATTTGATTAAGGCTATTCATATGTAATTAATCTTACGTATTAAAAAAATATAAATTAAGGATTACAAATAAATTGATAATCTTTACATTCAAATAAAAATCATCAATTTTTATAAAACTTTTATTTTGAAAACAAACTTAATTATTTCTTTTGACAAAATGAATCAAATTGAAAATAAATAAATTCTTATTTCAATATTTAACAACATTAATATTTTTAATAAAAGAACTTTTGAATCCAAATATTTTTATATCCAATTTAATTAAAATATTTTTCAAAAATTCTTTATTATTATTCATTAAAAAGAAATGATCTCATTATTATATCTAAAAGCTAGGGAGGAAAAGACTCATGGCTAACTTTTTACACTTTTTATAACATTGCACATTAAGGACATATTTATATTTTTATCCACCAAATGTCATGAAGGAGAAGTAAATATTTTATAGACATATTAAACAAATATCTTGGTGATGATTTTTATGGTGGTATTTTTATTGGAAGTGTTATTTTAAAATTTTCAAAGACTATTTTAAATCGCTTTGAATGGGTGAAGTGGGAGCAATGTGTTTTAAATATGTGTTTTAACCTACAACTTAAACATTGGTTGACATAATATCTAAAATGATGTCTTGGTTTATTGATCTTTTCATTGATCACATTTACAGGGAATTGATGCCTTGTCAAAATAGGCATTTGATGGGGATGGTGGAGATTTTTACTAGCAAGAATGAGTTGAAAAGTCAAATACTCATTCTATATCTATGTTTTTCTTTTCTCATGTATTTTAGTCCTCACTTTTGGTGGAGGCTAGTTTATGTTTTTTTTTATGTGATGGAACAATTATCTTTAGTTTTGAGTAGATGTTGTATTTATAAATTGACACATGCTTGTAAACATGATCAATAAACCCTGCTTTAGACAGGGATGAACTTTTTTTACTATGTTTTGTACTTTTTGATTTCCCTTGAAATAACAAAAGTAGGTTTTTTTTTCCTTGAAAAAAAAATGACATGAACTGATATTTGACTCTTTGACATGGACTGATATTTGACTCTTTTATTTTTGCATAGATTTTAAGAGTAGTCAATTAATTTTCTATGCCATGATATTAAGTGGAGAAGGTTTCTATGTTTTATGTAGTCCATTTAATTTGTCACCATACTTGTTTATTCTAGTAATTAAAGGATTAAGTTGCATGACTGCAGAAGTGAGAAGAATTGTCTTACTTAAAGGCCTCAAGATCTCTGATAATACTATTATCACACATCTATTATTTGGAGATGATGTTGTATTGTTTGAATTGGGCACTATGGAGGAATGACAATACTTTTCAAATATCATCAAAGTATAACCAATACATGAGTTGTCATTCGATTTTAATCAGCTTGCAAAAGAAGAAGAGATCGCATATTAAAGGAGAGAAGTTCGACTGCTGAAGGGGGATCTTTGTACACCAGAGAAATGAATGTCTTATTTTTCTGCTCTTGTTCTTTTTGTATCACTGTGCTGTACTTCAAAGAATTGGAGGTGGAGAGCGCTTCTCATGTAGTGTATGGATCAGAATGTTTATGAAACAATAAATTATGCTAGAGTTTGTAAATTCTTGTTTCTGCTCTATGTAAATGTCTTTAGCAGTAGCAATGAAATCAGATTTGTTTTCTCTATGTCCATTATTGTTTCATCATAGTTTGAATATACTATGAATTTTGTTTCTATTTGTTTATTCAGATTCTTTCACAGTTAGAATTCTTTGTAAATGTGCTTGAGGAGAATTTTAATTATCATTTTTATTAAATCTTTTTACTGTATATTAGTTTCAGCTCTGCAGTATTAAAAGTTTTATTTGTAATTCTTGATGACTGTGTTTCTTAGTGTTACAATAAACTTTTAATTTTGTGTAAATGTGAAATGATTAAATAACAAAATGTCTTTTGTGATTTTAGTTGTTGCATGTTTATGATGTACAACTGAATTGATTTAGTTAAATTTCTTTGGCTCGTGCGGGTAGGATGTAGATTAATTCTGGGGTCTCATCATCCAACTTGTTTTTCTTGGTCCACTCCTTCTCGAAGGGCTTCATATCTTTGTTTTTATGAGGAATGAAAGGTTTGGATTAGGGTTTATTATTTGGCACTACATCCTCCATGTCCCGTGCTTTAACGATTACATTCTATAGAGTCTTTGGTTTGGAGGCCTTAACCTAACCACGCAATGGTCCGGATAATCCTTTAATTAACATCATAATGAGCCTATGCTCTGACACATCTGTCACCATGAATGCAATCCTTTGAAATTTTGAGATGTAAGTATCTACTGCACTTGTCTGCTTGAGCTATGCCAGCTCCCTGAAATGCAACTTTGGGTCCTTCATGTCAAATCTGTCAATCAATCTTTGTGTGAAGTCTAGGTATGAGGTAATGCTAGATTGCCCCCAATGTGACTAGCCCAGGGTACCACCACTCATGAACATCTCCCTCCAAATGTAGTGTAGAAAACTTGATGGCTTTTGTTTCCCTCATGGAGTTGATTTGGAAATAGGTGTCCAACTTCTTAACCCAAGCTCTGGCAATGCATATGTTAGAACCATCAAAGGAAGGGATATATAACTTCCCAACCTCACTGAAGATCTAGATTTTTTTGGGCCTTGTTGAAGTCCATTTGTCTATTCCTATTCTTGATGGTACAAAATTCTTGTAATGACATTATTGCATGAAATAATAAAATTGTTTCTTACAAAAGCTTCCAACGTAAATAAGACAAATGCTCCATAAAAGATAATAATAATATTTATTGATAAATGATATGATGCTTTACAAATGTATAAAGGCCCATATATATATATATATTTATTGGAAGGGACAAGGTGACTCTTCATAAGAGTTATAACCATTGGTAATTAATATTATTTTAATTCTCATTTGTGAATATTAATATATTGTTGTTATTATATATATTTATTATGTTATTATTTAATATTGTTATGTTATATTTTTTTATATAGCATTGTCCTCCTCTTAGAAATGCTTTGTCCTTAAAGCATGATTATGGAAGACTTTTATCCTTAGTTCTTGCTCGTATGACTTTCTCGTGATCCTCTATGTTTATATCTGTGACACTTGACAAAACAAGTCGGTATGAGCCACAAATTCGTAAGAAAAAATGTCGCATTGTATGTGAAGTGGTCCATCGTAGATTTGTCTTCATCGGAGTTGTTTGTTGATCAATTTGATGAATAGAACTTCTCGTTTTTTGCTTCCACTTAGTTTGTTTATTTTGTCTCCATTCTGTTTTGAAATCACAACTCTTTTGACTTTGTTGTTGTTCACATCGATTCTTATGATTTGGATGATAATAAGACATCTTAATATCTTGTGATTGTTCCTTTGACACATCTACTTTTGATGTTTGTGGCGATGATACAATATGATCGTTCTTTTGAATGTGAGCATTGACAAGCTCTGTATTGCTTCCCTTTTCTGATGTTTGAATTTGAGCCTTTGATGAATTCTCTATTGTGCCAGTCATCGTTTCCTTGTCAGCTAATGAACCCTTGCGATCTAACTTTTCTTGTAGAGATTTCTTATCATGCTTTACTTTTCTAATTTGTATGAGTAAATCTTGATTGTGTGTTCTTAATCGTAAGATTTATTCCTTATAATTCGACTTGTCAACTTTATTTTGAGCATATTGATTCTCTTGCTCTCTTTCTTTTATCGTTTTTATTTGTTCTAGCAATTCCTCATTAACCTTTGTCAAGGAGGAATTTTCTTCGTCTTTCCTTGATAATTTTTGCTGAAGATCTTGAATCTCTTCTTCCAAAATTTTATTGCACTATGTTTTATCCTTCGTCTTCTTGATTTGAAGCAACAACTTTTTATTATGATCTCTTAGACGAGAGATCTCTTCATCTCATTCCTATATGTCCTTGTCAGTTTTTTTTTCGCAGTTTCAAATTCCTTAATTTGTATGATGGACTCCCGAATATGATCTTTCAATTTAAAATTTTTTGTCCTTATTAAACTATTAAAATACTTCTCTTTGTCATTTTCAAAATGTACTTTTTTATTACTTTCCTTGTAGTATCCAACCTCACCTTCCAATTTCCGTATTTGTGATAGCAATTGTGACTCACCTTGGTTTTCTTTCATAATAAAATATTTGCTACAAATCAAGAAGGGGCGATTGTTATTTTTAAAAGCCGATACATACTCTAATTCTAATTCGCAATGAGGGCACTTAGTCCAAAATTTGGACTTGTATATGGGATCCATAATTAACCGCTCACTTATACACAAATGGCTTCAATGACTTCTATTTGTTACTTCTTCAACGATAGAGGGTCTTTGAATTCTCTTCTTTTTAAAACTTCTATAATACTTTAATGTTTAAAAAATTCTAATTCTAGGATCTTTTATTCGATGACTCAATGTTGATGATGGACAAAATATGCTGCCCAAATCCAAAATTAGACTACACTAGCGACTTCAGCTCATGAAAACGGTGAAGAATGACTATACACATTGCCACCTTCGTCTCTAACTAGACACAATAGTCTTTTCCTTTCTCTGCATACAATGCAGCTCACATAGAGAAAGTTGTGCTCAAAATGCACTTACATCTCCACATAGGTTAACTTTTTCTTTAGATTAATTTCTTTGTGGATAGTGTGCATATTGGGTGGTTGGGAGGAATGATTGTTACCTTCCCCACCCAAGTTCAAATCTCGCTTTTTGTTTGTTGTTGGACCATAAACCCAAACCCACTTATTAAGAAACCACGTGTGGTTTTGACTCTTCATAAGAGTTATAACCTTTGGTAATTAATATTATTTTAATTATCATTTATGAACAATAATATGTTGTTGTTATTATATATATTTATTATGTTATATTTTTTATATAACATTGCATGAAACTTTGCACCAAGAGTCTGATACTCCCTCAAATAGTCATTAAAATTGTCGCCTTGTCCTGACCTTGATTTCATGTTTGTTGCTCTTCCAAGAACTAAGGTAAAAGTGGTCTAGGTGTTGTTTTGTGTGGGAATATTAGTGTTGATTCCCTTAGCACGATTCCCATTGTTGTCATTATTGTTTTGGTTAGATTGAATACTGGTGATAAGCTAAGTCATAAGCTGGACCAAATATTGCTTCCCCCTTTCCAGATCATTTAAAATGTTCATAGTACTTCCCTTAGGTGGATCATTCCTATCCCCCATGTATTCCTCTTCTTCTAATTCTAGTTGGTCTTCATCCTCTGACTCTACTTGAACTACATTTTCAACCCCCCTTTTCCTTCTTCTCATGTAAGTGATATATATATCGTCCTCTAGATTCATAAAAGGGGCATGCAACTCATAGGTTGGTAGAATCACCATCTCTGATACCACTATAATATTCCCCCTTACCGCTAATATGATTTCTATGAAGTATGTTGTTGTATTTTAATGCCCTTTTAGTTGTGAACCTTTGTCAAACAGTTTGGTGAGCAAGTTCCGAAACCATTGTATGTCTCCACTTACAACTAATATGAATTTGTGTTGATTGTTGATATGATTTTTAGTGCATTATTTGGTAGGGATTGTTTTCAAACAATTCACAATAACCACACATCTGAAATTTATATGTTTTTGGTGTTTATGATATTCAACACAAATAAGAGAGGATTACATTAAATGCAAAAATAATACATTTATGCTACTGTAATAGCCATAATATTTAACTTATAACAATAAGATTTAACATGATTTTAGGACTTGTAGGTGGAAATAAGTAGCAATATTAGATTTAAAGGAGTTCCAAACATGTAGAGTGTTGATAATGTGAAACTCATTAGTGGGATAACTAACGACGCTCTTCAACAATACAATGAGTCCATGATTTGGATGTAAGATAGCATGACTATTGACGACTCCTTTTGATAATAAACAGGCCTCTTGAAGCCATAATTTGGATGTCTTCTTAAAGCTCACAGTGGGAATATGCCCAGTATATTAGTGTATCCCCTCTTCAAGCATCAAATAGCAAGGCACCCCCAAAATAATGAGATACAAAGGCCCTTCATCCTCAAGGAATGAATGCATTTCCCCATTTTGTTTGGATGGTGGTAATACATATTCCCTCTTTCCCTTGGTTCTCCCTATCTGCAACAAATCCATGGATGAAGGAGAATGGTGAAGTGCCAAGATGAGAGATGCCCCCTCACTATCACGATTAACAAGAGCTGAAGATTAATAAGTGATCTGTGCCTTCCACAAGAGAGTAAATGTCCTCCAAATACCACCATAAACTCCTCAAACCGTAAAGATTTACCATAATGCTTGGATATTCTTCTTCATGATTAAGCACACTAAAAACATCTAAGTGATCTTTCCTCTCACAATCATCTAGGGTGGATAGTTTCAACACTGAAACCAATTTTCTCTTAGGGTTTCCGTCCCAAGAGCCAAAAGCCACAAGATCTCTCCAAATCCCTTTTTAAAAAATGAAATGTCATGAATGAATGAGAGAAGGGGTCTATTTGCTCTTTTATGCCCCTTTTTAACCTTTTTCTCCAGTTTTATCCTTTTTGCCATTTTTATCCTTTCTTGCTTTTAATTAATAAAAGTGAATTTTTATAAAGTACCCTTTTTAAATAGTTACTCAATGCCATTTTATAATGTTGCTTTTTCGCCAATTGACATTAAATATTATTAATTCTCTTTTTCATCGTCTATAGCCTATGCAAATTAAATAGGCTAGCAAGTTGCCCACCTAGAGTGATCATTCAGAAAGGGACATTACATAGTCCATTGTCGCTATGGAGGATGTTGTTTATTTTTTCAATTTCTACATCTTATCTTTTTCTTCTTTTAATGTAATGCTCCACTTGTCACTTGCAACCTTGCATTCTCCATGCATATATGATGGTTAGTGTTGTGAGAGTGTTTTGCGAGAGTTGACTTGTGTGCATGATCTTTGGCTATGTATTTTGCATGTTCTTTTGAAGCATACTTGTAGGGATATCTTAGTTTCACCAATATATAATTTCCCACAAGAACAAGGGATATCATAAACCCCTTTATGTTGTCTAGTATTTAGAGATTCCTTTGCTGAGTCTACCATGCTTCTAATGGTGTTTATGGGAGTGAAGGTTGTCTTGATGTTCCTCCTGGTCAGAATTTTGGCAATTCGATTTGTGGTACCTTTGATATATGGTAAGGTGATATTTGGGATGTCCACTTCCTTATCATAATGTCTTCCATTAGAGACCTTGTGTATTGCGTTGCCAATTTGTTCATCCTTGTAACCATTCATTTAAAATATGTTTCTAAGGTGATTCGGTTCCCCGTTCAAGTTTTCTGTATTTGAGATTCCTGTGGCCCTTGTGGTGAAAGTGTGAATGATTCCTATTTTTTTGGGATAGATAGTGATGAGAATATGCATGAAGAAACTTATTTGTGCATGTCTTCTTTTTCTAGACTTGATGCCCCAACATTCCATCACCCTTCTTTTTGAGCAATACATCTAAAAAATGAAGTTGTCCATCCTTTTCTATCTAAATGGTGAACTTGATGTGCTTTGAGAGGGTGTTAATGTGTTATAGGAATCCTTCAATATCTTCTCTAGTGTGTTCGCATTTGGCCATAAATCATCTACATACCTTTTCCATACACTTGGCATGAGTGGAAAGGAGTTTAGAGCCCGATGACAATGGGGATCCCATTGCTACACCATGATTTTGCTCATAAATATTTCCTTTGTAGATGAAATATGTTGACTTAAGGCACATCTCACCAATTTTGAATTAAGGCATAACTTCACCAATTTTGCAGTCTCGTTGTAATGTATTGTTCTTTATTGTTGGGTGTGGAGCATGTTTGTCTTCCTAAGTTAGAGGATTGTTTCAGCCATTTTTGGATCCCAGTACCTGGTAGGGTGGTGTGTTGGGGATTCCCCCCACGGTATTGTCATTAGGGGGATCTAGGGGGGAGGATACACCTTTTTGATTGCCCCCTAGTGGGGGTTCAGGGGCAGCACCCTTGAAGAGTTTTTTTTGGAAAAAATGCCTTGTAACATGTTGTATTTTTGTAGTCAATATGGACTGTTAATCATCAGGTTACTGATATGATTGTAGAGATTATGTTTGTGTATTTTTTCCTTAGAAGGAAGCCCTGTTTTAAAGAAGGCATTGTATTGCAGCTATGTATTGTGAAAGATCATTGTGACTGAGTGACAGATTCTGTGAGAGAGTGAAGAGGAGGTTGCAATGAATGTGCTTCAAGTTGTATCCCTTCATTTTGCTGAATGGAATAAAAGAAAGGATTGACCATTTACCTGTGGATGTATCCCATATCGGGTGAACCACGCATATTGGTCTCTCTCTTGTATTGTTCTCTCATTTGTTTTATTTCTGCATTTATTTTATTTTATTGCTCTGTGATCATGTTTTCTAACACTTTATGATATCAATGGTATTGTCCTTAAGGACCTTGGTGTAGGGAGAGACGATGTCAAATATAACAAGAATTTCATCGTCTTTCACTTTTGGATATTGATTCATTCAACAAAGGATAATGAGTATTTTACGAAAGAGTTGTTACCAGAGAGGGGAATGAGTTTCTTGGTGAGGAATTTTGATAGAGAATAAGTCAAAGATCCTATTGCGTTGATGATTGGTCTTAGGAGGGTGCCATCTTTGTGGATTTTGGGTGCACCATATATCTGAGGCTTGATGTCATTCTTTGTAGTGACTCTCTACTTGATTGAGTCATCCAGGGATGAATTTTTGATGGTGGTGGTCACTGCATGCATTATTTTATTCCCAAGGTCTTTATTGTTTTTATGAGAAAGGCCCTCTGAGACTCCTAGTTGAAATACTCAATAATGGAGAAGCAAAAATATGCATTGGTTCAATTACTAAATCTCTATAGAAGCTTCATTGGGATTCAAGAATTATTGTTGATGTGCCTCATTCATCAATCAAGGATATTTTGTCTCAACAAGACTATCTAGGTATTATAGTGAAATTATTATCAATAATTCAAGACTATGACCCATAAATTAAACCCACAAACATTATCAAAGGATAAGGGTTAGTTAAAATGTTGGCAGAGAACAATGAAAAGTCCTTGGGGTTGAATGGTGACGAGATGATTTTTGCAATTTTAGAGGCATTGGAAAAACACCCACTGTATGTAAATATTGTCTATTTCTTTAAGAACATGTTGTGCTTGGATGGACTAAGTGATTACACATGAAGGGCACTTACATTTAAATTGTCAAAATTTGGTGTCACCCAAGATGGTATAGATTGGAAAAATCCAAAAGTATTAATCCTAAGATGTGTTAATGAAGATGAAACAAAGAGACTCATGTTGGAGTTTTATATGGGGTAATGTGGTGGAAATTATGCTGCTCCAACCACATCATACAAGATATTGAGAGTTAGATACTAATGGCCAACTTTGTTCTTGATGTATACAAGTTTGTTTGGTCGTTCTAGTTGTGTCATCTCTTTGCGGGAAGGAAATATCTAATTGTGTTTCCTTTGTAGCAAGTGGTAGTGGAAGCACCATTTCGAAAATGGGGTTTAGACTTCATTAGAGAGTTTCAATAGAACTCTAGTAATGGTTTTAAATGGATTCAAATATATAGAGACTAATTTATCATATGGGTAGAAGATATTCCTACAAGAAAAGCAACATATAAGGTATTGGTTGACTTTCTTGAAGAGAAATAGTCATTAGATTTGGGGTTCCAACCAAGATCACTTTTGACAATGTGAAGGCATTAAGTTCTATGGAATTATAAAGTTTATGTCTTAAAGATGGGATTTCATTGTCACATTATTTAAATTACTATCCTCAACGGATTCCTTAGTAGAATCAAGCAACAAAAATCTCATGGCCATCATAGAAAATATAGTAGGAGGAAACAATAAATATTGGGATAGTAAACTCAACATGCATTATGGGATGATCACATCACAAAAAAGGAGGATATGAGAAAAATACATTTTGAATTGGTATATGGGATGGAGGTCACACTACCTATTCACTATAAAAATCCAGTGTGTAAGCTATTGTAACCTTTCACTACCAATCGAGGAGTTTTCCAACCATTTATCAGTTGGTAGAGCTTGATGAGAATAAAATAAATGATCTGGATCACTTAATGTGAAATGAAGATAGAGTCAAGGATATTTTTGATTGAAAATTCCACCCTAGATCTTTTAAAAAGGGATATATAGTTCTTATGTGGGGAAAAGGAAGGGAGAATCTAAGAAAGCACATAAAATTTGATAAATTATGTATTGGGGCATAGAATATCCTTGACATCACAGGTTCAAATGATTTTTATCTCAATCTTCTGGATGGATCAAATTTTTATATGCCCATGAATGAGCCTATCTTGAAGATGTATTTCACCAAAGGCATGTGATCCTTGCTACAAAAAAATAAAAAATACATTAGTTAGGAAATAAGTCCTTTGGATGGTGGAGTAGTTTTCATTCTTGCTTATACTTATCATGCATTGGCTCCTTTGTTCTAGAGCCATTTTTTCTAGTATCTCAAAAGTACGTGTATTGTTCCATTTTCTTTGGCTATTGCGTCTTTCTAGTTGTTGGACTATCATCCTTGCCTTGTCATGTGTTACTAACTTTTTATGATTGATATTTATAGCAAGATCATTTTGACAAATGATTGTAGATTTTGACGTTCTTATCCTCTTCAATCCCCATATAGATCAAATTGTTACATCATGTTTATCACATGATCAGTCAATGGTCATTATGGTTGATGATACAATTTAGACAAATTTTTGTGTTGTTTATAATGTTGCTACTCAGGGACCATCTATGGACACACACAACTTCTCTGGTATGGTGTAACATCCCCACCCATCTATCCAATTCCTGGACGGGAACATGATGCCAATCTACGGGGATTTCACAAAAACTCATCCCATTCATTAGACTCATAGCCATAAAATTAATGTGTGCAGATGCAAATCAAACATATATGCACAGCGGAATAATAACATCACCCACACACATCTTTCATATGCATTCAACATATCAATAATAAACATCAAATTAAAACATTGCAGAAGTAAAATGCACATAGAGAACACTTATCTTCATTTATGCAATTTCCCCCAAACAACTAGCTATGTTGCTGCAATGTTCCACCCAACCATAGGCCAGTTGTGTTCATAGAGATATCAACACCACTGCCACCCCCGAGCTGGGCATGATTCTTACAAGGAAAGGGGAACATTCTAGCTCATTCACAGCCAAAGCAATAGAAACCCATCTCAACCCCAACCTTCTTTTACACACAGCAACTCCAACTAAGCATTGATACCCATTTTCAGCAATGGGATTTGCAAATACGATGGCCATAGGTTTTCCCAAAAACGCGGGCACACCAAAAATGGATTGGGCGTGAGAAAACCATCCACAGGGAACCAAACCAATTTTCCATGGGTATTTTGGGCATCTAAATGGCCAAAAAGGCCCCAATGAAACCCCAAATCAAACTCCCATACTCCCAACCACTCTGCAACACAAAAATGCCTTCTTTTCCCACTGAAAACCCGGAAGACACAGGAAAAACATGGAGGAAAAATGCCCAGCCACTCCCAAAGAAAGCAATTCGACCACATGGAGAGAAACGATTTATCCCACAGATTGTGGGCATTCTAATGGCCAAAACGACCTCCAGGAACCCCCAAATCGATCCGTTCTCTTCCCCACTGGTAACCAAAGCAAAAAGTCCCTTCTCCCAGCTGAGAAACAAGGAAAAACCAGAAAAAACATGGCTGAAAAATTCCCAGGAAGCCCCAAACTCGTGGGAGAGCAAAACTGGTTGATGGGTAATGGTTGGGGGAGCAAATTCATGGCTCTTTTCTTGCCAAGGAAGCCAAACACATTTTTCCATGAAGGGTGGCTTTCCCATACTCGAATTTGGACAACCATACCTCTCCATTCCCAAAGCATTAACTTCCTCCACCAATTCTTGGGAGAATGAATGATTGGGTACAAAATTCAACATGGGTAGTTGAGTGTTTGATGGGTTATATCATTGACACTTGGCTTTAATTGATTGGCTCAAGGGTTTGAATGTTTTCCCTCCCAATTCCTTGTAAAATCACGCCCCCATGTCTTGTTGCATTGCATAACTAGTTGTGGGTATTTTATTTAAAATGCATATTTACATAATGTTTGAAATTCCATTGCACATGGCTAGCACGTGAATCATATGCATTGATAAATCGATGGCAGGACCTTGTCCTTGAGCTCCTCACCACGATGTTATAACAATATTACATCATTTACGATTTTAATGCCATGGGGTCAAACTAGGGACATTACATTCCCCTCCCCTTGGAATAATACCATCCTCGGTGTTCCAACACTTAGGAATAAATACCCACTTTACACATGTCTCAAAAATTACAAAGTGTGGCAGGTCTTTCCTGGGTTCATCTCTTTAATTTGAACTTTCAGATCAAGTCCTTTTGCTTCCTCAAGCTGCTCCTGCTAGCTTTGATCTTCTAGCTCTACAAGCGGGCATCGCTCCACAACAATCCCTTCCTTTTATTCACCTTCCCACTGATCTACAAGTCTGGAATTTTCATGGTTTCCATCTTTCTTATTGTCCTGGAAACTACTTGAGGAAGATCAGCCAAAACCAATGGTTTTCACTATCTCACCTGTGAGATTCATCATGGCAATTCCTGTCAGGACAAGCATAACACAATATTAAAATTAGTCAATTAATTTCTCAGTTGACATGGGACGTCCATGATTTACCCATGAGACTTCCACACATTTCATGCTTTCCCAACATACACATGAACTCGTTAATGTTCATCCTTTCACAGGGAAATAACTATTTCAGCATTCACAATTCATTTCAAGCAATAAACACAATCAACTTCTAGTCACAACATGCATTCAACAATCCTTTGTTTCTGAAATGCATCAATAAAAAATGAAAGAGAAGAGTAAGAGTTTCCCCCTCTTAGTCTTGTTTCAATCTGGAGCCACACCATCACTATGGTTTCATGCTCCTTTTCCTCTTTCACTTCAACTTGAATGCTTGAATTGCCCATTATTGGCTATGACACTTAGTGTCTAAGGTCTGTTTAAGGATTTTCAACGTGGGAGTCCTTCCCATTGTTGCCTATAGGACCTTTGGCTGCTAGGACCCACATTTGTCCACTAGCACCATCTTTCATTACTACTTATACTGATCTCTTTAGGACAGTCACATGTCCACATGCATCCTCCATATGCTTTCATAGTCCTTGCTTCTAGCATTACCTACACTCAAACATTGAGTCAATTCATATGTTTAGTTTATTTCCATAGGGTTTGTCTCCAAACAAGAGTTTAAGAAATCATAAACAAATCATATACACACGTATTTCATAAGCAAGAAGTTGCAATGTAACCAAATACTTATATGCATTGAATGTCTTCACTTTATTCCACAGGCTCCTTCTTCGCTTTATAAGACTTGGATTTCCCGTGGATGCAATAATGAATGTTGGGCCAGCACCCAGGCTACTCCACAACCATTCGAATAGGCAATGCCCAGCCAGTACGCCGACTGGGTTTCATCAATCATCTCATTTAGCAATATGCTAGGCTAGTGCTCCGACTGGTTTTATTAATTAATTAAAGAATGTTTGGCCAGCACGCCGTCTGCTCCACAACATCAAGTGGTTAATTCCCCCACCAACTATTCTCTGAAATTATCAAGCATCAATTACTCTCTGGATTTACCAAGAATTTATAGTGCACAACCAGTTACTCTTTCGTTTTACCAAGAATTTATAGTGCACAACCAGTTACTCTCTGGTTTACCAAGAATTTATAGTTCTTTTAGGGTCTGTGCTTCTCGCAATGACCAAGGTTTCCAACAAAGAAACAATAGTGTATCAGTTTAGCTGTTAGAAGACTTATACCTGAAATTTTCATTATTCCAAACAAGAAAATAAATGAAAATGAATACTTATCTGTATTGTGCATTTTCCTTGCTACTCCATAGGTTTCCTTCTCTACTTTACAAGCCTTGGATCACCTGTGGGGTGGATACTTGGCCAGCACACATGCTGCTCCACAGCATCATCCGAATAGGCAATGCCAAGCCAGTACGCCGACTGGGTTTATCAGGCATCCCTAAAATCAGTATGCTAAGCCAGTATGCCGACTGGGTTTATCAAGCATTTCGAAGATCAGTATGCTAAGCAAGTACGCCGATTGGGTTTATCAAGCATACAACGACCATTTCCAAGTCAGTTCTTCGACTGTGTTTGTCAGGAAATAACACCCTTCACCAATACCTCCACAACATGCAAATAGACAATGCCAAGCTAGTACACTGACTGGGTTTTTCAGGCATCCAACAACCATTCACCACAATATCCACACAACCAATGCCAAGCTAGTACACCGACTGGGTTTATCAGGCATACAACAACCATTTCCAAGCTAGTACACTAATTGGGTTTATTAGGCAATAAGAACAATATAATATGATTATGTGGCTCCTTCTCTTATGCAACCAGTGGTTCCCTCCAGGAACTCCATAGGTGACTCACTTGTTTGCAGGCTAGCATGGCCCCCACAATACCCACTCACACTACACAAGGATGATACCCTTTTCTGCTACACAGCTCCTCGGGCCGATCCATCTCTTCTAGTGTCCTTTAGTGTGAGCATAGAAAGGTTACCACTGCCCATACATCCCTCTTGAGTACTCTTTCTTAACTTTGCCTCTTACGTGCAACACCAGATTGCATTTGTGTAAGCTGATAGCACAAGAAGGATAAGCAGGCTCATCAGTATTGCTGCTCAAAAATTGTAATTATATTTCATAACATTCACTATTAAGTATTGAAACACCAGGAATGCGTCCATTCCCTTAGGGTGTAGTCAATATTGACAACCTTAACATAACCCATCACTCGAAAGGTATGCATCCCTTTCTGATGTGAGTCATGTAGGTCTGTTACAAAATAATCTTCCACCCTATGAACATCAGCATTCTTTGGCCTGTAGGATCCATTTCACTGACTCAGATCCACTTATATCCTTCAGACATATTTTTCCTCATTTTTCCTCTGATCCGCATGTTGCATCACTATAGCATGCGTACCCGTGAGTTGCATCACTATAGCCCGTGGGTATCAAGTAAAATGGTAAAAATCACTAGTTTATTACTTTTTACTCCCAAAAAGCGGTCATTGGGTGACCTTTGGCTCTCCATCTGCCCAAGTAACATCTTGATGTGTCCTTTCACTTGCCTTTGATAGGACTATATATTGAGCACATATGGCTTATGGATGGGAGGAGAAAGAAGAGCAAGAGAACTCTAGCGGATTTTTTCCCTATCTTGAATCTACACTAATTGATCCTTGTATTTGTGAACCCTTTATGTTGGATTGAAGTGGTGGAGGCACAAGTGGATTGATCCAGATCTTGGTTCAGATTGGTTGCCTGCAAGAGGTCATATCACTTTGTACTTCTTCTTGTTTATCAATAGAAATATTGATATTCTCGTCCATTAATGTTGTAAATGTTGTTTATCTTACATTGGGTTGCATTTACTTGTTATATCATGGGGCATTGCTATTCATGATGTCAATGTCGTTTATATGTTATATGTACTTGTTGTATATTGGCTGTCAAGTCTAATTTGCAGATTCAAGTGCACGAATTGAAAAGCTCCAATGGGGATCTACATCAAACATTTGGATCGAGGTTGGTTATCTTCTTCATTATCTTAGCATTTTCATTTGTATAGCATAGTTTTGAGAATTGAGTTGATTTTTGGTAGTCATCTAACTGTTGTGGTATACCCCAAGCCATAGTGATTTTTCTCCAACACAGAAATGGCGACTCCACTGGGGAAAATATCCATCTTGGGGATTTTTTGAGCATTAGTCCATAATTAGAGTTGCTGTTTGTCGAAGCTCTATGTCACTTATCTGTCGTTGAGATACACTATAGAAAACTTGCTTTTTCTTAGCCATTGGACTCTCTGTTTTCCATTTTACCTTTCCTCACCCGCGGGCTAGCTTATCTCTACCCACGTACACCTACATCTGTTTACTCTACTGCTCGCGGGTACCCGCAGGTATTCCTTCAACAGTAGCGTACAACTCCAGCTTTGGTTGATTCGTGAACTTTGGTTGTTGTTGGGTTGGCTTTGGTTGATCCTGAGTCTTTGTTGGCCTTTTTCTTGACTGTTCCATGCCTTGGTTGTGACTAGAACTTTTTGTTTCTCTTGGTTGAGCCTTGTTGGTGTTTTACCCATCTTTGTATTTAGCCTTGTTGGTTTTTTCCTTTTGAGCTCATTCCTTTGGCTGAGTCTTGCTATTTGGTATCTGCCTGGTTGTCTTAGTGATCTCCTTGGCATACCAGTGACTAGATAGTAGGATTTTGCTTACATTTTTCATTTCCATGTATTGAAAAATACAAAAAATACACATAGTTTTTGCATTTTCCTTTCTCTTATAAGAGAAAATACAAAAAAATTTGCTTTTATGTATTGCATCTTGCATTGAGTGCTTTCTTCCTTCATTTAGATTCTAATTGTGCATTGAAAGAAATATAAAAGGATTGCATATTTATTTTGAAATCGTTGGTTTGATTGTGCATATTAGGGGCATTATTTTCATTGGATAGATGAGTCTAGGATTTGACGATTTTGCATACCATTGAGTCTTACACATCACTAGTTTCACGATCATATCCCTTGAGTAATCACAACCATTAAAATTAACGCTTAATCTTAAAATTGATTAGACCGATTTTATTTATAGGGTACACCAACTAGCATAGGTTTAGAGTCTTGGAATAGATCATAGTGAGTTAACAATCCAAGACTACTAGACGAAACATTAGGTGTCTAACCAGGGCGTGGAGGAATCCATGGTATAGATCGGTGTTCTCAGGAAGCTCTACTCAAGACAGAGTTAAGCATGAGGTCACAGGAGGTTGGTTGAAGGGATATCCCTCTGATACCGATTGAACGTGGGAGATATTTCCATGATTTGTTCGTATCTGGGGACTCTTGGGGGATTTGACCCTCATTGAGTTTCGAGCTCAGCTACCCTGCCCATACGACGGATCCCACCTGCGACTATCCCCCTGCGCATTGGTTATATTGCGGTGACCATAGTTTCCTTACCTAGGTATCGCACAGCGTACTTGCAATGGTTATACTGTTTGTGTCCTGAGTCAGATAGGGATTGGATAGCACAGTTGTATTTGTGTAGTGGAATTGACCCTGTACACGCAGTGAAGCCTGGGTGTCTCTATAACTAATTCTGTTACCTCTGGATATAGTTTGGGAGTCTCAAGCCTCTCCTAGGCGAGACATACCGTCTCTAGTGTCGGGAGCTCATTTAGCCACTCTATTTGTCTTCTCTTGGCTGTAGTTTCTCTAGGTGTGTGCTTTTGATTTACCATTTTTGATCGATAGTTGGCCTTTAGGGGACATTTTGATTATATATTCTCTCCAGAGATATCGTGGCACGTAGCCCTACTCTTCACCGGTCCCATCGGTTGGCTGGTTTAAAGTCGGTCGAGGTTACACACCGTATTGCTAGAGGACACGAGAGGGCTCCCTCTGAGTCTTCAGATTCTTACGAGGGTTACATCCAAGACATCATGACTGCCACACATTTTGATACTGAGGAAAAACCTTCGACTCCATCGGGTAGAGTTTACCACACTTCTGATCCCCATACTCCTCATGAGGAGTGGGGAGGTGATCCACCTGAGACTCAACCTGGTTCTATTTGGCCTAATCCACTTGAACGAGATCCATTCGATCCTTTGAATCTGGATAATTATCTTTACGGAATGCCAACCTTACCCGAGGATGAAGAATAGGACGACATGTTCATTCCTTCGTTTCCACGCAATTATAAACACGGGATGCCAGAGTTACATGATGACACTGGCCCTACGATCAACCCGACAACACTCTCTTTTGGTGTGGCTAGTCATAGTACCGTTGAACCTTCCAACACGTTTTGTTGTCACACTAGCACTATTCATGGTGTTAGCCATACTATACCCACTGGGGGTACTACGTTGTCCACCCATACACATAGTATGGGGACTGGTCATGTTCCTCCTAACAATGCTAATGTTGGAAGATGACCGCCTCCTAGGATTTCCCAACCTAATAGGAATGTTGTTCGAAACACAACTCGCCATCCACCACCTAATACACATGCCACTACTCATCAACCCAGGACTACTTTTACGAATGTTAATGCTCCTCCCAACCATGGAGGTGGACATATATCACATACTTTCGCGTCCACTTCCGCCACTAGTAATGCTAATGTAGGGGGTGGGAATATCTCCTATCCACATGGACATCACACCACCATCCCTGCTACTAGTCACACCAATATTGGGGTTGGAAACATATCTCATGCTTCTGGTCACCACACGACTGCTCAAGCTAATCCTAATGTTGGGGGTGGGAACACACCATACCATTATGGTCATTACAAAACGGTTCCCACTATGAACCATACATATATTCCCCATACTCATGGTGGCAACCCTTACTACAACATAGTCGGTGCTAGCCACCAATATAACCCACCACCCCAATATGGTGCCCAAAACATGCACATACCTGCTTACTCTCAAATGGGTCAAGCAAGAGGAGGTTATCAATCCTATGGCCATGGGAAAGATTATGGTCCGTAAGGTCCTTATTATCAGCAGTTTAATCCTCATGGTCAAGCTTTTGGTCCATCTCATAATACGGTTCCGTTTAACCAACCTTTTATGGGGGCTTATAATCAAGCTTTCCAACCTCAGCTCCCATTCCTTGCACGCTTGAATCTTTCGTATCTTTCAAAGCTTACAAATGATCCGGTGTGTCACGACCCTACTTGGGCCCCGGTCCCTACCAAGCTCCCTTCGGACATTCCTAAGTTTGAGGGGAAAGGTGGCGAGGACCCGGGAGATCATGTCACAACATTTCACCTTTGGTGCTCCTCCAACTCATTGAATCATGATTCTGTTAGATTGCGACTATTTCAACGCACCCTCACAGGGGCAGCCGTGAAGTGGTACGTCGAGTTGCCTGGAAACACCTATAGGGGTTTTAACGAGATTGCTTTGGTTTTCTTAAATCATTTCCAGTTACTGGTTCGCTATGATACTGGCACTGAACTTTTATATACCTTCCGTCAGAACAAGGCCACGCTTATTTCTGATCATGTTCAAGAGTGGCGTCAGTGGAAGAGGTTAGTGAAAGCCAACATTCCTCCAGAGTTCCTGTTGGAATGGTTCCTTAAGTATCTAGTCCCATACATTGCTAAGGATGTTTCGATGTCCGGCATTGTGACTGAGGAACAAGCTATCTTGAAAGTCCAGCAGTTAGACTTATTATACTCTTAGTCTGGCATTTTGTATGACATCATCCCCAATGCACCGCATACACATCATGAGCCTACGTCAGTTCCCGGACCGCATGATGATGGCAT
Source organism: Larix kaempferi (assembly GCA_027924585.1). Taxonomy (NCBI): domain Eukaryota; kingdom Viridiplantae; phylum Streptophyta; class Pinopsida; order Pinales; family Pinaceae; genus Larix; species Larix kaempferi. The sequence continues at coordinate 30,315,512 of BSBM01000217.1, forward strand.
CGTTGGATATGCAAGCACTCGCCTCGTAGATTTGGTAGCTAATCAAATGCATAATTTGTTGCTAAACCAGTCTACTCCTGGACAGTTTCACACCTTGTCCACTTCCACTCCAACGTCCGATGTACATAGTGTGCAAATGATGAACCAGTCAGGTAACCAGCAACCTGGCGGTAAGAAAAAGGGGATAAATAATCGTAAGGGTGGAAACAATGGGAATAACAATAGCAATCGCAATACCCCCCCGTAAGGATAATGCCGACCCTCCTCGAAAAGGCAAAAATGTTGGTGAGGACCATAAACCTAGGCGTAAGGTGAAGTTTCCTTGCAAGCTCTGTGGGGAAGACCATCTTACTCACTTATGTCCTCGTATTGAAGAAGCATCGAAGCACTTGGCACAGAGCCCACCTGTGTTGAAGGATCCCCTACCTCATCACCAAAACATGGATTCGCATGCTCCCACCACCGGTTATGGACTTACTGAGACGGAAATGTCTACTTCCAATACTAGTGGTTATGGATGTGTGAACATGGTTCAGTCAGAGGTTTGTGTTGCCACTCATCAACGCAATTATGATGCACCACAACCCAATTTGGGGAGTGAGCCTCCCCCTCCTCCTGACAATTCCTTACATATTGAGAATCCCTCTATCATGCCGCAGATACCGAAAGGTGTTCTTAAGCGCTCTACACATAATCCTAATGCTCGAGCTGCCCACAACTAATCCATCGTAGAAGATTTGGGCCAAACTCCGTGTGCCATGTCGACTCTTGAAGTTTTGCAAGCCTATCCTTCTCAAAAGCATGCTATTTTAAGTGCGTTAGGAGTTCAAGATGGGGGAAGTCCCACTGTTATCAAGTTAGATACTACTGATGTTCAACCTTGCTTACCCTACCACATGGCTTTTCAAATCTAGGTGGTGTGCCTTCAGAGTTTTGTCAAACGTACTATGGTTGATGAAGGTGCCTCTGCGTCAGTAATGTCGTTAGCTTGTTGGAAAGCTCTTGGCTCTCCTTCCCTACTCGCGTCTAGAACCACGCTCACTGCATTCGACTGTCGTTCATTTAAGCCACATGAAATTATCCCTTCCCTTGTTCTCTCCTTGGGAGGTAATTCTATTCCTATTGAAGTCGAGGTGGTTGATGTGCCCATCGACTACAACCTTTTACTGGGTCAGAATTGGATGTATGCCATGAATGCTGTCATGTCTACTATATTCAGAGTTATCTGCTTTCCTCACAAAGGCAATATTGTGACCATCAATCAGCTGGATTATGTTAACTCCTCTTCCACAGCATCCATGGGATCCATAGTCCCGCAGGTTACTCATTCTCAGCCGGCAACTGGGAACATGGGTATTGGAATGTATCCTTCATTGATGGGATCTTTCAACCTCCCTGCACCAATCTCCTTCATAGGAACCATCTCCGATGATGCTCCTTCCTCGTTGAATCATGTACTTTTTTGGACATCATACTTTAGTGATCCATGGGATCCACCTTCCACGAGTTCCCTATCTGGAGACATTTCACACATTGGGATGGATATGCCCTTGTCTGCAGTCAAGATTGCTCATGATGTTCAACAAGCCATTGCAGATTTGGATCTCTCTTCTTCATGTACAGTAGAGGAAGATCTCGTTATGTTGCCCACGCGTGCAGTTGACGTATCTTGTTCACATGGTTTCCTCAATGGTATTTTACCTTCAGATGAAGTTTTTATTGAGGCCATGGGTGGTGGTGACAAGCCGTGGGGGGATCTTTATCATAGATCTCATTCCCCTCCTCCCATTGATCTTATTGAACAAGATGAACCTATACAACCTTCCATCCATTTGAATTTGGATCCATTCACAGTCTCGACCAGCCCTGATTTGACATTTGAGTCTGATGAGTCTTTGAGATCTCCTATAGATCCGCAAATCGGTGCTCCTGAAGAGTTTGATTCTATTTTTAGAATTTCCAACTCTCGTGATGATGAATTTTCTCTTGCAGATTCTTTCACATCCTTCAGATTTTCTCTTCATTTTGATCCCTCAGGTATTGGTACTATGGCACCTTCAGTGGTTAGCTCTACCTGCGTTATGCCTGAGGTTAACAATAGTGAAGTTGAAAATGTTTCTACTGCAGTGACTTGTATCATATTTTTATTTACGTACGTTTTAGAGATGATCTTGGTACTTATGTTTCTTGGAGATTGGATTTTTAGCTGGACTTATACTTGTTTACTGGTCCTTTTCGACATTTGCTTCGTTCATGACAGGCATATTCAGAACTTTGCATATAGGTTTAGGCCTCTCCATTGTTATGATGCATTTGAACCTTGTGCCATCCGAATTTGCAGACATCCCCTGAGTGTCCTTATCTTGCTCATGTTCCTTGCATTATGCATAGCTTTGTTCCATGCGCTTGGAACTAGTCTCGCATGCCCCTGACACTCATCTACTCCCATTACGAGCATTCTTCCATCTCTCCTTTGAGCTCGTTAAAAACAGTAAGGAGGTCACGAGTTTTCTTTTTCGGGCTCATTAAACCTTTATGGAAAAGATTTTTATAAATTCTTTTTTAAGCCCTTGTTAGAATTTTTCGAAATCAAACAAGATTGCCGAGTATACTTGTTATTTCAGACTCGTTAAAGGATTTGAAGCGAAATCCACTTAGGCATAAGTTTACCCCTTTTCCGGACCTTTCTGGATTAATTACGAAAAAGGTATACTCTAGTCATACGTGACTAGAAGAGTTCTTCTCTCATTGTTTTACACTTTTTCGGGTGAGGAGACTAACTTTACAAAAAAAGATTTCCCTTTTATGTTGAGTTGTGATTGCATTGCATCATCCTGCTTGCCACTTGAGCCTTGTGTCATCTCCCGCTTACTCAGTTGTTAGCCTAGTTCCTGAGGAGCACTTTTCCCTGTCGAGCCCTGGAGAGCTTATATATTTTCCCTTCACAATTTGATCACCTTTTGACCCTGAGGGAACCCCCCCCCCCCCCGAGTGTCCACATCCTGCACGCACTTCCTTGCATTGATCATAGGTATGTTCCACTGCTTGGAACTAGTATGCTCACTATTTGACACTCGTTCTCTCACTTGTTGTACTATAAGCAATTTTATTCTTTTTCAATCTTTTCCCAAATATGAAAAAGACCAAAAAAATCAAATATTCCAAAAAGTTGGACGGGATTATGGTTACTACTTGTTGGTAGTTGTTATGTCGCCTTTGAACAAAGCATTCATTCCACTCTGTACATTATGAGTCGGGACTATAGTTGGACTTTAGGAGCTATACTTGTTTCTCCATTCTCTCCGCCGATTGGTTAAGCTTCCAGTCTTTATGGATCCCTTTGTAATTCCTCCTGCATTGCATAGTTTATGTCAAGTTTATGCTACTGGAGTCTATCCATCTGCTCGTGCTCTTGTTTAAAGGAAGTCCTGAACCAGTGTCGGCCACTCCTCCGATCTCTTGACTATTGCATGTCGACCATCCTTATTGAGTCAGTCCATTTCACCTGAGTTCTTCCAAATCTTTCAGCGTAGCTGATACCTTGTGCTGGTTGATGGGGGATGCCTTAATTCCCTCCTTCCAGCGAGTCTCATTCCGTCGACTTCAACTCATTGATTTCCGGACTTGAGGCTTAGAGTTCGGTTGAGTACCTTGAGGCTTGCAGTCATTAGTGGCAGGTTCTCTAGCCATCGACAGATTTGGGAATACATCAATGTCCCCTGATCGATGGATTCATCCTAGTGTTTGACTTCAAATCATTTATTCACATTCCGATGATTGTACTCTGTGCCTTGATGCCCATTTTCATTATTGGTGGGTTATCTCACGTCTGTTAACGGTATACATCATTGAATGGCAATCAGACGATGTCACATCAGGTTCGACCCCAACTCCTTTATTCACTTGATGGGACTTGCACCGTCGAAGACTTGTGTAGAAGACCCTAGGCGATAGTGGCATTCAGTATGCTACTTATGACTTTGACTTTACATCTGAGATATCATTTCTCAGATATCAGCAGTTTGTACCTCTAGTTTGCACCAGTTGTTTCCTTTTCAGCAGGAGACCATATCTTACTGTAGAGGGATCATGGCTATGATCACTTATGACATGTATTCATTATGTACTTCCTATTCATGGCCATTGTATCAGATTGTTGTACTATGACATGTATTCAGGGATACTATTGTATTATGACGAGTGAGCTGCTATTTCCACTTGTGTCTCCATCACTCCACTTTTGAGTTTTATAATGTATTTAGGCCATCGTAGCATCAGTCTCTGACCTCACAAATTAGGGGGCATCTGTTACAACATAATCTTCCACCCTATGAGCATCAGCATTCTTTGGCCTATAGGATCCATTTCACTGACTCATATCCACTTATATCCTTCAGACATATTTTTCCTCATTTTTCCTCTGACCCGCATGTTGTATCACTATAGCATGCATACTCGCGAGTTGCATCACTATAGCCCGCAGGTATCAAGTAAAATGGTAAAAATCACTAGTTTATTACTTTTTACTCCCAAAAAGCAGTCATTGGGTGACCTTTGGCTCTCCATCTTCCCAAGTAACGTCTCGATGTGTCCTTTCGCTTACCTTTGAGAGGACTATATATTGAGCACATATGGCTTATGGATGGGAGGAGAAAGAAGAGCAAGAGAACTCTAGCGGATTTTTTCCCTATCTTGAGTGTACACTCATTGATCCTTGTAGTTGTGAACCCTTTATGTTCAACTTCCAAACTCCTATTTAGTTTGAGTTTTCCTTTCATGGAGGATTGAAGTGGTGGAGTCACAAGTGGATTGATCCAAATCTTGGTTCATATTGGTTGTCAGCAAGAGGTCATATCACTTTGTACTTCTTCTTGTTTATCAATAGAAATACTCATATTCTCGTCCATTAATGTTGTAAATGTTGTTTATCTTACATTGGGTTCCATTTACTTGTTATATCATGGGCCATTGTTATTGACGATGTTAATTCTGTTTATATGTTATATGTACTTGTTGTATATTGGCAGTCAAGACTAATTTGCAGATTCAAGTGCATGGATTGAAAAGCTCCAATGGGGATCTACATCAAACGTTTGGATCGAGTTTGGTTATCTTCTTCATTATCTTAGCATTGTCATTTATATAGCATAGTTATGAGAATTGAGTTGATTTCTGGTAGTCATCTGTCTGTTGTGGTATACCCCAAGCCATAGTGAGTTTTCTCCAACACAAGGCGCTACTCATACTCAAGCAGTCTAAAATAATACTGAAATAATAAAACATGATATGCATATTAAATCTGATAGCTAGACATGTATATTCTTAGTTAGGGTTACATAATACTCATTCGTTTCACGGATGTATCTTTTCTTCATTTGCGAAGAATGGGGTCTCCCTTCTTTGAGTCAACAATCCTTCGGTTTGCCACCCAAATCCTTTCATGTTCCATAACCCACACATGCCTTCTGGGCATACCTTTACTGTCTCACTCAAATGCTTTACCAACATGTAGTTTGGTTGAGACATTATCAGTATGGCGTTTCACTCGAAACCCATTTCCAAAGCATGGGATCCTTCCCATCTAGGTTGGCTTCTGCAGGCCATCACACATAGTCTTCCTGCAATGTGTCATCCTAGAACACTTATCAAATAGCCAAACAGTCAGCAACATTTAGCAATAAGCTTCAAATATGATTGTTCCATAACCAATCAATGTCATTAATAATTAAATTCAATATGAATTTGCAACTCTGTCTACTATAGAAATTGATTTGCTTAGTAATGAGGCTATCCTCATATTGTTTGGCCCTCGTAAGTGGTATCACTCTGTCCATTATGGTTTCACCCTTTCTACCATACATGAACATCCACCTACAACATGTCCTCCCGACACAATCTTATATAAGCCAAACAGTCATTAGCAATTATTAGCAAAATTTTGAATTTTAAATTCACAAATCTGTTTCATGCATTAGTTAAATTCCACAACCATGAGAACCTTCTCATAACCCTTGGCCTTTATACATGGTAGATCCCGGTCTTCACTATGGACTTATCCTCATTGCCATACGCAAGACTTTTCTACCTGAAATCTGAAACTTCAATCAGCCAAACACATTGTGAGTATCTTATGCATATAATCCTTTCATTGCTACAACAGTCACTGAGGTGATCTCAGAATTATAACACTCAATAATTCAAACACCTTCAACTGTTAACATTTGAAATGCAATGAAATATATATATATATATATATTTCTCTCTCTCTCTCTCTCTCTCTCTCTCTCTCTCTCTCTCTCTCTCTCTCTCTCTCTCTCTCTCTCTCTCTATATATATATATATATATATATATATATCATAATAGAATTGCAAGACACGGGTACATTCTTCATGCAATTTAAATCAACTATAAATACTCATTTCTTCACAGCCATATTATTTTTATGCAACCCTGTCCTTCCAACAGAGTACTCTGGTAGCCCATCAACATGTCTACCTTCTTCATGCAATCATTCTCCTGCATTCATAGTAGATCATGAAATGGTCTCAGTACTAACAATAGTTCACCATTTCATCTATCATCTAATTGCATGGAAATATATATATATATCACAACCATCCATTCACACAATGCATCTCAACATGTGCACCCGCACATATGCATGCATATTCACAACATTTACATAATATTTTGATGTACATTCACTTAATGCATAACCCCTCAATGCAACCTTGCATTAATCCATGCATACTATGCATTCTAACATATTATGGCCTAACCATGCCTATCTCATATGGCATACACTACCACAACAGGACCATAAGTCCTCACTTTCTTTGGTTGTTAAACTCACAACCGGCATACACAAATGACATGATATAATTTCATATGAATGCATTGAGATTTCTAAGCAATCATAGGGTGTAAGGATCATTGCCTTCACTTACCCACACCTCACCATACTCGGTAGGTTAACATTCCCATTCGGCACTCAATACCACATGCAAACTAAATCAACATAGTTGAAGGGATCTTACCAAATCCTCTTTCAACACTCATGCAATTAAGCACTAATAACCATTACCTGCATGGTTGTTATTAACATCACTTGATGTTACCTATTCAGTTGGCCTCTTACCAAGGCTACACAGTCCTTTTTTCCAACCTTATGATCATATATTTGTTGCACCATCATTTCCTCGTATGGTTGTTGCTCATACGCAACAACATCATCCTTGTCTTTAGCCATGCTTCAGTGGCCTTTGGTCATATAACCAATGCGAACACACCTAATTATTAGCAACCACAATCATTATCTTAAGTAGCTCATTGCATATGTAAAACCTCACTATTTCACCAATATGAAATATCATATATACGAAAAAACATTTTCACATGCACTGTGCAATGCTTATTGATATGCCATCTAGTGCATATTCATCTATGTAATCTCTTGCATTTTAACCATTCTTATGCCATAGTTTATATGCATGACAATTTCATAATTATAAATACAATAGCAAAATAGGGGTTAAGGAATTCTCCCTTCCCAATCCCTCATCAAATCATGGAATCCCTCTTACATATCATAGTTGGTCTGGTTTTCTTCTAGTCATGCAATTATAGAAATTGCCGATATTGACAACAATTTTTTTTTGTCAAAACAGCCGCTAGCACTCTTCTGCACCAAATATCTATGATACATGTGGACCTCCTTCAAACTCTAGTCATGCATCCCTGTTCTCTTCTAGATAAGATTCCCAACGCCTATTCATGGTCTTCATTCCGATCCAGAACATGGAATTTACATTCTTTCATAAATGCAAAGTTTGCCCAAATTTTATGCACTTTTACACAGCTGCAATTTGTTCTGAAATGCCAACTTCAACTGCTTGCAAAAGTAAATTTAGGAAGAATCATGAAAACTTATCTACTGGGCGAAGGTAGTCCATATAACAAGGAACACTCAGAAACCTTCAGATCCCTGTTCCAATGCACCAGTCAATTTCTATAAAATTCGGGGTTTGGCTACTTTTAACTTTTAACTTTTTCCCCAAAATCTCAAAATTTGGCCCAAAATGGCTATCTCCCAATCTATGCATTTCTGGAAAATCTTCGTCTAACGGAAACTGTTTGTCTAAATGAGAAGATGAAATTTCTAGTTCAATAAAAATTTTGATTCCAACATCTAGGGTCACTTTTACTGTCCACAAGCTTTTCAAAATCCCCAAAAAGTGGCCCGAAACAGTGCTTTTTGGCCTTTTGGTTCACCCCGACTCCACATCCTTTGGAGTTCGGCTCCAAGATTCCAAACTTAACACTTTGCCTGCTCCATGGCCATGCCATATCAATTTTAGTTCAAACCAACCTTCTGTCAAGCCTCGGGACACTGTCTTACAAAAGTCACTATTCTCCATTTTCTGTCAAATTGGAGCATACTGGGTTCGGGACCCTCTCTGGTTCTTTCATGGCCTTCGTTAATGGCTTCGAACCCCACAGGAATCATCCCATTCTGAGCCCGATTGCTCCTTCTACCCAAAAATCATGTTTTGGGCTCTATTTTTTTTGGCTCCTCCCTCTACGACCGTCGCGGGATTTAACCTTAAAATCGCCGACCTTGGCACTAGATTTAGCCCTAAATTTGTCGCCCACATCACAGATTTTAGCCCTAATATTTCCACTGAATCACAGGTTTTATCTTTAACTTTTGCGATCGTTTTTCCAGTCCTGGCCTTATCTTCGCCGCCCGTAATCCTCCGTTGTTGCGACCGCGTCGCAAATTTTAAGGCTAAAATTGCCGCCACGTCACAACTTTTAAGCTTAAAACCGCCGCCAGTGTCGCAGCTTTTAAGCTTAAAACCACTGCCAGTGTCACATAATTTAACATTAATTTCACTGCGCGTGTCGCGCGCATCGCAGTTTTTAGCATTAAAATTGTCGCTGCCACGCAAACTTAATCGTTAATTCCACCGCCGCGCATCACAAAAATTAATGCTAAAATTGCCAACAGAGTCGCCAAAGTTAGCACTAAAACCCGCCAACCGCGTCGCAGAATTTAACATTGAAATCGCTGTGCGCGTCACAAAATTTAACATTAAAATCGGTGACAGAGACTTAAGCAAAATTTCCAACACTTAAAAAAAATTTCAAATTTTCAAAAACAGTCAGAAATTTTTTTGAAATATTTTCCTTCTTTTTGATGTTTAGTGCTGGGCAGGAGGCATACTTACCTCTGCAACTGTGATAGGTAGCCCATGAATGCCCAATGCTGCAACCAGCAGCTCTGATACCAAATGTAACGTCCCCACCCATCTATCCAATTCCTAGAAGGGAACATGATGCCAATCTACGGGGATTTCACAAAAACTCAGCCCATTCATTAGACTCATAGCCATAAAATTAATGTGTGCAGATGCAAATCAAACATATATGCACATCGGAATAAGAACATCACCCACACACATCTTTCATATGCATTCAACATATCAATAATAAACATCAAATTAAAACATTGCAGAAGTAAAATGCACATAGATAACACTTATCTTCATTTGTGCAATTTCCCCCAAACAACTAGCTATGTTGATGCAACGTTCCACCCAACCACAGTCCAGTTGTGTTCATAGAGCTCTCAACACCACTGCCACCCCCGAGCTGGGCATGATTCTTACAAGGAAAGGGGAACATTCCAGCTCATTCACAGCTAAAGCAAATAGAAACCCATCTCAACCCCAACCTTCTTTTACACACAGCAACTCCAACTAGGCATTGATATCCATTTTAAGCAATGGGATTTCCAAATACGATGGCCATAGGTTTTCCCAAAAACGTGGGCACACCAAAAATGGATTGGGGGTGAGAAAATCGTCCACTGGGAACCAACTCGATTTTCCATGGGTATTTTGGGCATCTAAATGGCCAAAACGGTCCCAATGAGACCCCAAAACAAACTCCCATACTCCCAACCACTATGCAACACAAAAAAGCCCTCTTTTCCCACTGAAAACCCGGAAGACACAGGAAAAACATGGAGGAAAAACGCCCAGCCCCTCCCAAAGAGAGCATTTCGACCACATGGACATAAATGATTTATCCCACAGATTATGGGCATTCTAATGGCCAAAACGACCTCCAGGAACCCCCAAATCGATCCGTTCTCTTCCCCACTAGTAACCAAAGCAAAAACGCCCTTCTCCCAGCTGAGAAACAAGGAAAAACCAGAAAAAAACATGGCTGGAAAATGCCCAGGAAGCCCCAAACTCGTGGGAGAGCAAAACTGGTTGATGTGTAATGGTTGGGGGAGCAAATTCATGACTCTTTTCTTGCCAAGGAAGCCAAACACGTTTTTCCATGAAGGGTGGCTTGCCCATACTCGAATTTTGACAGCCATACCTCTCAATTCCCAAGGCATTAACTTCCTCCACCAATTCTTGGGAGAATGAATGATTGGGTACAAAAGTCAACATGGGTAGTTGAGTGTTTGATGGGTTATCTCATTGACACTTGGCTTGACTTGATTGGTTCAATGGTTTGAATTTTTTCCCTCCCAATTACTTGTAAAATCATGTCCCCATCTCTGGTTGCATTGCGTAGCTAGTTGTGGGTATTTTATTTAAAATGCATATTTACGAAATGTTCGAAATTCCATTGCGCATGGCTAGCATGTGAACCATATGCATTGATAAATCGATCGCGAGGCCTTGGCCTTGAGCTCCTCACCACGATTTTATAAAAATATTACATCATTTACGATTTTAATGCCATGGGGTCAAACTGGGGACATTACATTCCCCTCCCCTTGGAATAACACCGTCCTCGGTGTTCCAACACTTAGGAATAAATATCCAATTTACACATGTCTCAAAAATCACAAAATGTGGCAGGTCTGTCCTGCATTCATCTCTTTATTTTTAACTTTCAGATCAAGTCCTTTTGCTTCCTCAAGCTGCTCCTGCTAGTGGGCATCACTCCACAACAATCCCTTCCTTTTATTCACCTTCCCACTGATCTACAAGTCTGGAATTTTCATGGTTGCCATCTTTCTTGTTGTCCTGGAAACTACTTGAGGAATATTTTCAGCTCACCTATGAGATTCATCAAGGCAATTCTTGTCAGGACAAGCATAACACAATATTAAAATTAGTCAATTAATTGCTCAATTGACATGGAACCTTCCAATCTATTGGACTTGTTTTAGGTGAAAGCCCATTTACATGCTAGAATTCACAAATAGGTGGTTTTCAATCCTCCTCCATTCCTGCTTGATCTACCACATTTTCACTATTTAGTGGAGGAGGTACTAATTTTATACCTTCCATTAGAATTCCAACTGGAGGCAATATTTCTTAGGCGTAGTCAGATTGGATGCAAGGTAATCCTATTGGGGAAAATCCTTTTCACAACCATTGGAATCATTTTCAAGGAGCATTTGCTTTACAGGCCATGGCAGTAGGGAAACCCCTACTAATCTTTTGGGAATCTTGGTAGTGGGAATTTCCCACCACATGGTTCATATCCAAACAATTTTTCCATGCAACACCCAAGACTTCCTTTCCAAAAACTTTGAACTTTCCAGACTTATCAAAGTTGATGAATGACTCGGTGTGTCATGAACCAAGGTTGCCTCTAGTTCCAATCAAACTTCATTTAGACATTCCAAAGTTTGAAGGGAAAAATGGTGAAGACCCTGGAGATCGCATCACCACATTTAATTTATGGTGTTCTTCTAACTCGCTTAATGATAATTGTATTTTATTGAGACTATTTTAATGCATACTCACCGGAGTTACTATGAAATGGTATATTGAGTTTCCAGGTTTTCCCTACCATTGCTTCCATGATTTAACAACTATGTTCTTGAACCATTTTCAACTTCCTGTCTTGAATGATGTTGGCACTGATATTTTATCTCACTTTAGATAGAACAGAGCTACCCATATATCGAATCAAATCCAAGAATGGCATAGGCGGAAGAGGTTGATAAGGAAAATATCCCCTTGAGTTTTTGTTAGAATGGTTCCTTAAATCCATGTTGCCTTACATTTCCAATGATGTTTCTACCTTAGGGGTAACTTCTAAGGAATAATCCATCTTTAAAGCCCAACCACCAGACTTGATTTATTCTTAGTTTGGGATTTTATATGAAATTATTCCTAATGCACTCATATCTAGTTCAAACACTTCAAAACCTAAGTCAGAGCCACATGCTGATGGCATAGTTAGTTTTGTTTGAAACTCTGTTGTAGAACAAGTTAATAATCAAATGAAGAATTTGTCTATACAACATTCTGCAGCAGAAGAAGCTATAGTTACTTCCTCTCCATCTTCCCAAGCAACTTATGTACATAATATATAGAGAAATCAGAAAGGAAACCAACAGACTAGTGGGAAAAAGAAAAACAATAATAAGAATAAAAAAGGGAGGGTAATTGATGAGTCCCCATTTCAGGTATCTGATAGTTTCTTTTCCCACTAATAAAGCACAAGAAAGGTTGTAAAAATACACTTGTTAGTGGGAAAATGATTTACCTTAATTATTTAATGAAGTGTTTTAAAAGATTATTCTATTATGTTTTGAAAACCATTGCTATGAGCTAATTGCATGAAAAACGAGGTTGAATGAGCAGGTGTAGGTGTACTAAAGGATAACACGTGAATCAAGGGAAGGACTAGAAGAACAACACCAAACTCATCTTTTTTTCCTGATCTATAGAGAACGAACTCCTGTTCAAAGAGAATCGGCAGTTAGACATTTTTTATTAGGTTAAGCATTAGGATTTTATAAATATGGACCTCTCAGGTAGAGAGAGGGCCTTGCTGCTATTTTGGAAGAATTATTGTTTTACATTTCAGACTATCAAGACAGTTGGTTTACAAACCTGGTTTTAAACTATGCGGTCTCTATTTTAAATAAAGACTTTATGCTACCTACGATTCAACATTTATAAGTTCTCTCTTATATTCCCCCTTTTTTGATAGTGCTCCTTATTCTAGTTAGTTTGTTTCGAGGACGATAGTGAGGACACACATATCTAGCTTCGCCTACTCACTCTCCTCCAATTGTGTCCATTGAACATGAACCTACCCCAACATCACAACTTCCTAGATGGGTCTGTACAACACAAGAAGTGATAGTTATCTTTTTGGTGATCCTTCTAACCAACATCGTACACATTCACAGTTCCAAAGAGCCTCTGTTGTGCCTCTTACGCACCTGGGGTTTGTTACCAGATAAGTTGTACTTAGTTGGACTATCAAGTGAGCGGGAAAAGTTGAACATGTTACATGTTCGTTTTCGATGATTTGAAATCCAACATGTCTTTTAAAAGGCTCCCCTTTCTAAATTTTTTCTACATGTCCATGGCCCTACGGGGTTTGTAATAAAATGTACTAGCATGGTGTTTTGTAAAAGACTTGGTTCCCTAGGACTTTTTGGCTAATTCAAGTATTCTAAGGAGTTTTTTCATGTATTAATTATGTATTGCATTAGTGCATAACATAATTTTTGGGTTTTTCTCCTGCTCCTCCAAAGCTGGTATGCCTGGGGAGGTTAACGGGCCTTAGGGAATTGTTAAAGTCCATGGGTCAATGTATATGAACATGCTAGACATTTTTTTTTATTCATATGGACATGTGCTAAGTTGCCCTAGGTTGTTTTTAATTTTTCGACGAAAAGTATTTTTTCCATAAATGAGCCATTTTTTAATGTTTTCATTAAAAAATATTGTAAATGGCATAAAAATGTTATCTATAGGTCTTTTTTTCCTTAGGGGTGCTCGTTTTCCAACTCAGAGCACCCCCTTAATCCCTAAACCCACTTTTTATAATGTTTGGGTGTTTAATTTTTCATTTATGCTCAAAAAACACAAAAAAGTTAAAAGTCATAAAAAAAAAAAGTGAAAAATGACTTTAAAAAATTAAATAATTTTTGAGTGATTTAAGGGTCTGATTTGGATCAACACCTTTTATGGAGCATATAAGGCTGATATGTAAGATTTTTAGGCATCATAAGTTGTGGGTATAACATGCCCATTGAAATAGGCGCTTTCCTCTTGGAGCATGGGTGCATTTGGTAAGTTTGGGTGGCCACGAATTATGGAATGTGCAGCATGTTTGGTGCTGCTATGTTAGCACATATAGTGCTTCCTTTTAGCAGCTAGGAAGGTGGGAGTGGGAAGCCCATATCACTCCACTCATCATGCCACTCACTCCACCACTCTTCTCCTCAACTTGTGCACCCTCCCTTGCCCATTTTTCTATAAATTGGAGAGCACTCACTCCATTTGAGCTAGTTGGAGAGGGAGGAGGAATACTATTGTAATATTGTTCTATCTTTGAGTTAATAAAAGAAGACTTTGGAGGTTAGTTTGTGTTGGGACATTGATGAGTGGATGTACCACCTTATGTATTGTCAAGGTAACTTGTGCATAGGCTTCAATTTTCATAGATATTTTGTATTCATTGGAAAGATTGTTACCGATTTATGAGATAGGTTGTTCCAATTTGTTTATTGAATTAGTTTATTGGTATATGCTTGTTAAGATATTATGATTGTATTGCTCATTTGTTTATGGATATGAAATACTGATTTCTTGTGAGTGTATGTCTACATTTGATCTGTGTTGGTGAAGTTTGTGATGTGCAAGTGGCCTTAAGTGGGAAAACGGGTGATCTTGTTTGTTTTTCTCTTTTTCTAATCTTTGTTTTGTAGGTGTAGTCCCTTGTTATCACACAAAGTCGAAAATCCAAAGTTTTCAGTCTCAGAAAAAAAATCATTTCCTCTCATCTCTTTCTCTCATAAATTTAAAAGTTTTTCTTTGGTTAACTGGTTACTTGTGGAAATATTTCTGATTCATATGCTCGTGTCCATATTTTTAATAGATCAGAAATCACTTCATGAAGGTTTGGTCTAGATTGTTACAAAGCTCATATCTTTGATTGTTAGATTTCTTCCTTCATTTAGCATCATACTCTTTTCAAACTTGCAAAAAAATCGCTAAATTTTTCATAGTTTTGTTGAGTAATGATAATTATGATTTTAAAGTGCATATAACTGTTAGTAGAGCTTATAATTTGCAGTCCTTAAAAGCTTGCAAAGATCCCAAGTAAAAAAGATCCAATGTTTGTTTTACTTGGTTAAATTTTGTCATTTTTAACTAGTTTTAACACTTAGATTTTTTTGGGGTTTTTAGGAAGTGTTCCAAAGGCACTCTTAAAGTGTTTTTGGGCATCTTATATTAATATTTGCTTTCTGGTTTGCAGCAAAAGATGAACAGGTAGGAGGAGGTGCTGCCGAAATTTCAAGGATCCAAGCAATTTGGAGGACCAAAACTGAATTTTTGTATAACCGGTTAAGTTTTTCCTTCAAAATTGTAAGCCACCAAGTCACTTTAAGTAGATTGGGGCACTTCTCTGTCCATTGTAAAAGATTATTAAGTGATAGCAAGTGGGCTAGCCAGCGCCCACACCCCATCCCCCAGGGTTGGCCTATGTCGTCTCTTTTCGTGGTGTGATTTTTAGAGTAGTTTTATTTCTTTTATTTTCGGCATTTAATAAAACTAACTAGGTTTAAAATTTACCTTGTTAGTCTGTTCCACTGGCGGGCCACAAGCTCACTCAGGACATAGATTTTTGTCATTTTTTTTACAAACTCAAACACCCCCTTGCTTTCCCGAAGTAGGGTTTCAGGATAAGGGCTTGCACTGGCCTGAAAAGAGACTCTTGAGGTTTTAAAAAAATAAAATTTTGGTTCATAAAAAATATTTAAAAATTTTCAAGGTTTTCGCCTATATGCTCTATGGCCAACTTACAGCTCAGTCTGATCATGTTGGTATGTATCAGAAAGGGGAAGATGACTAGTAATAGGATCTAACACCACCCTAATAAACAAAATTTTTTGTGAAAATCCGGCACAACGCGAATATTTTGTTGTTGTGGGCAAACTTTTCAGAGGACTTGGGACAAAACTAGGCAATGACCTCTTGGAAACCATTAGGCTTTCCCTCATTGGTACAGCATCTGAACACCTCCTTGAGATTTCGATCTAGCTCACGTCTGAGTGAGAAACCACACATCAAAATTGCGGACATGTTCCCTGTACCTTTGTGTATATTGGGAACCCACCAGCCCTAATAAAAAGATCACTACCACATTTAAATTAAAATAAACCAAGAACATTTGCACAACATTTACTTTTTCAGTTCATGCATCTATTTCAACTCCATTATAAGGCACTGGTTTATATTTTTATATCTCATGTTGTTGATGAATGTTGCAAATGATGATGATAATAATGAGTATTGGAAACTGATGTATTGATGAATGTTGTTTTGTTTTATATAAATGTATGCCGCATTATCTTGGTTTAAAAAATAAAAATATTTCTAACTCCTAGATTAAACACCATAGTTTTGTTTTCATTTTTAGGGTCCACCCCCCTTGGCTTTGCTAGGAAATCAAAAACGGAGGAGTTGAGTCCCAAGTGACAGCACTTGACTCTGACTTGCCCCCAAGGCCACACCAGCAGCTTGAAGACTTCTGCTATGTTTTTCATAGGTTTGGAACCAGGCGGCAACATTTTGGCGCCATTGCCGGGGATAAGTCTTTTTATTCCCGGAATACGACTTTTGAGTTTTCCTTATTTGTTTTTGCTTTGTTTGATGAATCTTTAGATTACATTTTTAATTTTTCATTTTGCGACTCCACTAACCTTTTTTTTTCTCTTTTATAAAAGTTCAAAGAAAAGAAAAAATAGAATTCTTTGTGAGATTATTTCATATGCATATTTTTATTCTCACATGGCGACTCCATTGAAGGGATAAAACCCTTGTTTCTTATATAGTTTGTTGAGACTGTTTGTGTGTAGATGAGCCTGATGCATTACAGTAAAATCTATAAATCTCACCTTTTGACAACTCCACTGATTCAGTACCAGATATATCCCATGGTCATTTCAAATGCAGGCTATTGATCTTTCAAAATGGATAATAAAGAGTCTAGTGAGCAAATTTCCAATGCTCATCCTCCCATTGACTTCTCAGGCATCCCTGGTTTCCCTAAATATCATAATTGTGAAGATGTATCTAATTATCTGTCGGTCTTTTGGGGAGATGATGATGATGTAGAAACCCAACATGTCATGTCTTTTCTTAAAGTCGTGGCTAACTTCAAAGTCTTTTATGAAGATAACATAATGGAGATGTTTGTTAGTACATTGTAGGGATCTGTTTATCAATGGTATTCTAAAGAGCATCCAAATAAATGTATTAACTCTCTTTCGAGCCTCCTTAGAATATTTATAAGGTAGTGGCATAATAGAGGAACTAGTATGGAAGACTTGGACAGGATCCTTAGAAGGTACTTTCTCTTATTCATACCTTGGATTCAGTATCATAAGGAAGACCCCAACTTTTCTTGTATCATCATGACAGATAATGATAAATATTGGGAGGCGCATCTAAGTTATATCAATCGTGTTGATCTCCCTGTAGCACAGTATGGATTTAAAGAAGAGATTCAACATGACCCTATCGAAGAGTTCCATGAAGCACCCTCAGTTGAAGATTTTGTGGAAAACCATCCTCTTGTCACCATAACTGAAAACATAGAAGATATGGAGTGTTCTCAAATCTATGAAGATGATCACACATGTATTCCTGATTTACCTAAAGATGAAGCCATTATAGAAGTTGACAAAGAAATTCATGAAGGGTCTTCAAGTGAATATTTTTCAGAAGAGCTTCCTCAATTTGCCATTGAAGATTTCGGATTTCAGGATTACTTTAGTGAAAATGGTGACGTTTGTACTTCAGATTCTCCTTAGGAAGCAACCGCTGCAAAAGCCTCTAAAGAAACTTGTGATGGAATTTGTATGGTTTATGATGACACTCCTCATTTTTCTCCACACACTGTTGAAGTCTTGGACAACTTTATACCTTGTAATATCTTTCAAACCAAACCTTCTAAGGATGACTATTATGAACATGAGAATGGGTATAGCCAGAAATGTGGTGCCAGCGATGAAGACTCTCTCATATATGACATAGATGGGAATGATGATTGTTTGAATTCTATTGAAAATTCAATTTATGAGACTTTTGAAAATCTTGTTGAGAATCCCATCTATGATATAGCCAGTAAAGGGAGTGTTGGTTTTGAGACCATGGAGAATTTTGATACTTCTCATGATCAATCAGAGCCATTAATGAGTATCAGTATTGAGGATTTGGATCAACAGTATAACGAAGAGTTGGATATGATGCAATCAGTGAACTGTCAATTTCAGCCTTCATCAGCTCATTCAGAAGTTCCTTATGATTTGGAGCAACTTGGGGCTTATACTTTCACAGAAATGAACTATCAGAAGAGCCCTTCAGATCGATATGATGAGGTAGTTGGTCTGCTTTATCATTATGAGTTTTTTCTCAACCCTATCCAGTCATGGGTAGAAGAGGCCTGCATGAGAACTTACAATTGGGGGAAGCACTTCAAAGATCTATCATATGCCTATGATCAGCCATCCAATCCTCCAATCCAGAATTATCATGCAGGTTTTCATTTTCTAAATAAGGTATTCTTGTTTTGGCTGGTAACCAAACACAAGGTGAAAAGTTTTTATATTGATAAAATGTTGAGATGGTTGCATTGGATTTATCATTTTACTTAGCATTTATTTTATTATGCTTAGAGTAGGAAAATAACAATACTTTCCTTTTATGTACTTAGAATTTTTCATTAGTCAATTTTTAGTTTTTGAATAATGCAACTTATGGTTCAATGGCCTCTTATAAGAACTCGTGCTATTGAAAGGTTTTCTTGTCAAGTTGAGAAGTTTTTACAGGTCATAGAAACCGTAGATTATGATATTCTCGTATGCTCTCCTTTCCTGAAGACCGGATCGAGCACACATCCCACAGTTGGAGCCATATGTTACCAGCTAAGTTGTACTTAGTTGGACTATCAAGTGAGCGGGCAAAGTTGAACATGTTACATGTTCGTTTTTGATGATTTGATGTCCAGCAGGCCTTTTAAAAGGCCCCCTTTTTAAATTTTTTCCACATGTCCATGGCCCTGCGGGGTTTTTAATAAAATGTACTAGCATGGTGTTTTGTAAAGGAATTGGTTCCCTAGGACTTTTTGGCTAAGTCAGGTATTCCAAGGAGTTTTTTCACCTATTAATTATGTCTTGCATTAGTGCATAACATAATTTTTGGGTTTTCTCTTGCTCCTCCAAAGCTGGAATGCCTCGGGAGGTTAATGGGCCTTAGGGAATGGTTAAAGTCCATGGGTCAATGTATATGAACATACTAGACATTGTTTTTGAGTCATATGGACATGTGATAAGTCCCCCTAGGTTGTTTTTAATTTTTTGGCAAAAAGTATTTTTTCCGTAAATAAGCCATTTTTTAATGTTTTCATTAAAAAATATTGTAAATGGCATAAAAATGTCATCTAGGGGTCTTTTTTTCCTTAGGGGTGTTCGTTTTCCAACTTAGAGCACCCCCTTAACCCCTAAACCCACTTTTTCTAATATTTGGGTGTTTAATTTTTCATTTATGCTCAAAAAACGCAAAAAAGTAAAAAAAGTCATAAAAAAAATCAAAAAAGTGAAAAATGAATTTAAAAAATTAAATAATTTTTTAGTGATTTAAGGGTCTGATTTGGATCAACACGTTTTATGGAGCATATAAGGCTGATATATAAGAGTTTTGGGCAGCATAAGTCATGGGTATGACATTGAAATAGGCGCTTTCCTCTCGGAGCATGGGTGCATTTGGTAAGTTTCGGTGCCCACGAATTATGGAATGTGTAGCATGTTTGGTGCTGCTATGTTAGCACATATAGTGCTTCATTTTAGCAGCTAGGAAGGTGGGAGTGGGCAGCCCATATCACTCCACTCATCATGCCACTCACTCCACCACTCTTCTCCTCAACTTGTGTGCCCTCCCTTTCCCATTTTTCTATAAATTGGAGAGCACTCACTCCATTTGAGCTAGTTGGAGAGGGAGGAGGAATGCTATTGTAATCTTGTTCTATCTTTGAGTTAATAAAAGAATACTTTGGAGGTCAGTTTGTGTTGGGCCATTGACGAGTGGATGTACAACCTTATGTATTGTCAAGGTAACTTGTGCATAGGCTTCAATTTTCATAGATATTTTGTACTCATTGGAAATACTGTTACCGATTTATGAGATAGGTTGTTCCAATTTGTTTATTGAAGTAGTTTATTGGTATATGCATGTTAAGAGATTATGATTGTATTTCTCATTTGTTTATGGATATGCAATACTGATATCTTGTGAGTGTATGTCTACATTTTATCTATGTTGGTGAAGTTTGTGATGTGCAGGTGGCCTTAAGCGGGAAAAGGGGTGATCTTGTTTGTTTATCTCTTTTTATAATCTCTATTTTGCAAGTGTAGTCCCTCGGTATCACACAAAGGCGAAACTCCAAAGTTTTCAGTCTCAAAAAAAAAAAAAAAATCATTTCCTCTCTATCTCTTTCTCTCATAAATTTAAAAGTTTTTCTTTGGTTAACTGGTTACTTGTGGAAATATTTCTGATTCATATGCTCATGTCCATATTTTTAATAGATCAGAAATCAATTCATGAAGGTTTGGTTTGGATTTTTACAAAGCTCATATCTTTGACTGTTAGATTTCTTCCTTCAATTAGCATCATACTCTTTTCAAACTTGCAAAAAAATCGCTACATTTTTTCAGAGTTTTGTTGAGTAATGATAATTCTGATTTTAAAGTGCATCTAACTGTTAGTAGAGCTTATAATTTGGATCCCTTAAAAGCTTGCAAAGATCCCAAGTAAAAATGCCCCAATGCTTGTTTTACTTGGTTAAATTTTGTCATTTTTAACTAGTTTTAACACTTATATTTTTTTTGGGTTTTTAGGAGGTGTTCCAAAGACACTCTTAAAGTGTTTTTGGGCATCTTATACTGATATTTTCTTGTTGGTTTGTAGAAAAAGACGAACAGGTAGGAGGAGGTGCTGCCAAAACTTCAAGGATCCAGGCAATCTGGAGGACCAAAACTGAATTTTTGTATAACCGTTTTTTCCTTCAAAATTATAAGCTGCCAAGTCACTTTAAGTAGACTGGGGCACTTCTCTGTCCATTATAAAATATTATTAAACGAGAGCAAGTGGGATAACCAGCACCCACACCCTATCCCCCCAGGGGTGGCCTGTGTCGTCTCTTTTCGTGGTGTGATTTTTAGAGTAGTTTATTTCTTTTATTTTCGGCATTTAATAAAACTAACTAGATTTAAAATTTACCTTGTTGGTCCATTCCACTAGCGGGGCCACAAGTTCACTTAGGACATAGATTTTTATCATTTTTTTTACAAACTCAAACACCCCCTCTCTTTCCCAAAGTAGGGTTTCATGATAAGGGATTGCATTGGCCTGAAAAGAGACTCTTGGGGTTTTAAAAAGATAAAATTTTGGTTCATAAAAAATATTTCAAAATTTTCAAGGTCTTCTTTCGTATGCTCTGTGGCCAACTTGCAGCACAGTCTGATCATGTTGGTACTCATCCAAAAGGGGAAGATGACTAGTAATAGGATCTAACGCCACCCCAATAAACAAACCTTTTTGTGAAAATCCGACACAACGCGAATATTTTTTTGTTGTGGGCAAAATTTTCAGACTTGGGACAAAACTGGGTAGTGACCTCTTGGAAACCGTAGGCTTGCCCTCGTTGGTACAGCATCTGAACACCTCCTTGAGACTCTGATCCATCCCACGTCCGAGTGAGAAACCACACATCAAAATTCCATACATGTTCCCCATACCTTTGCGTATATTGGGAACCCACCAGCCCTAATAAAAAGATCACTACCACATTTAAATTAAAATAAACCAAGAACATTTGCACAACATTTACTTTTTCAGTTCATGCATCTATTTCGACTCCATTATAAGGAAATGGTTTATATTGTTAATAGTCGCTACTCACCTTAATTTAGATCATTCTATGGTACGTCACCCATGGAAACTTTCTAATGTTATCTTTCCCCAGAGAGTTGACCTTAGTACCTTCCTTCCCTTCCATGAGTATTTCCATTACAGTTATTTCCCTTGCTTATAGCATTGTGTCCCTCCCTTGATATTATCACAAGTTCCACACATGTTTCTAGGTTAGCCATAAATTTATGCTCTGAATAAATGAAATTTTAGTCCCTCTCTCTCTGAACCTCTATCCTAGTTTGGTTGCTTAGTCCTAGTCCTCTTCCTATACAAATGACATAATTTATGCTGATAAAAAAAGAAACCTCATTACGTTGTTTTCAACAAGTTTACCTTTATCGACTTCAACACATGTATTCAAGAGGATTGATTTAGAGGCATTTTGTAACTTGGAATGATAACCATGATTGATGGATTACCTTGGTCCAACTGAGGGGAGACCTCATTACCCCTTGGATTGGTTGGTCCTCACATGCTCAACTCCATATTATTTTTGCACCATTTAGAATCATATAGAATTGTGGTTCCCTTATCCTAGTTTGGTCGAAGGCCCTGGACACTCATGACTCCCTCCAATTCTTGAGTCTATTTCGGAAGCCCTTCAATTCTCAGTTTCATGTGGTGTTCAAGCTACATTGGTGATAGTGATCCAATTTCAATTGCAATTCCATGGACCTATTTGGATTAGTATTTCAGCAATTTGAGCCACCTATGAGGGGTTGTCTCAGATTATCACTCCCTCCAAATATTGGGCCACTCCAATTTCAGTAGGGATTTAATTACTATGATTTTTCATCCCATCAGGATGTGAGTGTTCCTACTCATGCACTTCATATCAACTACTGTATTGGACCATAGTTATGTACATGGTTTTGGTCCCACTTTGACCCCCATGATGCATTGTACCCAACAATTATTCATGCATATTTATTAGGCTCCTCTTGGTCATATGTAATGCCTGCCTCAGTACATTGACTAACCGTAGACTTGAAGACACTTGCCTAGTGATCCGACCGAATAAACTTTAGTAAAATGGTCCTTTGATTATTTGAAATGGTTGAACGACACTTATAGAAATGGATACTTTGCTTTAAAAAATAATAAATGAATGAATGCTTTGCTTAATGATTAGCAGAATGAACGATGACTGAATGTTGTATATGATCATCTGACTGAAATATTATGAAATGGAAATGATTAAATGATAAATGCTAGACTGACTGATAAATTATGTAATGGAAATGATCGAATGATATTTATGCTCGACTAACAGAGATGTTATGATGATGTATGATGAAATGATTTTATGGTGCAATGCTACTGATGTGTGCCTTGAGTGTGTGCAGTAGTAGGTAAAACGATTTACCAACTGACTCACAATGGAAAAACAAGGGTCGTAAGAATGGGAAACATACATAGGGGTACGATGACGGACCATCGAACCTGAAATAGCACTCCACGAACGGGTTGAAAGCCGATTCAGCTCACCCGAGGAAGTGTGTTCCGTACAAGCAAGGCCACAACAACTTGGTCGCATACGATGATTTGAGGGGCATGCAATAAGGAGAACCTTATCCCTCAGCCTCCCTTAGTCTCCAAGGAAGTGTAGTCGAGAGATCACAGTAATGATTCCCTGATCGCTACACAGTACTCCCCACCAGAGAAAAAGGAAGTTGTCGGAAGGACCCGACGATGTGGTACCTAGATGATTAAGAAAAGAAATTCAAAAGGACACGACGATGTGGTACCTGGATTATTAAGGAAATAAAGTCAGAAGGACCCGATGATGTGGTATCGAGACGAATAAAGAAAAGAAAGTCAAAATGAACACCCATGTATTTGGCATATAGAAATTGCATTAAATTAGTTATGCATGAAGGGACAAATTGCAATTATGTACTTGGCATATAAATTGCATTAAATTAATTAGGCACGAAAAGAATATTTCTCACACTTTTAGCATTTAGAAAAACTGTGCATTTATGATTAAAGAGGCATATAGAATTTTAGAAAATTTAATAAAATAATATTTTATTTTATTAATTTTCTAGGCTTTAGAAAAAGAGAAAATTTGGAATAGATATATGTCCATGTTTACTAGAAAAAAAAATGAATGAGAAAGAATATTGAATGAATAAATTGTGGAGAAAAACATAACAAAAACTCATGTAGAGACCAATACACCTACTTTCCACTGATTTAGGGAGATTAGGTGCACACTTAAGTTAAAGTGACACATGTTGCATGAGAATAAATATTAAGAGAATTATTAAATTAAAGAATATTTTTGCATGAAGAGACACTTGGCATACAAGTTTTGGCTATAAAATAAAGGGAGGAGAAGGATAAATGACTCTCTTTCTCCCTAATGTTGGATGAGCATCGTAATTGAGAATTCTATTGTGTTCCTTTGGAGTTGGGTTGATAGCTTGACTGGGGATTGGGAGATCCCAACGGAAAGCCATGGAATTTTATGTTCTTACGACCTCAAATTGCTCGGGGGTTCGGGGGAAATAAGAGTACCCCCGATACGGTAGGGAGGTCAACCAAGGGGTCTTCAGTAAATCGTCAAGGGATGCAACATGTCAACTGAAAATAGATATGGACCCCCAATATGTACGGCTTCCTAACAGTTCAGGTGTTTCACTCAGCCACCAATGCTGTCTGACGGCTTGCGTATTGGGGAAATACCCTTCACTCCACGGCTCAGGTAAAACTGATAACCGCTTTGCCACAAACGAAAGCTTTTGGTTTACCTCACGAGTGGGAACTAGTCAATCAGGTAGGGGTTGTTGCCCTTTTCGTTGGCAGGTCCTCTCAATGGGCCAGCTACTTTGGGGTTCCTGTGGTACTCCTCACAATGAGTTTTAGGTCTTATGCCCAAGTACTTCCCACAGTTAAGCGGATAGGGATTATTCCCAAATCCGAAGCTGCAACAGATTCGAAAAAAAAATTGGCAGAAATTCCACCCAACGAGCTTAAGAAAGTGCTCTGATACCAGATGTGAAGAACCTGCAATAATTAATTAATAAGAATATGTGAAATAGCAGAAATGACAGAACTCAGAATCACTTTTATATTGATCGCAGGCCACTTCGAGGGGGCAACCTCCTTTGAGATAGCTCAATACAAATAACTTCACTGTGCCTTCATAGGCCTCAACACACACTTATATACTAAGTCTAGGCACCAATACCATGGGTCAATACTATGTGTCAATACAAACCATGGGCTAAGTCTAGGCGCCAATACTATGAGTCAAAACCATGGGACATATAATACTATGGGATGACTTACAAATCATATGCGTCCAATACTATGGGTCAATACTATGGGCTAATATAAACTATGGATCAACAAATACTACGGGACGACTTACAAAGCATATGCGTCCAACAACAATATACTAACAAAGTAAAGACATGGGTTCCTAACATATGTTGCAATGTTGAACATTACTAAAGTAGCTACAAATATGCCAAAAACATTGCCTTGGAGTTCCATCAACCTCAATGAGTCCAAAGTTTGTCCATGCCAAAGAGAAATAATTGCCACTGTGATGAAAAGAACTGGAAAAGTTGTTGATTCTAGACCCAAGCTAACTCCTGGAATTATATTAGATTCATGTTCTATAGAGCTCAACATTTCCATTGTTCGTATGGCCTCACATTTTTAATTTGTATATTATTGGGTGATCCAAGAAAAAGTATATGCCGATGTGATTCCTACAAGCCCATGTAGTGAAAATTAACCATGTTGTACGAGATGGATTGGTGAAAAGAAGGCAGCGTGTAGACCAACACTTGTAAATTTACCAAAAATATTGTCACAAAATATCCTTCTTGAAGTATTGTGATGGGATCTTTCATAGGTGAATCCATACTTGAATCACATGTACTTCTAATGGAAGGTGTCCCTCATGTAGATATTATTAGATCAATAGAATGTGTAAAACAAATGGGAAGAGAATACAAGCAGATGGATCTTTATTATTACATTGGTTAACTATGGTTCCCCTAGATATCATTGCACTAATTACCTCTGCAACAATACTTTCAAAAAGACCATCACCACAAGTTGCGCAATCAAAATCATTGTATTAAACCACCCCATCACGATTGCTTCGTTACATGGGTTGTCTTGAGTAATACTTTGCTCCACTTCATATTACTTTTAGGAAAAGTTGATTAATATTTGCTAGAGAGAATGTTGAATGAATCTATTTAAATATGGGACAAAATTCTATTATAGGTATAAAGATAAGAGCTAGAAAGATTTGAGACATTAAGTTGTTAACTATCTTTATATTTATTACCCAGTAATCTTGTTTCCATTTATTAGCTAGATGCACCATTCTCATTATTCAACAATTGTTATGTATATGTTACCTTTAAAATTATGCCTTTGTATGTTGCTAGGGATAGTTGTTAGGTATCCTCTTGTTGTAGGCACAACAGATCCCATGTTTTATCCAAAATATAGGAGCCCCAATTTCATATCAGATAGTAACTTAATCAATTTCGGGATTGCTTAGCCTGTTTGCCATTCATTTTTGCTACCTTTGGTTTGATTTAATTAAGTTAGTAAATTTTCCTTCTCAAAATTATGCATTTTTAGTGTATTTTTATGAATTGCGGAAATAAGTTTTGGTTAGAAAATTTTCGATCATTCTACAACCCGCAACCCACAAATTGCAGGTTGCGAGCGTTGTTGTTTGCGTTTGAAATTTCTCCTTCCACAACCTACAACCCACAATTTGCAGATTGCGGGATGCGGAAAGAGGTTCATTGGAAAATTGCACGAAATTTGTCTTCCCGCAACCCGCAACCCGCAAATTGCAGATTGCGGGATGCGGGAAGTACCTTGACTACACATTATTTTTTGTGTTCCGCAACCCGCATTTACGGGATGCGGATTGCTGAAAGGTGTATATATTTTCAAATAAAGGATGGCCACACTTGGCACCCCACATCTCGCATCCCTACCGTTGATTCATGATGATCCGACGGCTATGATTTCATCTGGAAAAATTATTCAAATTTTGATTTCTTGATGCTTGGTTCGTCGCTTTTGAGCGTTGATCTGGTTTCTCCCCTACGTTATGATTAATCAAATATGAAGTATTTGAATCCAATGATTGCTTAATGATTAGAACTCTAAGATTTGACTGTTAATTGCATGTTTTATTATGTAAATCTATCACAATCTTACACCAAGTTTTAATTGATGCATAACCGACTGATATTTCGCTCGCATAAATGATAATTGCAATTTTCACATCGTAGACCTGAAATCATGTCAGTTAATTATGCTCAATTGATGTCAAATCCTGCGTTTTTATTTCCTATAAGGGTAGTCATGGATAACCTGTTAGTTTACAATGATATATGCAGATTTTGGATTGAAATTTCAATATCTCTGCTAACAATTGCATTTTGTATGTAAAATGCAGAGAGTTCCAGGCATTTATGTCAAGCATTCTTTTGAGAAAGAGCCTCAGCTAGTGGAATACACTGAACTGGCTCCTGCACCATTTGATGCTGATGTTTCTAATGATAGCACAAATAGCGAAGAGGAAGATGGTGAAATTCAATTTACATATGAACGACTCTTTTTCAACAAGCAGAAGAAGGGTGATAAAGAATATGTTGATCAAGATAATGCAATTATTCAGGACTTAATCATCAACATGCCACATGTGTGTCCCTCAATTCCTCACAAGCATGATTCGTTAGCTGATTTTTCGGTCTTTGAAGATATCTTTGGTTCTCGTGAATCCAGGCAAGATTTCATATGTTCCTCTCCATCTACCATTAACAGCTCGTGATTTATCTTGATTCTCCTCAAACGTATGACATGATGTTCTCAGAATTATTTGGTGAAATCTTTCTAGAAATTGTATGATGCCCAGTTTGGGATCCGAATTGGTTCATTATTTCTATGTAAAAGGGTTGTTGGATGTTTTAGGCCAAGAGGTAGCCTTCTCTTGGTCAATTTTAGGATAATTTAGTTTTGATTATCCCTGCTTTGTGGGAGATTTGATTTTGAATTATTACTTTGTAATTATTATTTAAAGGGTTTTAGATCCCATAGCAAAGGGTGGATGGATAGGGGACATAATCGCCAAAAGAGACTAGAGCTACTCTATTGTTGCAGACTATGTAATATCTTATAGGCATTAATACACAATTAGTTTTTCTTCAGCTATCTCTTTTGTTATAATTTGTCAAATATCTTTGATGGATTGTGATTTTGATTTGACACATTCACAAATGTTGTTTATTATTTGCAATCAATAACTTGCATGGGTCTATAGTTCAGATATTTCTCCACTCATGATCTTTTTAATTGATGTTTTAAATGAATATCTTTATCTAAAACATTTTATCTATTTCTGCAAATGATTCATAGTAAACATTAAGTTAATGTTAATTTATCAATTGACATTTCAGATACAAGATAAGCTTGTATGCACTTAGTTCTTAAGCTATTGTTGGTCAAATATCTTTAATTGATTATATCTTGAGCTACTGAGTCCAGAACCAGTTTTCCATATTTGTTGAATTGGTGAAAATATTTAGTGACTTTCAAATCAAGTTATCTTATGCACAATCAAATCATTCCTTTTAGAATAGGCTTGACTTAGATTATATTTCTTTTCCAAGTTAAACTAACTCTTAGGAGTACTGAAACTCTTGTCTTTCCTCACTGGAAGACAATTCCTTTCTAGGATCAAATACACACAAGTGTCAGCAGAGGCCTGTGTATCCATGGGTGTTAACCACACCAAACAACTCGAGGATAGGGTAATACTTGTGTAGGATTATTTGAAGCCTTTGGTTGGGTTTTCATCCCCTGTTGTTTTCCTTGGACACTATTCCAGCACATACACAATTGAAGCATCAACAAATGACGCTAGAAGGAGGGCCATGTACCAGTCATGCCTAAACAAAACTTAAACAGACCTCCTCCAGTAAGAGAACCGGTTGTTACACGTATCCATACCCAAGCTTCAACGTCTAGAGAACAACTAATACCGAATTCTCAAAATATCCTTGCCACTCCTGTAATTGAGCAGGAAACCAAAAGGGGCAACATTATTATCATATCACCCACTAGGGGACCCCTTACACTTGAACAGATACTCAAAGGTTCTTTTTGTTGATGTATATGTAACTTCGGAATGTATTTCATATATATTTATTGTACCCTTATTAGAGATGTGTTATTCCTCTATAAGGAAGTGTTGTCATGTGGATTGACAAGTGTTGCAAGTGTGTGTAGTTGCCAATGGGTTATTAGACCACCATGTGTGGGGTCAGCCCTGAAATATATATTATATTGTGGATGTATCTAGATAGACAAGTCGGCCCCATAGTGTAACTGGGAAAACAGGTTAAGTATAAATAGAGATCGGGAGATCTCTATTTGGATCATTCGGAAAGTCACACTTCTCTCACTTAGAAAGTGGCACACTAGTGAAGAGGAGGATCATCTGCTTCTAGGAGATTATCTCAATGTATTTTGGTTGTACTTTGGTTGAGCCATTGCTCTCTCTATCTCTGAGGAATTTGTGGGGTTTTTCACCTTAGGGTTTTCCCCACGGAAACTCTATGTCTCTTGTCTCTCATGCTTTTGATTCTTGTGATCCTTGTCATGCTTATTGTGATTGTTATGCATTGATATACTGTATATGTTATTCTCTCAGTGAAGATCCTAGAGTATTGTGAATTAATGCTCAAAATTTAACACTTTTGATAGTGTTTCTAGGTTACAACAAAGAGTCGCTCAACAATGTAATCAAGGACTAGCAGCAATCCAAGATCATCAGAACACAGATTCGCAAGCCAACAATTCTGATAATCAAAACTCAGGTGATCAGAATCCTGAACAACGTAATTCCCCTCACCACAATCTGCTCCCATATTTTAACCTTGATACATTATTTGGTGAAACGCAAGAAGATCAACCACGAGTGGAAACAGGTGGACCACCACCTCCGTCTTCATCTTCTTCATCTAAATAATCCTCATATAGTGATTCATCCTCGAGCTCATCTTCAGAGGACATACCAATGGCTAACAGTCAAAATAGACCATGGTTGGAACAGGATGCCATTTTTATTCTAGGGGATCAACACAAACTCCCTAAAAATCCTAAAAATAGTTTCCTAAGTTCGATCCCAATGAAAATTCACCTGCACTTGATCACATCAAGACATTCATGCAAGCCATCGGGATTAGAAATTTTATTCATGAGGATGTAATTTGTAGGTTATTCCCATATACCTTCTAGGGGAAAGCATCCATTTGGTACTTTTCCTTAGAAGCTAGATCTATCACTTCATGGGATGACTTTGAGAAAGCATTCATGCAAAATTTTGGAGATGATAAGACACCCAAAGATCTGGTAATTGATTTGTCTTCTATGAAAATACAAGGTAAAGAAAGAGTAAAATATTATAATCATAGATTTTCGTATTTAAAAGATAGAATTCCTATTACTCTTCTTCCTGCAGAAGAACTCTTGGTTGCATATTATGTGAAGGGTTTACCAGTTCCCATTGCTATGTGGGTTAAACAGGAACACAAAGAAACTTTTCCAGAATCGTTTGTTGAGGCCATTCAGGTTGAAAAGGATATTTTCCGGTCTGAAGGATAATCTAGATACTTTGACAGACCAACCTTCCACTTCACGTAAGAAAGTTGATGTTCCCACAAAACTTGTTGCACAAGATAAAGACCCTTTCGAAATGGGTGACATGAAGAAAATCCTCCAAAGGATCTCTAACGAAATGGTCGATCTCAAGAAAACTAATACTGACAACCAGAACACAAACAGGGGGTTCAACAGGAAACCATTTAGAAGACCGTATCAACATCAACAAAACCAAGTCCCACCTCATCCCGAGGAAGGGTTGAATACTGAGGAAATTTTGTCTATATTTAAATCCTTAGTTTCAGAACCCCATCATTCTTCTCATCCCCCAGAACAAGAATTACAGGAGAATTAAGATCCTGAACCTCTGGATGAGGAAGAAGACCAATAGATAAACACCATTAGTTTCTTTGCATACATTCCGATGGCTAAGGAAGAGGAAGAGACTGAAATAGTATTTAATGTCCAACACCCCTACAACACAAGGATTAAAGGACAACCAACTCAAGAAGCTTCTACTTCCACCCCCGCAACAAACAGAGTCAAAGCAAAAATACAAAAGGATACACTAATTCCTGAGATAGAATATAACTTGATTGATGATTTAAAGAAGATGAAAGCTAATATCTTTGTAGTTGAAATTTTGAAAATCCATGCTATGAAGGACAGTTTTCCCAAAAGTATAATTGTCAACAAAACCAGGGAGACTCAAAACAATAATCTGGAGTCATTCACCAAAATCTATTGGGAAAAAGACACCTCCTTTCTTATTAACCTTTGAGATATTTAACAGGAACGTTCATAATTGTATGGTAGATTCAGGGGATTCTTCCAATGTGATGCCCCTATCAGTTTGCAAGAAACTAAATGATGCCTAGGAGCCATTTCCTACTCAGATTATTCAGCTCGACCGATCCAAAGTGAGAGTAGTGGGGGATCTAAGGAATGTTATGTTGACTTTATCTGCTGACCCAAGGATCCACCAGACTATGGATATTGTTGTGGTTGATATCCTAGATATTTATGGGATGTGGCTAAGCAGAGATTGGTCGAAAAAACTCAAGGGATACTTTGCAACCGACTGGTCTCACTTGTGGCTTCCTTATAATGGGAGGCCAAACAAGATAAAGATTAGCAGGGAGCCTTACATGAAGAAAATTGTTACAGACCTAAATGAACCTAGTGAGCCTGCAACATACTTTAGCTCACATGTGGAACATTTCATGTTTGATACATTTTTTGGAGACTTACCCGCAGATCTGTCACTTGCTGAGAATGCACAGAATCAGTTTTATTGTCAATTTTACATCTGTTCCATTATCAAGTGATGTACATAATGTATATAGTGTGAATACTAATTTTAGGTTGGATTTGAATGCTTGGACTCTGTTTTTCGATGGTTCCAGATCTAAATATGGAGTTGGTGCAGGTTGTGTCCTCATCGATCCTAAAGGAACCAAAACCATGATTGCATGCAGGCTTGAGTTCCAATGCACCAACAACATTGTTGAGTACGAGTCTTTGGTATAGGGACTCAGGAAAGCAATTGAAATGAATGCCCAGGTAATTGAGTGTTATGGAGATTCAGAAATAATAGTCAAGAAGGTAACACGGGGGATTCAGTAGAAGGAAATATAATACCACGTTCATTCATATTACGGTATTAAATATTCATGAAAACCTAAAAATTATATTGCTTATATATAAAGGGGAAACAGGTTTTTTTATTTAATGTAACAATACAAAAATAATTTGGGTTATTTTTTATACGGGCGGGCTGACAAATATCTTCCAAATGGATATGGTGGGATCACAGCTGGATGAGAAATCAGGTTGAGGCAAGGCTCGGGCTTACCAGTACACAGGGAAATCACGTCTTGAAGCATGCTCGAGGCCAGGGGGTTTTTTGGTGAAGTGGGTTTCCGGTCAATCATAGTCGAGAGACAATTTTCATTGACAGCCAATTGTTACCAATAACACTCAACCAGTTGTTACCAATAGCCTTGGGAGGCTCTAAGCTTCTAGGGCTTGTTATAGGCCCTCGATAGGCCTTAGGGAATTGAATACCCAACCACTTGTTCCTATTACAGGGCTTGGGAGGTTTATTTAGCCTCTTAGAGCTTGTTACAGGCCCTGGGGGCTTGGATACCTATCCCACAATAGACTTAGTTAGCAATTGGGGAACTGCAACATGCAATCTAAATGTTGTACTATGTGCATTGGCTCTAGTGACATACAATAAGTGATCTCCTATCTCTTCATTACACCATTAGATGTTGCAAATCATAATGATATGTGGTTGAGTAATTGCATTGTGGGTGAAGTAATGTGCATCTACAATATACATCGAAAGAAGCAAGGTGCATTGTAGAATGCATGTGGGGTCATAAGAGGGGTATCATATCAATATACTAGGTAGAAATATAAAGGGGTATAAAAAATGTTTATGAAAAAATTGATACACACAATATCTAGTGAAAATAGGTGTTTTTTTAAATTGGGAAGGCATATTGGGAGGGGGTTAAAAAAATGATTTTGGAAGGTATTTTCCAATATTTAGTGAAATTAGGGGTATTGTTTCATATTCCACGAACGAATGTGCTATGATAGCGGTTTATTGAGTGAAGCCCCCGTGGCAGGTAAGGAACAAGATTCATTGCATATCTCCTCATTTACTTAATTATCGAAATTTGGTAAGGGACTTAACTAATTCTTTCTCTGCTTTTAATATTAAGTCAGTCCCAAGATCTCAAAATTTTGATGCTAACCTGCTAGCTAATACTACATCCAGGCTGATACCTCCGGAAGGTTTGTCACCAGATACTTTTTCCATCAAATTAATGTACAGACCTTCGATATCGGACAATATAACCAATTGGGGAGTGTTTAATGATGACCAACAGATTCTAGATTTTCTTACAGCTCAGGATACGTTCAAGATGTTGCCATTGATAAAATTGAGCATGAAAAGTCTCTAGCTGATCCTACTTGCTCTGCCAATCTGATTCCTAAATCGATTATCAATCTGGAAAATTTCTATGACCTCCAATATAAGTTCAAGCAAAAGATTAATTGTAAAACTCAGAGCTCTTCTCTCAACTATGAACAAGTGAATTTGGGAAGTGAATAGAACCGTCACATGATTAACCTAGGGGTTGACTGCTCACTTGACAAAAAGAGAGCTTTTATCAAGTTATCCAGAGAATTTAAGGATGTCTTTGCTTGGATGTATGACAATCTGAAAAATTTTGACACCAATATCATGCACCATAATATACCAATGAAGCTAGACATTAAACCCTACCAACAGAAACTCAGGAAAATGCATCCTAGCTTGCAACCTTCTGTCAAGAAGGAGCTTGAAAAAATCCTTGCAGCAAGAATTATCTTTCTAGTCAGGCATACACAATGGATCACCAATTTAGTACCAGTTCGCAAGAAAAATGGTGACATTAGGCTCTGTGTTGACTTTAGAAATATTAATAAAGCTTCCGAAAAAAGATAATTATCATGTTCCCCCTATGGAACAGGTGTTACAGAGAGTTTTAGGTTCATAAATTTTTTCTCTCCTCGATGGTTTTTTCAAGGTATAACCAAGTCTTGGTTGCTCCTAAAGACCAATTAAAAACAACGTTCAGGATCCCTTGGGGAAGCTTTTCCTACAAGTGAATTCCATTCGGGATTATAAATGTAGGTGTTACATTCTAGTGAGAAATGGACATAGCTTTCAGAGGACTTATGCATTATTCTGTTGTTGTGTACTTAGATGATATTACTATCTTCTCAAAAAAACGACATGAACATTTGTCTTCCCTGAAACAGGTATTCGAATGTTGTCGAAGATACGGAATATCGCTCAATCCTAAGAAATCAATCTTCGCAGTAACTGAAGGTAATTTGTTTGGCTTTATTATCTCTAAAGAAGGTATGGTTATCGATCTTGAAAGAACAAAGGCCATTGCAAGGATCAAGTTTCCAGTTACGCGCAAAGCCATGCAATATTGCCTCGGTAAGATAAATTTTCTTTGTAGATTTGTCCCAAATTTTGTGCAAATCGTTAAACCTTTACAATTGATGATTAAGAAGGATGCACAGTATAAATGGTGTTATGAACAACGAAATTATTTTACTGAAATTAGGAAGGCTATCGCAGAAGCTCCTGCCCTTATGTCCCCTGACTTCAGTAAGGACTTTATTTTATATACCTTTGCTATTGACTTTTACTATGTTGTTGTTCTTACATAGAAGCACCCAGACGATCTCGAAATTGCCATTTCTTTTGTGAGTTCAACCTTCAAAGGCGCAGAGTTAAATTACTCCCAAATAGACAAACAAGCTTATGCGATTTATAAATCAGTTAAACATTTTAGACTGTATCTATTAAAGTCTAGAACTAAAGTGATCGTGCCCTACACAGCAATTAGAAATGTTCTGATTCAGAAAGAATTTGGAGAAAAAAGAGCTCACTGGATGACAACTCTAGAAGAATATGATTTAGAGATCATACCAGCAAAAATAGTGAAAGGCCAAGGTTTTTGTTTGCTTACCACTCAGTTGAATGATCCTGTAAAACAACGAATCGAGTCGGAGCAAGAAGAAAGCAGCTCAACAGGTTCTGTCAGTATTATCACTACTCAAGCATCTGACTAGTATGATGATATTAAATTTTTCTTGATTCATGGGTATGCTCCTGAAACCCTTGACTTTAAAAAATGCAGAGCCTTAAGACTAAAAGGAGCACCATATCAATTCATAGATGATGTTTTATTCATAAAAAATTATTATGGTGGTTTCCTTAGATGTCTAGAGAGAGATCAAACTGACAATATTCTTTTGGAATTTCATGCAGGACCTGCAGGAGGACACTTCTCAGGAGAAACCACAGCCCACAAGATCTTAAGAGCAGGTTACTATTGGCCTACTTTGTTCAAATATGCCTATGCTTAGGCCAAAAGATGTGAACTATGTCAAAAGTGTGTTGGAAAAATGAAAAAAACTACATTCCCATTGCATCCAGTCACAGTTCAATTCTGGTTCTAGTAGTGCGGTCTGGATTTTGTCGGACCTATTAATCCTCCTTCTTCCTTGCAACAAAAATACAATTTGATAGCTACAAACTACTTTACCATATGGATAGAGGAAGTTCCTCTTAGACAAGAAAACACGAGCCAAGTAATTTCATTTCTTGAAATTCAGATAGTCACAAGGTTTGGTGCTCTAGAATTCATAGTGTTTGACAATGCTTCATACTTCTCCTCTTTTGAATTAACTCAATATGCCCTTGAAAAAGGGATAAAATTAAAATTTTCTTCCAATTATTATCCACGAGGAAATGGATTAGTAGAGTATACTAATAAGAGTTTAATTAACATCTTGAAGAAGACAGTGGCTACTCACTACAAAAATTGGCATATCTAGTTATACAATGTTCTTTGGAAAAACCGTGTCACTCCTAAAGTTGCCATTGGAAATTCCCCTTACTGTTTAGTTTATGGTAAGGAGGTTGTATTACCATCCAACCTCTTGATCCCTTCCCTACATCTAGCACAGTCTGTACCGGAAGATGGCTCTTCCCCACTCCAGCACAGAATTGATACATTACTCAAACTAGAGGAGGATAGGGAAAAGTCTAAAAACAAGTTGTATCAGCATTAACAGCTTGTCAAGAGATGGTTCGATGAGAAGTATTCATCTAACAGGGAGTTCTATGTGGGGGACTTAGTTTTAAAATGGCACAAGCAACACAAGGACAACAATGATTATACTAAGTTCCAACGCTTATGGCTATGACCTTTCATTGTTACAGAAAAGATTGGTCTCGGTACTGTCCAGTTACAAACACTGGAAGGTTTTGAAGAAACCTACCCAGTGAATGTCCAACTGCTCAAGAGGTACTTTGTTTGAGGAGAGCATGTTGGTCCACTTGTACATAAAGTGTGGTTTTTTTTCTTCCTTTTGTTTTGATTTTTTTTTTCTGATTCTTTTCTTTTGAATAAGTTTGCACATTTGGAAAAGTTTGTTGATCAGTGTGTCTCTAATATTAACACATTCTGAAGTTTTCAGGTAGTATGCTAGTTGTTTCTTCATCCAGCTTGTATCATAAAATGCTCTTCATGGAATTAAACAATTGAATTTTGCATGGCCTTGAACGATTTTTTCCCACTATCATCAACATCTTTTAAATACTTGTCTGATTAATTGAATTTGAAGAGCAGATTAGAGTTCTTTACCTTTTGTTTAATGAGTAAATGGCATAATCTCTTATATCATGGTTAGACTTATCTATTATGGATGACATTCTTATCACTTTGGATAATAATCTATTTTAATAAAAGTATATTACAAGATGGGGGATCTCATTACAAGCCAACCCATTATGTTCATAGATGTTTAAGTGGAATGACATCTCCACATCAAGCCACCAAACTTGGGATATGGCTTTCAGCTTTGGCTGAAAGATGGAAGATCCTATCACAGGTCTGTCCATCCATGATCAGCAAAGCATCAGTGAGTAGCACTGTTTTCATGTGGTCACCAAGCCATGGTAGTGTCTTGTAACCTACACTCTAATAAATGTTTGTTTTCTTATGCAAGATGGTTTGTTGTATATAAGGATAAGGGGAGTCTTATTACAAGCCATCCCTACAATGATCATGAATTTGGTTTTGGAATGGAATTGCCATCTATGGTCACCAAGCCATGACAATTGGTTTCGGCCTAGAAAACTGAAAGATAGGGAGTCTCTTGACCGAGCTAGCTTGTTCAGTTTCCAGATCAAGTTTGTGAATGGCATTGCCAGCTTTTGATCACCAAGTCAGGGAAATGGCCTTATATTAGCAAAATTCTTATTTATATTTATATTTAAAACAAGAAAAACAAAACAAGGAAATATGCTTGTACATAAATAAATAATTAATAAAGCCAAGGTGATTCATGTATTTTAATCCAGAATGGCTCTGAGTTTATTCTAAGGTTAATCATAAATCTGCCCTTCCATGATTACATGAAGTTAGAGGATTCCTATTTTGCTCCTAGACTGCCTTACCAGATTAAGCATTATCATTAAATTGGTTTTGGATGGGAAAGTATCGATCATATGCCTACTCTTTTGTTTTGATTGTGTTTCATGAGATCATTTTGTAAATTACAAGTTGAAAACATGATTTGGTTACTATGACTGCTTTATAACTTAAGGTTTCATCTTCAGAGATAATTGGTTCTTCCCAGCCTATCGACATTTGTTGTTGGCACAACAGATCCCATGTTTTATCCAAAATATGGGATCCCTAATTTCATATCAGATAGTAACTTAGTCAATTTCGGGGTTGCTTAGCCTGTTTGTCATTCATTTTTGCTGCCTTTGGTTTGATTTAATTAAGTTAGTAAATTTTCCTTCTCAAAATTATGTATTTTTAGTGTATTTTTGTGAATTGTGGAGATAAGTTTTGGTTAGAAAATTTTCGATCATTCCGCAACCCGCAATTTGCGTATTTTGGGATGCGGAAAGAGGTTCGTTGGAAAATTGCATGAAAGGTTTCTTCCCACAACCCGCAACCCACAAATTGTGGATTGCGGGATGCGGGAAGTACCTTGACCACGCATTATGTTTTTTGTTCCGCAACCAGCAACCCACATTTGCAGGATGCAGATTGCAGAAAGGTGTGCATATTTTCAAATAATAGATGCCCACGCTGGGCACCCCACATATCGCATCCCTATCATTGAGTCATGATGATCCGACGGCCATGATTGCATCTGGCGAAATGATTCAAATTTTTATTTCTTGATGCTTGGTTCATCGCTTTCGAGCATTGATCTAGATTCTCCCCTGCGTTATGCTTAATGAAATATGAAGTCTTTGAATCCAATGATTGCCTAAGGATTAGAACTATGAGATTTGATTGTTAATTGCATGTGTTATTATGTAAACCTATCACAATCTTACACCAAGTTTTAATTGATGCATAACAGACTGATATTTCGCTCACGGAAATGATAATTGCAATCTGCACGTCGTAGACCTGAAATCATGGCAGTTAATTATGCTCAATTGATGTCAAATCCTGGGGTTTTATTTCCAATAAGGGTAGTCATGGATAACCTGTTAGTTTACAATGATATATGCATATTTTGGATTGAAATTTAAATATCTCTGCCTAAATTGCATGTTGTAAGTAATATACAGAGAGTTTTAGGCATTTCTGTCAAGCATTCTTTTGAGAAAGAGCCTTAGCCAGTGGAATAATTTGAACTAGTTCTTGCACCATTTGATGCAGATGTTTCTGATGATAGCATAGATAGCGAAGAGGAAGATGGTGAAATTCAATTTACATATGAACGACTCTTTTTCAACAACCAGAAGAAGGGTGATAAAGAATATGTTGATCAAGATAATGCAATTATTCGGGACTTAATCATCAGCGTGCCACCTGTGTGTCCCACAATTCATCACAAGCATGATTCGTTAGTTGATTTTTCGGTCTTTGAATATATCTTTGGTTCTCATGAATCCAGGGAAGATTTCATATGTTCCTTGCCAGCTACCATCAATAGCTCGTGATTTATCTTGATTCTCCTCGAACGTATGACAGGATGTTCTCAGAATTATGTGCTGACATCTTTCTAGAAACTGTATGATGCCCAGTTTGGAATCCAAATTGGTTCATTATTTTTATGTATAAGGTTTGTTAGATGTTTTAGGCCAAGAGGTAGCCTTCTCTTGGTCAATTTTAGGATAATTTAGTTTTGATAATCCTTGCTTTGTGGGAGATTTGATCCTGAATTATTACTTTCTAATTATTATTTAAAGGGTTTTAGATACCATAGCAAGGATGGATGGATAGGGGATAGAATCGCCAAAAGAGACTGGAGCTACTATGTTGTTGCAAACTATGTAATATCTTACAGGACTTAATACACAGTTAGGTTTTCTTCAGCTATCTCTTCTGTTATAATTTGTCAAATATCTTTGATGGATTGTGATTTTGCTTTGACACATTCACAAATGTTGTTTATTATTTGCAATCAATAACTTGCATGGGTCTCTAGTTCAGATATTTCTCCACTCATGATCTCTGTAATTGATGTTTTAAATGAATATCTTTATCTAAAACATTTTATCTATTTTTGCAAATGATTCACAGTAAACATTAAGTTAATGTTAATTTATCAATTGACATTTTAGATACAGGATAAGCTTGTATGCACTTAATTCTTAAGCTATTGTTGGTCGAATATCTTTAACTGATTATATCTTAAGCTACTAAGTCCAGATCCAGTTTTGCATATTTGTTGAATTGGTGAAAAGAATTAGTGACTTTCGAATCAAGTTGTCTTGTGCACAAACAAATCATTCCTTTTAGAATAGCCTTGACTTAGACTAGATTTATTTTCCAAGTTAAACTAACTCTTAGGAGTACTGAAACTCTTGTCTTTCCTCACTAGAAGACAGGTCCTTTCTAGGATCAAACACACACAAGTTCCAGCGAAGGCCTTTGTATCTGTGGGTGTTAACCACGCCAAACAACTCGAGGATAGGGTAATACTTGCATAGGATTATCTGAATCCTTTGGCTGGGTTTTCATCCCCTATTGTTTATCTTGGACACTATTCTAGCACATACATAACTGAGGCATCAACAACTTTAAATCCTTCATTGACATTTATAATCTTATTAAAAACACGCAGGTTAAAGAAGTATACTCCTCTACCCATCAATGGTGATTTAAACCACGAATTTTCATTATTTGGATCACCACTTGTCTTATAGCTGAGACACACAGTTGGCACGATATTGGCTTCTTGGACCCATGAAGGAATTGAACTCAAACCCTTGAACTCAGATAACCAATAGCGTTCTCAATTCTTGGCACTTAATGTGACATCTTTAGTGCTTGGTTCTTGCTTTATACTTTGACGTTCTCAATTCTTGGACATCGTCGTTCTCAATTCTTGGCACTTAGTGTGACATATGGACTCGAAACTTGGGCTTGAAACCTTGGCACTTGGCTTGGTCACCACATGATATCGCAGCTGGTCACCATGTAAGTATCAATTGTTGGAACACATATCCTTATTTATTAATTGCACTATCTTAATTTACTGCTAGTACTATCCATCATGTGCATGGAGTTTTGTATTTACATTTATTGCCACTATAAAATGGAGCAATTACAAATTTTCAATTCTTAAAAAGTGTGGTCGACTTGCAGTTGAAAGATCATTTTAGAAATGTTTGGGGTAAAATTAATTTTTAATTCTTATCCATACTAGTAAAAGGAATGATGAAATAGAGCAATTTCAAATATCACTATTGTTGATGCTTACACAATTTTTTCATTGTTTTACATTATCAGTTTCAACAATTATGTTCTAAGTTATATTTCTTCTATTTGCATCTGTTTGGATAAAGCACTAGATATGTAGCCTTAAAGCACTAGATATGTAGCCTCTTGTCATGCCAGGTGATGGCCACAATACAAGATTTACATCTAGTAAAGATGGATCCTCATCATCCACTTTGAAGGATGCTTCCTCTGTTGAACATGTATAGGATGACAATGATACAAAAGACTTCTATGAGTGCTTACAATAGGTACATTCAATGCTTCGATGACAATGATATTTTGATATTGTGCTTGTTTTTCTTAATCTATTAAATTGTGCTTTACATATAATTTCACCATTCATTTGTTCAGAAAATAATAGACTAAATGGAGTTGATTTAAAGTGGATAGCATCTACTGTTACATGATTGGAGACCAACCATATGGCTAATAGTTGTCATTATTTAATCTCTTGGTTGCAATATAGTACAATGTCCATGATAAGAGAAATTAACATTCAAGTAGAATACAATCTTGAATTTTACAATGATAAGAGCAAAGGATTCAAGAATAACGAACTTATTGGTCTAAGAACTCTTTTACAGTTTCAAGATTCCATGCTAAAGTTCTTATGGAATCTTCCTTTTTAATATCTAGCATTGTTACTTGTGTACAAGACTAAAAAAATTCAATGTCAAACAAATATCAGGTTTAATTGATGATTTTTATGTTCACAATATCAATGTACGAGATAGTGCTTTGCATGGTGACATTACTGGCCTTGAAATAAGCCATAGGGATTAATGCTTTCTTATGGCCTACTAGGAGTCCTTTACACCATTGATGGGTTGCAAAAATTAACAATACAGTAAACCCTGTCCATGAATCTACCATCATAATAGTGCTAGGTTCAATATTATAAATCTTCTTGGTTTCAAACCATCTTCTTGATCCCATACTTTAATAACTCACCAAGACTTATCCCAATTGATATAATTTCCTATTTGCTCCAACTCAAATCTAGGCTATCTAGAAACATCCATTTTAAATCCATGTATGGGATGTAGAATCTTGCAAAGGGAAACAAAGTCATGGTATTTTGTAATACCTTGGACTCCAGTTGTGCAGTTTATCATTTCATCAATGGAAATCAATTACTCACAATGAATTATCATGGGGAAATACTAGTTGAAGAGTGGTAAGAATTTGATGATTGGGAACCACAAATGAATTGGAAATTGAATACCTTAAAGAAGTTTATACTAAAAAAATAGTTATTCTATGGGTAGTTTGATGCTTGTTAGAAAGAAATGTTTATAGCTACTAGTCCTTGATAGTTAAAATTTACTACTTGATAACTACAAATACAACATGTCATGATGATGCAACACATGATGATACTTTAATTGACCTATTGGACTTAATTGATAAGTTTCCACAAACTAATTTGTTACCTGGTTTTGTCAAATCTACCTCTAATGCCAAAACCACCCCCAAAAGTCACTTTTGGGGGTGGAAGACAACCCCCCCACAAAAGTTCAAAAATGTAGTCGTGATAACTGATAGGTACAAGGGTTTTGTTTACATCATGAGGTATTACATCCCTACAAGAGTTCTTAACTTAAGCCTCAAGTCATTTAGGGATAACCCCTTCAATTTGGAAATGCACCAATTTTGAGTTGAGAGGATGTTAAATAAGTGACATGGACTTGGTTCCTCAAGTCATCCTAACACCTTTGGATTCTTTTAGCATAGGAATTTCTAGGTTATAACACAAACTATCATGTGCTAGTGTCATATTCAATGCAAAGGACCATTCATTGGTATATTGTACAAATATAGTTTGTTTCATATTATATAGGTATAATTGTGTGCTTATTATTTTGTTTGGAAAAATAAATTGGATTTTAAGCATGGTTGCATTTGGATCTTATTGTATTTTCTTTGAATTACAAATCAAGAGAATGGCTAGATATTTTCCTTATCTGATCACCATAAGAAAAACCAAGAGCATGGCTAGATAGCATTTCAACAATGAACATAACGATATGGAGAGCATTGATGGAGAGCACTGATACCGATGAGAAAAGAAATAATGAGTATTCAATGAGGAATTGGCGGAGTCGCAGTTGCCAAAAGTAGGAAAAATGGACAAATTTACGTGTTGCAGCTGCTCGAAACAAGAAGAATAGGCACTTTTGAAGGTGTCGCAGCTGCTCGAAATAGGAAAATTGGACAAATTTAGGTGT
The DNA here is from genome assembly GCA_027924585.1 of Larix kaempferi. Taxonomy (NCBI): domain Eukaryota; kingdom Viridiplantae; phylum Streptophyta; class Pinopsida; order Pinales; family Pinaceae; genus Larix; species Larix kaempferi. The sequence continues at coordinate 30,358,722 of BSBM01000217.1, forward strand.
TGCAACTGCTTGAAATAGGAAAAATATGCACTTTTGGAGGTGTCACAGCTGCTCAAAATAGGAAAAATAAACAACTGTTGGAGAGCGCTGATATCGATCGAGAGCGTTGAGACCGATGAGAAAATAAATAATGAGTATTCAATGAGTAATTGGCGGAGTCGCAGTTGCCAAAAGTAGGAAAACTGGACAAATTTAGGTGTTGCAGCTACTCAAAATAGGAAAAATAAGCACTTTTGGAGGTGTCGCAGTTGCTCTAAATAGGAAAATTGGACAAATTTAGGTGTTGCAGCTGCTTGAAATAAGAAAAATAGTCACTTTTGGAGGTGTCGCAGCTGCTCAAAATAGGAAAAATGGACAAATTTAGGTGTTGCAGCTGCTTGAAATAGGAAAAATAGGCACTTTTGGAGGTATTGCAGCTGCGGTAAAGAGAAATAAGCCATAGTTAGTGGTGTTGCAGCTGCGCGAAATGGGAAAGATAGGCAATTTTGACGGAGTCGCTTGGGAAGATATGTGCTTAGATCAGTGTGAATGGAAGGAACTACCTTACCCCAGATAACCCATAGAAAAACTATTCTCCTAATGAAAATCTGTAAATGGGAGGGCTTGGGTTTTTTCTGTAAATGTCCATTTTTGGAAATAGAAGGTGTTGGTCACCCTATATGCTAATTAATTACAACTAACACACAGGATGCTCAATATAAATTGCCAAACCCAGGGAAGTCTTTTATTTCAATGGGAATAAGCACAATCTATGCATAAACATTTCAAGTAGTTGATTAACTGAATGGAGATAATAATCCTACCTATCTCCTCAGCCAAAGTCATTCCATAAAGAAAACTAATCTAACTCATACATCTAGGAATTCAAAGTGCAGCTACCTTCCTACAGAAATCAACCTAGCAGTTATTGATCTAAGAATAGAAATGAACTAGATTACTTTTGCAAGAAGTTAAATCCTATAATTATCAAACTACAGTATTCAATCTTTGCCAAAAAGATTCATCCATCAACTACTATAACTCAATCATAATCTACTTAATCTATGAATTCAACTAAAGATACAACAACAACCAGAATTAGAAAATAAACTTGAACTCGAAATTGATAATCATTGGAAATCCTAGGAAGCATAAATACTGAAAGGAGTTAGAGCTATTCGTAATGCAAAGAATAAACTACCAATAAAGAATGCAATCATAAATATCTGTTGCAGCTATCAGAAAAACGCCTAATGCAATTCCACAATACACAACAGGAAATGAATTAATCTAACTACCTACGTAACTCGGCAATCTCTATGAGAAGGTAGGCCCTGGCCTTCTAACAGAGACGTCGTGAACTACCACGAATTAAGACACAGAAATGGAAATAAATCTGCTCTTCATTAAAAGATGGTAATCCATAGTATCAACCTCTGTTATAGCCCGTACAAAATGATAATTATCCAACCCCAGACTTTGAAATCCTTCCCATATTTATACATGCAAAATACAGTTTGTGATCCACTAATTTCGTGCAGCAATGAAGATCTCTGATCTTCGTGCTGTAGAGTTACAGCTAAACTGTTACAGCCATAATGAATGACGCCGTTAATCATGAAGGATGTTGTTACACTGGCAATCAATGGATCAACGGTTTAAAAAATTGGGAGGAGTCCTCTCTTTCGTAGCTATACTCTGTTATAGCGACCTATTAGAGCTTCACGTGGAGAGATGCACTATCCCTTGAAATATGAGGAATCAAATCAGAAGAGTAACAGCTGGCACCACGTATGATTCTTTCCCAAGGAATTGCGACTGATACACCTATGCTTTGATCTTAACTTAATGAAATCAACACAAGTTAGCATAAATCGAAGGCTAGAATTCGTAACCATAACAATCTTAGGCATTTAATTAAATGAAACAATAATGATGTATACCTTGTCAGGACTGCTGATTAATTTGGAAAAAGGCATGTATATGGTTTATGAAAGTAGGGTGTAACTGGGCAAAATGATGAAATATGTATTGTCAAAAAGGGGCATTTCTAGGGCACAACATCTCCCCCCAACTATCCAATTGCATGTCCTCATGAAACAGCCGATTAGTTCAATCCTGACTCTGATCCTCGTTCATATTATGCAAGTGAGTAGAAGGAATCAATTTTGACAATTAGTCATTGGAAACGCTGGTTCTTGTGTGACAGGCTCTCCTTACCCTTAGCAGCTTCGTCTTATATTGGAACTCACCAGATTTTCAATTGTGTTGGTCCTTCTGAAAAAATATATTTTCTTATGTCCCCGTCTCAGCATCTTTTTCCTGAGTTGTAATTCCAACAAAAAAGAAATTTTGAGGGCACTGGTTCTTGTGTAACAACATCCTATTTCTTGATGCTTTTGGCCTGTTGAATCGGTTCAATGTTCCTGAAACAATGAGGTTGTGCCTTGGGATAATTCCTTTGATTTTCTTGCTCCTGAGGGTTTCTGTAATGCTAGGTCCACTACTGTAACTTTATGCCCTTCCATATTAAAAATATCTCCACATTCCGGGCATGTCATTTCTGGTTGTCCTTCATTCCCCTGAATGGACGATAAATTCTCCAATTGGTTTGTAGCTTCCACCATTGAACTCACATATTTCTTTGCTTGTTTTTGGCATGTCTCCTTCCATTTTTCTAGTTTTGCACGAAGCACTTGCACCTCCTCCTTTAACAGCTCATTTTCAAACATAATATTCTCTATTTGAGATTCTTCTACAAAAGGTTCTTGTGTATCAGTAGGTGGTTAGGGTTTTAAGATGGGAATCCCGATTTCTGCCCCAATAAATTGACCTACTTCTGCTGTAGTAGCCGTTTTGATTTTTCTCCTTTTTGCTGGGCTGGATGTCTTGTTATACCTCGATGTTTCACAGTGTCGCATCCCCATCACAAAATAAGTTGACGACACTTCCCCTACTGTTTTAAACCATCTAGAAGAGATAGATGATGAGTCAACCTTGAAGGTGAATCCACCCTGGCAAGTTTTGACCCACCTTAAGCTTTACTCACATACACTACCGCGCATTGCCAGCTTGACAAAACGTGGTACTAGACACTACCGCGTTCTGCTTTTTCCCCAAAGCGCGGCAGTGCCGCGTTCTGCAGCCTTTGCAAAACGCGGTACTCTTTTAATAGCTTTTTTCCCTTGGCTTGTGGGATTTTGGATTTTCGAAGATAATGGAAGATTGGGGTCCTTGATTCGATCTCAACTCATCTCCTTCGATTAGAAACCCTGATCCACTTATCTCTCCTTAGATCCACCCATCTCTCTTGTTGGTTAACCTCACCATTCACTATAAAAGAGAGGTATGCCATTGGAAAGGAGGAGGACTCTTGAGAGTACCAAACTTATGGTCTTGCAGCATTGTGGAGATAGCTAGAGGAGAAGACACTTGGAGTTGGAGGATTGGCTTGGACATCAAGCACCTTTTGCAAGTAATCTTCAAGTTGTAATGGAATAACTTGTCTTGTTTTCCCAGATCATTTGTGTTAATCTTGTTTTAATGATATGATTTGTATCTTTCATAGATTTAGATCCTAACTCATGTTTCAAGTTGCTAGAGAATAGTGCACTCTTGTGTTTTGGTTCCATTTTAACAGGTTCACTTGTGAGGGCTTGGAGCTTGGAGCAAATACCAAAAACAAGCGTTTGGATAGAAGGTCAGTTAAACTCCTTCTATTCTCTTTAGCATTTTAATCCTGAGATGTCTGTTAGATCTAGGGATTCAAGGTAGCATTTGTTTTGTTTTGTTCTTAGCCTAGAGTTAGTTAAAGTCGGCTTTAGTCTAAGGGAATTTTGACTTATCCGTGTTATACCTCAATATTACACATTATGTATTAGTGTTGCATCCTTGTACTAGCGACCTAAACGACAGTTTCCCTTAAAGATCATCTGAACATCCAGAGTGAAAACCATTGACTGAACACTGAAAGCAAAACCTTTTTTTTGCCATCTGCCAGCCCAACTTAGCCCTGTTTGTGAGGACTACCGCTCCCTGAACATCTACAGGGGCGCGATAGTTATCACTACCGCGTGTTGATCCTTACCTGGGGCGCGGTACTACCGCGTTATGCTTAGTTGTAGGGGCGCGGTAGTCTGAAATTAGCCCTTTTGCCTTGGATTTTGGGATTTCGATCTTCGAGGAGATTTTGTTGGGATTACCACCTTTCGTTCGATCCTAACTCCTTCTCTATTTAGCTGGCCTGATCCACTAAACCCTCCATAGATCCACACTTCTCTCTTGTTGGTTAGCCTTCCCATGTGCTATAAGAGAGAAGCTTTCCATGGGCCAAAGGGAGGACTTCTGGGGCATCAAACCTATGATCTTCATACTTCTGCAGAGATAGCTAGAGGAAGCACTTGGAGCTGGAAGTTGGCTTGGACATCAAGCAACTATTGTACATGACTTCAAGTTGGTAATGGAATAACTTGTCTTGTTTTCCCAAATCATTTGTGTTAATTTTGTTTTAATGATATGATTTGTATCTTGCATAGATTTAGATTCTAACTTATGTTTCAGGTTGCTAGAGAATAGTGCATTCTTGTGTCTTGGTTCCATTTTGACAGGTTCATTCGTGAGGGCTTGGAGATTGGAGCAACTACAAAGACAAGCGTTTGGATAGAAGGTCAGTTAAACTTCTTCTACTCTTTCTAGCATTTTAATCTTGAGACGTTTGTTAGATCTAGGGATTCAAGGTAGCATTTGTTTCCTTTTTGTCTTAGTATAGAGTTGGTACATCCTGCTTTATCCTAAGAGAGTTTCTACCTATCCGTAGGGAGAAATTTCTACAACAAAAACTGGCGACTCCGCTGGGGATCCTTTCTTCCCTAGTTTCACCTTTGCTTGCTTGTTTAGATCATCAAATCCTCTTCTAAGTGTTGCTTCTCATCACCTTAGATCCTCTTTGATCATCATTGAGGACCATTTTAAACTTAGGAACTTACCCTTGCTCGGATCTTGGCCAAACATTGATTTTTTCTATTTTTTTTTAATCCTACAGGAGACTACCGCTCCCCCACAGTGTTCTAGGGCGCGGTACTGTCAACACTACCGCTCCCCCATAGTGTTCTAGGGCGCGGTACTGTCCAAACTACCGCTCCCCCACAATGTTCCAGGGGGCGGCACTGTCATTTTTTGGTCATTTTTGAGCTTATTTGGAGGGGTTCCCTTGGTTTTTTTGCTTCCAAACTCTTGGGGTGCCTCCATATGGTCCATGGGATTCATTTTTACACATTTTTGAAGAGATTTGAGTCTCTTTTGAGTCCTTTTCATCCACATTTTTGTCTCTAGTCCTTCATTGACATCTTTGAGGCCATTTGGTCAATTTTGAGTCCTCTAAGCCATTTTTTAGTTCTGGTAGTCAAGTGTACCTTCCCAGTCACTTTAGGATCTCTATAACATAACTTTGAACCCTTCCAAACCTCATTTGGGAAGATTTGTGCCCCTTTTTATTTGTTTGGAAGACTAGGTTCTATCTTGGAAAGTTGAAATCCCCTTGGGTTAACTTGATCCCTTGTGTACGTTTTCAATTTTTCTGATTTAGAGTCTCTTGATCAGGGATTTTGTGACCATTACATGACCAATTTGGACTGATACAATTCATTTTTAGCTTGTTTTAGAAACTCTTTGCATCTTTTGGAAGATCAAAGCCTTTGTTTGGTTTCTTGAGTCAAACTAGTGCTTTGTTTGCTTGTTGGGTAGAATTGTCATTCTTTTCAAGCCCCAATAGCTTGCATTGATTTTTAAAACTTTTTCTCGCCATTGGATTGTAATTGGATTCATTTTTTCTCAGAAATCTCTTTAGTGTAATATTCCAAAGGTTTGTTTGGTTTGGCATCATTTGGATTGATTAGATTGGCTTTGAAAAACTTGGGACATCCTTGTCTTTTGAAGTCATTTTCTTGGGTTTTGCATTTTGTTTCCTTTGCATCTTTAGCTATTTATTGGTCATTGGAATAGATCGATCCCTTGTTTCCAATTATTTTTTTTAGTTCAAAGAGAAGCTTGGTTTTGTCGTTCTTTTACCATATTCATGAAATTGAAACACATAGGTATTCTTCTTGCTTTAATTTAATCATTTGACATTCTTGGTATTACATTCATGAGAAGAAGAAATGCTTGTTTCATATTTATGTGCATTTGAGTTAGACAATATTATTAGATTCTTCTCCTTGTCTTGCATTTGATTGGAAGCATTTGTAGAATCTTTCTTTCCGTAGCTTGGATGTGTCTTTTTCAAGTGTGAAAAGATAGGAAATGGATTAGAATCATTACGTTTGGTGTTCATATAAAGAACTTTTTCATTGCTTTGGGTTAGTTTTGGGTACATATTTTACTTCTTTCTATCATTTTGAAAAGAAATAAAGTTGCATGTGCATTGGGTTGTGCATATTGGGAACGGAAAGAATTCTTCCTTACTTTAGCTAGTGTTCATCGAAGAGAAAGGTTCATTTCGATTCATCTTCATTTGCATGGTTTGAGTCGTCATAACACCATCAAGTTTCACGTCCACTACCTGATTGAGTAAGACAGCCACTAAAATTAATCTCCCTAATTAAACCAACTTTAACCTCACTTGAGGAAATCAAAAGAATTTGGTAGTTAGGTAGGACACCGGGGATAGGCATCAAAATAATTCCCCCTTGTCATTTTCATCTAAGACATAGTCGTTGTCTTTAGGGAACTAAAATCCTCTAGTATTTATTGACACGGTCACAGCTAGTTTGTGGAGGGGCCTCCTGACTATTTTTAACTTTCAGGGGTTAAACGGCCGTGAGATTGAGAACCGGACGGACTTTGTGTAGTACCGCACTCCACTTAGCCCTAAGGAAACATCGATCGTTGTCTTCTTCGGAAGGCTGAAGTGCCCAAAACCTTTTCCGATGTGTCATGAACGAGGTAGCTTAGTATCTATTCTACTAGGGCTCTTTTACCCAGGATCCCTTTCGGTAGAGGGATATCCTTCCATTATTGGTCTCTCATTTTGTATTGTTCGACTTGGATTTCATCACCTTGCGAAGAATACAATTTGTTGAGGTCTCCAGCTCTTAGTTAGGCGGTTTTGCTTGCTATCTTGTAGAGGGTCTTTTTCTTTGTAGGGCTGCTTGTTGGCATTCTGGCCGTTTTGTTGTACAGCTCACTTACTGTGGCAACGGCCTCAGTATAGTTTTTTGAGCTTGCTCTTTTGGCCTCTGAGCCTTGTCTTTTCCTAGCTCCCCTTTCGCACGCTCGGTTTCCTGAGGGTTTTTGAGTTCTTTTTAACAAGACTTCGTCCACATCACTTAGTTTTGTTCCATGGAGAATCCACCTCCATGCGCCCATGCTCCTTCTGGGACTACCAATCCGGAGACCCATTTTCAAGGGGTACCTTTTACTTTTCCTCCAGTTGGAGATATTGGTCCTCCCTTTATTGCCACGTTAAATCTTCCTGGATTAACCATAGGATTACCGGTATGGTTATTCAATCCGGTAATTCCGATTGCGCCCAATGTTTCGAATGTTAACTCTCCACCACGAGAGAGTCAATCCCAAACTAATCCTTCTCCTTCTTCGTCGGATGAATCTTCTTCCGTTCCTTCTTCCTCGCCTGACCAAAGCAATAGTGTTAGTAATCAAGTGGATAAGAAGAAGAAGAAAAGGAAAGTTAAGAAGAAGAAGGATAAAGAAGAGACCAAGCGTAAACCAGTCGCCTCTAATGGCACTCATTCTATGAAAACACCCCGTAAGCCCAAGTTCCCTTGCAAACTTTGTAAGGGTGATCACCTTCTCAAGGATTTTCCTGATCTTTCCCGTGTATCAGAAGTGTGGTCTAAAAACCCCAAACCAATTGTATCGTCGACCTCTGACCATCATGTCGATGACACTCCTTCGACCAGTGACTCCTTGGTGAAGGGTCGTAAGGGTAAAGTCCTATATCCCTGTTTGATATGCAAGGGTATGCACCGTACTTTCCTTTGTCCGAGCATGGATGAAGCCTCACGGTGGTTGGAAGATATTACTAGTTCTCAATTGGTGCCTCCAACAGACCATGGTAAACTGTCCCTTGACCCCCCGCTGGTTGACCAAGTGATCAATTCAGTTTCATCTGCAATTGATCCCACTCTCCCTTCCGAGAGTGAAGTGATTGAGTCGCTTTCATCCCCACTCGATCCCGCTCTTTCATTGGAGAAAGTCCAGACTAAAGCAGTCACCTTGACACAATCTTCGTCTCATTCTTATCTTCCAAGCGAGAGTGAATTGGAAACCGCTGATGTTTTCCTTATCGGTTTAGAATGTCCTCGGCAAGGGGAAACCCTGTCTGTTTCCACGAGTCCCCCTCCAAGTACTGAGGTTATTTCCTTTGATTGGAATGGTCTAACAGAATCTCGTCTTCCTTCGAGTGTTCCTTTTCAAATATCTGTAGGAGTTTCTGATAAAGAAATTTTTCGTACGATAGTTGATGAAGGAGCTTCTGTTAGTATTCTATCCTCAACTGCTTGGAAAGCCTTAGGTTCTCCTCGGCTTGTGCCCGTCACTGACCAGATACTGGCTTTCAATAGAAGGCCTACTGGACCTTTAGGGTCCCTTCCTCAGTTACCTATCACTTTGGGAGGGAAAACTGTCTGTATTGATGTCATGGTTGTCCAAGTTCCCTTAGATTTTAATCTACTCCTTGGACGTGATTACGTCTATGCAATGAAGGCTGTAGTGTCCTCACTCTTTCGAGTGGTGTATTTTCCCCATCATGGGAATGTTGTGACCATCGATCAGCTTTCCTTTGTGACGCCCACTCATCGCATGACTCCTAGTCACCAGACTTCCCTAAATGTTCCACATGTTTTAGTGGTTTCTTCCCCCTAAGGGGGGACGATGGAGCAAAGTTCTATTCCGATGTCAAGCTCGTTAAAATATGAAACCATCATTTCAAGCATAGTTTACTTTTGGTTTTAAGCTTGTGTAAAAATGAAACCAACCATCATTATGAGCATAGTTCCCTTTCTATGTCAAGCTCGTTAAAAAATGAAATAGGTTCCTACGAGCATAGTTTATTCTCTGTTTCAAGCTCATTAAAAAAATGAAACCGACCCTCAAGCACAGTTTACTTTTGGTTTTAAGCTTGTGTAAAAACGAAACCAATCCCAAGCATATTTTACGTTCAGTTTCAAGCTTGCGTAAAAATGAAACTACCTTCGAGCATAATTTCTTTCTGTTTTAAGCTCATTAAAAAATAAAAAGGACCTTTTCAAGCATTGTTATTATCTATTTTCAAGCTTGTGTAAAAATGAAATAGATCTCCTTTCCATTTGTTCGAGTCTATCGCTAGAGTTAGGATTTGAACCTTCATTTCATCTGCCTGGGTCACTTGGTCCTGGTTCTCCCTACCCCCCCTGGTGAACACATTTGGATTAGTAGCCAGGATTTTTGGGTAAGGAAGAAGAGTAGTCAGACGAAACGAATCTTGGGGGGCATGTTTAGCCTTTAGAAATCATGCTGAGGGCATTTACCAACCTTTGACCATCATGTTGGGAGGGAACCCATCAATGGACCTTAATCGTGAGTAGAGTTTACCTTTGGCTTCAAGCTCATTAAAAAATGAACCAGTATTTTGAGCAAAGTTTTACTCCTGTGTCAAGCTCGTTAAAAAATGAAACATATCCTTTCCCTTTGAGTCGAGTCTCCTCGTAGACTTAGTAAATGAACCTTCTTTTCACTTGCCTATACCTTAGGCGAATGAAATGAAGCTTAGGGGCATGTCTTCAACCTCTGGAAGTTACGTTGAAGTCAACTCGATCACCTCTCCACATCACGTTGGAGCTAAGTCACTTACTTCTAGCAATCATGCTGGGGGCATGAACCAACCTTTGGATTTCATGACGAGAAGAAGTTCACCATTGGGAACATTTTCGAGCATACTTTCCTTTTTAGGTTTCGAGCTCATTAAACCATGAAAATTATCCTGAGCATAGTTCATTTTCTGTTACAATCTCGTTAAAAAATGAATCAGACATTATGAGCATTCTTCCAACCTATCTTCGAGCTCGTTAAAAACAGTAAGATGGTGTTTGAGCTTACTTTTCACTTTTTTCGTGCTCTGGTTAAAAACATGAAAAGTGGTTTGAGCTTACTTTTTCCTTTTTCGTTCTCTGGATCCAAACATGAAAAAGATTCCGAGTGCTTTTGATACCATTATCGTGCTCGTTAAATAATTGGAGTAAAAAGGTGTGTCTAACGAGTATAGGTTTATCACTTTATCCGGCCTCGCTAGACTATTTACGGAAAAGGAACTGTGCCGAGTTTACTTTTCCTTTGTCATACTCGGTCATCAACCATGACAAAGTTGTACATGGAGTCCATAGTTAAGCTCTTTTCAGACTCCCTAAAATTGAAAAGATTGCCAAGCGAAATTGATTCGTTCACGCTTGTAAAAGGATTTGAATGATGGGCTCCCTAGTGATAGTTTACCCCTTTTCCGGACTAGGGGGCACTACTTACGAAAAAGGAATACTCCATCCAATCATGACTGGAAGAGTCCTCTCCCGCGTTGTTTTACCCTTTTTCGGGCGATGAGGCTAACCTTACGAAAAAGGACCGTTGGAGTCTTGTTTAGTTATTTTCAGACTCTCTAAACATGAAATGACAACCGAGTTTTCCTTCCTTGGACTCGTAAAATCAAACATCGAAGGACCCACTTTGGGACGAACCCCTCCTTTCTCAGGTTCGAAAAACATGTGAGATTGGACTCATCTATGAGATGAGATATATCGAGCATCTGTTATCCTCCTCAAGCTCGTTAAAAAACAAAGAGGTACTCGTCCATCATGTCGGGGGAAAAATGGGAAAATGAGTCAAGTTTACCTTGTTGGCAGCTTGTGAGTCATCACCTTTGAACATGGCATGCATCCTCACCTTGTCTGTTTTGGGTAGTCAGTCTTGTTGATAGTGTCATCATTATGATCATGCGTCCTCATTATTGCTATGAGTTCACACTTTCTGGGGTTCTGTCTGTTCAAGTAATCCCTGCTGCCAAGCTCTGTTTCATGCCGTTATATGTTCAAAGGGTTATTACCTTGAGTCCACCTCCACTTCATGTCAAACCTTCCGCTGTGTCAGTACATACTCCATTGTTTCATCATCTTATCATTCGTACCGATTTCGTGTCGATGATGTGGGAAACATCATGGCCCACCTTCAACGAGTCTATTCCTGTCGACACCAAATCACTCTCCAGGAATTAGGCTTAGGAGTCAACCACTAGTACCTTGGTACCTGCATGCCTCAATGGCAGGTTTCCTCGTATTCAACAGTAGGTTTTCATCAATGACCTCTTATTGAATGATCTCTCGGATGCTCGACATCAACTCCTTTATTCGCATTTCGTTGAGATGTACTATAGATACCTTGGGGATCATTGTCATTATTGGTGATTTCCCTTGCATTTGTTAACGGTTCACATCATTGACCGGTAATCAAATGGTTTCTACCATGTTCGACTTCAACACCTTGTAATCACATGGCTAGATTCGTATCTTTTGCGATCGGGTAGAAGACCCTGGGCGCACCTCTACATTTTGATTGCGTCCAGGTTGCGATGGAGATGTCATTTGTATTGTCACACAGATCCACTTATTGTATTGGTCGTGGCTGTGTCATTATTGTCTCATGGATCTACGCTTGTTCATAGTAGCCATGATTTCTCTACCATCTATATCATCTCAGTACTCATGGATCTGCAATGTATTGGTCGGCAGCCATGCTTTGAGTCATTTGTTTCCGAGCATGGGATGCCCGCCTCGGTGGTATATCTGACATTTTGTTTCTATTTCAGCTCCTTGTTGCTCCCCTCGATGCTATCTCCGAACCATATTTGTAAATTCTTTCGGTCATCAATCTCTTCTGACCTCACACTTTAGGGGGCATCTGTTATACCTCAATATTACACATTATGTATTAGTGTCGCATCCTTGTACTAGCGACCTAAACGACAGTTTCCCTTAAAGATCATCTGAACATCCAGAGTGAAAACCATTGACTGAACACTGAAAGCAAAACCTTTTTTTTGCCATCTGCCAGCCCAACTTAGCCCTGTTTGTGAGCACTACCGCTCCCTGAACATCTACAGGGGCGCGATAGTTATCACTACCGCGTGTTGATCCTTACCTGGGGTGCAGTACTACCGCGTTATGCTCAGTTGTAGGGGCGCGGTAGTCTGAAATTAGCCCTTTTGCCTTGGATTTTGGGATTTCGATCTTCGAGGAGATTTTGTTGGGATTACCACCTTTGGTTCGATCCTAACTCCTTCTCTGTTTAGCTGGCCTGATCCACTAAACCCTCCATAGATCCACACTTCTCTCTTGTTGGTTAGCCTTCCCATGTGCTATAAGAGAGAAGCTTTCCATGGGCCAAAGGGAGGACTTTTGGGGCATCAAACCTATGATCTTCATACTTCTGCAGAGATAGCTAGAGGAAGCACTTGGAGCTGGAAGTTGGCTTGGACATCAAGCAACTATTGTACATGACTTCAAGTTGGTAATGGAATAACTTGTCTTGTTTTCCCAAATCATTTGTGTTAATTTTGTTTTAATGATATGATTTGTATCTTGCATAGATTTAGATTCTAACTTATGTTTCAGGTTGCTAGAGAATAGTGCATTCTTGTGTCTTGGTTCCATTTTGACAGGTTCATTCGTGAGGGCTTGGAGATTGGAGCAACTACAAAGACAAGCGTTTGGATAGAAGGTCAGTTAAACTTCTTCTACTCTTTCTAGCATTTTAATCTTGAGACGTTTGTTAGATCTAGGGATTCAAGGTAGCATTTGTTTCCTTTTTGTCTTAGTATAGAGTCGGTACATCCTGCTTTATCCTAAGAGAGTTTCTACCTATCCGTAGGGAGAAATTTCTACAACAATCCGTAGGGCAAAATTCCACATAACAAGAATGGCGACTCCGCTGGTTTTGATTACTGCTTGATTGATTCCATTCACAGTCATTTATCTTTGAATTGTGAGTTTTTGTTGCACTTCAAACCAGTTTGAATCTTGGTCCCTTTTTTTACCCTTATTCACCCCTCCTCGCAGTATTTATCTCCCTGTTTAATTACTGAGTCCCCTGGGTTAGCAACAACCCTGAAAACTTTATTTTTCTTCTCCAGTTGCGCTTTTTCCCTCTCTTGCCACAGTACCGCGCCCTAATAACTGATTCCAGCGCGGTAGTACCGCGCCCTAGTCCTTAGTACCAGAGCGGTACTTACACAGTGCCGCGCTTCATCCAGACTATCACCCGCGGTAGTGTCTGCAAGTGTTTAAATTTTTTTTTTTATCTTTGCTTGGTTTCCTGAGTTTCTCTCTGCCTTAGATAGGCTTTATTGTTTCCTGTTAGCATCCTGGTTAGTTTCCAGTCTGTATGGTGTGCTTATTACCTAGTTTGTGAGCTTGATTGTTGATTGAATTAGTGGCACTTTTGACATATGGGTCATTTTTCCAGTTTGATTGCATTGACTTGATTTTTTCACCACAACCAACTCAACATCCTTATTCTCTTTTACTGAATACCGTAGTGTTTACAGTCATATTATCATTATCATTTTCAGTAAATTCACAAGATCATTAGTTGAGAGCAATTTTGTTGTTTAAATTGAAAAAGTCTAGTGGTATTTTGCATAGGGAAATGAACCATTGATTTTGCCATAAGAATTCTAATTGTAGAAGCATTATAGATTGTAAAATCAGTGCATTGAAAAGAGTGTTTACTTCAGTTTGGCTTTGGTTATGAATCAAAAAGAAAAGAAAAATCTTTTACTTTGATTGCTTGTGAAGATTTTTTATGCATATTTGATCGAAGAACCTCTATCTTTACCTTCTCTAGATTTCATCGAAGACAAAGGCTTATTTGTGATTCATTCTCATTTGCATGGTTTGAGTCGTCATAACACCATCAAGTTTCACGTCCACTACCCGATTGAGTAAGGCAGCCACTAAAATTAATCACCCTAATTAAACCAACTTTAAACCTCACTTGAGGAAATCAAAAGAATTTGGTAGTTAGGTAGGACATCGGGGATAGGCATCAAAATAATTCCCCCTTGTCACTTTCATCTGAGACATAGTCGTTGTATTTAGGGAACTAAAATCCTCTAGTACTTATTGACACGGTCACAGCTAGTTTGTGGAGGGGCCTCCTGACTGTTTCCAACTTTCAGGGGTTAAACAGCCGCGAGATTGAGAACCGGACGGACTCTGTGGAATACCGCACTCCACTTAGCCCTAAGGCAACATCGATCGCTGTCTTCTTCGGAAGGCTGAAGTGCCCAAAACCTTTTCCGACGTTTCATGAACGACGTGGCTTAGTATCTATTCTACTAGGGCTCTTTTACCCAGGATCCCTTTCGGTAGAGGGATATCCTTCTTATATCGGTCTCTCATGTTGTATTGTTCGACTTGGATTTCATCACCTTGCGAAGGATACAGCCTGTTGAGGTCTCCAGCTCTTAGTTAGGAGTTTGCTTGCTATCTCATCTTTGTATAGGGTCATTTTTTATTTATAGGGACTGCTTGTTGGCATTCTGGCCATTTTTGTTGATCAGCTCGCTTATTGAGACATCGGTCTCGGTATAGATTTTAGAGCTTGCTTTTTTGGCCTGTGAGCCTTGCTTTTTCTAGCTCCTCTTCTGCACACTCGATTGCATTAGAGTTTTTGAGTTCTTTGTTTATGATACTGCCCCCGATTTTCATTTTCTTGTCATCATGTCAGATCTACCACGAAGATCACGAAGACAACAGGGCCAGAGCCCTCCACCACCACCACCGCCACGGACTACTGGTCCGCCCGCATCACGCATTCCTGCTCCTCCTGGCCGCGGTGCTGGTCGAGGCAACATCCCACCGCCGATACGTACAACATCTTCAGTTACGCCCGCAACTGCCACACACAGCACAGTGTCAGAATCTATTACAGCTTCTACAACCACTAGCACGTCTGAGACTTCCACTGTCACCTCACCTACTGTCATTCCAGATTTATCTGTTACAGTAGACACAGTTACCGCAACTGAACTTAGTACAACCCAGAGTACTAGACCAGAGGTCATCCTTCTACCGGATGCCAACACTTCCCGTCCATCAGACACTTTTCATGATGATATAGACGGATCTATTGGCACCACAGAAGGATCCGACCAGGACATACCTGGCTTAATTTCAGTCCCAGGCGGATACATTGAAATCATTGAAGATACTCGTCTACCTGACACACCCTTTGAACCTGATTATGGTTTCATCACTTCCCAGGCGGATCTTCCGCCTGTTATCACTACATCACCTAGTGTTCATCCTCAGGAGACAAGTTCTTCTAGCAACGTACCTCGTACTACAGCTCTACCCAACCTCCCTCCGGGACATGAAATCATGGCTTCCATCCAGTCTAGTATGGTTAGTCTAGCGAACTCTCCGTTAGCATCGGCACGGTTTAGACGCAGCACAGAGCACATGCTCTCGTCAGTCTCTAGATATCCCCCTGACACACGTCCTTCAGACTATAGGGATCCCAACATCCCGTCTAGCACAGAGTTTCGACACTCCTTTGCAGACGGCGCAGGACCTTCAGATGTTACCATACCTAGTTTCCTGTCGGATCCCCAAAACCTTTTCCAGGACATGAATTCGGACCCAGTTTTCGAGGGTCCTCCTACCATTGAACATGTCATGGACGACGCTAATACCCCTGGGCTAAATTCCCCGCATTTGTTGTCATCACCTATATTTAATGCACATTCTATGAGGAATAACCCAGTTTTTTCCCCGTCCTCACCTGTTCGATATGGACGACCCCCTCCGCAAATAGGTACTTTTGGTGCCGTTGGCCAATCCACGTTATCATATTTGACCAACGGCGGAAGAACGCTTAGTCAAACTGCTGGATCTTCTGGTTGGACCGGAGGATCACCCTCAGCCACCATTTACACTATCTCAGGAGGTGGACAACCGACTACAGTGGTCCCCAACCCTAGCTACCAAATCCCCCCTGGTGGGCCATCAACCCAACCAGTTGGTGGACAACCTTTTGTTGGGATCCCTGTTCCGAGTCAACAACCTCGAACTGGTGGGCCATCAACCCAACCAATTGGAGGACAACCTTTCGCTGGGAACCCACTTCCCAGTCAACAGCCTCCTCATATAGGGTCATCCAACCTAACTGCTGGCGGACAACCTATTGGTTCGATCCAACAAGCATCCCAACCAGCAGCGTCTACTCAGTTCGGTATGTACAATCCACCTGGCAGTGGGCAACTTTATTCCGGTGTTCCAACCGGGCCTTACTCTCAACAACCCCTGTCAGGCATGCTTCCTTCTTGGGATCATCAAATCCCACAAAGTGGGGGGTACTCACTTTTTGGAAACTGGAACCAAGCTGGGGGGCAATCTCAGATTTCCCCCAACTTGAATTCTGGCTTCCCCTACCCTTCAGCTGCTACAGTTCCATGGAACCCATCACTTCAATTTCCACTCGCTTCTCAAGCAGGAACGAGCCTTCCATGGACACCACCGTCGCAACCACCCCCCAACCCTGCTATGGGAAATCCTCCACTTGCACAGTATAGTGGTAACATCCTTGGAACACAACAATTCCAAGGAACTTTTCCCCAACAAGGAACAACAACCATTCCTGGGTATCAACAGCCTCAGGGTACTATACCCACTCAACAGAACACTTACCAACCGGCTGCTTACAATCAACCGGTTAACCAGATGGCTTACCATCCACAGAATTTCCAGCAATATCCCACGGGAAACTCATATGGGTATAACACACAGCAGTATGCTATGCATGGCCCTCCAGGGTTCTCGGCACCACATGGTTATTACTCATTCCCGCAGACCAACCGTCAACTTCCCTTTTTAGCCACACTTGATCTACCTGATTTGTCGAGGCTTATCAACGATCCTATATGGCACGAACCTCACTGGCCACCTATCCCAGCCAAACTACCATTGGACATTCCTAAGTTCGATGCCAAACCCAGGAAAGACCCCAAGAACCACGTGATGACCTTCCATCTTTGGTGTTCATCCAACTCCTTGATGGATGATTCCATCCGACTTCGGCTCTTCCAACGCACGCTCACCGGAACGGCAGCAAAATGGTATATCGAGCTGCCACAACACTCTTTTCGTGATTTCAACACTTTGGCTATGCAGTTTCTGACACATTTCCAGCTTCCCATCCGGTATGAGACTGGAACAGAACTGCTAACTTCACTACGTCAAACCACTTCTACACATATTTCGGATCACATCCATGAGTGGCGAAGACGCCGTAGGCTAATAAAGGCACCTATTCCGGATCAGCTACTTGCTGATTGGTTTACAAAGTCCTTTTTGCCTCCCATAGCCAGAGATATTGCTATGCGCGGACCGGTTACAGAAGAACAAGCCATCTCGGCAGCACAATACATGGATTTAGTATATACTCAATCCGGTACTTTACATGAACTTCTTCCACATGCCTCCCGCGTTCACACTGATCCTACAAAGCCTACTACTGAACCACCCATTGATGGTATCGTTGGTTCAGTCAAGGCTCAGCCTGCTACCAACTCGACGGGGCAACAAGCTTCTGCTTCCCCCGCTTTTACCCAGGCCGCTTCAAAAGCTTCCACCTCTCCTACTGTCTCCTCCGAAGTGAATGCAGTCCAATCTACATCACAACCATCCGGAGGAAATAAGAAAAACAATCGTGGTAAACCCAAGAAGAACCAGCAGGAGAACCCCAAGCCACAACCTACCCAGAATGACCAGAAACCACGTCGGAAAGCTAAGTTTCCCTGCTTGATTTGTCAAGATGATCATTATACGCGTGACTATCCCTACAAGGACGAGGTCCATAAGTTCGTTAAAGGATCCTCTCGACCGGCAGTGCTAACTGACCCTTTCCCCCAATAGCAACAGCAAATGGTTGCCCAAGAATCCCCACAATGGGGCAACCCGACCAATCCTTCCCGTGGAGAGACGTCCACAAACCGCGAAATCCTAATGACAAGTAATGAGGAGATTAATATCACGACTCGTTCAAAGACGTATGACAATCCTCCAAGTTCAAACAAACAATCGGAGACATCCAAAGGCAAATCTCCTGTTGAAGATCCGATTCCTATTCCCCCTCCTAACGGTCATCTCCATATCGAGAGACCACTTATGGATACAGTGCTACGCCCACCCAAGGGCACCATACGAAAGGCGACATTGAATCCGAATGCACGAGCTGCCCAAAACTAAAACATTGTTGAGGATTTGGCTCAAGCACCTTGCGCTATGTCGACTCTCGAGGTTCTCCAACACTGCCCCACGCAGCGTAGAACCCTACTTTCAGCACTGGGGGCACTGGACCCAGATACTTCAAACTCCATCATGTTTAACTTGGAGCACGCTAAACCTAGGATTTCTCACCAGTTAGCCTTCCAGGTGCACACAAAAATCTGTGGGAATGTCATCCACCGCACTGTGTTAGATGAGGGTGCTTCCACGTCGATTATGTCTTTGAACTGCTGGAGAGCCCTCGGCTCACCTGAGGTCACAACTTCTCCCACTACTCTTAGGGCGTTTGATGGACATGGTTTTCAACCATATGGACTCATCCCCTCAATCGGTGTTGAACTGGGGGGCAAAACAGTATCCGTACACATCGAAGTCGTAGATGCACCTTTGGATTACAATCTCCTACTTGGTCGGAACTGGTTCTACGCCATGACCGCCATAGCATCTACAGTCTTCCGGATTGTACAATTTCCTCATGAAGGGAAAATTGTCACTATTGATCAATTGGATTACTGTATCCCAAACTCCCATCCGAACTCCACCAATACCGTTCCGTTATTGGATCAACCTCGGTACCGGTTCCAAGACATAGGTGTTGGTCTCATGAAGGATTCATCCCTCATTGGAGTTTTTCCAGAGCTGGGAACCCATCTTCAACCAGTCAACATGATTTCATCGCATGTCACCCCTTCCGATGACTCATGGGTGATCCCGAGTCCTACTCAGATCCAAGGCTATGGCAATTCCATGCCTTTGAACAGAAATCTTGCAGCATATGACGCGATCCAATCAGCCACAGATTGGGTCGACTGTTCTACTGATCACACAGTGGCACAGCTCTCGACTGAAACTCATATACACCCACCATTGTTTGATCCTCTCAACTTGATTTTTCCCACTGACGAATCAATCATAGAGGTTATGTGCGGTAATGAGCCACCATGGGGAGATTTTCATCATCGATCTTCATTCCCCACCATTCAGTCACTTGAGCCTGACACCAAATCCAGTGCTTCACTTGGGATGGTTCAAACCAAGTTCCCCACTTCCCTCGATGAAGTATTTTCTGAAGGAAACTTGGCCAATCTTATGGCAACCACTCCCATCGATATTTCAGTAAAGCCTGGTATCGTGGAAAACGTACACATTGGCAAAACATGTACTCCTCTCGAAACGGAGTTCTATAATGCCTACTTTAAAACTTTTCGCGATGTTTTCGCTTGGAGTTATGAAGAGATGCCAGGGATCGACCCGTCGATTGTGGTCCACGAAATTCCGACTTTCCCTGGCGCCTGACCTGTTCGGCAAAAGCTTCGACCCGTTCATCCTCGTAAGGCAGCCGCCATTAAAGCAGAAGTTGAAAAACTTTTGCGTGCTAGTTTTATCTATCCTGTCCCATTGACAGAATGGGTATCCAACATCGTCCCTGTAGCCAAGAAACAGGGAACGATCATATTCTGTGTTGATTACCGTGATTTGAACAAAGCTTGTCCCAAGGACAACTACCCAACTCCGTTTATTGACCAGATCATCGATAACTGCGCCGGAAGTGTTATTTTTTCATTTATGGATGGCTTTTCTGGCTATAATCAGATCGATATCCTCCCAGCCGACCAACACAAAACGACCTTTATCTGCCCTTGGGGGATCTTTGCATATCGAAAGTTACCTTTTGGCCTGAAAAATGCCGAGGAAACTTTCCAACGGGCGATGTCCTACGCATTCCACGACATCAAACATATTGTAGAGCCATATCTTGATGACCTCCCCGCTCATTCTCGAACTCGGGAAGAACATCCAAACCACTTGAGTGCCATTTTCGAAAGGTGCCGGCGCTACAATATACGTTTGAACCCGCATAAGTGCGTCTTCTGTGTAGAAGCCGGAAAACTGTTGGGCTTCATAGTCTCCAAAGACGGGATACGTCTAGATCCCGCAAAGGTAGCAACTATCATAGCCCTGCCTTCACCTACCAATATTCCAGAACTTCAATGTTTGCAAGGGCATGCAAACTTTCTACGCCATTTTATCTGCAATCTATCCGAGATAACAAAAGGCTACATGCGGCTTCTCAAGAAGAATGTTCCCTTCATATGGGATGATGAAGCCCAACGTTCCTTTGACAATTTAAAGGCAGCCTTAACCAAAGATCCTGTGATTCAACCCCCCAATTACACACAGGACTACATCCTTTATCTCGCAGCCTCGATTTCCACCATTGGTATGGTGTTAGTCCAGGAAGACCACAATGGCATAGAACATGTGGTGTACTATCTCAGCAAGAGTCTTCTCGACTCTGAAACTCGCTACTCACATGTTGAAAAGCTGGCTCTGGCAACAGTATTTGCTGTCCAGAGATTCCGTCACTACATCTTACTCCGTCGGACCACCGTTATCGCCGATTTCAATCCAATGTACTATATCCTCACACGACAAGTGCTTGGGGGCAAGTACTCCCGTTGGATTGTCATCCTTCAAGAGTTTGACTTGGAATTTGTCAAAGCCAAGTCTAAGAAATCTCTGGTCTTCGCTGAGTTAATTTGTCACCTGCCCAGTGCTACCGAGCAATCCGAGCCCATTGATTCTCTTCCCGACGAATCATTGTTCCTCATTAGCATGTCTGATCCATGGTATGGGGATATTCTCTTATATCTCCAAACCCAACGCTTCCGTCCCGATCTCACCCGCGATGAACGACGACGTATCAGACATCACGCAAAATATTACCTTATAGTGAACGATACTTTGTATCGACGTGGTGTCGACACTGTCCTTCGACGCTGTTTGAACTTAGATGAGGCGGAACGCGTTCTCAATGACTGCCACGCTGGAGCATGTGGTGGTCATCTCTCTGGGATGGCTACGGCCCAGAAAATACTGCGAGCGGGATACTTCTGGCCCTCAATTTTCAAAGACTGCATTGAAACAGTCAAGAAGTGTCCGCCATGTCAATTCTTTCATAGCAAAGCACGCTCGCATCCTGCTCCACTCCATCCTGTCATTGCCGTCGGCCCCTTTTCCAAATGGGGCATCGATTTTATGCACTGTAAGCCCACTTCAGCCGGGGGGCATAGCTATGTCATAGTAGCTGTCGGCTATTTTACAAAATAGGCTGAAGCGATGCCTACATATGCTGAAGACGGAAAAACAGCAGCGCAGTTCATATTCAATCATATCATAGCTAGATTCGGTGTCCCACAGTCTATTGTGACCGATCATGGTTCCCATTTTAGGAACCATATGATCGAAGAACTAAGTGCCAAACTGGGTTTTCGCCACGAAAACTCAACCCCGTATTACCCACAAGCTAATGGCCAAGTTGAAGCCATCAATAAGGTCCTGAAACGAATGATTCAGCGCATTGTGGGTACCCAAAAATCCAATTGGCACTCAGCTCTCTTCTTAGCACTGTGGGCATACCGAACCTCAGTGAAAAGTGCTACTGGGTTTACACCATTTCAATTGGTGTACGGCCTGGAATCCATTCTCCCGATTGAATGTGAAATTCCATCACTCAAGATAGCCATAGAGCTACTTCCACACACTACTTCCGAAGAAGAACGGTTTCTATACCTATCCAAGCTAGACGAGACCCGCCGCGACGCTGCTTTGGCTAATGAAGCTCACAAAAAACGCGTCAAAGCTCAATACGACAAATCCGTTCAACCTCGGATCTTCAATGAGGGTGACCTCATACTTACATATGATCAGATGCATGATAAGCTTGGAAAAGGTAAACTTGAATCTATGTGGTACGGCCCCTTCATTGTAAAACGTGTCCCTGAAAAAGGAGCCTATGAACTAATCGATTGTGATGGTACGCCATTGGCACGGCCCCGCAACGGGCTATACCTCAAGCGTTTCTACGCGTGAGATTACCCTACGCGGGTTACTTATTGTACATAATGTACTTAGTTTGCTTTTTGCTTTCTTTTTAGTGTGCGCGTGAACCTCATGTATCTACTCTTACTTTGACTCATGCCTTTATGCGCAGATGTCTACCTACTTTGGATTCGCCGATGGTGCAAGCCGACATACCCGGAATCTTGCTTCCGCAGCATGGGTGATCTATTCCCCCACTGGCGAGTTGATTTCTTCAGGAGCCAATTGTTTAGGTCCTGCAACCAACAATATCGCAGAGTACCATGCAGTCATTGGTCTCTTGACAGAGGTTGCTTCACTCGGGATTGACTCCTTATCGGTCTTTTTAGACTCCCAACTCGTGGTTTCTCATCTAAATCGTGTTTACACAGTTCGCGATCCTACATTACTTCATTTATTTCGAAGAGTACGCCTCTTGGAACGGTCATTTGATTTTATCACATATCAACACATACCGAGAGAATTCAATTGTATTGCCGATTCATTGGCTAATTACATTTTGGATTGGCATCTTGCCCATACATAAACACATTATAAAAAATAAAATGCACAAGTCATTGTAAATATTTAGATCATAAATAGGTCCATATCACTGTATATAAAAGTGTTTTTTCCAAAATACATAAAGTTTGTGTCAAAGACAAAATTGGGGATCAAATCCCATATACAAAAATTGGCCCTCAAAGCCTACATATCGTGTACATGCCGCAAAAAGATCAAAAGACCATCTACGGAGATCTAGGAGACCTATCATGTCCCTCATCGGACTCCTCCCGCCGCTGGTGGTAACACATCACAGCTCGAACCACCTTGCGAAGAAGTCGACTGATACGACCAGGTACACCCACAGTATGCCGCTGGAGGTGGTAGGGGACATCATCCATCCGCATAGCAGGGATACCATGGGTCGATCCCTGCATGTTCCTCTCAATGTCCCGGACACCTCCTGCCTCTTCTTCATCTTCCTCTTCGTCAGGAGCATCTTGACGATCCACACCGCCACGACGTAGTGGAGAGTATCCAGCTGGCCTCTGTGGTCCACGGTCTGCAACATGCATACAAATATACTTTAGGAGTCTTTTACACATTCTAAAAAAGCAATAAAAATTAAATATTCAAAAAGGAAAAAATACATATCCATGAAGGTCATACCAGAGTTGTCCCAGTCATCATCTTCTGGCAAAGCCAAGTCGATATCCTCACGAAAATCTACCCCTGAATAGGGATAGTCGTCAATCATGACTATCTGCTCCTCTAGCCAAGAGAAAAAGTCCTCTCCAAAGGCTAGCCGCTGAGGTCCCCCGAGGAGTCCAGCGTAGTCACTCCATCGAGCCATCCATGGCTCAGTAGGTGGACGAGGATGCATAGATATCTGTGGACGCAGTAATGGCACCCTAGCCAAAAAGAAAGTGACCAGGATGCTCCCATAGCCAAACTGGGTGTTTTTCCCAGTCCTACACTTGTGCACCTGTTCCTTCAGATTGGACAACACTGCATCACACCAGTTGAAAACTGTTCCTCCCATACACTCTGCTGCGAGATTCACCTGTGTGCGGGATGCCTGATGTGGACTCACGCTTCCCGCTGCACGCGTGATAGTGAATAGAAAGGTTTTAAAAGGAAGATTTATGACCTCTTTTCTGGCCACTTTCCCACTTTTCTTACTCAAACCCGCCTGGCAATATCGAGCAATCAAATCATCTGTGCTTGATTCTAAAGCTGTGTACCCAGTAAAGTTTGCCCGGGCCCCTCTTTTAGAGAGGCCCGTGAGGAAATAGATATCCTCGAGTTGGATTTCAAGCACATGCTCTCCCACTCGGAAAGCTTGGATATCGGGGTCCCACAATTGGACAAGGTGAGTAAGGAGCTTAGGTTGTTGGCGGATCCCTTTGGTCTTGAAAAACTTTAGCAAACCACATTCTCGCAATGCGGTCACGGTTGGTAAGTCATTTTCGGCTGCAAAATCATCCGCTTCGTTCTCTCTCTCTTTCCAACTCACCATTTTGCTCCAAATAAGTTGCAAATCCCTGCAAAAAGGCAAACAAAGCAATTAGTAACTATTTAACAACTTACTTCCAGCAAAAAATTGGAGAAAATTTGATTTTTTGAACTTAAAATTCGCACGTGCCGCGCCTGGAGGACACCCTACCGCGCGGCAGTCCACAGTGCCGCGCCTCATTTTGGGGTTACAGTGCGGTACTGTTCCACAGTACCGCGCCTTTCTATAGGGCCCCCGCGCGGTAGTACGGAGGGCGATTCTTGCCCAAAAGGGCTTGCCAAAAAATTAATTTTTTCCTGGTGAAAGCAAAAATTTCTTACATGAAATGAAAGAGGGGTTCAAGCACTCTTACCTGATGCAGATGGTGGTCGAAATGGTGCCCCAGAACTCCCGGTATGGATCCTTGAAATTTTTGCTCCAAAATGGGTGAAAATGTCTCCTTTGGGTAAAAATCACAAATGAATAGTAATTTCTATTTTTACCATTCTTTATATAGCATTTCTTCACATTTTTTAATTAATTAATTAATTACTATTTCAAATAGTTGAAATAAACCCTTGACCACATTGCTAATGTCCAGTTTTTGAGCATTTATTGACAGGATCCGCGGTAGAAACGGGATGCATTCATACCTGTGTTTATTCATAATTTGACCTTCATTTTGAGCCCACTTTATCTTTTTTGTGCTCTGGATTTAAAACTTGAAAAAGATTCCAAGCGCTTTCACACTTGTGTCGTGCTTGTCAAACTCAAGTAAACGGTGTCGAGTACGGTCAGCTTTACTCATGCTCGTTAAACGACGAGGAAAGTATTATCCTGGTTGTATTTTATTCTTTTTTCAGACCAGAGTAATTCAAAATTATGAAAAAGACCATAGGAGTCCATAGTTAAGCTCTTTTCAGACTCCTTAAAATTGAAAATATTGCCAAGTGATCTTGACTCTTTCACACTTGTAAAAGTATTTGAAAGGTCGTCTATTCGGTGATAGGTTACCCCTTTTTCGGCCCGTCTAGACTATTTACGAGAAAGGTATACCTCAGTCAATCTCGGCTGGGAGAGTTCTCTCGGGAATTGTTTTACACTTTTTCGGGATCGAGGGACTAAATTTTACGAAAAAGTACATTATGGAGCTTCCTTTAAGTTTTTTAGGCTCTCTAAATATGAAAAACTACCGAGTTTTCCTTCCTTGGGCTCGTTAAAATATTAACATCGAAGGACCCACTTTGGGACGAACCCCTCCTTTCTCAGGTTCGTAAAACATGTGAGATTGGACTCATCCATGAGATGAGCTACACCGAGCATCTATTATCCTCTTCAAGCTCGTAAAATAAGAAAGAGGTACTCGTCCATCATGTCGGGGAAATATGGGGGAACAAGTCAAGTTTATCTATGGAAGCTTGTCAGTCGTTACCTTTGAACATGGCATGTGTCCATCTCTTGTCTATATTTGGGTATCCGTCTTTCATCCAGTTATAGTCATCATCATGGGTCATCTCCCTGGCCACGAGTCCGCTCATCCGGTGTCTATCCTCTATCTATCAATAATCCCTGCTGCCAAGTGTTGTTACATGTCGTTATATGTTCAAAGGGTTGCATTGTATCGAGTCATTCATTGTGTCAGGCCTCCGCTGTGTCAGTACATACTCCATTGCTTCATCATCCTATCATATGTGCCGATTTCGTGTCGATGATGTGGGAATCATCATGGCCCACCTTCGACGAGTCTATTCCTGTCGACACCAAATCACTATCCGGGAATTAGACTTAGAGATCAACCATTAGTACCTTGGTACCTGCATCCCTCAATGGCAGGTTTCCTCGTGTTTGACAGCAGGTTCACATCATTGACCTCTGATCAACCGATCTCTCGGATGCTCGACATCAACTCATTCATTCGCATTTCGTTGAGATGTACTACTGATACCTTGGGAATCATTGTCATTATTGGTGATCTCCCTCGCATTTGTTAACGGTCCACGTCATTGACCGGTAATCAAATGGTTTCTTCCATGTTCGACTTCAACACCTTGTAATCACATGGTTAGATTCGTATCTTTTTGCGATCGGGTAGAAGACCCTGGACGCATCACTGTATCTCAACTGCGTCCAGGCTGCGATGGAGATGTCTCTTGTATTGTCACACAGATCCACTTATTGTATTGGTCGTGGTTGTGTCATTATTGTCTCATGGATCTACGATTGTTCATAGTAGCCATGATCTGTCCACAGTTTACATTATCTCAGTACTCATGGATCTGCAATGTATTGGTCGGCAGCCATGCTTTGAGTCATCTGCTTCCGAGCATGGGAATGCCCGCCTCGGCGGTATATCTAACACTTTGTTTCTATTTCAGCTCCGTGTCGCTCTCCTCGATGCTATCTCTGCACATTATATTTGTAAAGTCTTTCGGCCATCACTCCCTTCTAACCTCACACTTTAGGGGGCATCTGTTATACCTCGATGTTTCACAGTGTCGCATCCCCATCACAAAATAAGTTGACGACACTTCCCCTACTGTTTTAAACCATCCAGAAGAGACAGATGATGAGTCAACCTTGAAGGTGAATCCACCCTGGCAAGTTTTGACCCACCTTAAGCTTTACTCACATACACTACCGCGCATTGCCAGCTTGACAAAACGCGGTACTAGACACT
This sequence comes from Larix kaempferi, assembly GCA_027924585.1. Lineage (NCBI taxonomy): Eukaryota > Viridiplantae > Streptophyta > Pinopsida > Pinales > Pinaceae > Larix > Larix kaempferi. Next base: position 30,385,564 of record BSBM01000217.1, read on the forward strand.
ACCGCGTTCTGCTTTTTCCCCAAAGTGCGGCAGTGCCGCGTTCTGCAGCCTTTGCAAAACGCGGTACTCTTTTAATAGCTTTTTTCCCTTGGCTTGTGGGATTTTGGATTTTCGAAGATAATGGAAGATTGGGGTCCTTGATTCGATCTCAACTCATCTCCTTCGATTAGAAACCCTGATCCACTTATCTCTCCTTAGATCCACCCATCTCTCTTGTTGGTTAACCTCACCATTCACTATAAAAGAGAGGTATGCCATTGGAAAGGAGGAGGACTCTTGAGAGTACCAAACTTATGGTCTTGCAGCATTGTGGAGATAGCTAGAGGAGAAGACACTTGGAGTTGGAGGATTGGCTTGGACATCAAGCACCTTTTGTAAGTAATCTTCAAGTTGTAATGGAATAACTTGTCTTGTTTTCCCAGATCATTTGTGTTAATATTGTTTTAATGATATGATTTGTATCTTTCATAGATTTAGATCCTAACTCATGTTTCAAGTTGCTAGAGAATAGTGCACTCTTGTGTTTTTGTTCCATTTTAACAGGTTCACTTGTGAGGGCTTGGAGCTTGGAGCAAATACCAAAAACAAGCGTTTGGATAGAAGGTCAGTTAAACTCCTTCTATTCTCTTTAGCATTTTAGTCCTGAGATGTCTGTTAGATCTAGGGATTCAAGGTAGCATTTGTTTTGTTTTGTTCTTATCCTAGAGTTAGTTAAAGTCGCCATTCTTGTTATGTGGAATTCTTCCCTACGGATAAGTCAAAATTCCCACTCTAGGCTAAGAACAAAACAAAACAAATGCTACCTTGAATCCCTAGATCTAACAGACATCTCAGGATTAAAATGCTAAAGAGAATAGAAGGAGTTTAACTGACCTTCTATCCAAACGCTTGTTTTTGGTATTGGCTCCAAGCTCCAAGCCCTCACAAGTGAACCTATTAAAATGGAACCAAAACACAAGAGTGCACTATTCTCTAGAAACTTGAAACATGAGTTAGGATCTAAATCTATGAAAGATACAAATCATATCATTAAAACAAGATTAACACAAATGATCTGGGAAAACAAGACAAGTTATTCCATTACAACTTGAAGATTACTTACAAAAGGTGCTTGATGTCCAAGCCAATCCTCCAACTCCAAGTGTCTTCTCCTCTAGCTATCTCCACAATGCTGCAAGACCATAAGTTTGGTACTCTCAAGAGTCCTCCTCCTTTCCAATGGCATACCTCTCTTTTATAGTGAATGGTGAGGTTAACCAACAAGAGAGATGGGTGGATCTAAGGAGAGATAAGTGGATCAAGGTTTCTAATCGAAGGAGATGAGTTGAGATCGAATCAAGGACCCCAATCTTCCATTATCTTTGAAAATCCAAAATCCCACAAGCCAAGGGAAAAAAGCTATTAAAAGAGTACCGCGTTTTGCAAAGGCTGCAGAACGCGGCACTGCCGCGCTTTGGGGAAAAAGCAGAACGCGGTAGTGTCTAGTACCACGTTTTGTCAAGCTGGCAATGCGCGGTAGTGTATGTGAGTAAAGCTTAAGGTGGGTCAAAACTTTCCAGGGTGGATTCACCTTCAAGGTTGACTCATCATCTGTCTCTTCTGGATGGTTTAAAACAGTAGGGGAAGTGTCGTCAACTTATTTTGTGATGGGGATGCGACACTGTGAAACATCGAGGTATAACATGTCTGGCCTTTGCTTATTAGCCCTTATTTTCTCCTCTAAGGCATAAAAAATCCTATCACCTTAGAAACAGGGACAAATCCCTCCTTTCGAAATAAAGTTCTTCTTATTTCAGGGAAGGTCTCCACATTCAGAGCCTCTAGACCGCTTTCTCCTACTGCTTTTGCCTAACATTCCTCTTCTATTGTTGCAATTTTAGCAACCTCAGTTTCAATCTCATCTTCATCCTCCAATCGAACTTTTGGTGTTCCAATCCTCCCCCCAACTGAGTTTGAGGAACTCTAGTCCTCATCCACTATCTTTGAAAATAATTCACTGGGTGCTCCTGGACGAACCAGAAGTTGCCCCCAGGTCAACTTGTTATATTCCAGGGCCCATAAGATCAATAATTTAATTAGCCCATGATTTGAGAGCGATGATAAGGGGTGTTGAGCTCTTTTATCATAATAAGCCATGCGTTGCAAGGATCTAAGAAGATAGTATGGCATATTTAGCAGCTTACGATAACGTAAATGTGATAGGAGGAAAAATTCATAAATGTAAACAATATTGTACCTCCCTTCACATGGATTATATTTCTTTAAGAAGAGTGCAACTTGGTCCCAAGGACTCGGAAGAGTCTACAGCGCTGTTCCTCTACCCTGTGGTCAAACACTCTCCCCTACTGCCAGGAAATCCTCAGTTGCAATCAGGTGATGGCATTTTCCACTAAACCAGTGTTTCCTGATTCTGGGAAGTCCCATTACCTCCGCCAGGATTACCTCTGAAACATCTACCCTTATGCCTCTAACTTCTGAATGAGTGCTCGTCAAGTTTTGAGCAAATTCAAGGGCTATTTCCTCATGAAAACCATTCAAGTGTTGAAAATAGTTTGTCCACCCTGCTTCTTGAAAGATAGCAAAGACATCTCTTTTCTTATACATATATTCTATTGTTAAAGGCTCATACCTCACAGGGATACCCATACCACTGAGATTTTTGTGAAATATTGTAACGAATACAACATTTACAGTTTCGAACATTGAACTAACTGCATGCAGACACAGTTGATGGATAGTCGAAGTTTGAAATGATCATTTTTGGAAAGGTGTCACAGTTAATTTTGGGATAAAATGGTGGTCAGGTAGAACGGTGGTCAAATCATAAGTACGGGTAACATCTTTTAACGTGATTTTGGTTCAGTTGATTTTCTATGGATCGATGACAGGTGTAAATAACAAGTATAACCATTATTGCTTGCGATGTCAATAGATGCCTAATCGTGACTATAGTTAGAACCCGTACCTTCAAAATCAATGCTCAAGTTGCCACTTTGTCGTGGCATGATATTTCACAGTTGCATCTCTGGTAGAATACGCATGTGCCAAGATGAGTTGGAAACTGCCAACCAAGCTGATAAGTACATTCACGCTGATAGGAAAATAAGACGGCCCAATAATTTCCTTCATTCTTGGCAGATTGTCATTTGAGCTGTGGGGTCATCATTTAAATTCGAACCAGGTCAGATCATTAGTGGTGAGACTGTTCCAAAATGCAAACAATCTAGTGGAGTTGCAGATAATGAATAAGAATGAAGACTTGAGTAGAATTCGGATAAATATGGCAGAGTTCCAGCTGCAAAACTTTAGAGAAAAGGAAAGAATAGTGGTGTTGCAGCTGCTGGAAAAAGGAGAAAATGAAATGGAAATAGAGGAGTCGCAACTACTAGACTTGGCAGAATAGGAAAAAATAGCAAAGTTGCAGCTGCTGGCAAAAAGAGAAAAATGAAATGGGAATAACAGAGTCGCGGCTGTTAGTCTTGGCGGAATCAGCAAAAATGGCGGAGTTGCAGCTGCTGGAAAAACAGAAGGAATAAAAATATTGGAGTTGCAGCTGCGAAACTTGGCAAAATAAGCAAAAGTAACGGAGTTGCAGCTGCTGAAAAAGTGGAGTGAATGGAAAATAGCAGGGTTATAGATGTGAAAATCTGAAGAATGAGCAAGGTAGGAAGTCACAGCTGTGCAAAATGAGTAACAAGCGGATTTTCAGCTGGCTGCTGAAAACTAACAAATCATCCATCTTCTTCAAAAGATATTTATTAGATCAGAAAACAATGTAAGGTGCTTGCAATCATCTAGCCCAGTCATGATTGTTGTTCCTCCAATTAATTCCTGTACACATTTCTTCAAAACAAACCCGATCAAGTGCAAAATGAAAAATAGATAAAATGCATAATGAAAAAAAAATATTTATGTACAAATTATGTAGATATTGCAGTTCTTAAAAATTCATGGGGAAAAATTTCTTCATATAGGAAATCAATCATAGCTTGATCATTAGCCTTAACCAAGGCTACAGTTTCCACCCATTTGGTCATGTAATCTGTGCAAACCAAGATGTGAACTTCCTGTTTTTAGGGGGGGTTGATAGGCCCTACGAAATCGAGAGCCCATCTGTCAAATGGTCCAACCACGAGATGTGGTTGCAAAGGCATTTCATATAATATGTTGGGTTGGCCCATCCTTTGGCAGTTATCACATGCCTGAACATACTTCTTTGCTTCCCTGAACAATGTGGGCCAGAAATAACCCATTCTCAAAGCCTTATCACCTGTCCTTTTGTCAGCAAAATGTCCCCCACAGGGCTCATCATGGCAAGCTTTAAGAATACTAAAAATTTCATCTTCTCTAACACATCTTCTGATTTCTAAATCAATCCCTGTTTAAAAAAGATGTCCATCAATCCAACAATACCTAGCACTCTATTGTATGATTTTTCTTTTTTCTCTCTTCGACAGATGTGCTGGGAGCTTATCTGCAGCCAAAAATTTAGCAATATCTGCATACCATGGGGAATGAGCTGATACTACAAACAAATGTTCATCATGAAAGGAATCTTCGACTAGTAAATTGTCATCACTGTTAGTAAGTCGAGATAAGAAATATGCAACAACGTTTTCCTTTCCTATTCTATCAATAATTGTGATGTCAAATTCCTGTAACAGTAACAGCCATATAGTAAATCTAGCATTCATGATTGGTTTATTCATTAAATATTTGATGGAAGAATGATCAGTGTGCACAAAAGTGGAGTATCCAGTAATGTAGTGTCTAAATTTGTTGATGGCATAAACTATGTCAAGGAATTCCTTTTCTGTGATAGGAATTCCTTTTCTATGGCAAGGATGCACTGTCCCTTGAAATATGAGGAATCAAATCAGAAGAGTAACAGCTGGCACCATGTATGATTCTTTCCCAAGGCATTGCGACTGATACACCTGTGCTTTGATCTTAAATTAATGAAATCAACACAAGTTATCATAAATCGAAGGCTAGAATTCATAACCATAACAATCTTAGGCATTTAATTAAATGAAACAATAATGATGTATACCTTGTCAAGACTGTTGATTAATCTAGAAAAAGGCATGTATATGGTTTATGAAAGTAGGGTGTAATTGGGCAAAATGATGAAATAGGTATGGTAAAAAAGGGGCATTTACAGGGCCCAATAGAAGGCAATAGAAGGATAAACTAATTTACAAAAAAAAAAAATTTAATGAAAATATGATAGACAGACTGCTCATTCGACATATTCACAACACAACATCTCATTTCACATGCAATGAAGATTATATAATACTGATGTATTACAAAATCAGAAATTGTGCCCATGACATATAATGGCAACTTGTGCCCAAAATTTTAATTAAATGTAAAGATTAATCCCGAACTACAAAAAATTTATAAACTATGTCCTGATGTAAGTATAAATATTCAATAGATCAACTATTCTCAGTTGATACAACATCACTGAAATCACTAGTCACATAGTATAACCAATAGTTACATAGTTCAATGTCATCCTTATGCCAAGGAATGAAGCTCAACAAAGCATCTGCTAGATTACTTAATGCGCTACTGGGACGTGGTAGAGCTATATTTTCAAATAGAGGATCTAAAATTTCTGTTGGATTCACAATATAATAGCCTTTTCCAACAGGGACACAGTGTACCAGTTCATTTGGGTCAGTCTTATGTATCATTGCCCTTGCAACTTTAACTCTTAAGTTTAATACAATGAGAAAGCATTTCTTTCCTTGCAGCCCCAATTGGTAAGTTGGTGTCAACTCATTAGCATTATCTTGACCCTGCAAATAAATGAGACAAAGTAAGATGCATGGAAATAAGAATTTAAACATTGATGATCCTAGATTAAATAATTACAATCTTACCTGAATTGGTGTTTTCATTTTGTCAATTTGCAGTTTCGATGGAACCATTTTTTGTACAGAATGTTGGTCATATTTTGATGCACGACTCTACACCCAATAGACAATGATTTCTAATATATTGATAAAATAAAACAAAATTGAACTAAATTACTAAATTTATCAATACTTACTAGGGAATATGATGGAGTATGCATTGAAGTTAATTTCATTTGTATTAGTCCGTTCATAGGGGTTGTTATGTCCTCTGTATTACTCTGTCAAGGAAACAAAATGTAATATATATATATATATATATATATATATATATATTCAAAAGATGAAAATAAAATATTATTTTAAATAATAATTAAACAACTAACCTCCACCACGGGCGTGATTTCATCATGAGCATTTTGTACAGTAGGGCACTGTTTATATGAGCAATCAGATATTAGAATTCAGATCATTAGTGTGAAAATATGTATATTGAGACAAGAGTAAATAATTGAACACTAACACTTTCTTTGTTGACCACATGTCCTCTCTCCATATCTTCTACTCTTTTCAGTAGTTCAGTTATTGTTGTTTTCAAATATGTGATTTCCTGCATTTTTTCTTTCACTATAGCTTGGCTTACATCTAGCGCCTCCTTGTATGGACTTTTGCCAAACAAGTTAGTTGGCGTAACTCCTAAGCCAACGCCACGACATCGTCCTCTTGCATCAACCCCTAGTACCTTGGCAAGGGCATCATCCCTAGCTGCAAAGTCTTGAGATGCAACTTCTACTTGTGCTTGTTCAATTTTTTGCTAACATTGACATACAATTAAATCAGATCATAGAAGAAAACATTTCCAACATGTAAAATGAAATTTTAATCAATATCTAAATTAAAAGGTTGAGAACATACTATTGTTTATCCTATAGCTGGTGTGATTGGAGTGCCATCCTTCTTTTGATGGCACTTATTCCATAAGTCTGCCCTAGTAATGCTTGTAGTTGTATCACCAGAGGCTATAGAGTTTTTCTAGTTGCAACAAGTAAAATAGTATGGTTAAGTTGTGACATTACAATGAAACTAAAATATGCTAATATTTCTCATATCGGATAAAATATCATCACAATTGTTTACCATATCATCTTCGACCCGTTGATAACCTCGACGTCCAGAGGTGTGCAAGTCCCTCTCCTTTTCTCTATTTTCCTTGTATCCTAGAAATCAATTGAAAATAACATATATAAGTCAACATTACAAGCCAATAGACATTCTAAAAAACTTGATTATATAATATGTGAACTTTTTCCTTAGCAGGAATTTAGTGGTGGCTCATGATCGGATGAATTCTCTCCACATTGTCTCACTTATCCTAATTGGAGGAACATTTTTTAATCTTTCCTCTGTTGACTCATAAGGGTCACATTATTTTTTGGTCAACCGATATCTATGATTGTTTGCCTTATGGCCAATGGATTTCATACAAAATTCTTTAAGGACTGGGAGGGTTATGAATTTTTCCTGCAACATACAAGAATTGCATTTTTAGATGTCATACATGGTTTGAAAATAAACTTCGAAATCATCCAAAATTATAAATGTTGAAAACAAATACATGTAATCTCTAATACTCACATTAATAATGTTCCACAAGTCTTCCTTTAATTGATCTGAAACCTTCCTCAAATCAAAATAATTGATTGGAACCATTTCCCTTGCGAGCATACCTAGTAATGAAGATAGCTTCACGAAGTTTGGTCCAATTGGTTGGCTCCTTTCATTGATATGAATTTTGATCTTTCCCTCCAAGTTATTGATTTCTGCACATTTAGTTGCTCCTCTACCTTTCTTCTTGACTTTCTCTATCGATGCTTGTGTAGAGGGATCTTCACCTTGTATACTAATATCTTGTTGGCATTGTTCTTTGTGAGCAAATTCTATAAAAGAAGGGCACTTAAAGGTGTTATGGATTTCTAAGTCATAAAATTCTATTTATGAAGAACTACAAAATTATACATTAATGAGCTTACCTTGTTCTTCATGTTGCTCCATCCCTTTTTGTGTCAAGGGATCTTCCCCTTCTACACTATTATCCATATGCCATGGTTTTTTGTGAACATCTTCTATAAAATAAGGGAACGTAAAGGTGTTATGGATTTCTTAATCATAAGATTTATGCTTACAAAGAACTAGAAAAATCTGAATTAATGGGATTACCTTGTTCATGTTGCTCCTCCTCCTGAAAAGATGAAAATGTATCTTAGCCATTTCCTTCTTTGTTAGGATCACTAGTAGAGTCATTCAAAGGCATAGAAGGTGTAATCTTCTTTGCTATTGTTTGTATTTTCCTCTTCTTTGTAATTGTAGCCAAGAATGTCATCAAACATATGCCTAACATCATCATACAATCAAAATAATCATGATACTGCATAAGGAAATACATTGTTCTATTTCTAAATATTTACCTTTTGAGATGCATGTCCCTTTCTTTCCCATTTGATCATTTTGACGTGTTCTTTCTGAAAATTTCAGTCATATTTTTTTGATTTCGTGTCATAATCTGCTTTCTCTGTTTTTTTTAAATGATTAGAGTATTGATTAGCCATAGCCTATTAGATTGTTATTAAAGTACAAAGTAATATGTTTTAACAATTTGAATTAAATAAAAGTAGTATTCTCATTTGTTGTGATGGGGAATTTTGTTTTTTTCAAAGAACTCAAATATGTAACCTCTTGGGTGGCTCAACCACAGTTTTATTAATATAAAACCTACTTGTTTCTGTTAAAAAAAAAAATTTAAATTAAATAAAAATGATTATATACTTCAATCACAAACAATCACTTACCTCCATGTCTCCACTTGTACAAAGCCTGCATAACCAAAAAAATAAAGTCTATCATCACTCAATTGCTAACTGAAAGTTGTTTAAACAAGTTTCAAAAGTAAAAGGGAAGACTATCTGTAATGACTATCTGCTAAGAGGAACAGATGTCATAATTTGAGAGAGAGAGAGGGTTAGGGTTTAGGTTAGACACGTACAGTAGCCAACAAGATATCTCAGTCTCCAAGAGTGAAGACCCCTTAGCCTTAGAGGCTACAAGCAGGACAAAGTTTAGACAGACAGCCCCAAAGATGAACATGGTAATGGTCTTGCAGTAGTGGGAAAGTGCAGTCCAATTCTAGTGGTCACAAAACAATCACAACATTCCACGTCTCAGCTAGGAAGAGCCACCACAATCCACGGTCATCCCTAGAGTAAACCAACATTTTTACAGAATTTTTAAAATTTTGTAGCAAAGGAACCACTATTTTGATTTCTGTCAATAAAGAAACCACAGAATGTTTTCATTTATTATGTTGTTTTCACGAAAGCATGGATAAAATACCTGCAATAACGCAGAACGCAGAACAAGAATGTCGTGAAACCTAAGTTACACCTCATGCAGTTCACCTCAATATATCCCAACATCAAAGCTTTAGCTTTTGTGGTGTGCAAAACGAAAACGGTGCCCTTTCCCGACAAAACTATTCCTGGGAGATAAAATTTGAAAAGTTATGCTAGGGGTCCCAATTTTTTTTTATTATTAAATTTCATTTTTTTGTTTTTTTTTTGGTAGATTAAATTTTTAATTTTTTTGGCATAGATAGAAAAAACAACCGATTTTTCTCCTAAGGTTTTCATTGAAAAGGGGAAAGACCTTGGTACTGGGATTCATGTAGGTGGACCAAAGGAAGGAAGGAGGGAACCAAAGAAATGCTTCAAAAGGAAAGGAAATATTAGCCTATTGTGGTCGATGACATGAAGTTAAATAATGTAATAAGCACGGTTTCTAAGGCATTGATTGTGAGGTTTATTTTTAGAAGGATGGGGACAATAAGTTTGTTTCAATAGATTCAAGTCCACCGATACTAACTGAGACCCTTCAGATGTATTGACTTGTAATGTAAACATTGTGCACATGTGATGTACGATTAATCCTAGCGTGGAGCTCAAGGCCAAGGCCCTGCTAGTGAATTCTCAGCCTTGAAGGGATGATATTTTATGTTGTTCCATCCATGTGTTAGTAAGCCATGTAAATTGTAAAAACATGTAGATTATTATAATGCAAATAAAAATACCAAGTGGTTGGCTATGGATGCAACTAAATGAGGGGGCTATGTGTATCCACTAGGAAGAGGTCACTAGGGGGTTTTGCGAGTGGACCCTAGCTGGTTTCCATATGTCATCTTGAGAACCCCTTTGAATGTTCTAGTCATCATTTAATTCTGTTGTAAGGAAGTGGGTGAGAAATTCAGTCCAAGAGAGTGATGGAGTATGGGTAGCCCTAAAATTAGTAAGGCAGGGTAAGGGATCGGTTTGCTCGACCCATAAGCCACTCCATCTCGTGGTAATTAAGTGTTATGAATGTTTAATTGTTCATGTTTCATTCAGCTATTCTTATTTGAGTATGCATATGCATCCATGTGTTTTTATGAATTTATTCAATGATGAATAGGGCCAAGTCTTGTTGAGGCCCAGGAGGTTCATAATGTAATTCAATCATGACTTTGGGGGAGAAATAGAAACCCCTTTTGTGTTCATGTTCCCTCTATGGGTCAGATGAAGGGAGGAGACATGGCATAGTGGATTAGAGCTCTTAATAGAGTGGTAAAGAGGTATGGATGAGGATTGGGGATGAAACACCTTGGTTGGAAGAAGGAAAATTCAGAGTTCTCAGGTTTGGAAGAAGATCATAGACTTGCATGGGGATCTCCGAGAGATTTCCAATATATGATACCAAGTTTTCCAAAAATGGACTTAGGATTAGAAATTTATCATCCTGAGAAGTTGGCAGTAACAATGGTATAAATATGGTCGACTTTTGACTTTCCGAACCCACAGTGCAGATTGCGGATCACGGAAGTTGGAGGCTCAATTTTGCGAAGCTGAGACCTTTGGAGTTTCGAATTCTGACTCCCACATCGTGGATTATAGAAGTCGGAGGCGTGATTTTGATTAGTAGAGAATTGGGTGTTCCAACTTCCATACTCCCACATCGCGGATTGTAGAATGTGAAAGTCAGAGGCGTATTTCTTTGACGTGTGTATTTGTTGTTATGACTTTCCGACTCCCGCGTCGTGGATTGCAGTATTCAAAGGTGTGATTCTTGAAGTGGCACATTGGGGTGCGGACTTATGACTCCGACATGCGGATTGCGGACCAAGCTATTGCAGTTGTGTGAAAGTGCATAGTTTGGAAGAAAAAAATTTATCAGGTTGTATTCTATGGAGCTCCCCCATCACCTCTAAAGGGCACCGAGGGGGTCGGGGACGTTACAGATATCCTAGAACAGTGATTTGTGTTTCTTTAAAATATTGTTCATGGATTTGGATACCAAGAAGAATATTCCTTTAGGGAATAAGGCATGTGATTCCTTCCTTAATTATGTATAGAGCCTCAAGACCCCTAACTACTATTAAAAACCATCTAATGACATAGACATCCCTACTCAAACACTAAAGATACTTTCAAGAATCCATGTGTGTTTGTTCAAGTTGTTCTTCCTGGCCATGGATTCTCAAAAGGTTATTTTTTTATTAAGGCCCAATTTTTCTCCCTCAAACATGTATAGGGAACTAGCCAATATCTATACCAGGTTCTAAAAAAATTCTAATGGCACTAGTATCCCCACTTATATGAATAATATGCTCTTGGGAGGTCATGTGTGGTGATTGTAGGAATTGTTCTTAGCCAAAGATGCCTGGAATTTCCTTTAGGACCTAAGTCGCACTCTTGTTTCCCCAACCATATCCATGTGGTTGGAACCTATAATTAGTCTTAAAATTCTCACTGTGCCACAAAAACCCCACTCATAGGCCAAAAATACCATGGAAAGGTCTATTGTGGTTGTTCAACATATCATTCTTGGCTATATATACCTAGAATCTTCCTTTAGGCCCTAAGGCCCAGTTTCCATTCCTTAACCATATCTAGATCCCCAAGACCCATAGCTAATGCTCAGAAACTTCTTAACAATTCCCATATTCTGACTATAAGGACAAATATCTCCTCAAGAGGTTAGCTTTGGTGGTTGGAGACATGATTGTTAGACCTTTAATAAGCATGGCTTCCAAGGCATTGATTGTGAGGTTTATTTGTAGAAGGATGGGGACAGTGAGTTTGTTTCAATGGATTGAAGTGCATGACTAGTAATCAATTTTAGCTTACCACATAAGGGATGTCATTTTCATCTGAGGTTAGATGTTGAGGTTACATCCAAACATAGTATTATTTCTAGTCGGTATCTACTGCATTTATACCTAGGTGGATTTATTGGTTACTTGATCAAATTAGTTATATATCATTCAAGGTCCCATGCCGATAAGTAAGGATACCAGAAGGATAAAATAATTGTACTAAATTAGTCTATTTCCATAGACTCTCTTATGATTCTACACAAGATATTTCCTCTTTATGCTATTAATTGTAACAACTGGCATGATATGACTCATTATTGTTTCTTGCAGCCTTATAACAAAGATATTTATCATATACATTCAAACAATTATGACTCATTATGATCTCTCTTCTCATGGAAATCATATGAGCCAAAATTTGACTGGTGGCATGCCTTACAAATCTACTTTCTTAATTGACATATCAATTAGGTAACTAGGGATATTAGAATAATGAGAAGATATATACGGTTAAGGTTAAGGTCTTACTTGGAGAAAACCTAAAAGAACCTATACAAATCAATACATTGGTTAAGGTCCTACTTGGAGAAATCCTAAAAGAACCTATATAATCCTTTTCGATATTAATAATTTTTATCATTACCTCTTCCAACCATATGAAATTCTTATAAAGATAAAACGAATTTGAACCATTAACCTATGTTTTTTAGACCAGTATTATACCATTGAAACTATTTTCCTAATGAAAATTTGATTACTTTCTAAGATATCCCTCCAGTTGATTTTCAATGATGCCTACCTTACATCTACCACATATCATCCGATGCCAATCTAGAGCCTCCACCTCATTTATGTATTTGCATTATTCAATGAACCATTTTAGTGGTGGAAGTGTAATAGTTTTTACAGATGTCTGCATGGGAATTTCTATTTAGGTCATTGGAGAGTCAAGGAGAGGTGGCATATGAAATTATTGAACCAAGTGATATCTAATAATGCTATGGCCATTGCACTGCACCTTTGAGTAATTTACTCACTCCCAGGTGATATTTTTTGAGCTCTAAAGGAAATAAAGTTTCCCATACCTTCCAAGCCATTAAATGAGGGGATCGAAGCCAATTATAACTCCTAAAAATAAATTGATATGTTAAAATGGTGGTGACAAATTTAACATCTTGATATCCTATCATACTAACAACATATATTAGTTAGTCTAAAGGTTGGGATATGTCCACATTAGAAACATATTTATATTTAACCCATAAAGCCTCCCTACGATGTAAGTTATAAATATCCTTGACAAGCAATATAATAGAAGCTAGAAACGATTATGCAATAAGTAAATTAAGAATATTATAAGAAACTAGCACCTCCTAGCGCCATCCCCATATCATATTCTATAATAAGGTTTAGCCCAAGGGGGTCTTCCTATGAGTCTAACAAGTAAAAATATTATATTATACCTAGGATTGATTATAGGCTCATGCCGTGGTTATACATACAATAGATTTTCAGGCCCATCTAGATATAAGATGTTAAAGATTCATGCATATTCACTTTTTTGTCTTTTTTGGTTTTTATGTTTTTGGAAAAAAAGAGTAACAAAGGGGCCAATTTCATCTTGTGGAGGCCGTATTCTTCATTTTTTGGCTAAGTTTGGACTACATGGGCCGTGAAATCGTCTGGAGAGGACGATTTACTTTCTTTTGGGCGCATATCCTTACAACCAAAAGGAGCTGCAATCTACTATAGCATTGTTATTGATACCTACAGGAATCTACTACAGCGTTGTTGGGTACTCTCACTATAGTATTCCTTCGTGTTACAATTGTGCATAATGTTTCTGGGTAGTGAAGGGAATCTGAGAAGAAGACGATTTGGGTTGTTTTGAGGAGCAAGCATACACCAAAGAAAAATCGAGACACCAAAGAAGGCCAACTCACTTCCATAAATCATTGCGCATGACCAGGAAGCTACAAGTTAGAGTTAAAGTAATTTCAGATTTGTTTGTCCACCTTAGAACTATTGTTACATCATTGTAAACTCAAAGTTATATGAATATGATATTTAGGGTTTATTTTCCTTGTTATTTATGCAAAGATATCTCTATTGCATTTACTGTTCACTGTTAGCACTACAAAAATCAAGATCTGATATCTGAAACAAACTCTTCCCGCACTGTCTTCTGCAGCGGAATTCTTTCCAAAATACGGGAATAGAGTTTTTGCAAAATACTTCTTCCCCGTCGTCGATCAATTTTGCTGCAAGCCTGAGTGTTCGTACAACTTACTTTTTCACGCAGTGGAATGGCTTTATGATCATTCGATCAGTGTCCCCACCAAATCAACGGTTGATTCCAAAATTTATTGAGCACATCCCATAGAATATAGCGCACATGAAAAGTGTTTCAAGGCTTGCAACTTCTCCCAACGATATCACTAGTCCAATAAAGGGTAGAGACCGATGTACTAGACCTCATAGACTGCCACCCATACTAACAGATCACAGCCAACACATTTACACACCCTCACGACACCATTAGTAACCCACATTAGGTCATGGTACCTTCATAACAGTCCTCAAGGCACTTTCAACCAGTCACGACAGTCCTAGCAGGCCTAAGACATGTCACAACAACCCTTAGCAGGCTCAAGACAAGTCATGGGTTTCTCTAGAAAGCATTATCAAAATTTTCACATATGAAATTGACGCAAACAGGAAACACAAACTGAATATGAACACTGCGATTAATCTCAGAAACTCAAAAAAAAACTTTTCATTAACACTTCCAAGAAAGTTTACAAAGCTATAGTCCAACCACAGAGGCGTAAAAAATGAAATTCGAACCCTTCCTCCTCCATAGAGGTGACATTTACCCCCAAGACGTATCTCGAAACAGGGCATCAAAATCAATTACATTGAGGGAATCAAACCCGAAAGTAATTCCTAAATCCTAACAAAATATGACGTGGCAGATGCGCCGTGCCCACAAAACATTTCTGGAAGGCACGCTGTGCTGTGCATGACCAATCAAAAAGGGAAATATCGACATTTGGGGATTTCTAGCTCGCTTGATGAAAACAACAACTCCGAACATATTTTTAACAGACTACGGCTGACTCAGCTACTGGCGGACCTTGCAGGCTGATGATTGCTCAGTCTATGTATATCTTTCCACTATTGATCTGTAGGGGTGGCCATCTCAAATAGCTCCTTTAGGAGAACATCTAGGTCAATCAGGGGGCTATGGCCAATAGCAGGGAGATCTGGTTTGATAGTCCTGAATTGAGCCAGGGGCTCAAAGTCCTCGATGAGTTTATCGATGATTACCTCTCCCTTTAGCCCACCATTCATACCCTCAAACTTTGCATGGTTTACTCTTTCCTGGTTCAGTAGTTTGACATATTTTCTCCGAGGGATCAGCTTCCCCTCTGGACCCCAAAACTTAGGCAACCCTTTTTGAAATAGGGGCTGAAACAATTTGTTGAACTTTTCTACCCCTTGCTGAATAATGTTAATCCTAGTAAGTGCATTCTGCAACATGTTATGCTTGTGGTCATCCTCCTTGCTGCCACCAGAACTGATATCCTATCATTAATCCCCAGGGAAATTAGTTCTTCCCCATAGGTTGAGCTCATAACAGCAATCGCCTTCTGGGCCTCCTCCCTAGGCCTTTGTGCTAGACTTTCCTGCAGGGCTTTACATCTTCTGCTTGCTACCATAACAGCCTGTTTATGCTCATCCACCATGACCAAGTGATTTTCTAATGAGGGAATCTCCTTTATCACTACATCCCATAGCAAATGTTTAGCCCCTTGCAGGGGAATTCAGCCTATGACCCTTTCCTCAAACCTAGCTACCTTCTCTTTGAGTGTCCTGATCTCTTCAGTGTAGTTTTCACTTTCCTTAGCATTGATCCTGTGCTGGAGCTCTTGATTGGCCTCCTTCAATTGAGTGATTTCCAGGTCCTTCAGGGACATTTTAGACATATCTTTGATCTCTAGAGCAGTGGGTGATCTATCCTCAGGGGTGTCGTAGTCATTAAATTCATCAATTCTCTTCTGCATATTTTGCTTCTCTTCTTCCCATGTGCGCTTGTCAGCCTCTAGCACAGCAAGGCAGCCTTTCAAATCCAAAACTTCATGCTGCAATGTCTCAATCTCCCCTTGTAACTGCATGGTCTGAGGAGGTAGCTAGATGTCTTTCATAGGTGTCTTGCTTTTCTTTTTGTAAGCGTGTATCTTGGCCAGCGGCTTAGCTGGTAAAATAGGATGCTTTGTTGCCATTGGATGCTCAGAAGAAAGGGGCTATTGGAAAGCATTCTGTGCTGTTAGGTCTGCCACTTGGTCAGTCAGGAGTTTCACCTGCACATTCAAGGCCTTGTTTGTTTCCTTTTCCGGCTTCAATTGGGTCTCCAGTTTAACCACCCTTTGCTAGGACCTGATATGGGCTAAGGCCTCCTTAGTCAGATCAGCATAAATGAGATTGCTAACTCCCTTATGGAACACAATCTTATCTGGGATTGAGAACCCATCCATCTTGAACTCGACCTCTGAAACTCCTTCCTCATTAGCGATGGCTAGGTTCGGGGAGTTTGTTGTAATATTCCTGGTAGTAGTGAAAGAGACTTTGCTTCCTAATAGATTCCTTATCTTCTTGGACTGATTCCGAGTCTCAGCCTCGGATTTCTCTTTGAGCTTCCCATAGGTGGTCAACATTTGCTTTTCAGTATTAAATTTCCCTTCAACAGCGGAGGCAAAAGAATACTTCTGATGATTGAGTAGACACTCCTCACCCCCTTTCTTGATTGATTGTGTGGTTCGTGGGGGATTTCTCTGTGAGTGTGTAGTGGCTAGATTTACAACCACTAGTGCCTGGGCAATCACCATCTGATTTCCAACCTTTCCCCCAGCAGGGTTTACTGAAACAAGCTCCTCCTCTATCACTTTCTTGAGGGCATCAGATTCAAAATTAAACTCCTACTCCAGGTTGATTATGTCCTCCTCTATGTCTATCTAGGGGTTTTTTCATCACATTCCATATCCTCCACCTCTGACCGAGACCTTCTTCTACTACCATCACCGTTTAAGGGAAAGGGAGTAGCTAGGACCGTACCTTGCACTTCTTTAGGATCCTGAATTTTCTCTGCAGGAGTCCAATCAAAATCACAGGCAAGAGAATTTGCATCCTAGGACAAGTCGGGGATCGTGGAGTGAATAAAGACTGACCTCTGCACCTCGACCCTCCTCTAGGAAATGATCCCCTTAGGATCGTAATTCTATGCATGAGTCCCCTGAAACTTCATGGCCTTCAAGACTTTATCCACCATTTGTAACGTTGTTGGCTTCTTCACAACAAAGGGCCCGAAATTAATAGGGTATTTGATCCAAGAGTTCTTCTTGTGAGCAGTAAAATTCTCCTCATCAGCATATATCCTCTGCCTAATCAATTCTAGTGCGAATACTGAAGGATTTAGGTAAACTGGTAGCATGAAAGGGGCAGCCGAAAAACCATATACCTTGATAACTGAATACTTCTGCATTAGGAACCAATCTCCAATACCCTCTTGCTGCAAGGCAGCCTTCATGTCTTCTGATATCCTCTTCTCTTTAGGGTTGAATAGTTTGGAGATGCTGAGGACAATTCTGTCAATGAACAGGGTGTAAGACCAGTCCTGGATGTTCTGGAGAGACTGGGGCCAATATTTGAACACCTCTGGATCCATGTCCTCAAGGGTCTGCCGGTTGGAACTGACTATGATGGAAAATAGATACACCTAGTATCTAAAGTGCCTATCCAAATCAAACTTCTCAAGCTGAGAATTGATTTCTCTGGCCAAGAAATCATCGAACTTAATTCCTACTTCAGATTGACTCAGGTAAAGGAGAATGCCTAGCATTACTTCAGATACCATGATATTGCTATCAAGACCTAGGATTTGACTCAAGAGGGAGATGGTTGATACGACAGGATTTATGAGCAATTTGGAGGAGAGTGGGGTGATAAGGGTCTTTGAGGGAACTGGGGTCAACAAAATGGTTTGGAAAAAATTATTCTTGGATTCTAGGTTGGCTTTCCTGAACACCTCCAGAACCTCTGATTCAGTGAAGGGGATCAGGGCCTAACATTGGGCTTCAGAGAGACCCAGGGCCGCCCTGATAGCTTCTGGTGTAATTCTGCAAATGACATGGGAGTGGGTATCATCTAAGGTGTCCTTCCTAGTGGCAGAATAATTGGAGGCTACCCTTTAGACAATATCTAGGAAATGGGGAAATTGTTCTAATGTGAACCCTATTAAGGATGACTTTAAATTTACCAACAGTTCCGACTAGTATCTAGAAGGTGACAACAAAGCGTTATGGGCATCACTGACACTGGACAACTGCAAATGAGGATCATAAGCGTCGTAAAGTCAATCGCAGATGATCTCCTCGGACGGGTCAAGGCTTTTTACAGACAAGACCATAGCGGAACTGTCTATTGGATGAATTACAGAACAAAAAAGGGTTGATAAACGATGAAGGAGTACCTGGTGGTGATTGTCGATACTTCTGGAGGTTGAAATTGTATCCATCTGACTCGTGCTTGGAAGATGTCGGATTTGCAGAGTGGTGGGAGTATTAAGGGACTGTTAATGTCAAGTTGATTAGCCTTATAAACCATCACGCTCCGTAAATGTGACCTTTGTACCTCTAATCTTCGAGCGCAATACCCAATGGGGAGGGGCCCACAATATTTCGCAAATTTTTTTTTTATCTTCAGAGTTATATTAATGGGTTTAAATATTAAATATCTTGTCCTTAATATAAAACCAAAATATTATGTAATTGATGTTTGGATTTGGTTATTACAAGGTGGAAACTTGTATGGTGTAATATATTGTTGTCATGTGCCGGTAAACACTATGGGTGTACTACATGAATATTCCTAACCGTATATTGGAAGGAAGTTGAGAGGCCAACTCTCGAGGAGCCAATTCGAGAAATTGGGCTGGTTTTATTTTCAAATGGCCGAAAAAAGGGATTAGACAGATTCGAAAACAAGGTATACTTTTTATATTTGATTCTTCAATATGATATTTTATAACATATGTCTTCATTTTAATTTGTAGTGGTTTTTTCTTACGTGATGTGCAAATTGGTTCTATGTAGGATGTCAAAGGAATATCAAGTCGGGGTTGAAGAATTCATAGAGTTTGCAAAAGGGCATTCAGAGGATCATAACACCACAAGATGCCCTTGTAAAAAATGTTGCAATGTTGCAATATTGACGTTTCAGGAAGTACAAGACCACTTGATGATTCATGGTATAACAAGTTCATATAAAACTTGGTTTTTCCATGGAGAGAGAGTTCCTACTCAAGACTATATATTTGACAAGAGCAAGAAATGCCACACAATAGAGATGCATGATTTTCCTCCAGAAATTACACATGGTGATGAACACATAGTCGGACATCAATATGATAATCAGAATGATGAGTTTGCAACATTGCTTACAAATTATACTGAAGTTCTTGAGAATGACGATCATAACGAGGCAACCATGGTTGATGATCATATGGTTGAAATGGTGAATGATGCTTATCAATATTATAATGAAAATCCAGATGTGAATTGTGAAAATGGCCAAGCAGAATCAATGGAAGAAAAAAATGATATCAGTCAATATCTAAAGTTAATTGAAGATGTGAAGGCACCATTGCACCCAGGTTGCACTAGTTTCACTAAGCTATCAGCCACTGTGAAATTGTACAACCTTAAAGTGAGAAATGGATGGTCTGATGCAAGTTTCACCCAGTGGTTGAAGTTGCAAAGAGAAATGCTTCCAACAGGAAATACACTTCCAGAATCTACATATGCTGCAAAAAGTTTGATTAAATCATTGGGGCTGGACTATGAAATGATACATGCATGCCACAATGATTGCATTTTATATTGGGGAAAATATGAAAAAATAAATGAATGCCCAACATGTGGCGAATCAAGATGGAAGGTTGACGCTCATTCTGAAAAGGTGCGTACTGGTGTCCCAACCAAAGTGCTGAGGTATTTCCCTATCGTGTCGAGGTTGAAGAGAATGTACATGTATGACTTTGAACTCTTGTAATTCCATTATATCAAACACCTTCATGTACTACCAACCTACTAGAAAATCATCTTCTTTAATCTACTAAGTAGTGCAATGCATATATGATTCTTTATGTTTTTGTTACAGCTTTACATATATTTCACAAAAAATGAGGTGGCATCATGAGAATGCAAGTAAGGATGGAATAATGCGCCACCCAATTGATAGCCCGACATGGAAAACTGTAGATTCTAAATGGCCTAATTTTTCCAACGATCCTCGCAATGTACGATTTGCAATGGCAGTGGATGGATTTAATCCTTTTGGAAACTTGAGTAGTAGTTACAGTGTATGGCCAGTACTACTAGTCACATATAACCTTTCTCCATGGTTATGAATGAAAAGGAGCTTTTGTTTGTTGTCATTGTTAATACCTGGTCCCAAGAAACCAGGAAATGACATAGATTTTTATTTGGAACCATTGGTAAATGAACTAAAACTAACATGGGATGAAGGGGCAAGGACATATGATGCTCATTCAAGGTCATTCTTTAATATGAAGGCTATATTGATGTGGGTAATCCATGACTTTCCTGCTTATGGAAATATGGTTGGTTGCACGACTAAAGGGTTTTGCACATTCCCTATATGTGGAAGGAACACAGATTCAATGTATCTCAAATGTAGTAGGAAGTGTGTGTACATGGGACATAGGAGATATCTTCCAATAAATCATAAGTATAGTTCACAAAAAGGACCACTTAATGGGAAGTATGAGCATCTCATTGCACCTACAATTGTACAAGTGTCAGATATTTTTACAGAAACAGAAGGAAGGGAAGAGAAATGGGGAAAGACTAAAAGTACAAAAAGAAAGAGAAATTTCAAAAAAGGTGAAAATTCAAAGAATGACGTGTGGAAGAAAACGTCAATTCTGTTCAATTTACCATATTGGGAGGTATGTGCACACATTAACTTAAGGCCTAAAATGTACAATGCTTGAAGGATTTCATTGTGTTTAATATGAATATATTGTTTAATTTTTCTTTGATGTTATAATTCATTGATTTTTTACACGGTTGGATGCAGAAACTCCTAGTGCGTCACAATTTAGATTTAATGCACATAGAAAAAAATGTATGCGAAAGTATTTTAGGAACCCTTATAGATATAAAAGATAAATCAAAGGATGGGAAAATTTCTCATGATGACTTACAACAGTTGGGTATAAGAAGGTCCCTGTGGCCACAACAAAAAGGAAAAAAAATATTTCTTCCACCCGCACCACGCACTCTTTCAAAAAAGGAGAAAGAGATTCTTTGTCGTGTTTTGTTCACCTTAAAAGTTCCAGATGGATATAGTTCAAACCCTAGAAATCATGTATCTATGAAAGATCTCAAGCTTCATACTATGAAAGCACATGATAGCCATGTTCTCATGCAACAAATCCTTCTAGTAGCATTGCGCCATGTGCTACCAAAAGTAGTTCGAAACACTATTTGTAGGCTTTGCTTCATTTATAGGCAAATTTGTGCAAAAAGGGTGGATCCAACAGATCTTGATAACTTACCAGATGATGTTGTGGAAACTTTGTGCTTACTCGAAAAATATTTCCCCCCTTAATTCTTTGATATAATGATACATTTCATTGTACACTTGGTGCGAGAGATACGTTATTGTGGACCAGTTGCATATCGATGGATGTACCCTTTTGAAAGGTCAGTTAAATGTTATTAAGTGCAAATCCACATAAATTCCAGCATTTTATGTGCATATAATAATAATACATTACTAGCAACTCTTTATTCATACTTTTGATTTCTCTACAAATTGTGTGTTTTTTTCTAGGAACATGAAAGTTTTCAAAATTTATGTGAAAAATAAGAATAGGCCCGAAGGCTACATAGCTGAAAACTACACTGTGGAGAAATCCATAAAATTTTGTGTTGGATATGTTGAAGGTATGGATTATATTGAAAGCATGCCTAGTAGAAATGAAGCTTGGGACAATGAAGAAGGAGAGGTTGGACAATATGGGAAGGCCTTATCTAGTGGAACTTCTATTGAATTAGATAAAACTAGTTTGTTACAAGCCCATAGATGGATCTTGCACAACACAGATGAAATTCAACCTTGGATAGAGTAAGTAATAAGCACATACTTATAAAATCATTTTTTATTATAATATATCGCAATTTTTTCATAAATTGTTTATTGACATTACTTGAAAATAGGATGCACTTGACAGAAATTGCCAATACTAACATCCAAGCCCAAAAAGGTGAAGTCTTACTACAAAAGCTCCACAACCAACAATTTAGTGATTGGTTAAGAAAACAGGTAATGATATGTTCTTCATATTAGATTTAATTGAACTTCATTAATCAAGACTATTATGATGTATGAAGGTGAGATTCTTTTAATATATTTTGAAATTGCATGGTTTTCTAACGACATTTCAAAATTTCAAGGTGGAAGGAAAATAAAATATTTATGATACCCTTAAATGGTTGGCACGTGGCCCAAGGAAATATGCAACTAAGTATGATGGCTACTTAATCAATGGGTGTAGATTTAATGTTAAAATATTAGAAAATGTTAGGGCCACCCAAAATAGTGGTGTGTGCATAGATGCACAAACAATAATGAGATCAAGTGCAAAGGATAAAAACCCTATAAATCAAACGACAACATATTATGGAGTGATTCAAGAAATAATGTTATTGGACTACTATTTGGTGCAATATCCATTGTTCAAATGTGATTGGATAGATGTACACAGGAAGAATGGAATGAAAGTTGATGAAATTGGTTTCACCATGGTGAATCTGAAGAGATGCTTGAGTAAGGATAGACTACAAGATGATCCATTTATTCTAGCATCACAAGCGAAACAAGTGTTTTATGTACAAGATTTGGTATAGAATGACTGGTGTGTAGTTTTGACATGCCCTCTAAAGGGATTAGGAAATTGTAATAGATATGATTTGGAGTATGCAGATTTTGAAGGGATGAAATGTAAAGAGGATGAAGTTGTAGGTGATGGTGGCATGGATTATGTTCGACAAGATTGTGAAGGCACGTGGTTGGATGTTGTTCAATAAGTAGCATGCATGATTTATTTATCAGTTCTCATTTAAGTTGTATCTGTGAAAATTTATATCTTAGATTATTACTTGGATTTACCTTTCATGCATGTATTTTTTGTTTTGATACTGTTTATGCATATTATTACTTGGATTTACCTTTCATGCATATATTTTTTGTTTTGATACTATGTATGCATATTATTACTTGGATTTACCTTTCATGCATATATTTTTACAGTAGATAGATTGGGTGTGGGGAATTGAGAGTGATGTGAGGGGGGGGGAGGGGCCATATGAGCTTCAACCTTCATGTGGTTGGCCCTGTTTATTAGAGAATGAGATATTCTTGAAACCAAGAGAAGCTCATTTAGGTATTTTCATTTCATATTTTTAGAATTTCATAAATGTTATGCCTTTTTTTATATATCTATCAATCGCTTATATTAAAATACCATTTTGTCATGATATATGCAAGTCTTCGCAATGGAAAGCAATATAATGACAATTTGTATTGTTCTCTAATGCAGATTTATAAGTTATCACCATAACGAATTTGTCAATCAGATATCTTATTGTCGTTTCTGCAAATTTTAATTTTTTTGGGTTATTGGTCGTTGGATGAATCGTCCAACGAATGGAGTCATTTCTTCCGTAGATTGTTTGGGTAAGCACGTGGACCCCCAACAGGTTGTTGTTTTAAGGAAGAGGTTAGGCTTAGTATTCGTGAATCGTAGCTTATCAATATTTTACTACTTGTTTTTCAGGAAGAGGGCTTAAGACTGACTTTGCAATTTAGTTTCAAGTTTTTTTTTCACCTTTTTGATAGCTTTCAACTAACCAAGCAACAAAAGTACTCTTTCCATATTACAGTGGAGTACAGATTATTTACAAGAATCTACTTCTCGAATTATGCACAGGGCCTGCACGTAACTCCATCCACAAGTAGCCTTGCTTGTGCTTATGCAAGTGAAACAGCCCGCCATAGTGGAGTATGAAACACCCTTTCTTTACCATCAGACTAAGACTCCATTTTCAGTGAAATTTAGTTTATATATATTCTAACAAGAAAACGTCTTTGAATCTATGTGAGTATATTGACCAGTGCGATTTGTCTCTTCACTATTCCTGAGTTTAATATGTAAATTGCTGTGCTACTTCTCAATGGAATATTACCAAACTACGAATACATGTTTTTTCTTTACCTTTACTGTTGCATCTGGCGTGAAATATAGCCATTGAAATGTATCTGATATATTTGTTCACTACATATGTTACCAAGATATCTTTTAGTTGTTGGAATTCATGTATAATTGACTTTACCAAAAAAATACCTTATATAATGCCTTTGATAGTCTGTCATGTTCTTTAACTTATTGTATTGCCACTAAAATTAGAGAAATAAACATTGGTACAATTCTATCAAAAAAATATTAATTTTCTGCTCTAGAACTGATTTGACTAGGCTATGATCATAAATAAAGTTGTTCTTCATCAATGTTTGAGAACTGGGCTGTCCTAAAAAAATTTGAGGGCATTGATCATTTTTCTTATCTTTAGGTAGTAAAGGAGATACTCTAGTGTTGTATCTAAAATGTATGGTCCTACTTTTGTTTTCTTAAAATAAGGATATGGATAGTACAGTTTTGTTTTGTTGTTTGTTTCTTATATATTTCTGCAACAAGCTTCAGGTAACATTTTTGTCCATTAACAATGAAAGCTGGGGTATTCAGGAATGATGGAATGAGATAACAATTAATTGCTTCATAAATATTTGGGTTGAGACTTTAGCTCTCTCTTATCTATTAAACATTTTCAGGTAGTAGCATGTCTTCGTTGTTAGCATGCATTGAAATGTAGCCTCTATTGCATCCATAATTTGTTGCTCTTGGTTGTTACATTTTCAGATGAATTTTTTTTGCTTGTGTTAGATGAAAATGCAATTAAAACCTTTTCATTCGTTAAAGGTTGATGCTGAAATAGCATGACAAAATGAATTGACAATGAAAGAAACACATTTCACATGGGAGAAAGAAAGAACAGACTGTAGATCAAATGAACACATGAATCTCTGAACAGAAACGCCTGCAAGGCCTACCAAATTTATTTAAAATAGCTTCAAAATTGTTCAAACACAGAGCAACACTCAGGATCTGAAATTTTCAACCCCTTTTCCATTGATTACATTTAATTTATAGATGTCTTCAAGCCCCAGGCTCGGCCTTCTCTTGAACATAAAATAGTTATAACCTATTGACACCTAATCAAGGCATATTCGCCATTAAAGACATGAGAGAGAGGTGGCAAAATCGGCTCAACAACCTTTTACATTTACAGGTCGTTTTTACTATATGACCGCCTATACTTAACAAAAAGACAAAAATTGATTTTGGATATGCTCTTCCAGCTAGTCGCTCCTCCTAACTGAATGCTCTCACTAGCAGAAAACTTTGCAATAGCCTCGAACTCCTCATGCACCTGTCTTGATTCTTCCCTTTCCATACTTCTCGATGGACTTCCATTGGTCAGTTGAGGGTAGGTCCAAGGTGGTGAGATCCTTAATTAACACTCTCAACTCTGTGTGTTCTCTATAAGAATAACCATTGTGCAATGTCCTGGCTCCCCCGAACATTGAGGCTAACTCGAAATCCCTTGTCAATTTTTTAGCTACTATCTGACCCATCAGAGTCTAATCTATCCTTGCAAAATCCTCCTGGTTTTCCCTGCATTCCCATAGTTTAACCTTGTATTCCTCATTTGATAACATGGTTCCATTCTCCTCCCAGAACATAGGTAATCCTTTCTTGAATAAAGGGTCGAATGCCTCCTTGAACAACCTCAGTTGATTTGAGAGAATGTCTATCCCAGACTAGGTGATCTTCACCTGTTGATGCTTGTTAATTATTCTCTTGGCCCATATAATTGTGGCTACCTTGTCCTTTATGCCTGTTGTATCATCCTGCTCCTCTAACAAACCACTCAGAAACTCCACTGCATTTTATGCATAATCTGAGGGATTCTTATTAAGGTTTTCATTGGCCACTGCTACAGCCTGTTTAGCCAAATTTACGACAGTTTCCTTATCCACTATGAAGTTCAAATAGGGCCTTAGGTCGTCTGCTTGCTGGATGACATCATCCCAGATTATTTTCTTAGTCTCACTTGCTCCTTTAACCTATCAAGATCCACCTGCATTCCCTTGTACTTGGATTCCCAAGCCTCCTTTTCCTTCTCTGCATTGTCCTTTAGAGTCTTCAGGTTAGCTACTTGTTTTCTCAATCTGATCATTTCAACATCTTCTAGGATGGTGATGGATATCTTCCCCACTATGGAGAAGTCTCTAGACTCAATTGAGGGTGTGACCTCCATTTCTTGCTCTTTTTCATTTTCCTTTACTTTCATCTCCAGTTATTCAAACTGGGATTTCCATACTTTCTCACTAGCTGCTACAAGGGCTATGTTAAGCTGCAGTTGCTTCTCTTTTTCTTCGAGCTCCACCAGTTGGGCCTTACAGTAAATCAATTCGTCCTTTAATTTTTCTTTCTCTTCCTCTAGTTCTGCCATCTCAGGGGCATTTTCCACCTAAGCAACGTGCATCTTTAACTTCCTTTTAAAGGACAGGATCTCCTGATCTTTCCCATCCAACAGCCCTTGTATGTTTTTTTCGCTTGGCTTCTTCAGTCACATAGGCTAATAATTGAGCTTGGAGCTTCTTCACCTATCCCTTTAGAGATTTTATTTCTGGCTTCTATATCCTTAATTGATTTTGAACCTTGGATTTGTTTGATTGTACTTTAGACAATTCTAAGGCACCCTTCAATAGTTTGTTGTATGTAACCTCACATGTTTCCTTGTGCAGGTTAATTATGTTAGGAACTGCGATATCTTCTAGATTGACCTTTAAATCAATAGCTTTGTTTTTAGTGGCCAAAGCCAGGTTTAGAGTATTCTAGGCCAAATTTCTGCTGGCCACCAAGGCTACGCTCTTCTTAGATATTTTCCTTACTTCTTCATATAATTTTTTCTCTGCTGCAATATTGTTTGTATTTTCCTCATACCCCTCTAGCAGCTCTGCTCTAGTCATGCTCAGTGCTGCAGGTCCCTTGGGTGTTTTACCAAAAACATGTTCTTTGACTTCAAAATGGGGCATTCATAACTTGACCTGCTTCTTCTTTGGCTTCTCTTCTTTAATCGTTGCCACCTATTGATCAGATTATTCGATTTTCTGCCTCTTTGAGGCCCTTTCAGGGTCACTATCCACATCCATTGGACTACTGATTTCCTGCTGATTGGACTTTTCTGGGATGGCCACTGGGGGAAAAACCATTTGCACTAATGTATCTTTACTAGATGATCTGGGTGTTGAAGATGAGCCTTCCTCAAAAATGTATGCCAAAGTTTGGGAAGTCTATGGGGGGTCAATGCCCATCTGTCACTACTCAATATACTCCATTGATTTTTCCCTCTCATCCATGCGAGCCAGCTCAAAATGTTCATACCCCTTTCTATTTGTTGTTTTCCTTCTTTCTGAAAGTATGTGATGGGGGTCACAATTCATTGCTTCCTTGGAGGGGAATCCCATGTCTTTCATTATTTGTTGAAGGCTTGAGAGAGATGCTCTACTTTTAACCATGATGGATCCTACTGTCCGGGGAAAATTTATGTCGCATGCCTTCTTATCATCTAGGAAGTGTCCACATTCAACTATTAGCTTATGTCTTACAAACTCCATGGGGAATATCCTGGGGGTGAGGAATGCGGGAAGCTCATATGGGGCATGGGAAAACCCATATACTCTGATTACAGTGCCCTGCTTCAATAAAAACCAATCCCCTACCCCTTTTTCCATTGGGGGTTGCAACAGGTCTTTCATCTTCGGTATTACTCTAGGTAATCTTTTGTGAAAAAACAGGAAGTAAACCTCATCCAGGAGGCCATTCATGAACATCTTGTAGTCAGAATACATCTCTTTGGTAATATGCAGCTCTGGGACCTGTAGGTTTTCATCATTGGATTCCAGGAACATCTTTAACAAATAGGATTGGAACCTGAAAGACCTTGTCTTAGGAAAATCCACAAGTTGGGAATGGATACTTTATGCTAGGGCTTCGTCAAACTTTAGACAGACACAAAGGGGGGGTAAATTAGGGTCGGATGGATCAAGGGGACAGGTACTAATAACAAACAGAAGTCAAATCAAGGGTTCGATTATATCATGGTCGGTGTCCAGCCCTAAAAATTGGGACAGCATCGAGATTACATATCTAGATTCTTCTGTGAACAAGTTGGCTTCGCCAGGGAAAGAGTCTGCTGGGACAAAAACACTTGGGAGTAGGGAGGAATGGTAGAAACTCTCCTTGAGGTTGTCTGGGTCTCTTCGGAAATGTTGAATTAGGGCTTCTAATTGATAACTCTGGGACTTTCGGAAAAAATCTTTAGGCACGGCTAGGGATTTTTGGATAGTTGGGGAATCTATGTAACATAGAATCTTTGATTTTGCAGCGTCCATGACTACCCTGCGGACAGGGGAATAATAGCTGGAGCACCAGTCTATGAACTCAGGAAAATTTGGGGTCTGACTCGTGGTAAAAAGGTGAAAGGAAGACTGGTAGACCTTGTGGATATCTCTGCCCTGGGATCTTATGGTTTCTAGTTTTTCTTTGGCGGCTTCCAGGGTACTATTAGGGAACATGGTGTTGAAAATGTCACTGTCTTTGTCCTCTATCTGGTCATTTATCTTACAATATTCGAAACCCGGGGGTCCTACGGAGCCCGCCATTTACAAAAGTTCACAGAGGAAAAGAGTGGCCTACCTGGCTGGTTGACCACAGATCGATCTTCCTCTCCTTTCAACGTGCACATGAAAGACAAGATGAGAATCCCTGTGCAGGCTGATATTTTATAATATTATCCTACCATATCGTCCCTCCAGCTACAAAGATGGAGGAGCCATGTCGTTCGTCCGTTGGCCAGATTGATCCTCTATCGTTAGATCCTTTGACCTTTCCTACCACCTTTCTTCGTGGTTTCCAATTCGGCCACCTAACAGCTTGCCAGCGCTTTTGACTTTTGAGAATCCCTACATGTCATTGATCTAATTCCTACTCAGATCCTGGCCATCCAACTGTGTGTCCCATTAATTGTTCACAAATCCTTGTCTCGCCCATTTACCACACAAGTATTATTTGCGAAGTTCACCCGGACCGTAGATCTTTTCCACACCACATCTAGGCCATTGGAGGATCAGTTCTTTAAGAAAAGTTCGCAAATATGAATTGCAACCGTTTCTGCACACGTAATATCTTTGAGCATGTTGTGAGTCATTGATTTGTTCCCTACACCGTTGATTTCTTTTGGACCTTCCCATAGGCAAGTACCCCACCTCTGTTTAAAGAGTCACCAACTTACTTTGCGAAGAAGGCTCCGGACCGCATATTTCTTGACACTAGATCTAACCGTCCATACATTTTTTCACAGGTTCCTTTGCATTTGGCCTTCGGTTGATTAATTCAAACCTTAGTTTTTTCCCACATCGCTGCTTTCAGCCTGATTCATCCTGCTGAGAGTTCCTGAGCGATCAATATTTTTCTTGAACTTCGGGCCTACCTTCCCTTCACGAGTCCTCTAGAACCCTTAGCACAATCCAGGTGCTAACAGATCCATCAAGAAACCATTAGAAACGATGCTCTTTCTTATCAATGAATACTTGAAATTCTAGTTAGATGTTCACTTCATCCGTATGTGTTTGAACTTGAAAGCCAAGTCCTGTAAAACATTTTTGTATTACTATTTTTTTTATTGAATCAATGCTGCATAGGAAACCTTTCAATTTCATCCAACTTATAAGGTCAGATCCAGTCAGACTACTTTCTTAGGTCTCTCGAGTCAGAAACAATGTTGGGATTATTAGTGTTTTCTTAGAATTAAAAATGATGCAATCTTGGTCTTAATATTGCCCCTTTCCCCAATTCTTAAAGGGTTCTAGCTCAATGTCTGAGAGCCTGCTTTACAAGCAGGAGGTTGAAGGTTCGATTCCTTCATGCCCTAATCATATGTCACTACCAGGGGGGTTCATAACCGCCCCCAAAGGTTTGTAAATAAGTTTAGGGGGGGGGTTTCGAACCGCCTCTGTAGGTACCTACGAGGGGGGTTTAAAACCGCCCCCAAAGGTTTGGAAATATTTTTAGGGGTGGTTTCGAACCACCTCTGTAGATACCTATGAGGGGGTTTTAAAACCTCCCCCACATGTTTGTAAGGATTTTTTTTGGGGGGGGGTTTGAACCGTCTTCGTAGGTACCTACAAGGGGAGTTTAAAACCACCCCCACAGGTTTGTAAAGAGTTTCGGCGGTGGTTTTGAACCGCCTCCGTAGGTACCTACGAGGGGGGTTTAAAACCGCCCCCACAAGTTTGTAAATAGTTTTGGCGGGGGTTTTGAACGGCCTCTGTAGGTACCTACGAGGGGGTTTTAAAACCGCAACCAAAAGGTTTGTAAATATTTTTACGATGGTTTTGAACCGCTTCCATAGGTACCCACAAGGGGGGTGTATATCCGCCCTTAAAAGTGACTTTTGGGGGAGGTTTATAACCGCCACCGAAAGTCACTTCAAGGGCGATTTTGATCTCTTCCAGAACCGCCCCTAAAAGACAAAACGTTTTGCATCAGTGTTATTAGGGACAATTTCTTAAAGACCGCCGCCAAATACAAAATCGACCCCAAAATAGTGACTTTTGGAGGTGGAAGACAACCGCTTAAAGTCAAAAAGGACTTTTGTGGGGGGGGGGGGGGGGTTCGAACCGCCCCCAAAATTCCAAAATTAACTTTTTGGGGGGGGTTTAGAACCACCCTCAAAAGCGACTTTTGGGAGTGGCTTAGAACTGCCTCCAAAAGCCACTTTAAGGGTGGTTTTGATCTCTTTCAAAACCACCCCTAAAAGTCAAAAATTTTAGCGTCGATGCTATTAGGGGCGGTTTTGGAAAGACTGACGCCAAATCCAAAACCGCCCCCAATAATGCCTTTTGGAGGCGGAAGACAACCGCCCCTAAATGTCAAATTTTTTGTAGTGTCAGCACTGCAAAATATCTTAAGACAGTTCTATGGTACATTTATATTTTATTGTATTGCTCAACGCACTCCACAATGAACAAGGATGTTGTCATTTAGGAATGTTAAATACAAAGATTCCTTTTTTTGGCCATATTTACATTACATCTGATTCACCTAGGAAACTTCTCAACTAATTCAAATTAAATAAATATTTCACCAAAGCAAATAAATATTTCACTCCATCCTTTCAAAACAAATATTTTGCCTGGACATTTACAATAAGTGTATTTTGATATAGTACCTTAGTCACCTTTCTGCTTTGCATAGAGGCTTCTATTTATGCTAATAGTCGTAGCTTGTTATGGCTATCTATACAGGGGTTTCACAACAACTCAACTACAGGGAGATATTCAGTAGCAACAATGGAAACCATACTAACAATAGTAATAGTAACAATAAAATCACCAATTGAAAACCAGTTGGATCCAATCGAGGTTGGTTACATTCACCATTGTCTTAGCATTGTCATTTATAATAGCATAGTTATGAGAATTGAGTTAATTTCTGGTAGTCATTTGTCTGTAGTGGTCTACCCCAAGCCATAATGAGTTTTCTCCAATACAGAAATGGCGACTCCGCTGGGGAAAACATCCATGTTTGGGGATTTTTGAGCATTATTCCTTAATTAGAGTTGTTGTTTGTCGAAGCTCTGTGTCACTGATTCGTTGTTAAGATACACTATAGAAAACTTGCTTTTTCTGATCCATTGGACTCTTTATTTTCCCATTTTCCTTTCCTCACCCGCGGGCTAGCTTAGCTTTTCCCGCGTATACCCGCCTCTGTTTACTCTACTGTTCGCGGGTACCCGCAGGTTTTCGTTCGACAGTAGCGTACAACTCTGTATTTGGTTCATTTATGAATTTTGGTTGTTGTTGGGTTGGATTTGGATGATCCTGAGTCTTTTTTGGTTTGTTTCTTGACTGTTCCATGCCTTGGTTGTGACCAGAACTCTTCTTTTCTCTTGGTTGAGCCTTTATTGTTTTTTACCTATATTTAGATTTAACCTTGTTGGTTTTTTCCTTTTGAGCTCATTCCTTTGGTTGAGTCTTACTGTTTGGTATCTTCCGGGTTGTCTTAGTGATCTCCTTGGCATATCAGTGACTAGATGGTAGGATTTTGCTTACATTTTTCATTTCCTTATACTGAAAAATACAAAAAAAATACATATAGTTTTGCATTTTCCTTTTGCTTATAAGAGAAAATACAAAAAAAATTACTTTCATGTACCGCATCTTGCATTGAGTGCTTGCTGCCTTCATTTAGGTTCTGCCTGTGCATAGAAAATATAAAAGGATTGCATTTTTATTTTCAAATCGTTGGGTTGATTTTGCATGCTAGTGACATTGTTTTATTGGACAGATGAGTCTAGGATTGGACGATTTTGCATACCATTGAGTCATACACATCACTAGTTTCACAACCATATCCTTTGAGTAACCACAGCCATTAAAATTAACTCTTAATCTTAAAATTGATTAGACCAATTTTATTTATAAGGTAAACCAACTAGCATAGGTTTTGAGTCTTGGAATAGAGCATTGTGAGTTAACAATCCAAGACTACTAGATGAAACATTAGGTGTCTGACCAGGGAGTGGAGGAATCCATGGTATATATGGGTGTTCTCAGGAAGCTCTACTCAAACCAGAGTTAAGCAAGAGGTCACAGGAGGTTGGTTGAAGGGATATCCCTCTGATACCGGTTGAACGTGGGAGATATTTCCAGGATTTGTTCGTATCTGGGGACTGTTATCGGACAATCCACTCGAGTAGACGTGAGTAGGATCTCCCTAACTCAATATGAGTCTAGAACAAATAGAATAGACTACCAATGCATTTCCTAGATCTACTTAAGGATCAAGTACTAGATGTATTACCTTTTTACTATGCAATCCTTTCTCTTGAATGTTGCTCCATGTCCCGTGGTCGTCAGATCCAAGCTGCAAGACCTGTCAAGACAAGAAACAAGAGAGACCAATAAAATACATCTATACAATAAGATATCTAAGTAAACAGTTAAGCAGGTAAACTACTCAATATCATTGCACACATGAACAATATTGGTGGAAAGCATTTGTATTACTGTAAATAGAGGAGTACATGATAGAGATATAGAACCACAACCAAGGCTTAACGTTGTAGTCCTTCTACGACGAAGCCAATTGCCATATCCTTCCAAGGAAGTATGAGTTCTCCAAGAGGTGAATGGAGGTGTCTTGAGAGTGATTTCACCAGCATGTAGATACCATAGGCTTCCTCCCTTTGGGATGGGAGTGAGCTTCACTTATATAGGACTAAGTGGATAGGGTATGGATAGGATAGGTTGATAGATGGTAGGAGAGAGATAGGGGATCCTCCCAAAGAGTTAGGAGTCGAGTACCAGCTCCCCTAGAGGTCAGGGATAAGCCCCTAAATGAGCATGTTTCGAGAAGGATCTCGAATAAGATATTTTTTCCCATTAACTGACTTCGTTGCACCCTGCAGTGGAGAAAGATGCAATGTTGCATGTTGCTAGTGTGCAACCTGCGATGACCCTTCAAAACCTAGCACAACTGAGCACAAATCCTCCTAGGATGATTATTTAGTCCAAGTATATTTAGGGGTGTATACACTGAATCTTATGATGAGTATATTTTGGATGTAACAGAATGCCCCCCAAAGCATGAAGTTGTTAAGGATGTACAGGTGAAGTGCTTTGAAAGAAGTAATGGAAATAGACTCGATGGACAAAGGACACTGTTGCAGTACAACTGACTCTGAATTGACAATCTCATATGAAGTATAACATGGCCGCCAACCAATACATTGCATATCCATGGTAGTAATGACCGACTGAACACAATCATGGCTACTAGACACAAGCGTAGATCCATGATGAGATGATAACACAGCCACAACCAATACAAAAGTGGATCTGTGTAATATGACTCAATACAAACTCCATCGCAACCTGGGTAAAACATGACTCCCCAGGGTCTTCAAGGTGAACCCGGAATGATACAAATCTATCCATGTGATTACAAATGTCTTGACGTCGAACAAGGTAGAAACCACTTGATTACTGGTCATTGATGTAAACCATTAATAAGTGCGAGGGAGATCACCATTGATGTCAATGATTCCCAAGGTATCACAATACATATCATCGAGTGTGAATAAATGAGTTGAAGTCGAACGCAAGATGAAATCTTTCAACCAAGATTCAATGATGTAAACTCATGATGAAAGCGAGGTAACCTGCCATTGAGGCATGCAGGGCCAAGGTACTTGGTTGGTTTCTAGATTCAATTCTTGGATGATGTGTTGAAGTCAACAAGGATGAATCCGTCGAATGAGGGCCATGATGAATCCCCCATCAATCGACACGAAACACGACAAAAGATGTGTAGAGTGGATCAGGCGGTACAGTAACATGTAAGACTGACTCAAAGTAACAACAGCATGATGACATGTGTACTGACTGTAGATGATAGATAGTGAACGTGTTCTTGAACATGGGCATGGCATGACTTGGTAGTATTGACATAATGAGAATGATGCAAACTTCTAGCGCAACTAATAATTGAAGCTTTCTCCAAATGACTTAGAGGAGTAACAGGACTCATAAAGTAAGTGGGGACTCATAGACAAATAGATGACCCAAGTATTGTATGCAAATGTAGATGAGTGCCATGTTCAAGAATGACTACATACTGCCACTAAGGTGTGTAACACAAACACTTTCCTTTTTCCCCATCATGAATGATGAGTGCCTCATGTGTTTTTTACAAGCTTGATGAGGGTAACCAGATGCTCGGTATAGCTCATATCATAGATGAGTCCAATCCCAAATATTTTCCGAACCTGGGATAGGATGGGCCCTTCAATGTGAAAATTTTAACAAGTTCATAGAAGGTAAACTCGGTCGTCATTTCATGTTTAGAGAGTCTGAAAAGAAATAAAGAAGTCTCCAACGGTCCTTTTTCGTAAAGTTATCCTCATCGCTCAAAAAAGGGTAAAACAATGCGAGAGAGGACTCTTCCAGTCATGATTGGCTAGAGTATACCTTTTTTGTAATTAGTACCTCCTGGTCCAAAAAAGGGGTAAACTATCACCAGGAATATGACCATTCAAATACTTTAACAAGCGTGAACACGACAAGTTCGCCTGGCAATCTTTTCATTTTTTGAGAACCTGAAAAGATCTTAACGGTAGACTCCGAGGGGTGTCCTTTTTTGTGGGAGTTTAACGAGCCCAGAAAAGTGATAAATCATAACTCGGTACTTGCTCTCATGGTTTTGTGAGTACGAGAATAAATGAAGAGTAAACTCATACTCATGCAATAATTATGACTAACCAAAAATAATAATGATGAAACATTCAAAGGGATGTTCATACCTGTACTTACCATTGGTGATGCGAGAAACGACACAAAAGACCACTTTACGACTCCTGTACACTAGAGAAAGTGTCAAAAAGCCCCAAATATAATGACAAACGGTCAAAACTATAGTAAATGGTCCAAAAGAATCAAAATATTTGAAAAGGAATATTCCATTCTATTTATAAATAGAAATATGGGCCAAAAATAGAAAACATTGTTTCAATTGCCAATTTGGGTGGAGAAGTACCAATTTGGAGCCAAAAATTCCTTTGCTAATTTCGGGAGCTACGATCCGCCATTTCACCAACTGTCTAGATCAGGTAGGCCTAAACTTCATCCAGCAACTTTCCAGTGATTTAGTTTTTTCTTTTAGGTCCATTTTTTGGGTTTTTGGTGGTGTTATGGAGGGCTTCACGCGCCCTCGGCTCGTTGCAGATTGCCCTTTCGGGACCTGCGACAAGACTGAGTTGTCGCAAGCCACGAATGCGAGAGGTGCGACGTCATCGCACTGTACCTAAACATACAGTGTGACGGCGGAGAACCATAATCCAAACATAAAAAAGAATTCAAAAAATGGACTTCTAAAGGTTGAAGTAGGACCTAACAGTGTTAAAATGTCCTTCTTGGCAGGTTACCAGCTAGCCAATATGGTATTGGAGTGGCGAGAGAGAGAACATGAAGTAGAAGATGAACAAGCTACGAACGATCCACAATGCGTGGAAGCTTTGAGAAACTGCGGGTTACTCAAGTTCTTTGAGATTCAGGGGATGAGATCCCAGATCCCACTACTGACGCACATGCTCCAGACTTGGGATGCGGCCCAACAATACTTTGTGGTAGGTGAGCATATCCTCATGATAGAAATTGAGGATATCTACTTTCGTACCGGTTTGTCCTGAAGAGGGGACACTACACATCTTACTGGGACACGGGCCAATGACCGTACAGTTGAGGACATGATATCGCAGCACTGTATTGCTAGCTCTCGACCTTTCAGTGGGAAGATTCTCATCAGGGATGTGGTGAGCCGTCCACTGCGGACCATATTGCTTACCATTACTAGTGTGGCGAGTATCCAAGCCCCACACACGGCTACTCTGACCCAGATGTTGTATGCGGAGGACTGTATGTCCCCCATGGTTTTCAACTCGTGCAAGGGTCTCCTCGCAAAAATCCGAGCTCAGCTGATCGAGTGTCGGGGAGGGGAGCTCAAGTAGTTTGGGTATGGATCGATCATAGTATCGTTCCTCTTAGAGCGGATTCCTCTTCTATGTCTGCAGTTGCTAGTTGATGACAGGGAGCCCAGGGATCCCCATATGCTCATATGGGTTGAGGTCATGACCCATCATGGTGGCGGGCCCATCCTTATCTTTGGTCCCGATTTTTTTAGCTAGCTAGAGGGCCAGTTACTCATGGTCGAGGACTTTCCATACAGCGGTACGGAATTTCGAGAGGACCCCGACTTGATGCTGCCGGAGGGTACAGCATGGGGTGACATAGGTGAGAACAAAACTACCATTGTATTTTTATTTTTGTATATTATATCATTTTTTTGATGCAATGCTGACAAGTATGTAATATGTGTGTGCAGATGTGGGCCCAGTATGGCCAGTGGGTCTCTCCCTTCTGGCGAGGAGAGACAGAGGTAGGGAGGAAATCGCTCCTACAGGTGCTCATGCTGCCATCGAGGAGATGGAGGAGGTGTACAAGAACCTATCCCAGCTGACCGTGGAGGTACCAAAGCCAGCTATTGATGACTTACCGAGGCCCATGCAAATATTTGGGGTTGGAGCATCTATGCGCTTCAACGCCTTACTCCGCAAGGTGGCTCGGACCGTGGACTGTTTCCTCACCCAGCGACATCGAGTTGTTCAAGCTAGGGGTGGTGTACAGGTCAGGCGTTAGGCTTGATGACACTTCTATACTTGTACTGAGATCTTAGAGGCCTCAGATTTTGTACTACTGAAAGCTACGATGCTTCAGATTTTTGTAGAGACTCACTGAAAGCCATCGTGCTTCATATTTTGTAGCAGCACTACTTTTGAGTGATATATATATATATATATATACATACATTATCTGCGATTTATACATTATGTGTTTTTCAAAAATGAATAGTGATGTGATCTTTTTTACATGTTTGCTTCTATACATTGTATTTACATGTTGTGAATTCTTTTACATATTATGGATATTATGTGTGTGTGATGTACCAATCCAAAATGAAGTTGGCCATCAAGTCAGCAACTATGTTTAACTCTCGTGGAATGTGCAGGTATTGAACGGATTCAAATGACCTTTCCAGGAGATGTACTCGTCTGAAGAGACAGAGTAAGGTGGGATCATGGATGGCATAGACCCGGTTCAGATGGGAAACCACTAATTGAGAATCCATGTGGATGACAATGTGGTTCATACCCAAGGAAATGGCGTTAGCTAGGGTTTCGATTACTGCCTGATACTCTGCGGCATTGTTGGTTGCAAACCCTGGGAAACTTCTTCCTGAGCTAACGAGCTCACCTATTGGGGAATATAGTACCCAGGCTACCGAAGCAAGGTTACAGGTATGACGGATGGTGTTGTCCACGAATCCATAGCACGTTGCCATCTACACAAGCAAACAGAACATGATATAAGAAGCGGAAACAAGATCAAAAGACACTCGAAAATAAATGCGTCACACCACACAAAAACACAAAAACATGCCATGCACAGTATATACAAGCAATTCTATGCATGAGAGATCAAGCATAGTATCTCTTCAGGTAAATCCCATTGCGGGGTTCACCCAAAGAGATTCCGTCATAGTCTTCAAGCCCGTAAGCACCTTTTTCCAACACACGTTTTATAATGTAAGGTCCATGCCACATGGACTCGAACTTCCCTGCTCCTAGTTTTTCGTGCTTCCGGTCATAAGTGAGAACCAAGTCACCCTCGTTAAAGATACGAGGTTCAACTAACTTATAGTATTGGGATTTGATGTGTTTCTTGTGCACTTCATTAGCAAGAGCAGCATCTCGGTGAGACTCGTCAAGTTTTTCTAAGTGCAAGAGACGTTCTTCCTCGGCAGTAGTGTTAGGAAGAATTTCGACAGCGAGTTGTAGAGACGAAATTTCGCACTCTATCAGTAGGATAGCCTCCAATCCATATACCAATCGGAAAGGAGTGAAGGCTGTGGCGGTTTTGACAAAATTTCGGTAGGCCCATAATGCTGAAAAGAGCATGTTATGCCAATTGGACCTATGTGTGCCTACCATCCTTTGGACCATAGTTTTCAAGACCTTGTTAATGGCCTCGACCTGTCCATTGGATTGCGGGTAGTAGGGTGTCAAATTTTCATGGTGAAAACCCAACCTATCGCTCAATTCATCAACCATATGGTTCTGGAAATGGGAACCATGATTGGTAACAATTGCCTGGGGAACTTCGAACCGTGTTATTACATGATTGAACATGAAGAGAGCGACGGTTTTTCCTTTGTTCTGGTATCTAGGTATAGCTTCGGCCCAATTTGTAAAGTAATCCACAGCTACAAGTATGTAACTATGCCCCCCGACCGAGGTAGGCTTACAATGCATAAAATCAATGCCCCATTTTGTGAAGGGTCCCACAGCAATAACCGGATGTAGTGGGGCAGGGTGAGTGCGCTTCTTCATATGGAAGTGTTGGCAAGGAGGACATTTATTAACGGCCTCAATACAATATTTGAAGATGGTAGGCCAGTAATATCCTATGCACAAAATATTCTAGGCTATAGCCATCCCAGAGAGGTGACTGCCACATGCCCCAGCATGATAGTCATTGAGAACGCATTCGGCCTCATCGTGAGTTAGACAACGTCAAAGAATTGAATCAACGCCACGACAATACAAAGTATCATTGATGATCAAATAATACTTTGCATGGTGATGTATCTTACGACGATCGTCGCGAGACAGTTGAGGCTCGAAGCATTGGGTTTGAATATATAACAAGATATCTCCATACCACGGATCAGTCGTACTGATGAGAAACAATGATTCATCCGGAAAGGAGTCATTGTGCTCAACTTCTGCATCAGGACGGGGAAGGTCACAAATAAGCTCGAAAAACACCAAAGACTTCTTAGACTTGGCTTTCTCGTAAAGAAGATCGAATTCTTGCAGTATCACGATCCAGCGTGAATAATTTCCCCCAAGTACCTGACGTGTCAGTATGTGGTACATGGGTTTCGAGTCAGCAATGATGGTGGTGGTGTGGGGCAAGATGTAGTGACGAAACTTTTTGTTGGAAATGACTGCCGCGAAAGCAAGTTTTTCGACATGTGAATATCTAGTTTCAGTGTCGGTGATACCCTTACTCTCATAGTATATTACATGTTCCTGGGTGTTTTGATCCTCCTGTACCAAAATCATGGCGATGGTGGTAACAGAAGCAACGAGATATAAAATGTAATCTCGATAATAATTAGGCGGTTGGAGCACAGGGGCATGCGTGATGGCATGTTTGATACTGTTGAAGGATTTTTGAGCTTGGTCGTCCCAAATGAATGGGACGTCCTTCTTGAGTAGTCTCATATACCCCTGATGAGTAGTGGCGTCTAGTGTACAAAATTCTAATTGATCGATAGTAACAATTTGTCCTTGGTGGGGGAATTGCACTATGCAGAAGACTGAAGAGGAAACCACCTGCATGGTGTAAAACCAATTGCGACCAAGCAAGAGATTATAATCTATCTGGGTCGAGACCACTTCCACGTTAATGGTTATGGTATTTCTACCCAACTCAACTGCAAGATCTTGTAAGATCCCATGAGGTTGAAATCCACTCCCATCGAATGCTTTCAATGTGGTAGGAGAACGATTCAATTCGGGGGAGCCGATGGCTCTCCAACAGGCGATCGACATGACAGAAGTGGAGGCACCTTCGTCTAAAAGGGTAATATGGACAATCTTCCCAGCAATGTTCGCAGAAACTTGGAATGTGAGCTGGTGTGAGAGCCTCAACTTAAGGTTGTTAAGTCGGAACATGATGGTATTTGGGGAATTGGAGTCGACTGCACTGATGGCTGCAAGGAGAGTTTTGCGTTGATTAGGACAATTCTGCAAAACTTCTAGGGTAGACATGACGCAAGGAGCTTGGGACAAGTCTTCCACGATATTGTAATTTTGAGCCGCCCGAGCATTAGGATTGAAAACAGCTTTTCAAATCGTGCTTTTGAGCGGTCGCAATATCGAATCCAATGATGGCTTCTCAATGGTGAGAAAAGTTGATGGT
The DNA here is from genome assembly GCA_027924585.1 of Larix kaempferi. Taxonomy (NCBI): domain Eukaryota; kingdom Viridiplantae; phylum Streptophyta; class Pinopsida; order Pinales; family Pinaceae; genus Larix; species Larix kaempferi. The sequence goes on from BSBM01000217.1 coordinate 30,426,487, forward strand.
ACAGTGACATCAGTCAAAGAGTCGGAAGCTTTTTCAATATTACTTACAGTGGATTCCTTCGAAGGGACCAGTTCGTAAGATCGCGAGCGAGTGTTTAAATTGATCATCTCGTTACGTAGCATGAGAACATGCGCAGTATTGGATGGTTCCCCTTGGGCTGGGGGGGTTGAGCAATCATCTGTTGGTTCTGAGTAGGAAACGGATCATTGAGGAATGCAGGAGTTGGTTTACCCCTAAGAATATTTTGTACTTCGTCTCTATGGGGACATTCTTTGTAGAAATGGTCATCTCCACACAGTAAGCAAGGATACTTTAGTTTCCTTTTCTGCTTGGTATCGTCAGGAGTGCTCTTTTGTTCCTATTGGGCAGAAGACTTTTTGGGTTTCCCCTTGTTCTTCTTTTTTCCGTTAAACTTCTGAGATGAAGATGATTAAACAAAATTCACCTCTTCAGTTACAGCAGGAGCGGTCGACTTGGTGGTGTTGTGGCCAGCCTGACCTAGTAAGGGGGAAGACCCTTGAAGGTTGGATGATCCAACAGTACTAGAGGTGGGATAGGTCTTAAGGGATCCAATGATTCCATCGGTTTGGAGTCCCTTATGTGGTTTCGTGGGGTCATTAACATCACGGGGTGCGTCAGGTAGAATATTAAACAGAGTGCCAGATTGAGTGTAGACCAGGTCTAGCAGATGGGCACTCATGATGGCTTGTTCTTCGGTGATAGCACCTCTCATGGCGACATCTTTTGTTATGGTGGGAATGAGCGATTTTGTAAACCATTCTGCCAGGAGATGATCTCGAATAGGAGCTTTAATAAGACGTCGTCTCCTTTGCCACTCATGGATATGATCAAAAATTTGAGTGGTGGTATTCTAACGGAGCGAGATTAAAAGCTCAGTACCAGTCTCATACCGTATAGGCAGCTGGAAATGCGCCAAAAATTTCATAGCAAGAGAGCCAAAATCAGGAAAAGAGTGGGGTGGCAACTCGATGTACCACTTGTCAGCCGAACCGGTGAGAGTCCTTTGAAACAATCTAAGACGAATTGAATCGTCCATTAAGGAATTAGATGAACACCATAAGTGGTATGTCATCACGTGGTTTTTAGGGTCTTCACCCGGCTTGCCGTCAAATTTGGGGATATCAGAAGGGAGTTTCACCAGAATTGGTGGCCAGTTAGATCCATGGTAAATAGGATCAATGGTTAAATGGGATAGGTCAGGAAAGTCCAAAGTAGCCAAGAAGGGTAGCTATGGGTTAGGCTGTGCGTATTGATAATACGTATAAGGCGTGTGAGGACCAAATTGACCCTAAGGTGTACCAAGAGGAAACTGACCGTAGGGGGGTGTGCCGCCCGGACCATAAGGGGGTCCGCCACCATAAAGTGGTCCATTCCAATAAGGTGGGGGTCCACCTCCACCACCGGGAGGGGGCAGAGGTCCGCCGCCACAACCGGGAGGATGTGGGGGTCCACCTCCACCACCGGGAGGGGGCGTAGGTCCGCCGCCACGACCGGGAGGAGGTGGGGGTCCATAACCATAATAAGGTGTCCCACCACCACCTCCGCTAGAGGGGGTGGTGGACCACTTCTGCCACCATAAGGATGGGGGCCCCTCCACCTCCACCGCTGGAAGGATGAGGGTCTCCACCACCACCACCACCACCATAGTAATTAGGTCCTCCACCGCCTCCATAAGGAGGGGGTGGTGGACCACCTCCACCACCTGAAGGGAAATGACCTCCTCCACCATGATAGGGTGGTCCCCCACTACCTCCGCTGGGAAGGGGTGGTGGACCATTCCCACCACCGTCGGAAGGGTGAGGGATGTTGTAGGTAAAATGAGGTGGGCCTCCACCAAGGTTAGGTGGGATCCTGTCTCCTCCAGCAGGAGGTGGGGGAGGACTGATCGAGGGTGGTGGTACTTGAGGGATAGTCAGTTGAGGTTCGTGGTGCAACACAGGCTGTTGCCCCCATAGAGTGTATGAATTCTCGAGATAAGGTATCCCGTATGGTTCATTTCTGGGATTGGGCTGGCATAGCGCAAGGTTAACAGAACCTAGATACGCTTGACTCCATTGGCATTGAGTTACATTGGACGGCCCCCCAACATGAGATAATCCCGTGGTGGATGGTCTAGCGGGTTGGGAAGGTCCGTTGGGGATTCCACCGCCTATATTCTGGTTAGGAAATGGGGGTTGCCCCCCAACAACAATAGGTTGACCACTATTCAAAGTTTGAACCAAGGTAGGTTGTTGACTAGCTACCATAGTAATAACATTACCAATAAGTTAACCTGGGGGAACGGAATACCCTCCCCTCGAATTTTGAGGTGGGGGAGGAATTGGTAAAGTAATTGTGGTAGTGACGGGTGTGTTGGACTGTTGTCCTTCGACCGATTGGTTAACTTGAGGTGCAGGACTGGACTCTTGCGAGGGTTAACCAGTCTTGTTAGTGGTATCATGGTGGGGTGCTTCAAGTGATCCGAAAGATATCGGATGAACTGGAATGTCTCCATCGTCAAATCTTATTTGGAAATGGAGATTTCGAAACTCTTCAGAGTGTTGCTCGAGACTTTGTCTTTGAAGCGCATCTCCTTTAATACGTAATTGTTCCAAACATTCATGGATGGGGCCAAAAATTTCAGCGGTTTCAAGCCTATAGTAAGGCTTAGAGAACTCTAGAGTGGTCCAGTTAGGTGGGGATGAGATGGAAAAATGAGCCACTGGGTGGTCTGTAGAAGATGTCCAATAAGCTGCTGAAGGACCAACAGCTATAGTAGGGTCGCCCTGGGGTTGGTTTATCCATTCCAATGATCCAGGTTCTCCTGGGATGATGAGAGAAAGGTCTCGTGAAGTGGGGGTGTGTGCTTCTTCATCCCGCGGGGGATGAGAGGCAAGTGAATCTGGAGGAGTTTGTGGAAACAAGAGTCCTCCAACATTCAAAGTGGGGTTTTCCACTTCAGTAACTACGACCGCGTTACGTTGATCCATTCTTACCCTCTAAATAACCTCCAGATTGAGGGGATATTTAGGTGGTAAGTTCAATATCCTACGGGATCTTCTCCAGGGAAAATCCGCCAGAGTATCAGGAAAATCAGCCAGAAAGACCGAAACAGTGTTTCTCCTAAGGGTATGCTAAAAGAAAAGCAGTCTAGAAAAACCTACTCAAACTAAAGCAACAAGCAAACTTATGTGACAGAGTGGATTCAAAAGTCTGGAACCTCATAGGATTATCAAGGCATCACAAACAGCGATATACTGTAGGGTCCAACAATATGACGCAACAAGGAGGATTGGGACCATACCCTTGCCTGCATACCCAATTACCTGGACAGTACGTGCGTGCTAATCTCCCCAAGCACTGTTCACGATGTATTGCTTTGCCAAGATGGCCAAATTTTTAACTCGGTTGGTTTCAGGATTCCTAGTGGTGTCTCCCGATATATGCAAGGTACGTGAGAGCTCAAATCTGTAGTGGTGTTGTCTAATGCACAACCGTTCGGCAAGAGACCTTCTGATATACGTGTCAGGTACATGATACACCCTTCGATATATGCCAAGTGCGGATTATGGTACTTGGTGGGTATGTGAAGGAGATCGATATACCGATGTACGTGGAAGACTACAATACCCCCGGGATACAGTGCTGGAAAATAATGACAGCTTCCATGCTTAACGACGCCGGAACACGTCTCTAACTTACACACAAGTTGCTAAAAATTTTACCTAGTTCTACCGTTAATTTTATCTTGGACAGTTAGGTGAATGCATGAGGTGAGTACATAATCGGAAACATAATGCAAGCCCTAGCTACATGCACGAAATATTCTTTTCTTTCAATGAATTCTAGCTACGGGAAGGAGAAATCTTTTTTCCAATGGTATTGCCAAAACAAACTCAATGCAACACAATTCCCAATTCAAACAAATTTGACAATGAAAGTATTCCTTTCCTTTTCAGGGAAACACACAAGTACACAATACTACTAAACCGAATCAAACGACTTTTTCTTTTCTTTTTCTTTTCAAAGTAAAATGACCCTAAGTAATGAAAAGAGAGGATTCTGAAATGAAATATACAAGCTTTTCAATTTCACTTTCGATGATCTAAAGGCAACAAAAAATAAAAATGCATCTATCTTTCCTTAGCATGGAATCAATTTTTGCGAAAATCGAAGCGTACTTTGAGTCTTTCAAGAAAATGAGCGAATCATAATTCGAGAAAAACACAATAGATCATACATTCATTCAACTTTCCAAAACATAAACGAGAATTTTCCAATGCACAACAATTTTCTTCAATATTGTTCAAGAAATGATGGGAAAGAAGCACTTTTAATCTTCCAATGGATGCATTAAAGCAATAATTTGATAACAACTCTTCTTTCAGATCTAAATGACTGAAAAGAAAACACTACTTGCAGCACTAGTATATCTATAAAACTCAAGAAAAGACAAGCACTCAACCAAGCTGAAAGACACACTTAACTCAAAATCAAGCAGCAGCAAGCAAACTAAGCAAGCAAAGCTCAAAAAAAATGTAAATGAGGTCTGGAGGTTGATCCAATGCAATGATTAGATCAGGGATGGAAGGAAGGGAATGCAAGAGTGAATGGATGAAGGTGGAGGAGACAAGAGTATCCACCACTACCAGTCTCAAACTTGTCCAAGACGGAACCCAAAGTCAATCCAAATGAAACCAAACTCTCAACACACAAATCATAAATGGGGTCTCTGGCTGGATCTTGTAGCACAGATGGTGTATTGATAGCGGAGACCAAATTATGTGCCGTGTTCAAGGGCGACAAGGACTGATTGTTGTCATTTTCTTCAATATAATACTATGAAATGATTCAAATCTTTCCTTTTTGAATTTTTTTTGTTTATTTATTTTATTTTATACTTTTTCATTTGATGATGTTGAAAAAGAATAAAGAATGCTATAATACATGGGAGAGAACGAGTGTTGCATGGGTGTACACCTATTCTTCAAGGGCACGGGTCAATCAAGGGCAAAGAATCATATTTCAAACAAGGGGTGAGCTAGTTGTGCACACTCTTACATATGTTCCCTCCATGGATAGGCTATTTGAAGCAGGATTATGTGTCGACGGACGGTGAATTAATACCATGTTACTGAGGGTATCCAATTTGGTAAAATGGCCAAGTAGGAAATGGGGTTATATGGCGTACTTCATATTGAGTCTTGTGAAAATTGCCAAAGTCATAAATCACCATGAACCATGGTCTATCTCCAACTACCTGAATCAAATAGTTCGAATTGTCAAATTATCCAAGTCCTATAATCAAAATCCATTTCACTACCCAACAATTTAGTTAGAAACTGGTTCAAATGTGCATTTAATATCTAAAAAGATAGCCAAAAATGAGGAATTATGCATCTTTCTATCATTCAAAAGGATATGATTGGTACATGTATGAATAAAAGATAAGTAAAAATACTCATGATTTACCATATGTGTTCTTTGTGCAGCCGATGTATGAGAGGAGGCATCCCCTTTTAGCTTGAATTCCTAGAAGCTATGAACCTTTAGTCTTTGCTCTGCCAGTAGTGGGTTAGTTTCGATGTTGAACTAGAAAAGTTTGAAACAGTTTCCCATGTTTTCAAGTTTTTCCAAATTTTCCATTTTTTTTGTTTGTATGAACATTTTTTGGGTCTTATCTGTAAGAAAAAGAATAAAAAAGGAAAATAGTATTTACACTATTATTTTTGGTGTGAGCAATATTTACACACTTTTTGGGTTATGATGTAAGCTAGATTATTTCGGTTTCACTTATGTACTTAAATGATGTGTTCAATTAAATTGGCCATGAAATAATGTACATGCTTGCTTTTTGGTATGATGTTAATGACTTAGATGACAATCAAGTACATAGTTGGCCAAAGAATCAACCAAACTATTCATACTTCTAGGAACGTATATGTATTCAATAAAATCAAACTAACGCTCTAAAAGACGTACTCGTAGAAACTTTCTAAATAGTGTAGGATGTCGAACCTGATACAGACCATTTAACTAAGATACAACTAATTCTGAGTTCATTTTGACGATAATTCATCGGATGCCAAGGGTAACAGCCTCGACAAGAAGCTCAATGACTGTGCTATATTTTGCAACATTGTTGGTTGCAGATCTAAGAACAATGCCACCTGAACTAAGAACTTCGTTATTAGGTGTGAAAAAGACCCATGCGGCGGAAGCAACATTTCAAGAACTAGGGCTGGAGCCATCCGCATATCCCAAATATGTGAAAGATTCTTGTGCCATTTTCCAAAGTGACAATGCCAAGCAAGATAAGTGTGTGCCCGAAATAACTAATGTACAAAATTTTATAAAAAGAATACAACATAATACAACAAATGGTGCGAGGCATCAGTGCCTACGCGAAGTATTTCTTCAGATAGAGACCATTTATGATCTCCGACAGGGTTCCCCATCAAAATTGACCAATTCATAAGCTCATTTTTTAACACAGTTTTGACAACAAGTGGGCCAAACCATTTAGGTACAAATTTCCCTTCTCCTATTTTATCTTGGTCTTGGTCATAAACTAGAACCAGATCGCCTTCAGAAAAGAATCGGGGATGGACGAACTTGTCATATTTTGTTTTAACCCTCTTCTTGTGTGCTTCTACATTTAGAGATGATTCTCTTCTAGTTTCATCAAGAGAATGGAGATGGAGAAGACTTTCCTCTTCTACAGGAGTGTTAGGTAGGAGTTCAATGACTATCTTTAATGATGGAATTTCACATTCAATTGGCAACATAGCTTCTTCTCCATAACCAGTTGGAAAGGAGTGAATCCGGTTGCGGTTTTAGCAATTGTTCGGTAAGCCCAAAGAGAAGTAAACAACATCAAGTTCTAGTTATTCTTGTTTTTATTAATCATCCTCTGTAACATGGTTTTCAAAACCTTGTTGATGGATTCTACTTTCTTGTTAGCTTGAGGGTAATATGGCGAGGAAAATTCCTGCCGTAATCCTAACCAATCTGTAAGTTCATCCATACAGGAATTCCTAAAATGACTTCCATTGTCGGTAGTAATCTCTTTGGGTACACCAAACCTTGCTATCACATGATTGAATATAAAGTGTACTGTAGTTTTACCCGTGCAATTGAATGTGGGCATCGCTTCATCCCACTTGGTGAAGTAGTCCACTGCTACAATGATGTAATGGTGGCCATCGGCTGAAGGTGGATTGACTATCATATAATCAATGGCCCATTTTGAAAATGGACCCATGGTTACTACAAGATGTAAAGGAGTAGGGTGTGTGCACATTTTCCTTGTGTAAATTTGGCAAGGATGACACTTTTTGACAGCATTAATGCAATCTTTGAAAATTGTGGGCCAAAAGTATTATGCACACAAAATTTTATGGGCAGTTACCAACCCAGAAAGATGATCGCCACATGCCCCAGCGTGGCAATCATTCAAAACTTGTTCAACTTCCTCGTGTACTAAACAACGTATTAATATCATATCAATTCCTCGATGGTACAAAGTATCCCCGATGATGAGGTATCTTCAATATCGATGTCGAATACGACATCGTTCAATACTATAAAACTGAGGGTCGATCCTTTGGGTTTGAAGATATATAATGAATGCTCCATACCAAGGATCAGAAGTTGCAATGAGGAATACATGTTCATCTTCCCAAGTTCAACAAATATAGTACTCTCCTTCTCTATGGGTAACTTAGACATTAATTCAGCAAATGCCAACAACTTCTTGGCTTTAGCATTTTTGAATTCGAGGTCAAATTCTTGTAAAATTACTATCCATTTTGAGTATTTTCCGCCAATGACATGGTGGGACAAAATGTGTCTCATGGGGTTCATTTAAGCCACTATGGTTGTTTTCCTTAGAAGTATGTAATGTCTAAGTCGTTGGACAGCATGGACTACTGCCAAGGCCAACTTCTCGACCTGGGAATACCTCAATTCAGGACCTGCAAGTCCCTTACTAAGATAGTAAATAACATGTTCTTGAGATGATTTGTCTTCTTGCGCTAAGACCATTCTAATTGTGGAAGGAGATACAGCCAAATATAGCATAAAGTCTCTATTATAGTTTGGTGGACTAAGCATCAGGGCAGAGACCAAAGCTTTCTTTATTTCCTCAAATGAATGTTGAGCTTGGTCATCCCCTATGAATATTGCATCTTGTTTTAAGAGACGCATGAAAAATTTAGCTTTTTCAGCAAAATTCTCGACAAATCTCCTCAAGTAGCTAGCTTTCCCTTAAAGGCTTTGAAGTTGAGTGATTGTTTTCGGGGAAGGCAACTGTCACGTCCCCTCCCATCTAACCAGCTAGATGGAGAGGATCATGACGGTTAAACCGGGCATCTAGCCCCCATATCCATTCATTAAACAAGAATTCAAATTCAAATGAAAAAGAATATGCACATATACAAATGCATAACAGATGTGATATTAAACTGGGCGTCTAGCCCTATGAAACGTTTAACCATAAGCATGAACATAATATAACAGAGATAGATGGAACTGTATGGTTTTAAGAAAATCACAGCGGAATATTAAGAATTTCACATCCATCATACATTTAAGAGGTTCATCAAATAAGTAATTGCAAGTTAATACAGGGGAATACTTATCTTATGTGAAAGTAATCCCACGCAACTGGCTATGCAACTGCAACGTTCCACCCAACCGTAGGCCAGTGTGCTCCTCAATCTCTCAGCACCACTGCCACCCCCGAGCTAGGCATGATCTCTACAAGGAACCAGGGAACAGCAGACTCACACATAGCCAAGCATACACCAGGATGAGCCAAGCCAATCTACAATTGGGTTTATCAGGCTGCTAGGAGATGGAAAGGAAGAGTCGCTAAACTAGTGAGCTCCAGCACAGAGCTAGGGATAACCTTGCAAGATCTATCTAGCTTGGCACCCACAATACCTACACACCCAACACAAGGAAGTATTCTTTTCACTGCTGTACAGTCCCTCAAGCCATACCTTCCCTATCTAGTGCTCTCAGGGTATGCATAGAAGAGTAACCAAAGCCCTCTTGATCTTCTTGAGAGGTTGCCTCCCCCACTAGGTTTATCAAGCTACTTCTATCCACTACCACTCCAAACTTCGATTCACAGGTTCAAACCAAAAATGAGGATGCACACAACAGCAGAACACCATTATGGTGCAAGATAAAACGTTTTTATAGAGAGAGGCATGAGATGGGGTTTCAGCTGACTCAGGAAAACGTGGGAACCCACAAAAACGAAATGGGAAGTTGGGAAACAACCCAGGGAAGCCAAATCCGTTTTTAGAAAAACGTCCTTGGGCATTCAGGGGCAAAAATGACTTCCATATAGTCCCCAAAAACGTGGCCCTTCTCTCCCAGGCTGCTATATATACAAAAACGAACTTCCAGGCATGGAAAAATGCAGGATTTTGCTGAAAAACGTGAAGGGAAAGACCCAGATAGCTCCAACTGCGTGAATCCGTGAAGACTGCCCTTCAGAATGGATTTGGGCACCATTTCGTGGGTGATTTCTTGCACAAGGAGGAAAAACACGAATTTCCAGGTTGATGGCTTGCCCATGCACGAAAATGGCTTGCCCATACTTCTTCATTTCCAAGGCATTAACTGCCTTAACCAATTTCTTGGGAGAATTAAATGATTGGGTGCATGAGACAAAATGGGTAGTTGGTGGTTTATGGGTTTCCCCATCGACACATGGATTAATGCCATTGGCTCAAGGGTTTGAATAATTTCCCTCCCTATTCCTTGTAGAACCATGCCCCATCTCTTTTGTTGCATTGCATAGCCGGTTGTGGGTTTTTCATTAAAAATTCATAATTACATGATGTTTTATTTACATCGTGCCTATCTCGCACAAGAACCATAGGCTTCTATTTTAACTGTCGATACATAAACGCTAAATCAATGGTGGGGCCTTGGCCTTGAGCTCCTCACCATGATTAAATATCAGTATTTACATCATTTACAAAAGGGGGTCAAAATGGGGACGTGACAACAACTGAAGTATTGCCTCAACCTTGATGGGATCAAACATGATCCCTTTTTGGGACACTACAAACCCAAGTAACCTCCCAGAGTCCACACAAAACATGCATTTATTTGGATTTAACCTAATGTTGTACTTACGGCAACGCTCAAAGATGGCATGTAAATGTGCACCATGTTCAGCTCTCTTTTTAGATTTAGCTGCCAAATCGTCAAGGTAAACCTCGACGATGTCCTTAATGTCATGAAATGCATATGACATGGCTCTTTGAAAAGTAGCTACGGCATTTTTAAGACCGAATGGCATTTTTCTATAAGCGAAGGTCCCCCAAGGGCATATAAAAGTTGTTTTATGTTGGTCTTCCTTTTTATCTGGATTTGGTTGTAACCGGAGAAGCCGTCGATAAACGAGAATATTTCATTCTCGGCACATTCATCAATGCTCTGATCGATGAAGGGTGTGGGATAGTTATCTTTGGGACACGCTAAGTTTAGATCTCTAAAATCGGTACAAACCCGGATAGTTCCTTGTTTTTTGTTAACGGGAACTAGATTGGATACCCAATCAATCAAAGGAACAGGATAGATGAATTTAGTTTTTAAAATATTTTTGACCTCGGCTTTAATGGCAACAAACTTTTTAGGGTTCACCAAACGTATTTTTTGCCGCACAGGTTTGGCATTAGGGTAGGTTTTGATCTCATGTTCTATGATACTGGGATCGATGCTCGACATTTCTTCATAAGACCATGCAAACACATCACGAAACGTTTTAAATAAAGCAGTGTAAAATCTTATTTCCTCAGGAGAACAATCTACACCTATGTTGATGTACTCAACGATGCCAGGTTTAATAGATATATAAATTTGGATGGTTTTCGAAATGTTTGCCAAATTGCCTTCTGAATTCACATCGTAGATTCAGACCGGGCATTGGTACTTACTGTTGCCATCATTGAAGTAAAAATTTCCAGGCTTAACTTCTAATGAATCGATCTTAGGAAGAAACGAGGATTTGTGATGCATATCCTCCCAAGGTCATTTTGAGATGTTGATAACCTCTAAGATGGCTTCATCCAAAGAGAAAGTTTGATCTAGAATATCATGGTTACTTTGAGAGTTCAAGGCCCAAACAGGTGAAGTATAGGGATCATATTCCTCCATTTTGGGAGGATTTTGATCCATTTCTACCGAAGCCATTTGAATAGCTTGATAAGTGAGATTTACGGTAGAAAAGGGAACACTACTCTCCATTTCCTCATGGTGTGCAAAAGTATGTGTCTTTCCATCATTCTTTTCATCTAAGGTGTTTTCTTTGGAGGTTCCAACTGATGAGGTGGAACCAACATCCGAAATGGAATTAGAAAAAAATCTTAATGGAAAGTACACTTTCGAAGTAATGGTGAAAATCAGAGCAGTATTAGGGGTTAATATTGGTGGTGGAATTGGAAAATTTCCCAAAAGGGATGCATCTTTAAACATTCCTGCCCCAACATCCTGAATCACCGTCGTTGAATCCCCTACAAAAGGGACATTCGAGTGGAGACCAGTTTCAGGTGTGCAGTAATCTAGTCGATCGATTGTTACAATCTTCCCTTGGTGGGGGAACCGAATGACTCGAAATATAAAAGATACTACAACCGTCATCTTATGAATCCAATTGCGACCCAATAGAAAATTGTAGTCTATGGGTGCATCCACTACCTCAACATCTACTTGAACTGTTTTTCCCCCTAGTTCAACTGGGCAAGCCATGATAAGTCCATGAGGTGGGAATGAATGACCATCAAATGCCTTGAGAATTGTGTGGGATGGTACTAAGGTGGGTGATCCCAAAGCTTTCCAACAAGCTAGTGACATGACACAAGTGGAGGCTCCTTCATCCACAATGGTTCAAAAAATATTCTTACCGTGTGAAGTTACTTTAATTTGGAAAGCAATTTGTGAGGGAAGCCTACATGTGGGTTGTTCTAAGTCAAATGTGATCAAATTAGTGTCTGATGGATCAATAGCACCGATGGCAGACGACAATAGTGATTTCTGTTGAGCGAGACAACTTTGTAACACCTCCAAGGCAGAGATTGCAGAAGGAGCTTGAGCTAAATCTGCAACCATATTGTAGCTTCGAGCAACTCGCGCATTGGGGTTGTGGGTTGTTTTGTGGAGGACCCCTTTTGGAGGTCGAGGCACCATGTCTATGGTTGGTTTTTCAATATTTAGAAAACCACTAGGCTGATATCCAGTTGTTTCAGCATCTTTTGAAGGTATGTCACAAGAATGAGCCCTTGTTTGGATATGGATGTTATGTTCATCAATTGTGAATATATTAGAATTAGGTGGATTGCCCCCTTATGGGGGGTTTTCCTGGTTTCCTCCTGGTGGAGGTACTGGTGCCACAACAACCATCTGTGGTTGCCGGGGGAAGGGTTGAGTTAGGACAACAGGTTATGGTTGTTTCCCTCCTCATTGTGCCAACATGTGATGAATGTCATCCATATGAGGACAAAGATGAGTAGGATGATCTTCTTGGAAAATTTTGCAAGGGTACTTGTTTTTCCTATTTTCATGATTTCCTCAAGTAGGATTATTCACCTTATGTGCATCTCCTATCCTAGGGTTAGCATTGGGTTTCTTATTTTTCTTCTTCTTTTTTGATTTTGGGTCCGCAGTTTGAACCGTAAGTACTTCAGAAGTTTGGGTAGGAGTTGCAAATTGCTGAGTTGCCTGGCCAGCTATGGGTTGCGGATTTTGAATTGACATTTGTCCCAATTGTTGGGTAATCTGTTCAAGTTGGTTTACGGATCCAATCACACCATTGGTATGAGGTCCTTTTGGTGGCCTAGCTGGATCAGACGCAGGTCTTACAGCATGGGGTATTAAGTCATAAAGTGTGCCCGATTGGGAATATACTAAATCCATATGGTGAGCACTCTGAATGAATTTCTCTTCAGTCATGGCTCCTGACATGGCCACATCTTTGGCAAGAGTAGGAAATAGTGATTTGATAAACCAATCTGCTAAGAATTGATCAAGGATTTCAGCTTTTATAATCATTCAACGTCTCCTCCACTCGTGAATATGATCAGAGATGTGAGTAGCGGTAGATTGGCTAAGTGAAGTTAAAAGTTTGATTCCCATCTCATAGCGGATAGGTAATTGAAAATGTGTCAAAAATGCCATAGCTAAAGATGAAAATTCTGTGAATGTATTGTGGGGCAACTCAATGTACCATTTCACAGCATTTCCCGTTAGGGTCCGCTGAAACAACCTCAACCGAATACTATCATCAACTAGGGAATTGGATGAACACCACAAATGGAATGTCATCGCATGATTTGATGGATCTTCTCCTGGTTTTCTGTCAAACTTGGGTATGTCTGAGGGTATTTTGGTTGGTATGGTTGGCCACCCATTCAGATGAAGAACAGGGTCATTAGTCAGCCGAGATAAATCCGGTAGATTCAATGTGTATAGAAATGGTGACTTGGATGGTGCCGTAGCAAACGATTGATACGCGGGTGAAGCTTGATAGTTCCATTGTTGTGATCCTTGGGCTTGAAAAGCATTCCAAGAGGGGTTACCTCCTTGCGGAGGTTGTATCCAAAAGGATTGGTTATTTCTAGGACATTGCCCAAACCATTGTGAATTAGTTTGCATGTATGCATTTCCCCCTTGCGGAGGTATGTTCCAATAAGGTTGGTTATTTGGTGGAACATTACCACTCCATGGTTGGTTGGGATTCATAGGTGGATTTCCCCCTTGCGGGGGTGGGCCCCAATTAGATTGGTTACTATTCAGAATATGACCACTCCATTGATTGTTCCCTTGGTTAAGATAAGTGTTCCAAGGTGGGTTTCCCCCTTGCGGAGGTGGTGCCCAAGAAGATTGGGTATTTCCTGGAACCCGCCCACTCCATGGTGGAATGGGGTTGTTAGGTGAGTTACCTTATGGTGTGATACCTATGGGGGGTATGGCTTTTCCCCCAGGATTCATGTTAGGAAAGTTTGGATGATGACTTCCCGAAGCACTTCTACTCACTTGTGGAGTAGGACCCCAATTGGAATTATTATTCCATGGTTGATTAATTCTGCCATGGATGTTGAGATTCCATGGTAGAGGATTCCCCCCAGAAGTGGAACTAGGAAAAATGTTTGGTATACCAAGAGGATTTTGGTTCACTCCTTGATTATTTTGACCTTGATTATCCAAACCATATGGGAAACCCATGTTTGGTAAGGCACATCCTCCAGTAGGGATTCCTGCAAACGAAGTGGATATACTTCCGGGATTGGAACCCGAAACTGTACCAACTGACACTGAAGTGCTGGTTGAACTTGTGCTAATGACAAGTATACTGACTGCTGGGATTGATGTAGTGGTCACGTTGGAAGTATTGCTGCCTCCTGCAATTGTTTGTGGTTGTGTTTATGTAGTCCCTTGTGCTCCTAATGAATCCATAGAGTCAGTTGTGAGAATTTGCATATTATCCCAATATCCAATAATAGGGTTGATGTAATCAAGTGGCTCACTGATGTGAAGTAATACCGGGACTGAAATATTTGTCAAAGGTGGGTTTACGTGAGTTCCTGTGTTGTCCTCTAGCATTTCAATTTCAAATGGAGCAAGATTATCAACAATATCTGTATTTTCCTTGGTAGGTAATGTTTCAATATTTGTTTGATGTTTTCTTCTCTATTGTTGTTAATTGAATCTAGAAGTTGTTCAGTTTCCAAGTCACAAGGTTGTGGGTTTTGTATTCGTCTCCGCGATGAGGCGGGGCCTTTAGGTTATGGTGATTCACCTCGCTGCCGCCGTGATTGGCGGTTCGAGAGAGTAGCCACTTTGAAGAACTTGATAAAAGGATGTGTTTAAAAATATTTTGATCAAAAATAGAATTAAACAATCCTAAATTTGTCTAGACTCAACAAAATATGAAAAATTTCCACACAGTAACAAATTTCCTATTGATTCAAGCAAGCAAACTGACTTTTCAAAAGAATTGAGGCTCAATGAAAAGATGGACTAGAGGGCCTTATAAGGTATGAGAAACAGTTACAATAAACTTTAATCGCTAGGGGTGCAAGCGTTGGCTCCTGACCAATCACCCTCCCAAGGAGTAAAAGTTCCAAAGTATGTCTAAGGTATTGCAAGTGTCCCCCACTCACAATAGCCTATGTGATATCCTAGGAATAGCCACTAAAGTTACCATTTCACAATCGACGGTCGGGCAGAACAGTTGTAAGTCAAGGACAACTTTCATAACCAGGAACTCTAGAAATAGTGATGTCACCCCGAGGACTTGTCACTTAACATAGAATCCCTTCGATAAGCTCATGTCCCACTAAATAAGCAAGAAGGAGGAACCACCCTTACTTATCCAGATTGACCTCGTGCTTGATGCATGTTTCAGAAGCACTTTCCCGACAAACGTTTTTTTTGTGATAATCGATTTACTCTCTTAAATCAATGCTAGTTTCAAAGTTTTGCAGCCCAGGAGTGTTAACTCTACAAACCTAATCCAGGGCACTAACCTAATCTTGTTGGTGATATAAAAATCAAAATTTGATCAATTTTAGATTAAGCGCCAATTTTAAGGGTAGTTTGCTTAGTTTTAGGAATGGACGTGAAACTGATGGTGTTTCGACTCGAAAAAAATGAACCAAACAAATGCAAAATGCTTACTACTCTACCTTTCAATTCGATGAATGTTCTAGTCTAATGAAAAGTTAGAGGTTCACGTGTCTTTCAAATATGCAATTCTTCCGAAATAAGTGATTTCAATGATCAATGAATATCAGATAAGATGCTTTAAAAATCAAATGTTAAACTATTACAAATGAGTTCCACTTTCTCGTTCACAAGATCGCCGTAAGGTGCAAGTGAAGAGGATACGGTGGCTCGTACACAACTTATCGCAAGAAAAATTGATCTCTAAAGGTGCAATTCTCTCTAATTGTGTATGAAAATCATGACAACATTCTAAATCCAAAACAAAATGTAACTAATAAAAGTTTATTGTTGTTCTTGGAAAGAAATTATTTTCAAATTAACTCAAAATGTGAAGTTGAAATCTTGTTTTTAAATGCAAATGTATTTGAATGATTCTTTCAAAAGTGTATGATTGATATTTGGTTCAATGTTTTCAATTGGTATGTACAAAAGATCTCTTAGTTGAAGATTCTTTAAGGTTCTATGAACAAACTTGATGTATCTTGTACTTTGGTATTTTTCAATTGATTTAATTGAGTTCAACGTCAAGATTCATATGAGAATGTAATCTTCAATGTTCTACCATAATATATAACACGCAGATTTATCACAAATTTACGCCGATCTATCACAAGAACTACGCCGACAAAATTCTCAAGTACTATAGATCTACGGGTAGTGCTTCAGCATAAAACACTCGGAATTGACGTTGATGTTCTAGTGTTCAAGCGAAATTTCTGGTTTAGAATTAAATGTCAAAGTTCTCGTTGCTTTGATAGTACCACATCTACACGCTATTAACTAGTTCCAAGAATGCAATCACTGCCAAAGGATCCAAGACTCTTATAAGAAACAAATTGACACTACCATTCTTTGCATAGTTATTGCAAAAGGATTTATGGAATTATGTGCTACCATCTTACCGAACTATAGAAGAAAGTTAAGTGTCAGCTTATGAATAGAAAATGATTCACCCATTTACTGCATATCGCTAACATATCGCATAATTGATGGAAGCAAAATCAATTACCAACAAACAACGCAACTTACCTCATTCCTCAGTAGGCATCCGGTGCATGGAATTCAAAATATTTTTGTGGTTTATCGTTGCAATGGTCTGTTCACGTTTGACTAAGCCGTTATTCGGAAACCCTATGCAGATCTAGTCGTAGATGTTCCAGTAATTTCTCAGTTCATAATTATGCAAATATTTGTGATTGGTTTCAATACAACGGTAATTAATTATCGCTCCAATCATTAATATGTAACCAACATTAGAATTGTGCTAGCTTCGGCATTGATGGAAGGAGAGTTCGTCGATCAATTCCCTTACCCGATATTTTTGCTGATATTTACACTGAGATTATTGCTAAGACTAACCTTCAACGCTTCACATCCTAGCGATGGATGGCAGACTATATGGAACTATCTCTTGGCAGAGAATAGATCTGACATGGTTTGAAATCGCAGATCTCTAGCGTGAGATCATGGTAGATAGATGCAACACAATCTCTGGTTTTGGCGCGTGCATGTGTTGCACAAACCAATGCAATATTTTAAAAACTTGCTGGTCCGTAACTAGTCTAGATGTTCATGGGAGATGGTGCCAAACTTGTTTGGGATGCGTTTCAACTTGTAAAGGATAAATCTCCTTGTATTATCTTTATAGATGAGGTTAATGCAATTGGAACAAATCGTTTTGATAGTAACACGCTATGCTAGAGTTACCGAATCAGCCTGATGGATTTAGCAGTGATGATCATATAAAGACAAATTTTTTGCCTGTGGTAGGACTTGTAGATCCAGATAGACTGAAGATCTAGTGGGATTTCATAAAGACAGACACGGTTCTTTTTGTTAACTCGACCTATGCTCAAATGCAAGAGCACCACAATTTCAGAAAAAACGATCTCTCCAAACAGAGTTATGATCCATATTTCAGAACGGTAAGCCTTCGAGGCCAAAAGCAGCGTCCCGAACTTACGAGTTCAGGTCACGGAGACATGGGAGTTTGAAAAAATAGAGACAGCAATGGATTCAAATGGTAAACAACGATCAATTTAAAGCTTTCCTAATAGTGAGAAATCGAGTGATAAAGTGACAGCAATGGAACTCAGATCTGTAGATCTGTGGAAAATATTTATTAACCAGCACTCTTAACTCATGGGTTCAGATAACGCAACAATGGATGATGGTCTTAAAGGATAGTGATGGGAAAAAACATTCAGTCCTTAAGAAATCAGATCTTGATCTTTGAAAAACGTTAGCAGGAGAAAACGATCTTAAAGATTTAAATGATCAACAAAACTAAATACAAAAACGAAATTGAAATCTAAATAAATTTTGAAGCATTTTTGTAAATTAGGGGTATGATGAGGCTGGTTTGGATTCTCTTAAAGAGATCTTTAAGCCACAAAGGAGTAGATCTAAGCCTTAAATTAATAATTTTTAAACCCCATCATAAAGAGAGAACAACATGAGCAAATCTTGAAGAAAGAACACCAAAATATGAAGAAAAATCAAGAGATTTCAACAAGCGAAGTCGCCAGTCTGATAACAACAAATAGAGCAGGGACGTGTCTACTCTAGATAAGCCATATTAATATGAAATGGTGAGTTTCTTTGTCAGAAATGAAATAATTAATACAAATTTCTTAAGATCTAGATTCAACCATTAAACATTCATTAAGATCTAAAGCCATTTGAGGATTCAACTCAAGCATAATAAGCAAAACTCAAACCCTTGAATGGAAAAATTCGAATCATTTCATATTAAAATAAGGAAGAAGATACATATTTACCGTAGATCTTGATGTGCATCCTTCTTCCATTGTCATGAACTATCCTTTCTTCACCCTTTCCTTTGATGAAGATGAGCTCTCCTTTCTTCAGAATCTCTCCATCATGTCTTTGCTCCTCTTTACCTCCTTTTACCATGCCCCACATGCCTTTCCTTTATAGCATTGGGAAATGGGATCTCAAGTTACTCTTTTCAATGTGGGATAATCATTTTTTATTATTTTCTCTTGAAAAACCCACTTTCCATAGTTTTGTTGGGTGTGTTATATCTCTTCACATGGTGGGTGCGTGTATTCTATCTAATCCCGGTAAAGGGATTAGGGTTGTAACCTAATTTCGGGTAAACAAATTACGGTTTTAGATGTTGCGAATACTATATATTGTATTGTAAATGGTTAAGAAAACATATATAATGAAAAGAGTTGTGCAGCTCTAAGTTTTGCTGATTTTTTCCCGGTTAAGGGTTTCCAGGTGAAAATCTCTGTGTTATGTGTGTGCCATTGTGTATTTTCTGTTATTGGTTAAGAATCTGTATGAGTTTTTACTGCACTATTAAGGTTTAAAACTATCATTTGGTATCAGAGAATTATTGGGTTCAGAGGGACGCCTTTGTTTCCAAGGGTTTGGCTCGATCTTGGATCTGTGATAAACCTAGTTTCAGTGGGAGCTTTGCAGCTGTGATTCTTTTGTTGAAATAATGGCGAGCACTTCTAGAATCGAGATTGATAAATTTAATGGTCAGAGCTTTGAGCTATGGAAGCTCAAGATGGAAGATCTTCTGGTAGATAGAGAACAATGGATCGCAGTAGATCTGGGTACCATGCCCACTAGTATGGCATAAGAAGAATGGGATAAGCTGGAAAGAAAAGCAAGGAGCACAATTCGACTTTGCCTCTCAGATTCGATGTTGGTGAACGTATCCGGAGAAGACAATGCAAAGAAACTGTGAGATAAGCCGGGAAATTTGTATCAGTCAAAGTCCCTGGTCAATAAGTTATTTCTTCGAAAGAAATTGTACCTTCTAAGAATGAATGAAGGAGACTCTGTGTCAAAGCATCTAAATGCCTTCAATACTCTGGTAAGTCAGTTGACTTATGTTGGTATTACGATTACTAATGATGAAAAATGTATTAGCTTGTTGTGCTCTCTACTAGATTCATGGGATAGTCTGGTTATAGCTGTTGGGAGTAACGCAACCAACCTAATCTTTGATGATGTGGTTGCATCCCTACTATCGAAGGAAATGAGGTGGAAATACATGGACAGTTCAACCAAGGATGCCTTGTTTGTGAGAGGTCACCCTGGAGACATATCTAAAAATATGTCTTCAGGTGGTAGATCTAAATCTAGAGGGAGATCTAAATCTCTAGAACCTTCTGTACGAAAATGTTGGAAGTACAGTAAAGCTGGGCATTACAAGAAGGACGGTAAATCCAAAAATATTGATAAAAGCAGAGGACCTAATGATGCTCCATTCACAGATGGGAAAGAATCTACAGAGGAAGGAGGAGATGTGTACTTGGCATCTTCAAGTACACATGCGGAGCATGATTTGTGCTTGATTGAATCAGGTGCATCTTTTCATATGACTCCTCATGGGGAGTGGTTTTCTGAATATGAAAAGTATGATGGAGGTGATGTATTCCTGGGACAAAAAGCGGTGGTGAAAATCATAGGTCGAGGAAAGATCAAGCTACTTCTCAAAGATGGAAGGGTTAGAACTCTTCCCGGGGTTCTGCACATTCCAAAATTGGCTAGAAACCTCATATTTGTAAGTAAAATGGATGATGTAGGTGTGAAAACTATGTTTGAGAAGAACACATGCAAGATGGTTCAAGGATCAATGGTGCTGATGAGGGGAGTTCGGATTGGAACTCTATACAAGTTGTTGGGAAGCACTTTTAATAATGGATGTAACAGTACTATTGTCCCTGAGGGTAAAAATGAAGGAGACAGAGTCCTTACTGTCTCTAGTGAGAAGACAACGCTATGGCATCGAAGGCTGGGACATATTGGAGAGAGGGGTCTTCGACTATTACAAGGTAAAAGTATGGCTAAAGGCATGTCTGATTACACACTAGATTTTGATTTCTGTGAACATTGCTTATATGGTAAATAGAATCGGGTAAGATTCTCGTCTGGTGTTGTAAGAGCTAAAGGAATCTTAGAGTTAATACACAGTGATGTGTTTGGACCTGTGCCTATTCCATCACTAGGTAAATCTGTGTATTATGTTTCATTCATAGATGATTTCTCAAGAAAAACATGGATTTATTTCCTGCGTAAGAAATCTGAGGTTTTTAATAGATTCAAAGAATTTAAGGCTCTTGTAGAGAGTCAAACTGAAAATAAAATAAAAGTGTTGAGAACAGATAACGGTGGAGAATTCTATGGAAATGAATTTGAGGAGTTTTGTAAGATGTGTGGAATAGTAAGGAAAAAGACTACTCTATACACACCTCAACAGAATGGGGTTGCAGAAAGGATGAACAAGACGTTGATGGAAAAGGCAAGGAGTATGCTCAGTGGTGCATGGCTAACACAACAATTCTGGGCAGAAGTTGTTGACACTGCATGTTACTTGGTAAATAGGACACCCACATCAGCATTGGTTGACAAGACACCTCATGAGGCTTGGACTGGTAAAAAACCCTCTCTCTCTCATCTCAGAGTGTTTGTGTGTGATGATTTTGTGCATGTTCCAAAGGAAAAAAGGAGCAAGTTGGATAATAAAGCAGAAAAATGTATCTTCATTGGCTACAAGGATGGAGTGAAAGGTTACAAGCTGTGGAAACCAGTAAAAAGGCAAGTAGTTTACAGTCGAGATGTGATCTTCATAGAAGTTGAAAACATTTCCAGGATTGAAGATGCACCAAAGGAAAAGGATCCAGAGAAACTACAGTTTGACATTAAGGATGAAAGAGGTGGTTCATTTGAGGAACCGGATTCGCCTGAATCAGATGAAGAGGCAGATTCGTCTGAATCAGATGAAGAGGCGGAACCACAAACTCCGGTCTTGAGGAGATCTAACCGAGTAAGAAGGCAAGTTGAAAGGTATAGTCCACCTTATTTTCGCTCTAATTTTTTGTTATCTATTACTAATGATGATCCTAGAACTGCTAGAGAGGCAATGGATTCAGAAGATAGTAAACTATGGAAGAAGGCCATGATGGAAGAAATGGATGCCTTGGACAAAAATGAGGCATGGGATCTGGTTGAGTTGCCAGAAGGAAGAAAAACTATTGGAAGTAAATGGGTATTCAAGAAGAAGTTAAATGCAGTAGGTAAAGTGGCGAAGTACAAGGCTCGACTAGTAGGGAAAGGTTATTCCCAAATTGGGGGCATCGATTTTGGTGAGATTTTCTCACCTGTTGCAAAATTAACTTCTATTTGATTTCTTTTATCTATTTTCTGTTGCTTTTGATCTTGAAGTAGAGCAGATGGATGTGAAGATAGAATTCCTACATGGATAACTTAATGAAGAAATCTATATGAAGCAACCAGAATGGTTTTTGGTGAAAGGTAAAAAGGATCTTGTCTGTAAGCTAAAAAAGTCCCTCTATGGACTGAAACAATCTCCAAGAATGTGGTATCAAAAGTTTGATACTTATATACTGGGACTTGGCTTCTCAAGAAGCAAAGCTGATCACTATGTTTATTTCAAACTAATTGGAGATCATTTTATTTATGTGATATTGTATGTTGATGATATGTTGCTAATTGGAAACAACAAGGAAATCATCAAGGATGTCAAAAATCAGTTGTCATCTAAATTTGACATGAAAGATCTTGGTGCTACAAATTTTATTTTGGGCATGGAAATAAAAAGAGAACGAGAAAACAGGAAACTCTGGTTGAATCAGAGGAAATATGTTGAGACAATATTGAAGAGGTTTAATATGTAGGAAAGCAAACCAGTGAAGGTGCCCATTCTTGTAGGTGTAAAGTTATCTGCAGAACAGTGTCCCAAGACACAAGAAGAGGTAGAAGACATGTCTCATGTTCCCTATGCTAGTGTTGTTGGCAATTTGATGTATGATATGGTCTATACTAGACCACATATAGCTCATGCAGTGGGAGTTTTGAGCAGATATATGTCAAAACAAGGAAAGGAACATTGGACTGCAGTAAAGAGGGTCTTCAGGTATTTGCATGGCACTACAGATTTTGCAATCTACTACCAAGGAAGTCCCAGACTAAACAAAGAGATAGATATACAAGGATTTGCTGATACAGACTGGGACGGAGATCTTGATCACAGAAGATCTACAAGTGGCTACATTTTTATGCTATTTGGAGGAGCAATCAGTTGGATGAGTAGAAGACAAGCTGTAGTTGCACTCTCAACTACAGAAGCTGAATACATGGAAGCTACCCATGCAAGTAAGGAAGTTGTATGGTTGCAAAGGTTGTGTTCAGGTATCGGTTTTGTTCAGAATGCAGTGAAGATAGGCTGTGATAGCTCAAGTGCAATCTTTCTGGCAAAGAACCCTGCTTATCACTCGAAGACAAAGCACATTGATGTGCAGTACCATTTCGTCAGAGACATGGTTGAACAAAACAAAGTATTGCTGGAGAAGGTTGATACTTTGGAAAATGTTGTAGACTCTTTGACAAAGTCTGTGAGTACTCAGAAGTTCTCTTGGTGTAAAGAGAACATGGGCATTGTTTCCCTGGACTGTTGAAGTCATAAATTTCTCCTGTATTTGAAGAGAACAACAAGTGGGAGAATGTTGGGTGTGTTATATCTCTTCACATGGTGGGTGCATGTATTCTATCTAATCCCGATAAAGGGATTACGGTTGTAATCTAATTTCGGGTAAACGAATTAGGGTTTTAGATGCTGCGAATACTATATATTGTATTGTAAATGGTTAAGAAAAAATATATAATGAAAAGAGTTGTGCGGCTCTAAGTTTTGCTGGTTTTTTCCCGGTTAAGGGTTTCCAGGTGAAAATCTCTGTGTTATGCGTGTGCCATTGTGTATTTTCTATTATTGGTTAAGAATCTTTATGATTTTTTACTGCACTGTTAAGGTTTAAAACTATCAAGTTTATTAGGCTTTTTCACAACTTAGCATATTTAAGTACCTTTTGATGCATTTTTGTGCATTTCTTCTCACTATCTGACTGTTAGAGTTTTGATTTGAGCTTTTGGTGAGCAGTTCAATCACTGAACTTTGTCTCTATTAAGCTCCTTCACTCTTTACTCAATCTTTCTAGTTCTAGAAGTAATGATCAGATCAGAGAGGATTGTTCTCTTTAGTACTTGTTTTGTCTTCATGTTGCGAGCGAATGGTAAAAGTATGCTTCCACGTTCACCTGGTTAAGGGTGTTAATTTGATTGTTAACAATGATAGCTTAAAGAAATATAGAAAAGCCACTTTGAAGAAGTATATGCGCAAGCAAGATGGTGTAGTATATGGATGCCAGTATGAAGAAGTTTATTTAGAAGTGCATCCATTCTAAAGAAGTATATTTCAAAGGTACATCCTGCATATCTAGTTTCAAGAAGTATATATATGCATATGCAGGTCAGAAGTCCATCTAGTCATAGTCTTTCAAGATACAAGCTAAAGTGTTGGTTGGACAGAAGTTCAAAGAGCGCACAAACGAGCCAAAGAATATATGGGACAAAGGCTACAGTATCCAATCAAGCAAAGGAATTGATTAGAAAGTATCAGGAGTGCTCAAGTAGCATGGGACAAGAAATGGTTGAACAATTATGCAAGTCTTGGAAGTGCGCAAGTTTCACCAATCAGAATAAGCTTTCAATTGTTAAAGCGCGCACAAGTTACAAGAAGGGTGTAGTAGTTGAATTCAAGTATATGCACAAATTCCACAAATGATGACATAATAAGTGCGCAAGACCCACACGTGATTGTACCACAAGGGTCAAAGTCCCACTAAGTCAAAGATCATGTATGCACAAGTTCAACAAAGCAATGGTACATCAAGGGTGCAATACCACACCATAGGGGATAAAGTCCCAACAAGCCAAGGATCATGTATGCACAAAACCCACAAAGAAAGGACACATCAGTGGCACATAACATGCCATGTGGCAGAAGCACAAACTGTGAAGCAAGGAAGAAGGAAAGCCACAACCAACTTGTGGACATACAATCCATGCATGACATGTATAAATAAGGAACCAAGTTGGATATTTAAAGTAAGCTTGATGGCAAGGATGAAGAGCTTGTAAGAGGAATATATAGTTTT
The DNA here is from genome assembly GCA_027924585.1 of Larix kaempferi. Classification (NCBI taxonomy): domain Eukaryota; kingdom Viridiplantae; phylum Streptophyta; class Pinopsida; order Pinales; family Pinaceae; genus Larix; species Larix kaempferi. Next base: position 30,451,233 of record BSBM01000217.1, read on the forward strand.
ATTCAAGGCATCAAGGGCTCGTGGAAAAAGAACATCAATGATCCAGTAGAGAGATGAGTGTGCACAAGTAGAGGAATGATATAAGTGATAGTGCACATAATGATGCTATAGATCTGTGATGATTGTGCTAAGACAAAAAGGGTAGAATGCAGAGTATGCGCAAGTGCGTGAGGAGCGAATGACCATGTTGCAGATAGCACACAGAGAGTCACAGATGTTCTAAGTTAGAATTTTAGAGATAGACATGAAGTATATCAAAACATGCATGAAGTGAATAATTTTGATTGATGTATGAAGACTGATTTGAAATGTTCTAAAATATAGAGTTGCAACATAATCAAGTATGTGCATCATGATGAGGATGATCCGAGACAACTGTGTTAAACTGAAAGGATGAATCATATGATGCATAGTAGGTCACAGATTGTCTAAAATACTATGGCACTTAAATAGAATGGACACATCTTAGTAAGTGCATAGTTCCATCTAATATTATTGCACCACATCAGAATAATGAGTCATCAATTATTGCACAGTATCAATTGAACGAGTAGTTGGGCATTAGCAGAATGATGTAGTAAATATTGGTGCATACTGCAGTATCTGTTGAAGTGGCACACAACAAAATAAGTGCAACATCGGTTAAAGTGAATTGTTTAGTGCAATGAGTGAGAATTCAAGTGATTTACGTAACAAAGTGACAACAATACTACTGCATACGAAGGTTGCATACAACAGAATGAACATTAGAGGATATAAATTGTGTGCATGCCAGAAGTTCATTAAGGCAATATCTTATTGTGTATATTTGGGCGACAGGACGGGGCAAGGAATAGGAGTTCATAGCCTCTTTCCAGTTGGTGCTGGATATCACAGGGAGTTGGTGCTTCCTTCAGGTCGATGCCTATAAAACTAGGGGTTCGGTGCCTCCTTCCAGTTGGTGTTGGTAAACACATGAAGTTGGTGCTTCCTTGAAGTAGTCTTTTTCATTATAAAAGAACATTCTGTGGTTTTATCCCATTTGGGTTTCCACATAAAAATTATGTATGTTCTGTGTTCTTTGATTTGTGCATATGTGGATGGATTCTTTATTTATGATGGATGCATAATTGATTAATTTCAAAACAATCTATTAAAGAAGTTAAAAATTGTTCATAACTACGCTAATACTGATTCACCCCCCCTCAAAGTATTAAATTTATTCCAACAAACTACACCTTTATGGAATGTGGTAATTTACTACTCACTAAGTGACATCTTTCAATCACATTAACATTAATGTAACTGTAAGTGGTTCCATAAGCAATTAAAATTTAAATTGGTACATCAACAATCTTACCTTCAATATCAATCATGGTCAATTGATGGTCTGCTTGTCAATTATCTAGAATTGCATAGATTGAGGTTATGTTCCTAGCTACATCTTTCACAGTGGTATCTTTCTAAACATTATAAGTGCTATCCTCTTTATTACCCATCTTTGTACATTTCTTAAAATAGTGATCACCTTCACAATTCCAACCTTTGATTTGAAATGGCTGCCTTTGGCCTGCAGACTCAACCATCTTTGGTTCACCAAGAAGAATATGCTCTTTAAAAAACTTGATCTAATTACCTTTAACAAACGTAGGATTAAACCCCTTTTCCCTTTGATTTGATTACCTTTAACAAACAGAGGCTTAAACCCATTTTCCCCTCTGATCTTGATTTTCTTTTAATTTACTTTTCCTTGGTTTATGCATATCATGTCTTCTTTTACTTTGTTCATACATTAATTTATCCTTCCTTATGGATTCCTTCAGAGTATGAGGTTCATCATAAGTAATTTTGTCCCGGTAGTATTTTGGTAATTCACTGAGAAAACACTCGATTTAACCTTCTCATACTGAATGAAACCAACAACTCTTAACAGTTCCAAGAAGCTTCTCTCATACTCCTCCATAGTCATATTACCCAATTAGATTTCAAACAACTCATGCGTTTTCCTGTCATAGTACTGATGGGATAGGTATTCCTACTTGAAATACTTCTAAAATATTTCACATGAAATATGTTTTTCATCAATATTTTTCACTTGCTTCTATTTCTCCCACCATTGTTAAGCCTTTCCCTAAAGATTATATATAGAAATTCGAGCCTCTTAATTATAAGAGTAATTATGAAGTTGCAAATATTTCTTCATTTCCAACAATCACATTCAACACTTCCTCTGATTTCTCTCCATCAAAAGTAGGAGGTTTAACTTTTCTGAGCTCACCTTGTGATGGGTCCTCATGATGCTTTCTCTTTAGATATCTTCGAGATACCGAGTCTGGTTTATTTTCAGATGGTTCCTTTCTGTGGTGACTTTCAACTAAGTTTCCATGGGAATGATGTCCCATCCTACTTACAGTTCCTTTTCTTGAACGCTAATGTCCCTTAGAAGGTACTCTCCTTAGAGATTCTCATTATTATCCACTTTTCACGACCATAGAGACATGTTGCACTCGATTATGAAACTGAATCAAGTTTTGCAAAACTTGAAGGTTCACCCTACTATGTTTCTCTTGATTATGGGGTATCCTTTCATTTTTGGCCTATAAGTTTCTCAAATCCTAGAGCATTTCCTCTGCCCCCATATTTGTTTTATGGCCATTAGATTATTTCCTTTTGGAACTTAATCCAACTTCCTCTACGAAATTGAAAAGTTCTGGCTCCTCAGCTATCTCAACTATAACACTTTCTTTTAATATGGCAATCTATATAATCATCAATTTCGTTAGACATAAAAAGCATGCAATTATACATATTTCAGCCAGAACATACATGCACATTTTATTTCCAAGAATTTTCATTCAATGGGTCAAGTATGGAAATTTTAACTTGGATACAAACTAACTGATTTCTCTATTCTATAATGCATGAGGTTCGAGAGCTGAGAACCTTCGCACTGATACCACTCTATAACATACCCTGTTACGATACTAACTCACACCTAGAAATTTCCAAGTACTGTGGAGTCTGCAAGGTTCTAGCACGTGCACATGCTCATTTTTTTTATTTACATCAAATCATATGGAAGGAATTTACCAACTCTCCACTTGGAAATTATTAATAATTCAATTATACATTTAATTAAATTAATTAAACATATTTACATTCATATCCAATGTGATTTAAAACATCATACTACAATATTGGGCAACAACATGCTTTTTCCCCCTTTTCATTTTCGACTTTTGCTTTCTGACACGACTGCTCCAACATTTTCTTTCCAACATTTGCTTTTCTACGCAACTGCTTTGATGTTCACTTTTCGATGTTACATTGGAAGTCATACATTAGAGCAATACCTTGAAGCTTATGAAATATCATCTCGACGTTTGATTTCCGATGTGTCTACCATGACATTCCCCTTCTGACGTTATGTTTTATTTCAGACATCAGACTGATAACAAAACTTCATATTTTGTAATACCCTCTGGTTTATCCCTTGGACGTGTTATTATTATTTTTATTTTGTAACATTATGGCATAAGGTGCCGGGAATATGGTTTGCACTTTATTATTATTATGTTATTAATTAATAAAATAAAACAACTGATATCAACCGATGCCACATAAAAGAGTATGAGGAACCATGACGTTACGAGCAATTGGTTGTGGGAAAAGTGTTACCTTTGTGTTTGTGTTTATGTTGATGCTATACACCCTTCTTGTGGACTTGGTGGACCCTCATGGATTTCTACCCTCACGTGTTATGTTACTTCTTAGTTTCATTTATTCGGGGATTAATTTTTATTAGTGTTAGACTCTCTCTCTCTCTCTCGTTGGGTTAGTGTGTATCTTGGTGTAGCCTCATGATGTGTACCTCCTATTTGGTATTTTTGGAATTCAACTCATCCCTTGTGTCTCTCTCTCTCTCCCAATTCGAATTTCTCTTGAGGAATTCGATTTTTTCTTATGTGGGGAGATAGTCTCTCTTGATGGATTGTTCATGATCTCGACTCTTGTTTTTTTGCCTGGGTACTTGTGAATTTGATTTTTATTTTTTTTCCTTGGTACTTGTGAATTCAATTTTTCTACGCATGGTATGAGATTTTGCTGATGGATGCACCCTTGTTGAGCCTGTGCCCAAGCTAAGTTACTCTGGAGCCACTGGTAATTGTCCTGGAATTGCCTCTAGAGATACTGGATTGAAAGTGATGTGGAATCCACTTGAAAATTGATTTGAGTTTGGAATTTTATATACCTATTTTTTTTGTCTTGGAGCCACTAGAATTTCCCTATAGTGGAAGTCAAGCAAGACTTTCCATTGGGTTGTGGTTGGACTAATTTCTTGAAACATTTGTCCTGGAATTGCCACTGGAAATCCTGGATTGGAGGTGATGTGGAATTTACTTGCCAATGGATTTGCGGTTGGACTTATGTTGTAGGATTGTGGTTGAGTGTTCAATTTCTTTTGGCATCATGGTTTTTCCTCGGGGGTGACCATTGCAAAGTGAGACTTTGGATTGCATTGTGTCTACGACTGGGTGGAACGTGGCACTGTCAATTTCAGTTGTGTGTTTTGTAAGATAATTGCTCTATTTCATGTCTATCTCATTTATTTGGGTTCTAATATGAATTTTATATGGTTTCATATGAAATTTTTGACAAAATTTATGAGCTAAACGTGGAAGAAATCTCTCATGAATTTTAGTTAAATTGTGCTACTAGTTTTGGAGAAAAATTAGATAGCTAGTTTTTGTAATTTGTGAGCAAGTTGTTCGAGTAAACATTTATTTAGTACCTCTTCTATAGATCTGATATTTTTTTCCTTTTTTTATATTATATGTATCTCGAATGTACAATAGCATTGGAAGGATAAAAAACACCTCTCTACAATGTTTCTAGCTTTTATTCGAATACTAGCTTACCGATTGAGTTGTTTGATCTAGTTTCGAGACTTGGCATGAGAAGTATTTGTGAAAATGGTTGAGTGAGATATTCAATCTCATATCTGATAATTACACTTGAAATTTATGAATAAGTGTGTGGAATAATTCCTATATAATCCTTGGATTTGCTTATTGAAATTCTAGTTCAATTTCCAATCGCTAGTTCCTTCGAAAGAATTGTTTTAGATGGATTTATGAATTTACATGAGAAGTATTTGACAAAATGTATACATGAGATGTAATTATTATAATACTAAAAAATACATGGTATTTAGAGTTGGAATGGATAATGAATGATTCTATGAATAGTTTATACATTTATCTTACTTATTTCCTCAATTTCTAGTCAATTCAAAGAATTAGATGTAGCTAGTTGGTGAATTAATAAGAGGATTGTTTATGAGAATAAATATACATCCATGTGAATTTAGGTGACCTCTTCTATTCTTTCCATGAACTACATTAGTCATTACTTTCTTATTGTTTGCATTAAAAAACTAGCTTCAATTCGGTGAAAACTGGTAACTAGTTTGTAGATTTAAATCTCTGTTTCATAATTTATGGAATCTACAATCATATGGTCCATTATTAACATTTTATTTGTGATTTAGGTGGATACTTTTCATGTTTTATCCTTTACTTATTAATTCTTGAGTTTGATTAAGTCGATTTGATTCAATTCCTTGCAATAAATGTTAACTAGTGGAACTGGAATTTGGTTGGAAGAATCATCATTTATGTGAAAGGATATGAACTGCAAATATAAATTTATTTTGTTGTAAGTGCATGCTTAAATATGCGTATAATGGATGTAGGTTCACTTTTTGGTTCATCGGCATGGTTGCGTGTTGAATTTGTGCAAGACTAGTTGTTTGTATTGAGTAGCTAGTTAACTAGTTTTTGTGGAATCATTTTCATAATTATTATGTTTAATTAACTGGAAAATGGTAATTAGGAATTATTTACATGTTATTAGGTGTTAATTAGCCATTGGGATTGATAAATAATGATTATAATATGAACAAGTGAAATTATGTTAAGTATCATCAATTGTGCGCTAAGTGTCGTTAAGTGTCGTAGCCATAACACTAATTACTAGTTAATCATGATTAAGTGAAAATAGCCTTTAGAGGTGGAAATTATTTCTGATTTGGATTGGAATGGATATGTGATGTTGTTAAATAGTGTTAGTAATCTTTCCCATCCCTTGGATTAGTTTTTGGAATAGTTATTGAATTTATTTTAATTGATTGGAAATTAAAGGGATTTTGTTGTAATTAAATCATGAAAAATTAAATTAAATATTTATTTGAATAATCTGTTGTGTTAAAATTATCTAATTAGCCTTATAGATCTAATGATATGTCCCTGATACCCTTTGATACCCCCGTGGGAAATTACATATTTAATCCTTCCGATGTTTACCATGTTAACGTCGACTCCTCCACCTCGGCATCGGGACATCAAACATTCTCACTCTAGTATTACCCCTTCCCGTGAAAGGTTTTACCCTTTGACATGGGTCCAACCACATCGGGTGCAAAAAAATTAGACAATGCATGTCCTCTCATAACCTTTTCACCCAAGGTTTCATCTTCTGACGTGGGTCCACCACCTTGTGTGCATAAACATCAGAACTCATCCAGTTATTCAACCAAGGATCCTACCGACTTAACCAATTCGAAGTTAACTGTAGAAAAATGATAAAATAGGGAATTATATTCCTTAGCTTCTTCAACCAAATTTGGGACTTAGCCGAATTCCTTTAAACCGTCTAAGGTAATGGAATTTAAACTGAGCAAAACATATGGTTTCATGCCTACAATCTAGCAATCATATCTTAGACAATTTGTGGATTTAAGAGGCTAATTAGCCATTCGGACTTTGTTTAACATTAGAAATTAATGATTTCAACCCAAGTTTAAAATATGGTACAATTCCATTAAGTATGCTTCATCCATAGTGAATTATCAATAACATTGACAACATCACCTAAAAGACAATTTACACATACATTCATCATATTTACTCCTACAGGAGAAAGTGAAATAATAGATATATATAATTTCAACATTAATGTTCTAAGGATGTAGCTTCATATTTAACACAACTAACAATACAAATCCTCCAAGATCCATTCATCCATTAAAACATACAAGGTAATATTAAAATTTATACAAAGTTATAGAAGTTATCTATATAAATGATAGTTTGAGCAATTGGCTATGTGCGAGGCACGCTCCAACCAAACGTAGGCCTCCTTTCTCATAAATCTCTCAGAAAGGTACCACCCTAGAGCTGAGACTATGAATTCACCAGGATAATGCTCAAGGTTATCATAAAGAGATATGGGCTGATTGTAGGGTAAACCTCACTAGGCTATCTTCCCCAACTTCGCACACACCAACACCACACTAGACGGTGTATTTTATTCTCTAAGGTTCAAAACTTGGGACCAACTAGTTCTACACCAACATTATGGTTTAGTTCTCCATGTTACATGGTTTAGGGATTTGGCATGAACCAATTTTCCACCCAAATGGCATAGTCTCTTTCTTCAAGTTACAGGAAATTGGCACCATCCAATTGCACAATAATCAGTGCAGACCCTTCCTCGATTTATATTCCAAATGCATAATAGTGGTAACCCTTCACTACAGTACCTCAAGCCTACCACTGCTAATCAACACCATAGAATTTCCACCAAGGAATATTCACACTCTAGGTTCACCAATTCACTTGTAAAATTTTCTACAGGTATGGCATAACAGTCCATGCCCCACAACTATCTGGTTTTACTTTTCATAATAGGTTCAAAAGATATTTTTTAGAATCTATACCAACCCAAGATGAGCAAGCGAGAAAGAATCCTCAAACGCGAGCAATCGAGAGAGAATCCTCCCTCAAAGAGGGAGAGAGTCAAAACCCCCAACTTTTCCTTCATGCACATCTTAACTACATGGCCAATCTTTCCCACATGGTCCCCAAAAGTCTCACGCCCCAGTTTGACACCATTAATCCTTAATTAGCTTATAGGATTAATTATAAAGTTCGAAAGGTATAAAGCATAAAGTGTGGATAAATAATTTTTGGATTCAATGTTAGGTTAGGATCATATTATTAACCCCCCCTTAGGCTAACTACAACCTTCTTTCCATCTCACTAGTGGATTCATAGTTACCCATTCTCTTCAGCGTTTTCCTCAGCGACAACCAACTATATTTTATATTAATATTTTCAAAACACAATTGTTCAACCTACATGCCTTTCATCATTAAGTTTTACATCTTTAATCGAGGGTTCAAAACTAGGGTGTTACAAATTGTTGTTGTTATCGAGAGTTGTGGTCAGTGGACATTCGACTGGTTAATGTGATCCTCTTGGAATTTTGAGGTTTGATCATCAAAAACATGATTTCTACGCATGGTTAATCAACTTCTTGGGTTGTTTTGGTTGAAACCATCCTGACTGTCAGTGTGGGTTGACATCCATGAAATCCATACCACTTATTTTGGATTTTGACAATCACTTTATGTGGTTTGGACTGATATTTTCCTTGTTTGTCCCATAAATAGGGTTTCCCAAACATTACATTTGCTATGGATAGTAACGCTATATCATAGAGCACTTCATCTTGAAAAGGTTTGATGAAGTAGGAAATTTTGCACTATCGAGTGATCTTGAGTTCTTTTCCATCCTTCATCCAACTAATGTTGTAAGGTTTCGGATGTGGAGTAGTGAAAAGACCCAATTTCTTCACAATGTCTTCAAAGACAAAGTTATTTTAACTACCATTCTCCACAATTAGATGCAATGGGTTATTCTGTACCCATATTTGTGTATGGAATAGTCATTCTCTTTCCTCTTCATCAACAATGGCTGAGTTTGTGAGGACTCTCAAAGTCAATTCCAATAGATTCAAGGAGTCTAGGTCGAATTCCATGATATATTTATCGATTGAGCCTGAGTTGAAGGTAGATGTTTATGTCAAAAATGTCTTTTGAGCTTTTCATTCAAATGCATCATGCCAAGCTAAACTATGGTAACCACACCATTTCCCTACAGGAGTTTTTTGTTGTGTTTTCCCTTGTCTTTCTTAGAAGGATTCTTACCATGAAATTATTTCTATGAAGTAGTATGAGTAGATCATTTGACTTGTCAGAGTCAACAGTTAATTGAGGATTCTTATCAAAATTTTGATTTGTCGGCTTGGTCGAGAACCATCCTTTCACCTTCAATTTCACCTCAAGCTTGATAGCGTAATGGAATGCATTTGCGAGAGTTCCAATAATGCGAAATTCCATCTCTTGTTGGATATAAGGAGCTAAGCCATTGATATACTTCAGAACAAGTAATTTGTCTTCTTCCCTAACACTAGGTTGAGCCATTAGTTGGTGGACTTCATCAATATAAATCTGTACAATATGATCTTTCCATCGTCTTAACTACTGCCATTTCTTGTACTGATGTTCTATGTACTTGGGTGGATAAAATTCCTTCCTAATATGTTCAACAAATTTCACCCATGTATCGATGGGATTACCTTCTTCTTCGAGTTTAGTTGAAAGATTTTCCCACCAGCAGTGTACAAAAGTTGACATCTTCAAAGATGTAATGGTGACTTTCTCAGCCTAAGAAAGTTGGTTCATAGAGAAATAGTATTCTAATTGATATATCCACTTGTCTACAGATTCTGCATTAATCTTTGCTTCCAAATTTGGTATGTACAAGTTCATTTGTACCTTAAAGGGGATAACCTTGTCAAAGGCAGTTCTCGTAAGGCTGATAAGCAAGTTCGACCCAAACAAACTAGAAAGTTGGGAAAGAATCTCATTGAAATGCTCAAACATTTTTGTTCACTGCCAAGTGAGTGATTTCTCTATGAGTTTTTTAGTTTCAATGTGAGGATATTTGTCCTTTGGTTCACCTACCATCTTTGGCCTACAGTTTCAAGCAGATAAATATTCAGAAGTCGAAGGTAGAGAAAATTTAAATAGTTGGTTCTTAGAGCGTGCGTGAATATGCATATATTTTCTCACCATGCAAGTAGTGTTTGAGCATGGATAGAGCAATATATAGTGCTCTAATACCAATGATTTGTGTCACCCAAGAAGTTGACATGAGGACAAAAGAATCAATTTGTGTATTTGTGCTTTGTTATAGTGGAAGCTAATGATTCTTAGACTGAATAAGCAAACCAATGTAGATAATAAATGATGGAAATGATTGAAACAATAGGTAAAACCAATCACATGAAATGAAACCCATGAATTGATAATGAAGAAAACCCAAGGGATAAAAATCTAGTTTTATTTAACAATCGTCTATGGGACGTTGGTATCTTAAGTCTGTAATCCAATCTTGTATCAAGACACACTGAGTCAAAAGACTCATTTACATGAATGGAGGTTGAATGAAGGAACCTTGAGGAACCAATCGAGCCTTCTCTACTAGGACTCATCTTAGTGCAATCACGAATGAGGAACCCTTTCATATTCAGGCTTACACATGTATATACAAATTTGAGGGTCGCTTGGGTGCCTACCTTCCATGCTTCAATTACAAAGAAGTAGTTACAATTTGATTGAGGAGACCAACCATCTTCTTCCCATATGTTGGTTGGAAGAAGATGAAGAGACATCGTTGCCACATTGATGGCATCTTCTTGATGGCTTCTGACTATTCAGAATGTCATCTGACATGTGTTAGTGTCATCAAATGCCGCAAGGCATGTATGTTGAACAAATATTGCAAAATATTGCATGGGTCGAGTGAGTTGATGATTTTGTTGATGGATCAATTGATTTTTAGGTTCAACTGAGTTGATGCAACCGATATCTGACCAAGGAGTTGATTGGGACTAAGCACTAGATGATGGCACCAGTCAAGTCGTTGGATGGATCAACTACCCATTGGGGATGAAGAGGAGGCATGATTTGGATAATCTAAACCAAAAAAGGAAACCAATTGATTTGGATAATCGAAACCAAAAAAGGAAACTGAATTCTTTGATTAAGATAGATGATACAAAGCAATTAGGATTGTTTAGTACTCCATCAACCTCAAATCAATTAACCACATGGATAGAAAAATGGAAGAGAAAAGGGAGCAAAGGGTATCCTATCAATTTGAGATATCCTCAACTAAAAAAATTAAGAGAAAATATTTTTCTTTTAATTTTGGAATGAAACCAATTATCTAACCCCGAGCATGCAAAATCTGTAATAAAAAATTTAGAACCAAATAAAAAATAAAAAAATTGAACATTTTTTCTTACATCCAAGATTTGTATAAATCAAGTTTTTAATTATCATAGTCCATAAATAGTCAATTAAATTATCCAATTTTATTGAGAAATAAAAAACACATTACAATAAAAAAAAATCCTTATACATAAATAAATACATTTAAGAAATAAAAACCATTAACAACTTAATTATTATATCAAAAAATAAAAATAAAAATTATATATATATATATATATATATATACTTTTGAAGATTAAAAAATTTAAATTTCATTTATAATAGATATATGAAATGATTTTGTAAATAAAAGTCAAATTTGCATTGCAATTTGATTTAATTAAAGTAAATCCATTCAAGAATGGATAGTATATATTTATGAAAAAATACATTATACTATAATCTAATGAAATTGAGTCTTGAGTCTTGGCAATTGGGTATAACTTGAGTAGTTGTGGTATGGAGTGCTATTTTTCATACCTAAAATCTATTTTCGTAAGTTTCATATTGATCTCATAATACGTATATTGTTGCAATGGCTTTGAGATATTTATATTTCACATGGCATGCTATGTTTCTCCACACATTGTACACTCAAAGTGACATCTTACAATACGTGATGCATAAATGAAAATTAACAAATATGCAACTTCCATCACACATTTAACCATCACTTTCCTTACTCATTTATACTATATAAACATGAGAATATGAAGAGATTATAGAAACAAGGAGATTTTATAAAACCTAATTTTGGAATGAAGTTACAATTTATATAAGAAACTTGATTAATTTTCTACTCTTCAAAGAACCTAGATGGGGAATTACTGCTAAAAATATGTCATTTCAAATTCAATAATAACAAAAATGTATGGCATTTCTTATGCCACTAACTTTGTATGCCTATTTTACAAATTTATGGAACCTTATAACCAATGAGTTTATATGTAATCCACTTAATTCTTATACATCTATTTTTCTTCCATCAATGTGGATACACAACCTAAAGAAATGTGACATGTGGAAAGTAGCATTTTTTTCCAAGTAACACATCTTAGGGAAAAACCTCGAACACTTCCCCTTAATCCAATAATGGTACCCAAGGTATGTTAATTTTTTAGCATAAATTCACATCTACTCTAGGATCCTTACTGAGAGAATAACATGTACATCTTATCAATTATAACAATGCATATCAATCACACCAAGCAATCACATGAGACAATAGACACAGAGTTTCACTGGGGAAAACCATAAAGGTGAAAAACCCCACAACTTCCTCAGATATAGAGAGAGCAATGATACAACCAAAGTACAAGAGATAGTCTTCTCCTAGCAACTGATCCTCCTCCTCACATGTGCGCCACTTTCCGAGTGATAGAAGAGTGAGTAAGTGAATTATCAAATAGAGATCTCCCGATCTCTATTTATACTTGTCCTGTCCTGCCCAATAAACCAATGGGGCCGACTTGTCTAGCTTAGCTTAATCACCCATGGTTAACTTAATCAGGGCCGATCCCACACATTGTGGTCTAATAACCCATCAGCAAGTTACGACACTTGCGACACTTGTCAATACAAATGAAGACACTTCCGTATAGAGGAATAATAACATCTCTATAGGAGTACAATATACATAGATGAAATACATGGGTGAAATACATTATGAAGTTACATATACATCAACACTCCCTCTTAACTAGGAAGGTATTTCTTGATAAAGATCTTCTAGCACAAGTCTTCTTCTCTGGATCATCGTCACTGGATCATCGTCATCGTCACTGCTACTGCTATCTCAATCAATCTCTGATATACTTGTCATAGGAAGTTCTATAGAGCCAGTCCTTTTTCATACTGGATGTAGGCCCACCACCTGTAGGTCTTCATCATCACTGGACATACTGTGGAATCCTCAGGACTTATTACATGCATCACAAAATCCTGGCTATAGCATCCCAGGCTATTACGAGCACACAACTCTACCTGTCGGATCTCCCAGGAGCATATTACATGTGACCCCACCACAAAACCTAGTTGTAGCATCCCAGGCTGTTACAAGCACACAGCTCTACCTGTTGGATCTCCCAGGAGAATATTACATGTGGTCTCACCACAAAACCTTGCAAGAGCATCCCAGGATGTTACGAGCACATATCTCTACCTATCGGATCTCCGAAGGACACATTACATGTGGTCATGGAAAAACCTTGCAAGAGCATTCCAGGCTGTTACGAGCACACAACTCTACCTGTCGGACCTCCCAAGGACACAATACATGCCATAGGACAAAACCTCGAAAGAGTAACCCATGCTGTTACAAGCACACAACTCTACATGTCAGATCTCCCAGGGTGCTATTATATGTCCTCCTAGAGCAATGCCTCGAAAGAGCATCCCAGGCTATTACGAGCACATAGCTCTACCTGTCGGATCTCCCAAGTCAACTTACATGCTCATCTGCACAACCTATCCATGGCCACAAAGTATCAACTGGATATTCACCATATATCATCTTGATGTACACATGATCATCTTGATCATCATCACTGCATCGTCCTAATGCATGTCATCTGGAGAAACATCCTGAAGCTCATCATCTATGATCATCCTGATCATGCAATGCATCCACCTGATGCATACCAAGTATCTACCTGATACATATCATCATACATGATCCACCTGATCATACAATGTATCCACCTGATATATATCAACATACATGATCTACCTAATCATACAACGTATCCACTTGATACATATATAGATACATGGTCCAAGCATCCAACATGATGCATATACATATACATGATCCAACTGATCATAACAAACATCCAACATGATGCATATACATATACATGATCCAACTAATCATAAAAAACATCCAACATGATGCATATACATATACATGATCCAACTGATCATAACAAGCATCCAACATGATGCATATACAAATATATCAAGCATCCAACATGATGCATATACAAATCAATAACTGGAGCATCATCCTGATGCTTATCATCCAATGCTTACATCCATAGCCATGGGAAGGATCCTCCTCTCACCATGCTTGGAATGGATCCTTCAAATGTGTCCATCACTTATTCCTTGAAGTGTCATCAATCTGAAGAACACCGAGCCTCTCTCTGAAGTACCCAAACTTCACTCTGGCTAGTGGTTTTGTCAACACATCTGCAATCTGCTCATCCGTCGCAACATATAGGAGCTTCACTGCTCCTCTCTACACCATATCCCTGATATAGTAATATTTGATCTCAATGTGCTTCGACCTGTCATGGAACACCGGGTTCTCAGACAACTTCACACAACTCTAGTTGTCACAAAAGATACCAGTAGCCTCCAGCGGGAGATCAAATAGCTCAGACAGTAGCTTCCATAGCCATACTTCCTCACAACTAGCCGAACAAGCTACAACATACTCTGCTTCGGCTGTACTTAGTGTTATGCAGGACTGCTTCCTGCTAAACCAGGAGATCACACCTGATCCCATGCTGAAGCAGCACCCGAAAGTGCTCTTCCTATCTGCAGCACCGCCTGCCTAGTCTGAATCAACATAACCCTGTAGGTTAAACTTTTGATTCGCATCATACTTCAGCCCATAATCAATTGTACCCTTCAGGTACCTCAGAATATGCTTTACAGCAACCAGGTGAACACCTCTGGGATCCGTCAAGAATTGGATCAATGTGTTCACCGCAAATCAAATATCAGGTCTCGTGTTCGTCAGGTACATCACGGACCCAATCATTTGACGATACACAGTGACATCAACCGACTCAGATGAAGCATCACACAGAAGCTTTAGGTTTGATGCCATAGGTGTGGCCATGGCCTTGAAGTCCATCGTCCCAAACCTCTTCAGGATCTCTACTGTATACTTCCCTTGTCCAAGGAAGATCCCATCTGCACTCTACCACACCTCCATGCCTAGAAAATAATGCATCATCCCCAAGTCCTTCATCTCGAAATTAGCAGCAAGCTTCCTCTTGGTATCAACAATCAAACTATCTTCTCCTGTAATAAACAAGTCATCCACATACAGAAGTAGTATCACTGGATTTCCTTCCTCAACCTTGTAGTAAAGGTTGGAATTTGCTTTACTCTTGGTAAAGCCCAAATTGGATAGAAAGTTGTCCATCCTACCATACCAAGTCCTAGGAGCATGCTTCAAGCCATACAAGGCTTTCTTCAACCTGCACACATATGACTCCCTGTCATATGTCTCAAAACCGAGTGACAGCTCCACATACACTTCCTCTATGACTACACCATTCAAGAAAGCTGTCTTGACATCCATCTGGTGTATCTTCCATTTCATCGTTGCAGCCAGAGCAAGTACCGATCTAATGGAAGTGTATCTAGCTACATGTGCAAAATTCTCTTCATAGTCTATCCCCTCTTTCTGGGAGAAGCCACGAGCTATAAATATCGCTTTGTATTTCTCTATGCTGCCATCTGCAACATGTTTGATCTTGTAGATCCACTTGGAAATCACAACTGACTTCCCTTCAGGTCTTGGCCACTACATCCCAAACATCATTCTTCATGATCGAATGATACTACTTGACCATGGCATTCTTCCCAGATCCTGGGAACTTCAATATATTCAATAGATAAATTTGTTGTTGAACAAATGTTGTAGTCCTTCTTTTGTAGGTGATGGTATACGATCTTTCCTACAAAACAAGTTAAATTGCATGATTAGAAACATCTCATAGTTTTCAGAACAAATTCTTACACATAAAGAAATATGTCATACAGTCAGGCAATTATCTTAGCCAATGCTTCAATACAACATTTATCCATATCTCATAACTTTCTAGATGCCTTCCAATCGATACCAGAACATTGTTAAGAGTTTTCACTACTCCCAACATGTCAGCAAAGAGGTTTCATTCTAGATAAGTAGCAATGGAATGTTGTACAGTTCCATAGGCCACTTACCCATCACATGCATATTAGTAGTATACTATTCATTAATGCAATTATTGTAATATGCATAATACACAACCTAAGTCTAGGAACATAAGCATATACATCATTGAACAACATTATTTATACAAGAACTGGCAATTCAAAAACTTATCTTTGCTTGTTTGTTGGGTGGACTCCCTCTGAATCTTTGCTTCCTTGCAAGAGCTACTAGAGTCCAATTTTGAAGTAGCTTCTTATACTCCTTTCTATTTTAAATTGTAAGGAGTGGTCAACTCCCTCTTAATCCTTGAATCACTGCATAGTTTCTTGAAATCAACTGAAGTGAATTCTCCACCATTGTCGGATCTGAATGTCTTGATTTTCTTGTCAGTTTGATTTTCCATCAAGACTTTGAACTCCTTGAACTTGTCGAATACTTCATCTTTGTTCTTCAAGAAATAAGTCCAAGTCTTCCTATAGAAATCATTAATGAAAGAACCATAGTATACATACCCACTCATATAACTGGATAACATTAGACTGCATACATCAGAGTGGATAATTCATTTTTCCTTACTAGCTTGTAAATTCCTTCTTTGTGTTCTTTCCTTTTGCACATCCTTTGCAAACACCTTCATGCATTGACTTGATTTCAGGAAGACCCTCTACAGCTTTGCTTGCAATTGGTAGTGCTCTATAGTGCACATGTGCAAGCCTTCTATGCCAAAGTTCACTTGGCTCCATGGATTCATGTACCATGGCATGTTCAAGTTGTCCCTTCAATTTGTACAATCCTCCCTTTTGCTCTCCAATCACCACTGCATCATCTTTAGATTTACCCTTTGGCCATATTAGGACTTGGCCATCTACAAATTCAACCCTCATGCCTTTTGCATCCAATGCAGATATGGAGAGTAGGTTCTTCTTGAGCCCAGGTACATATAGAACATATTTCATCTTCAAATACTTCCCAGAGTCTAGGTTGTAGGAGGCTTCACCACTTCCTTTGATAGGGTATTGATAGTCATCCCCAAGTTTCACATTATGGGGTGACTCATGTTCAAATAGATTTGCAAAATATTCTTTAAACCCAGTCATGTGTTTGGAAGCCCCACTATCAATAATCCAATCATTACATCCATGAGAGATAGTACCTGTGAGAGCAAATATTAGAACATATTCATCTTCACTTGATGAATCATCACTTTCTGCCCTAGCTTTCTTCTTTGGAGTTTCATCATCTTCAGCAGCATCAGCATGGAACCTTCTCTTGCTTCCCTTCTTCTTCTTGTTGAAGTTGTTGTTGTCCTTTTTGTTCTTGGGACAATTTACAGCAATATGTCCCTTCTCATTACAGGTAAAACATATTCTCCTTTCTCTATTGTGATGGTGGTGTGAAGATTTCTTGAAGTGAGATGGCTCTCTCTTAGGCTTCCATTTCTTGGTGTGTGCTGTGAGAGCTTGATCTTCATTCCCCATATTTTCTTCTCGAGCCACAAGGCTTGCTTCTTCTTGAGAGCATTCTTCCCATAGTCTACTGAAGGAGATTAGCTTCTTTCTTGCACAGATTCCTTGGATAAAGGAATCCCATGACCTAGGTAGGCCATTCAATGTGGTCATAACAACTTCACCATTATCCACTACCTCATCCATAGCTTCAAGTTGTTCCTTGATCTGAGAGACCTTAAATAAATAGGATTGAATGGTCTCTCCATTCTGAAGCTTTACCCCTTTCAATTGGTTCTGCAGAGTCATCTTCCAATTTATGTTCTTCCCTTCAAATAACTTGGTAAGGGAATCAAACATCTCCTTGGGTGTCTTCAGAGATGACATTTGTGGGATGAGATGGTCCTTGATAGAATCAGCAATAATCCTCTTTGCCTTGACCAAGTTCCTTTTGTGAAGAGCCTTAGCCTCTTCTCCATTTGGGACAGGGACCTCTTCACTTATATAAGTGTCCAACTCATTTTCTTCCAGGATTAACCCAATCCTATACTTCCATGCTTGGAAGTTATCAGCCCCTTCAAGCTTATCCTCAAGCTTGGTGTGGTGAAACATCTTTAAAGAATACTTCAAATGGAAATAGAAAAGATTTAGGTCTTACCACTTGATTTGCTGAAAACTGGATTTGGTCCCGGATTAGGGTTTGATAGAGAAACCCTAAAAATTCAAAATGTGAATTTCAAACTTATGAAAGGATAGAAAGATGCGCCTTGTTGAGCTGATTAGCCTGGTATATTCAGAATTTGAGATCTGCAAAGTTTCACCCTTCAGAAATGTCTTTTAGTCTTCCCGAATTCACTAGGGAGGACCCTGAATTAGGGTTTGAGTTTCCCGGAGCTTCACCCAACCAAAAATCTCCATCCAAAGCTCTAAACTTCGATTTTTCCAAGGAGCGTCCAGCTATGTCTTCATATGTTAGAAATTCCTATTTTTATGGAAACCCTAATTTTTAGGGCCAAAACTGAAAGTGATCAGAATTGAATTATGATTGGACAGATAGATTCTCGTTGATGAGTAGATTCAATCTACCTTACTGCTTTTCCAAAATCTATGGAGAGAAACCCAATAAACAAGAAACCCTAGTTTCCGCCACTGCACAATGTCTTCTTCTCAGGGAAGTTCTGATACCATGTTAATTTTTTAGCATAAATGCACATGTACTCTAGGATCGTTACTGAGAGAATAACATGTATAACATATCAAGTATAACAATGCATATCAATCACACCAAGCAATCACATGAGACAATAGACACACAGAGTTTCACTGGGGAAAACCATAAAGGTGAAAAACCCCACAACTTCCTCAGAGATAGAGAGAGCAATGATACAACCAAAGTACAAGAGATGGTCTTCTCCTAGCATCTAATCCTCCTCCTCACATGTGGGACACTTTCCGAGTGATAGAAGAGTGCGTAAGTGAATGATCAAATAGATATCTCCCGATCTCTATTTATACTTGTCCTGTCCTGCCCAATAAACCAATGGGGCCAACTTGTCTAGCTTAGCTTAATCACCCATGGTTAACTTAATCAAGGTCGACCCCACACATGGTGGTCTAATAACCCATCGGCAAGTTACAACACTTGCGACACTTGTCAATACAAATGACAACACTTCCGTATAGAGGAATAATAACATCTCTATAGGAGTACAATATACATAGATGAAATACATGGGTGAAATACATTCCGAAGTTACAGATACATCAACAAGGTAAACCATAAAGTATTTAGGGTATAAGGCTAGGTTAATAATATGGCTCAAAGATGCTAAAAAATAGGTAACATAGGAGGTACTCGAGCCTATAACGTGAATTGAGCAAGGGTTTCTCCATGACATCTCTCCCAAACTCGCATCTGAGCAAGACATTGTTGCAATCTCTCTGAACGTGGCCTCATCAAATAGTTTATAGGTCTCTGGCCATCCCTAAGGGAAATGAAATCATGGGTGACAAAGAATTTGCGGTCTCTCATCAAAGGAGATATGTCTCATAATTTTTATAGAAGAGGTTACTTTGTGTTTTTGTTTAAATAGAAGGTGGTTCAAGATCTCATATTTAGGAGTAGACCATATTTCATGGGGTCACATGGCATGTATTTAAATCAATGATCATTGGCTTTTGATCCATAAAACAATTCCCTCTACGGTACTTGTGTGGTTGTTTCTCCATCATCTTCCGTTGAATTGTTGGAGTGACAAGGATATATCACCAATAGGAAATACCCTTGGTCATTACGTTGATAGATCTAAGCCTAAACCTGCAATGTTCACATGTGCAAGGATTTGCATTGAGGTTGACCCAGAAAAGGGCCTTTTAGTGGTCAATACTCTTTCAATGGATGGTTAGAATCATAATACTTAACTAGACTACTATCAAATCCCTTTCAAATGTAGGATTTTCCATGAATATGGTGATTTTGCTAGAAATTAACCTAAAACCCCTATCCAACAACCAATCCATGAAAAAGGAGATTTGAAGCAAGTTAAAAAAAGGAAAGGTTTTAGGAAACATCAATCCTTCATCTAAATCTCAGGTATCCCTAGTAGTTCCCAATATAATTAGTTTCAAATCTTATCTCAATTAGACGAAGAATAGATTAAGAAAGGTTAAGTTCAGGATGCCTCTCCACAAGAGAAAGTAGATAAGGTCAATAGGAAACTAGTCCTAGAAGAAATTTTCAAGGAAAATAGAAAATCCTAGCTACCTTTTATGCCAATCATATACATCATATCTTCATAGGTGAGAAATATGGATACACCTAATGGGGTAATAACAAGGGGGAAATCCGAGCAGTAACAAGAGGAGGAGATGGGAGAGTTAGAAGAGGATAAGGTGCCCAAAAAAAATCAGGAAGGAAAACAATGAAGGAAAAAATGAAAGAAATCGTAACAAAGGAGAATATCTTGGGATTGTAGTCAACACTAGATGGTATGTTCAAAAGTGCTTCCCAGAAAAGCCACAGTGAGAGGAAATTGGAAGATGAAGCTATAGAGGTCCTTCTCCCATCTAGTAGATAATGAATATGGTCTCCTGGAATTGTAGAGTTTAGGGAATATAAGAAAATGGGAAGCAATAAACGATTTCATTAAATAAGAAAAGCTCTCCCTCCCATCATATAGGAGATCAATATAGGTGTAGAAGAAACTAATGTTAGTTTTGGGTAGCTTGGACCACTAAATGTTACTTTCATTAAAGCAAAGTGTTTAGCATGTAGAAGTGTCTAAGTGACATTCTCTAGACATTAACTTTATAAAGTGACTTTTATATTTAATGATAAAGTGACTTTTATTATAAAGTTGAGTGAATTAAGTGATTTAAGTGATCTCAACAAGAGATTAAGTCACAATTGTAGATCTCAAGTGCCAAAGATCTAATCTTGGCCCTTGATCATTTTGGAGATATAGGTTTAGGTTTTTACCATTAAAGAGAATTATAAAATAATATCTAAGGAGAGTGAGAGACACATAAAATGGAAGAGAGAAAATTCTTGAAGATATGAAGAGAAGAAATTTGGACAGCAAGAAGAGAAGGGCACAAAATCCAAGGAGGGTGAAAATCTCGAGGCTATAAGAAGGGAACTATTTCCAAAGAAAATCAAACTACATATTAAATCAACCATACAACTAGTATCGAGGCCATACAATACGTGTGAGCACTATTTTCGAGGCAACGAACTGTACAAGAATTTTCTAAGTTTGTACAACACGTGTGGGATTTCGTATAATGGCGTACCGGTCGTACTATTGTTGGGTAATTTTTGTGAATGTTTGACATGATTTTCAAGGGGTATAAGGTGCATTTAATGTTGATATTCTCTACTGTAAATTCTAGAAATTCTCTGTGAGCATATAAACCATGAAATATTTCATTTATTGGTATTTCCTTTAGGGTTTTTTAGGGGTATTTACCCAAAAATATGTGTCAAATGTGTGATGAATTTATGTTCCACTATGCATTTTGCTTTTTAAAACTGAATGTGTTTCCATTCATAGATTTTCAGATTTGGAATACTTAGTTTTTTGTGCATATATCTATGAGAAATAATTCATTGGAACTGGAAATCGTTGGGTTTTAAGAAATGTTTTACACTAAAAGCATTGTCTCAAATGTTTGGTGGAATGGTGAAGGACAAGTTGTAAGTGCTCGTAGAACCTCAGAAGGGATAACCACCTTTTGAGACTCCATAACATTTAAAAGGATGGAAATTGAAGAGTTGCAGAATTAGTTGTTGGTTGGATTAGAAATATCTAAACCAGAGAAATAATAAGGACATGCAACGTTTATGGGCCTACTCACTATGGGGAGAAGGTGCAGTTTTGTGCCTCTTTATAATCCATCCAAAAGAAGGGATTACTGAACATGATCATAGTCATTGAGGACTTCAATACCATGATTTTTCAAAACGAACACAAAGGGGGAACCTTAATTCAAGATAAATTTGGGGAAAAAATGGAGGACATTTAGTGGATTGGGATCTAATAGATGTTCTACCAAAAAAAGGAATCTTTACCTAGTTGAATCACATGCTTGGAATGGGGCATATTGTTCCTTGTTTAGATATATTCCTTTTGCATAGCACATCTTTTCTAGATGGAAGAACAATATTTTCAAAGATCTTTTCCTTTTCCATCTCTAATCATACGCCTATTCTTGTCTCCTTCCTAGAATCTAGAATTTTGGTTTGGTTCCTTTTCATTTTGACCCTCTATGGTTGTAGGAAGAGGAAGCTATGGATATAATATAGAAATTTTGGTCACATCAGTTCAGTGATCATCAACCTATGTTAGGGAAACCAAGCAAAGAATTGTCAAAAGAGCCCTTAAGTAATGGGATAAAAATAAGTTTATATCGCCAATGGAAAAAATAAAAGAGATTCAAGCAAAGATGGAAACACCTTAGGCATGTATAGATTAGAGAGAAATAATGAGGGATTTGTTATAGGATGAGAAATATCTAAACCAAATCATCACACCCTGCCTTGGAAAAAAAAGAGTATTGCCATTATAATCCAAAAGACTTTGCTTGAAGGATGGGGAAAAGAGCATAGCCTTTTTTCACAAGAACACTAAGTGTTGAATCCATAAAAATATTATAAGAGAGGTTCAGGAATCAAATGGAAATCAATTGTCTGATTCTCAAGTTATCCAAGAAAAAGCTTATTACCACTTCAAGGATATATATACTGAACATGGAAACAATGACTCTTTTGCAAAGGAAGTGATGCTTGAGAATATTCCTAGTATTGTGAGTAATGAAGAGAACGCCTTCCTCGAAAATAAATCACAGAGAAGAAAGATATAGAGGTTATATGGATATTAGAACTAGATAAATCCACAAAACTAGATGGTTTCACTATTCATTTTTTAGGGCATGCTAGCTAATTATTAAAAACTATTTGCTTTGTATGTTTAACTAGACAAGGGGAAAAGATAAAATAGGGGGAACATAAAACTCATCATCGTAGCTTTGCTCCCAAAAGAGACAAAACCTACTTCTCTCTCACTACTACATTTTTTACTTTTAGGGGGGGTTGTCTTCCGCCCCCAAAAGTGACTTTTGGGGGCAGTCTTAGCATTAGAGGTGGTCCTGAAAAAATTGCCCCCAATAGCACCGATGCTAAAAATTTTGGAGTTTAGGGGAGATTTTGGAAGAAATATAAACCACCGCCAAAAGTGACTTTTGGGGGCAATTCTAAAACCCCCCAGTAGATACCTACATGGGCAGTGTTGACCCCCCCCCCTAAAAATCCCTCCTAAAAACATTGGGGTCGGCTTTAAACCCCCCTATTGATACCAATGGGGGCGGTTTGGAACCCCCCCTAAAATTCCCTCTTACAAACCTTAGGGGGTGGTTTTAAAACCCCCCCATAGATATCTATAGGGGCAGTTTGGAACTCCTCCATAGATACCTACATAGGCAGTGTTGAACCCCCCCTAAAACCCCCTCTTACAAACCTTTGGGTGTCATGACCCCTCCCATCGATCCAACACAAGGAAGGGATCATGACACTAAGATATGGGATTTACACAAAACTTAGCCCCCATTCATCATGAATAAAACAAATGGCCTTACAAATAAAATGGATATGTGTGTAGATGCAAATCAAGCAAACATGCACAGTGGAATAAAACATCATCCAACCACATTTCACATGCATACACCATATCAAGAACAACCATCCATTAATTAAAACAGTACAAAAGTAAAACACAAATAAAATACTCATCTTGATGTAATGATGTCCCAAGCAACTAGCTATGTCGCTCCAACGTTCCACCCAAACATAGATCTCTGCCCATCCTATATTCTTTCAGCACTCAGATACCACCCCCGAGCTGGGCATGATATCTACAAGGAAAATGGGACTCTCAAGCTCAGCACAGCCAAAGCAATGGATACCCATCTCAGCCCCAACATTCTCTTACACACAACAAACTCAAAAACTGGGCATGGATACACATTTTCAAAAATGGATTTACAAATTAGGGTCCATGGGTTTTTCCCAAATCGTGGCACACCCAAAAATGGATTGTGGGGAGAGGGAATCAACCCCAGGTAAGAAAACCGATTTATCCCACCGATGTATGAGCATTCAGTGGGCCAAAAAAGCCTCTATAAAACCCCCAAATTGATTTATTCTCTTCCCCACTGTTAACCAAAACAAAAACGCCCTTCCCATCTAGAAAAATGAAGGAAAACACAACAAAACCATGGAGGAAAATGCCCAGGAAGCTCCCAACTCATGAGAGAGAAAAATTGATGAGTGAAGAATGGCTTGGGGAGAAATGTCATGGTTCCCTTCTTGCCCAAGAAGCCAAACACGAATTTCTATGGAGGGTGGCTTTCCCATACCCGAATTTGGACAGCCATACCTCTCCATTCCCAAGGCATTAACTACCTCAACCAACTCTTAGGAGAAATGAATGATTGGGAACAAAAGTCAACATGAGTAGTTGAGGGTTGATGGGTTCTCTTGTTGACACTTGGCTTGACTTGATTGGCTCAATGGTTTGAATATTTCCCTACCAATTCCTTGTAAACATCATACCCCCATCTCTTGTTGCATTGCATAACTAGTTGTGGGCATTTCTATTAAAATGCATATTTAAAATTTCCATGGCTCACTAGCACATGGGTAACATAATACTAGATACTTGCCTCTTCAAGATCAAGCGTTCACTAACGGGGCCTTAGTCTTGAGCTCCACGCTAGGAATCATACATAATATGCATATAATATTTACATTATAGCCCAAAATATCCTAAGGGTCAAAATGAGGGTATTACAATCCCCTCCACCTTAGAATAAAACCGTCCTTGGTGTTCCAATATTTAGGAATACATACATGCTTTATACATGTCAAAAATTCAGAAAATGTGGCAGGTATGTCCTTCATTTCACCTTTTACTTGGGTTTTCAGGACCAAGTCCTTTGTCCTTCACAAATTGCTCCTGCTGGCTGGGACCTTCTAGCTCTGCATGAGGGCATTGTTCCAAAACAATCCCTTCCTTTTCTTTACCTTCCAGCTGATCCACAAGTCTGTAAACTTTATGGATACTATATCTCTTATTGTCCTTTGTTGGGCAGTTACGGAGAAAATGATTCCCTCCACATTCCCAACATTCCAATGGTTCCTTTTTATTTTCCTGCTCAACTTCCACGGAGTCTTCCAGCCTTGAGCGTTTCTTAATGGGATGATTGGATGAATTCCTCTTCATGGATCCACTACCCCTTCCCTTACTAATTTCCCCCATAATTCTTTTTACCTCCCTTTGCATACGAATAGAGTCCCGCAAAGCCCAGTGGTTCATCTCATTTTGTTGCTTTTGTAGCTTGAGAATCTCTCCAAGGTTTTCTTGGGTCTAGGAAATTGTTTGAAGAATCTCTTTAGCCAAATCCAACTGCTTTTGGTCTGCTGCCATGGTCAATGTGCACAGCTGACCACACTTTTCTTACTAGCAACACTTTCTTGTATCAGCTGCAACCAACTGCTTCAATTTTCACCTGTGAAATTCATCATTACCAATCTTGTTAGGCCAAGCATAACATAAACATGGAAATCAATTAATTATTTTCCCAATTGACATGGAGAGTCCATGCTTTATTCATGAGACTTCCACACTTTTCATGTTTTCCCAGCATACACATGAACTCATTCATGTTCATCCTTTCTTAGGGAATTAACTATTTCAGCATCCACAATTTATTTCAAGCAATAAACACAATCAACTTCCAGTCACAACATGCCTTCAACAATTTTCCGTTTCTAAGATGCATCAATCAAAAGGAAAGAGAAGAGTAAGAGTTTCCCCCTCTTAGTCTTGTTCCAATTCAGAGCCACACCATCACTGTGGTTCTATGCTCCTTAGCCTCTTTCACTTCAATGTGAATGCTTGACTTTCCCTTTCTTGTTTTGGCTATGACACTTAGTGTATAAGGTCTATCCAAGGATTTCTCCATTAGGGAATCCCCTCCCCATGGTTCTTCCACATAACCTTTGGCTGCTAGGCCTCACACATATCTACTAGCACTATTCTCATCATTGCTGCTCATACTAAGCTTCCTAGGACAATCACATGTCCAAATGCATCCTTAGGATGCCTTCAAGGCTTATTGCTTTCTTGCAATGTCCAAAGTTTTCAACAAAGAAATAACAGTGCATCAACTTGGTTGTCATAAGACTTGTTCATGAAATTTTCATTATCTGAAAATGAATGAAATTAAATACTTATCTGTATTGGGCAGTTCCTCGTTACTCCACAGTTTTCCTTCTCTGCTTTACAAGCCTTGGATCACCTATGGGGTGGATGCTTGGCCAACACACATGCTGCTCCACAACATCAAGTAGTCAATGCCAAGCCAGTACACCGATTGGGTTTATCAGGCATACAACAACCCTTACCTCCAGAACATGCAAATAACCAATGCCAAGCCATTACACCAAATGGGTTTATCAGGCATACAACAACCCTTCACCAATACCTCCACAAAATCCAAATAACCAATGCCAATTCAGTACACCGATTGGGTTTATCAGACATGCGATAACCCTTCATCAATACCTCCACAACATCCAAATAACCAATGCCAAGCCAATACACCGACTGGGTTTATCATGCATGTGACAACTCTTCATCAATACCTCCATAACATCCAAATAACCAATGCCAAGCCAGTACATGGACTAGGTTTATCAGCCATGCAACAACCCTTCATCAATACCTCCACAACATCCAAATAACCAATGCCAAGCCAGTACACCGACTGGGTTTATTAGGCATGTGACAACCCTTCATCAATACCTCCACAACATCCAAATAACCAATGCCAAGCCAGTACACTGACTGGGTTTATCAGGCATGCGACAACCCTTCATCAATACCTCCACAACATCCAAATAACCAATGCCAAGACAGTACACCGACTGGTTTTATCAGGCATGCGACAACCCTTCATGCACATAACAATTCTTCATACACACAAGGATGGCACTTCTTCTCCTATTCAAAACTGTTGATGTATATGTAACTTCGGAATGTATTTCATCAGTGTATTATATATATATTTATTGTACCCTTATAAGAGATGTGTTATTCCTCTATAAGGAAGTGTCGTCATGTGGATTGACAAGTGTCGCAAGTGTGTGTACTTGGCGATGGGTTATTAGACCACCTTATGGGGTCGGCCCTATTTAATATATAATATAATGTGGATGTACTCAAGTAGACAAGTCGGCCCCAGTAGGTCACTGGGCAAAAAGGTGAGTATAAATAGAGATAGGAGATCTCTATTTTACTCACTCGGAAAAGTATCTATCTCTCTCTCTGAAAAGTGGCGCACTAGTGAGGAGGAGGAGGATCATCTGCTAGGAGACTATCTCTGTATTATTTGGTTGTATTTTGGTTGAGCCATTTCTCTCTCTATCTCTGAGGAAGTTGTGGGGTTTTTCACCTTAGGGTTTTCCCCACGGAAACTATGTGTCTCTTGTCTCTATGCTTTTGATTCTTGTGATGCTTGTGATGCTTGTCATATTATGATTGTCATGCATTGATATACTGTAGATGTTATTCTCTCAGCAAAGATCCTATAGTATTGTGATTTAATACTAAAAATTTAACATGGTATCAGAGCTTAACTGAGAAGAAGACATTTTGCAGTGACGGAAGCTTGTATTCCTTGTTTATTGGGTTTCTCTCCACATATTTTTGAAATTCAGTATAGTAGATTGGATCTACTCATCAAGGCGCATCTTTCTGTCCAATCAGATTTCAGTTCCGAGCATTTTCAGTTTTGTCCCTAAAAATTAGGGTTTCCACAAAAATAGGAATTTCTGGAAACTGAAGGTACAGCTAGAAGCTCCTTGCAAAAATCGAAGGTTTGAGCTTTGGATCGAGATTTTTGGCTGGGTAGATCTCTGGGAAACTCAAACCCTAATTCAGGGCTCTCCCTAGTGAACCCGGGAGGACAAAGGCAATTCTGAAGGGCAAGACTTTGCTGATCTCAAATTCTGAATGTACTAGACTGATCAGCTCTCCAAGGCGCATATTTCTATCCTTTCGGAATTTTGAAATTCACATTTTGAATTTTTAGGGTTTCTCTGACAAACCCTAATCCGGAACCAGATCCAGTTTTCAGCACTTCAAGTGGTAAGTTCTAAATCTTTTCTATTTCCATTTGAAGTACTCTTAAAGATGTCTCTTCACACCAAGCTTGAGGATAAGCTTGAAGGGGCTGATAACTTCCAAGCCTGGAAGTATAGGATTGGGCTAATCTTGGAAGAGAATGAGTTGGACTCATATGTGAAAGAAGACATCCCTATCCCAGAGGATGAAGAGGCCAAGGTATTGCACAAGAAGAACTTGGTCAAGGCAAAGAGAATCATTGCTGATTCTATCAAAGATCATCTCATTCCCCATGTGTCTTCTCTCAAGACACCCAAAGAGATGTTTGAATCTTTGACCAAGCTATTTGAAGGAAAGAACATAAATCGGAAGATGACCCTGCGGAACCAATTGAAAGCAGTGAAGTTTCAAAATGGAGAAACCATTCAATCTTACTTTTCAAGGGTCTCTCAGATCAAGGAACAATTAGAAGCAGTAGATGAAATGGTGGAGAATGGTGAGGTGGTGATGACCACTCTAAATGGCCTACCTAGGTCATGGGATTCCTTTATTCAAGGAATTTGTGCAAGGAAGAAGTTGATCTCTTTCAGTAGGCTTCGGGAAGAATGTTCTCAAGAAGAAGCTAGACTTATAGCTCGTGAGGAAAAGATGGGAGGTGAAGATCAAGCTCTTGCAGCTCACACCAAAAGAAGTAAATCCAAGAAGGAATCATCTCATAATAGAAGATTCTCTCACCATCATCATTATCATAAAGATAAGAAAGATCTCAGATGCTTCACTTGCAATGAGAAGGGACATTTTGCTTCAGATTGTCCCAAGAAGAAGAAAGACAACAACAACAACTTCAGTAAGAAGAAGAAGGGCAGCAAAAGAAGATTTCATGCTCATGCTGCCGAAGATGATGAACCCCCAAAGAAGAAGGCTAAGGCAGAAAGCAGTAGTGATGATGACTCATCAAGTGAAGAAGAGTATGTTTTAATCTCTACACTCACTGGTACCATCTCCCATGGTTGTAATGATTGGTTGATTGATAGTGGGGCTTCCAAACACATGACTGGGTTCAAGGAATCTTTTATGAACCTTTCTGAACATGAATCACCCCATAAGGTGAAACTTGGGGATGATTATCAATATCCAATCAAAGGAAGTGGTGAAGCTTCTTACAACCTAGATTCTGGAAAATCTCTGAAGATGAAGGAAGTCCTCTATGTACCTCGACTCAAGAAGAACTTACTCTCCATCTCTGCTTTAGATGCAAAAGGTATGAGGGTTGCATTTGTTGATGGCCAAGTACTAATGTGGCCAAAGGGAAAGACCATGGATGATGCAGTAGTGATTGGAGAGCAAGAGGGAGGCTTGTATAAACTAAAGGGTCAACCTGAACATGCCATGATACATGAATCCATGGAGCCAAGTGAACTTTGGCATAGGAGACTTGCTCACATGCACTATACAGCACTTCCAATTGCAAGCAAGGCTGTAGAAGGTCTTCCTGAAATCAAGACCAAACATGAAGGTGTTTGCAAAGGATGTGCAAAAGGTAAGAACATTAAGAAGGATTTCCCAAGTAGTGAAAGCAAGGCAAAAGACATCCTGGAAATCATCCACTCAGATGTATGTGGCCCCATGTCATCCAGTTCCCTAAGTGGGTATGTTTACTATGTGTCATTTATTGATGACTTCTCCAGGAAGACTTGGGTATACTTCTTGAAGGGCAAAGATGAGGTGCTTGATAAATTCAAGGAATTCAAAACCTTGATGGAGAATCAAACTGACAAGAAAATCAAGACATTCAGATCTGACAATGGTGGAGAATTCACCTCAAATGACTTCAAGAAGCTTTGCAGTGATTCAGGGATTAAGAGGGAGTTGATTGCTCCTTATAATCCTCAACAGAATGGAGTTGCAGAAAGGAAGAACAGAACTATCATGGAAGCAGCAAGGG
The DNA here is from genome assembly GCA_027924585.1 of Larix kaempferi. Taxonomy (NCBI): domain Eukaryota; kingdom Viridiplantae; phylum Streptophyta; class Pinopsida; order Pinales; family Pinaceae; genus Larix; species Larix kaempferi. The sequence continues at coordinate 30,481,402 of BSBM01000217.1, forward strand.
CAATGTTGCATGACCAAGATCTTCCTATGCATCTATGGGCAGAAGCAGCTAGAACAACTGTATATGTGCAGAACAGAACACCCCACAAGATATTGGACAACAAGACACCAGAAGAAGTCTTTTCTGGTAAGAAACCTGAAGTCAGCCATCTCAGAATATTTGGTTGTCCAGTATACACTCATGTCCCAAAGGAGAAGAGGACTAAACTAGATCCTTCAGGAAAGAAGGGTATCTTTGTGGGTTATAGTGAAAGCTAGAAGGCTTACAGAATATATTTTCCAGGGTTCAATAAGATTGATGTCAGCAGGGATGTAACATTTGATGAGAATTCAGCATTCATCAAATCAAGAAAGGCACCTACCGAAGTTTATGAAGAACCTAAGGAAACAAGATTTCAGGACACTACTATGACTGAAGCAGTTCCAGAAACTGCTCGTGAGTTTGAAGATCCACAAGAACCTATAGATCCACCCCGTGAGGATAACTCTCACAAGAGGAAACCTATAAGAGGCTAGAGAGCTCATTCATGATGCAGAAATATTTGGCATTCCAGAAGAAGAACACAGAGCAAAGAAGAGAACCAAATCACACACCAGTTATGTTGCTTTACTCTGTGACATCATGAACAAAGAGCCTTCCAGTTATGAAGAGGCAGCAGAAAAGAAAGAATGGAAGGATGCTATGGTTGAGGAATACCAATCAATTATGAAGAATGATGTTTGGGATGTTGTCCCAAGACCTAAAGGGAAGTCTGTTGTGACTTCCAAGTGGATCTACAAAATCAAGCATGCTGCAGATGGCAGTGTGGAAAAATATAAAGCAAGATTCGTAGCTCGTGGTTTCTCTCAGAAGGAAGGAATAGACTATGAAGAAACCTTTGCACCTGTAGCCAGATATACTTCCATCAGAACAGTACTTGCCCTGGCTGCAATAATGAAATGGAAGATACACCAGATGGATGTCAAGACTGCTTTCCTGAACGGTGTAGTAGAAGAGGAAGTATATGTGGAACAGCCACTCGGCTTTGAAATACATGACAGGGAATCTTATGTATGCAGATTGAAGAAAGCCTTGTATGGCTTGAAGCAAGCTCCCAGAAAACTGGTATGGTAGGATGGACAGTTTCCTATCTAGTTTGGGATTTACCAAGAGTAAAGCGGATTCCAACCTTTACTACAAGGTTGAGGAAGGGAATCCTGTGATTCTACTACTATATGTGGATGACCTATTTGTGACAGGAGATGACAGAATGATTGCAGATACCAAGAGGAAGCTTGCAGTTGAATTCGATATGAAATATTTGGGAATGATGCACTATTTCCTAGGTATGGAGGTGTGGCAGAATGCAGGTGGGATCTTCCTTGGTCAAGGGAAGTACACAGTAGATATCCTGAAGAGATTTGGGATGATGGATTGCAAAGCCATGGCCACACCTATGGCATCGAATCTGAAGCTTCTTTGTGATGTTTCATCTGAGCCAGTTGATGTTTCTATGTATCGTCAGATTATTGGGTCCTTGATGTACCTGACGAACACGAGACCAGATATTTGATTTGCTGTGAACACATTGAGCCAGTTCCTGACGGATCCGAGGAGTGTTCACCTGGTTGCTGTAAAGCATGTTCTGAGGTACCTGAAGGGTAAGGTGGATTATGGGCTCAGATATGAGGCAAATCAAAAGTTTAACCTGCAGGGTTATGTTGATTCAGATTGGGCTGGAAGTGCTGCAGATAGGAAGAGCACATCTGGGTGTTGCTTCAGTATGGGATCAGGTGTGATCTCTTAGTTTAGCAGGAAGCAGTCCTGCGTAGCACTGAGTACAGCTGAGGCAGAGTATGTTGCAGCCTGTTCAGCTAGTTGTGAGGCAGTATGGCTACGGAAGCTACTGTCTGAGTTATTTGATCTCCCATTGGAGGCTACTGGTATCTTCTGTGATAACCAGAGTTGTGTGAAGCTGTCCGAGAACCCAGTGTTTCATGACAGGTCGAAACACATAGAGATCAAATATCACTATATCAGGGATATGGTGCAGAGAGGAGCTGTGAAGCTCCTGTATGTTGCGACGGACGAGCAGATTGCAGATGTGTTGACGAAGCCACTAGCCAGGGTGAAATTTGAGTACTTCAGAGAGAGGCTTGGCGTTCTTCAGATCGAGGACACTTCGAGGAAGAAGTGATGGACACATTTGCTGAAGCCATTCCAAGCATGTTGGAAGGAGGATCCTTCACATGGCTGTGGATGTAAGCGCTGGATGATGAGCATCAGGATGATGTTCTGGTTTCTTCTGGATATGATCAGGTGGATCATTTTTGTATGTATGTACGCATCATGTTGGATGCTGGATATGATCAGTTGGATCATTTTTGTATGTATGTACGCATCATGTTGGATGCTGGATATGATCAGTTGGATCATTTTTGTATGTATGTATGCATCATGTAGATGCTGGATATGATCAGTTGGATCATGTGTATGTATTTTGTATATGCATCATGTTGGATGCTTGGACCATGTATCTGTATATGTATCAGGTGGGTACATTGTATGATCAGGTGGATCATGTATGGTGATATGTATCATGTATTTGTATTTGTATCAGGTGGATACATTGATGATCAGGAGGATCGTGTATGATGATATGTATCAGGTAGATACTTGGTATGCATCAGGTAGATGCATTGATGATCAGGAGGATCATGTATGATGATATGTATCAGGTAGATACTTGGTATGCATCAGGTAGATGCATTGATGATCAGGATGATCATAGATGACGAGCTTCAGGATGTTGCTCCAGATGACATGCAGCAGGATGTTGCAGTGATGATGATCAGGATGATCATGGATACATCAGGATGATGTATGGTGAGTATCAGTTTGATATTCTGTGGCCGTGGATCAGGTTGTGCAGATAAGCATGTAATTTGTGCCCTGGGAGATTTGCAGATGGTCTTTCGAGGTTTTGCCTATGGCATGTAATTTGTGCCCTGGGACATCTGGCAAATGCTCTTTCGAGGTTTTGCTTAGGAGGACATATAATTTGTGCCCTGGGAGATCTGCAGATAGTCTTTCGAGGTTTTGCCTATGGCATGTAATTTGTGCCCTGGGATATCTGGCAGATGCTCTTTCGAGGTTTTGTCCTATGGCATGTAATTTGTGCCCTGGGAGATCCGATAGGTTGAGCTGTGTGCTCGTAATCAGTCCTGGGATGTTCTTGCGAGGTTTTGCCATGACCACATGTAATTTGTGCCCTGGGAGATCCGATAGGTTGAGCTGTGTGCTCGTAATCAGTCCTGGGATGCTCTTGCGAGGTTTTGTGGTGACCACATGTAATTTGTGCCCTAGGAGATCCGATAGGTTGAGCTGTGTGCTCGTAATCAGTCCTGGGATGCTCTTGCGAGGTTTTGTGGTGACCACATGTAATTTGTGCCCTAGGAGATCCGATAGGTTGAGCCGTGTGCTTGTAATCAGTCCTGGGATTCTCTTTCGAGGTTTTGTGGTGAGGTCACATATAATTTGTGCCCTGGGAGATTTGCAGATGGTCTTTCGAGGTTTTGCCTATGGCATGTAATCTGTGCCCTGAGACATCTGGCAAATGCTCTTTCGAGGTTTTGTGACGCACGTAAAAGTCCTGAGGATTCCACAGTATGGCCAGTGATGATGAAGACCTGCAGGTGGTGGGCCTACATCCAGTATGAAAAAGGACTGGCTCTGTAGAACTTCCTATGACGAGTAGAGACAGAGATTGGATGAGATAGCAGCAGCAGTGACGATGATGATGACGATGCATCGATGACGATGCATCGATGACGATGATCCAGAGAAGAAGACTTGTCTAGCAGATCTGTGTCAAGAAATACCTTCCTAGTTAAGAGGGAGTGTTGATGTATATGTAACTTCGGAATGTATTTCATCAGTGTATTATATATATATTTATTGTACCCTTATAAGAGATGTGTTATTCCTCTATAAGGAAGTGTCGTCATGTGGATTGACAAGTGTCGCAAGTGTGTGTACTTGGCGATGGGTTATTAGACCACCTTATGGGGTCGGCCCTATTTAATATATAATATAATGTGGATGTACTCAAGTAGACAAGTCGGCCCCAGTAGGTCACTAGGCAAAAAGGTGAGTATAAATAGAGATAGGAGATCTCTATTTTACTCACTCGGAAAAGTATCTATCTCTCTCTCTGAAAAGTGGCGCACTAGTGAGGAGGAGGAGGATCATCTGCTAGGAGACTATCTCTGTATTATTTGGTTGTATTTTGGTTGAGCCATTGCTCTCTCTATCTCTGAGGAAGTTGTGGGGTTTTTCACCTTAGGGTTTTCCCCACGGAAACTCTATGTCTCTTGTCTCTATGCTTTTGATTCTTGTGATGCTTATGATGCTTGTCATATTATGATTGTCATGCGTTGATATACTGTAGATGTTATTCTCTCAGCAAAGATCCTATAGTATTGTGATTTAATACTAAAAATTTAACAAAAACAGCGGTTCCCTTTAAGAACTCTTTAGGTGACTTTCTTGACTGCAAGCTAGCATGGCCCCACAATACCCACAAGGATGATACCCCTTTTATACTACACAGCTCCTCAGTCCTATCCATCCGTTCTAGTGTCCTTTAGGGTGGGAATAGAAAGATTACCACTTCCCATACAGTCCTCTTGAGTACCCTTTCTTCACTTTGCCTCTTAACGTGCAACACCAAATTGCATCTATGTAACCTGAGAGCACAATAAGGATACATAGGCTCATCAATATTTTTTCTCTAAAATTGTAACCACATTTCATAACATTCACTATCAAGTATTGAAACACCCGGAATGTGTCCATTCCCTTGGGTGTAGTCAATATTGACAACCCTATCATAACCCAGCACCATAAAGGTGTGCACTCCCTTTCAGATGTGAGCCATGTAGGCCCTAATCATACTCAAGCAGTCTGAAATAATATAAATAAAATAGATCATGCTCCACATACTAACCCCTAATAATTAGGCATGCATGTTCTTACTTAGGGTCACAAAATACTCATTCGTTTTGCAGATATATCTTTTCTTCATTTGCGAGGAATGAGGGCTCCCTTCTCCGAGTCAACAGTCCTTCGGTTTAACACCCCAATATTTTCACATTCCAATACCCACACATGCCTTCTTGGCATAGCTTTACCATTTCACTCACATGTTTTTCCAACATACGGCTCAGCTGAGATGTCATCCTTAAAATATGCAATGGCATTTCACCTGAAACCCATTTCCAAAGCATGCGGTCCCTCCCATGGAGTTTGGCTTCCGCAGGCCATCACATATGGTATTCATGCAATGTGTCTTCTCGGAACACTTATCAAATGACCAAACAATCAGCAACATTTAAAAATAAAATTCAAATGGATTGTTCCATATCCAATCAATGGCATTAAGAATTAGATTCAATCATGAATTTGCAATTCCGTCCACTACAGAAATTGATCTGCTTAATCATGAGGTTATCCTCATGTTGTTTGTCTCTTGTAAGTGGCATCACTCTGTCCATTATGGTTTTACTCTTGCTACCATAACATGAACGTCCACTTACAACATGTCCTCCTGACACAGTTCTATGCAAGCCAACAACGCTTAGCAATTATAAGCAAATTCTCAAATCTAAAATCTACAAGTCCAAAATTGACGATCTGTTATGCACATGCACTATTTTTACAACCATGAGATCCTTCTCATGAGGTTTGGCTCTTGCACATGGTAGGTTCCAATCTTCATCATGGAATTACCCACATTGCCATGCCCAAAACAATCTACCTGAAATCTAAAACTTCAATCAGCCAAATGCTTTGTAAGTCTCTATGCATATAATATTTCATTGCTGCAATAGTCACTGAAGCATTTTCAGAATTATAACACTACATATTACCAACTCATTTACTTTATGTGAACCATTACCAACATAGATCCATCTTAAATTCATATCTATTAAGCATCGAGAGGGATCCAATTTCTTGAGGTGTATTTCTTTTTTTAAATTTAAACTCAAGAAATTTGATCTCTCTTGATTGATAGATCCAGGTTTAAGTTTTAAGTTTTTATTTTATAAACGAACATCTATTTTTTAATTACTTTTCATAATATTTTATTTTATAAACATTTTATGAACCAACATGGATTTTTTTTAAATACTTTCCATAATTTTTTTTTATGAGCGGACATGAATTTTTTTAATTATTTTGTTAGTAACAAACATTACATCACAAACCTTACAACATCTCCCCCATACTTACTTTACTTTACTTTACTTCTTTTTTCTTTACTTTACTTTACTTCTTTTTACTTTACTTTACTTTACTTTACTTTACTTACTTCTTTGTACGTTTTATTAGATGTAACACTACATTTTTACGTTTTATTAGATGTAACGCTACATCACACACGTTAGAAGATCTCTCCCATACTGGATTGTAAGCACCTCTTTTACACTCGGTGCAATCATACTAAAATTTCAAGGTACAGTCACATCATTTATGCAATTTAAATGAAGCTTTAGATACTCATTACTTCACAACCATATCATTTTATGCAACTCTGTCCTTTTAACAGAGCACTCTTGGTATCCCATCAACATGTCTACCTTCTTTATGCAATCATTCTCTTGCATTCACAATAGCTCATGAAATGCTCTCAGGATTGACAATAGTTCACCCTTTCATCTATTATCTAATTGCAATGAAACGTACACCACAATCATGCATCTCAACATGTGCACCTATACCTATGCATACACATTTACGTCACTCACATAATCTTTTAATGTGCATTCACTCAATGCATAACCACAATATTGTACAAAATATTTTAATGCACATCTCCTCAATGCAACTTTGCATTAATTCATGAATACTATGCATTCAAACATATTATGGCATAATCATGATTACCACACATAGCATGCACTACCATGACAGGGCCATAAGTCCTCACTTTATTTAGTTATTAAACTCATAACCAACATACAACAATGGCATGATGCATTTACAATTCACAATATCTAGATGGTATAAGGATCCTTCCCTTACTACCACATACATTTCCGTACCTGATGGGATAATGTTCGCATACATGCATTCAAAATCCCATACATACCAATTTATGATTATTAAATATGGATCAAGGGATTCTTACCCAATCCCATTTCAACATTCATGCAATTAAGCACCAATAATTATTACCTACTGTTAACACCCAAAAAGTGCTCACTACCTCATCTACCACATTATATGGCTCATTTGTCCATTTTCCTACCATATTTCCCTTAAAAACCCCAAAAATCCCACTAAAAAGCCTCCAAAAGGCCACAAAACCATCAAAATAGCCTAAAAAAGGCTAAAAAACCCCCTTTTCCTCCAAAAATAGCAAAAATCCCCTAAAAAGGGAATAAAAAAAATATAAAATAATGAGGAAAAGGAGGAAAAAACCCTATACAGCTGCCCTAAACCATGTGTTTCCTAAAACCATGAGTCAGCACTCCACCACCAAAAAACTATAAATAGGTGATGGAGATCCCTTATTCCATATCCACAATCACAAGCACCCTTACTCTGCCAAAATCTCTCTTGAAACCCTAGTTCACCATTGAACTATTTTCACCTTGAGAGCCATCTTTGGCCCATTCCCACCATTGGAGAAAGAGAAGGAGCATATTGGATCTTGGAGCATCCTCTTGGACATTGCAAGAAGCTTCATCAAACCTTCACATTGAAGGTAATATCAATACAAAAAGCCATTCTTTAAATCTATCATTTATGTTTCATGCATGTTTTAGAAGTAATTTAATTTCTGTTTTAGCTTAATTATTTACATTTACTGAACTGCTACTAAGGAGTCCATTCTCCTTAGTAGGTGCTCATTTGCACAAGCTAGGGGTAAAACCCTAGCTACAGTTTTGGCGACTCCCCTAGATTTTGAATTTCTGGTTTCCGTTTTTAAATTTTTTCCCTTTCGGCTGTCCCTTTCGGCCGCCGCCAACCGCGTCTTTTCTCTCTGCAGTCGCGTCCCGACCGCGCCTTTCCGGCCTTTACCTGCGACCCGACCGCGGCTCTCAGACTGCTTCCGACGCCCTGCCGGCGGATTCAAGTCTGTTACCTGCGATCCGGCCGTGGCTAATCAGCCTGTTTGCTGCGATCTGAATGCGCCTGTCGGCCATTTTCCCGCGTCCAGACTGCGGCTTTCAGCCTCTTTCCCGCGTCCCGACTGCGTCTGTTAGCCTTTTTGCCGCGACCTGACTGCGTCTTTTTTCCTATTTCCTGCATCCCGACTGCCTCTGTTGGCCCGATAGCCGCGACCTGACCGCGTCTGTTTCCCTCAAACCCGCGGTCTGCCTGTTCTGATTCGCCACAGACCCGCGGTCTGATTTCTGCATTTTTCCTATTTTGAGCCCAGCCCCTTTTGCTGCAATATTTTCTGCATCTGAACAGCCCTCTGTCCTACCTGCAGTTCCACTTCCTTACAGCCTTTCTGCAATATAATTTCTGTTCCCTTTACAGAATTCTTTTAAAATTTCAGTATTTTTTAAAATCAGAAAATTTTGCAAGATAAACTTTCAATTTCAGTATTATTGATAGTTAGAAGTTGCCCCCCTTGTGGCACTTCCATGTTGGGTTCCTCATAACCTCACAAGCACACACTCTGTCACATAAATCAAGTGAGCCTTAAAAAGTACCTAACTAAACCAACATTCTAACCCCACTTGGGGAACACAAACGAATCATTGTAGTTAGGTAGGATCGGGGGGATAGGCTTCCAATAACACCCCTCGGTTACTTTCACTTGAGACATAGTTGTTGTCCAAATAGGGAACCAAAATCCCCTAGTACTTTTTGGCACGGTCACGACCAGTTTATCAGAGGGCCTCTCCCTTAGGAGGGTTGAAGTCGGGAGACTGGTTCCGGAGGCCTGAGTGGAATACCGCACTCCATTCAGTAACCGAAGGGCTACCTTTCGCGGTTCGCGGGATATCCCTGTATAGGGGTATTGCGGTCAACGAACTAAACGGAAGATTCACCTTTCTGGACGTGTCATGAACGGGGTATCTTAGTTGCCATTCTTCTAGGATTGACTACCCGGTGTCCCTCCTGGTAGGGGGATATCATAGCCACTTGGCTTTCCTACTCATATTGTCTGACTTGGATTTCATCACCTTGCAGAGGATATGTTTAGTTGAGTCAGAATACTTTTAGTTAGGTGTTTGCATGCTCCTTTACCTCCCTTTGGTCTAGTGAGTCCACCATTTTTCATTTCTAGGAAACCTGCTGCTTGTTGGTATTCTGACCATCTTTGTTGATACTCCACCTATTGTAGCACAGCTGTTGCAGTGGGTGTTTTGAGTTGGTTGTTGGCCTGAGTGCCTTGTTTTTTAGCTCTCCTTCTGCACACTCGGTTGCATTAGGATTTTTTGAGCTGTTTTTATACTCACCTCAACCCACATAGATTTGACACCATCTGTCACCATTGAGTCCCCGAGACATTCTCGGCGCCTCAGGGGCGAGCCCCCACAGCACGGTTCTCTTGACACCACCCGTCATAGATTTCGATCATCATCCGTTGATACCACTCATCACAGATCTAGAGCCTTGTCACTTGACTCCACTCGTCAGCGACGTAGGACTCCGTCACCAGCTAGTGCCGCCCCTTACTTTACCTCCGATTTTGACGAAGAGTCTGAGAATCCTATTTACACTGCCCCTACTAGCCCCATGGCTGGCACGACTTCCACTCCGTTTGTGATAGGGACTATTGGTGGCACATCCACCACTACACCAGTTACTACACCTATTTTGGGTATGCCCTCCATGGGACCCTCATCTACCGTTCCCCTCATGGTACCTATTCCCGCAGCAGGAATACCTATCCCCACTACATCAGTGGCTCACACTACCCATGGTGGTGCTGGACCATCCTCCACTACCTCAGTTCCCCCACTTGGGGGCACCACCCCAAATCTTGTCCCTCCACTTGGGGGCACTGGCCCCAACTTGGTCCAACCCACTACTGTGTCACATCCTTCTTCCAGTTTTCCATTCATGGCTAGCCTCAACCTACCTGACCTGGCCAGATTGACCAACGATCCTATTCGACACGACCCTACGTGGCCTCATATGCCTACCAAACTCCCCTCTGACATCCCTAAGTTCGAGGGTAAGGCCGGTGAGGACCCACAAAACCATATCATGTCTTTCCACCTATGGTGTTCCTCTAACTCCATAGTGGATGACTCTGTTCGCCTCCGTCTCTTACATCGCACCTTCACTGGCTCTGCAGCCAAGTGGTATATCGAGCAACCTCACGGGACCCATGCCTCCTTTGCTTCCCTTGCCTCGACCTTCCTGCAGTTCTTCCAGTTGCCTGTCCGCTATGACGCGGGTGTTGAGATCCTCCTATCCTGCAGACAAAACACGGCTACCCATATCACGGACCACATCCATGAGTGGCGTCGACGCCGTAGCTTATGCAAGATTAAACTAGACGACCGTATCTTCCTAGATTGGTTCCTCAAATCCCTTCTCCCTGTTATTGCTAAGGATGTGGCATCAGAAAGACCCCAGTCTGAAGAAGAGGCCATCCTTAAGGCCCAACACTTCGACCTCATTTACGCCCAGTCAGGTTACCTTTATACCATTATACCCGACGCCCCTCGCGGCGAGTCCTCCCAGCACGATGCACCGGGGGCATCCCACGCTGCAGACGGTATCATTGGTCGTGTTTCTTCGCATCCCCAACCATTTTCTATTACACGTCCTACCCCTGGCCCCGACCTTTCGCGGGCTACCTCACAGTCTGGCGCAACCACCTCGTATGCTCCCATGACACATCACCATGGACCCTCATGTCCACCTCAGTGCTTCGATTATGCGACTCCTACTTATGCTCCCCCAGTCGCACCTCAGCCTTACTACCATCAGCAGGCTGCCCCAACTCCTGCGCCTTCACAAGCCCAACCCGCTTATTATCCGCCACAGGAAGCCCCTGCGGCACACCCACAACCTGCTCCACAGCCATATCAGCAACCCCCTCAAGTTGCTGCACCTGCTCAGCCTCAACCTACATATCATCCACCGCAGCCTGCTCCAGCACCTGCGCAACCTCAGAATCCACCTGCTGCCTAAGGGCAAGTTTACGCCCAACAGAACCCGCAGCAAAACCAGAATAACCAATGCAACCAGGGCCAACAGAACCGCGGCAAGGGTCGTAATCGTGGGAACAATCAACCTGCAGACCAAGCCGGTCAGCCGGCTAATCCCCCCAACAACAACAATGCAGCCCCCGCTAATCAAAACCCTGATCGCCCGCCCAAGCAGGCTAAAAACCCCAATTGGCGAACGAACCACCCTTGTTCTATCTGCGGGGTATACAGCCACTACACACACGCTTGCCCACACTTAGAGCGAGCTCGGCAACTCTGGGTTGACGAGGCCCATCGCTAAGGGCATGCGGCTCCCCAAGCACCACCCAACCCCCCCCAACCTCAACAACCCCCTTGGGTGCTGCAAAACCCCTTACCAACCCAAGGCGTAGTGAACACTCAGCCGTTGGCTCCCCCTCAAGCCAACGTGCCCCAACAACAACAGATCACTTACGCTGCTCCTGATCAACCCATGTTTGACTCGGGTACCCACCACTTGCTGATGATGTCATCTGCTGACGTCAATCTCCAGACCCGTCGGAACCAATACGGCTCCACCTCTGAAGCCCCTCCCACGGATAAACCCACTAACGCCCATCCCATTGATCAGGCGTTACGTATACCTCCACCTCCACTAGATGGCGCTCCCAAAGCCCCTCGTTTCCCACTTCGCCGTATCAACAATAACCCCAATGCGCGCGCTGCGTCAAACTACAACATTGTAGACGACCTAGCCCAATCTCCCGTAGCCATGTCTGCGTTAGAGGTCTTGAAGAACTGCCCTTCCCAGCGCAAGACTTTACTTTCTGCCATTGGGGGGATTGACCCAAATTTTTCGAATTTGATGGCATTTGATTTAGACCAGTCTGAACCACGCCTACCTTCCAGCTTAGCATTCCAAGTTACTGTCTCCGTTCGGAATCTTGTCATCCATCGGTGCATCATCAATGAGGGTGCCTCCACATGCGTTATGTCTACATTCGTATGGCAGAAGCTGGGATCCCCTCCTCTCCAGCAGTCCACCACTGCATTACGCGCCTACGACGGTCGTTCGGCTCAGCCCCAAGGCCTCCTAGCCAATGTCCCCGTCCAGTTAGGTGGCAAAACTGTACTCATTGACATTGAGGTAATCAATGCCCAACTGGATTATAACCTTTTACTCGGCCGCAGCTACATGTATGCCATGCGGGCAGTTGCCTCTTCCGTCTTTCGCACCATGATGTTCCCCCATGAGGGACGCGTGGTTAAGGTTGACCAGCTCACCTACTATGATACCAGTGCTCCTGCGGCACCTGAAAATGTTCTCCCCATGGTTGAACAACCTGTTTCTCGTGCCACCACCTCGTTTGTTTCCTCTACGGGGCCTGGGGTTTACTCAGATGCGCCGATGAACTCCACCTTTCAATCCATTCCTCCGCCGTCATCTACGCCCGAAGTGTCTGACTTATGTACCTTGTCCCACGACAACCAACCACCTAATACTCAACCACCCTTGTTACCTGAACCACCATTGGTACCTAGCCACATTGGTGTTACACCGATCCATACGATCCCCTTCCTAGTCCCTCCATCAGGAGTAGTAAGCGCCCCGGTCATGGCTACCCTTAGTCTCCCTGGGTTAACTTTGGGATTACCTGTATGGTATCTTTCGCCTCCCATTCGCCCGCTGACACCTGATGTCGTCCTCCAACCGATGCAACCCATGGCTACTACCTCTCAGCCACCTCCTGGGGTATCTTCCCCTTCGTCCTCCACAACTCCCCCTCCTCCTCCCAAACCCATTGGGGGAAGAGGTCCACAACCTTACACCGCTGTACCACCTCCCAAGACAATCAAAAACACTCCAGTGTTTCGTGCTCCTACCAAATGCTCGTTGTGCGACGAGTTGGGCCATGCCACTCACCAGTGCCCACAGTTACCAGCATTACAGAAGCACATGCAAATGCTCGATGATGAACCCAACATCCCAATTGTCGAACTAAACCCCACTCCTAAACCTAAAGACAAGTCCCTACGCACCAACCACTACTGTTCCATATGCGGTGTTTACGGGCATTACTCCCATCATTGTCCCGATCCCCCGGATTACAGAGCGGCTCTCTATGAGATGAACAATCTGGATCTTGAGACAGCACCACCTACCATTGAGGAGATCTACCCCCCAGACTCTTCACCTTCCGGAGAGGTTAATACCATCTATATGATCTCTTCAACCACTACCCCCTCGTCAATCGATTTGACGACACAAACTTTCCGTACCGATGAGGAGATTCTTGAGGCCCTTACCGCCCCGGATTATCCCTGGGATGATATGCATCATCGTTCCTACTTCATCCCAGAAGCGTCTTCCTCTAGCTCCGCTACCCAATACGCGGTTGAATCCAAAGACTTCCCCCCCACCAAGGTCGACTGGTTTAAGGACCCTATTCCTGCTCCTGATGCCTTCGAGGAAGGTAACATGGCCAACATCTCACCTGTCATCCAAGTTGATATCTCTGCCCCAGGACGTGCCCCTGAACTCATCACTTTAGGAGCATTCTGCAGTAAACAAGAGATTGAGGACTACATAAACCTTTTCAGAGAATTCCATGATGTCTTTGCCTGGTCCTATACCGAAATGCCTGGTCTTGACCCTGCTATCATAGAGCACCACATTGACACCTCTGAGTCAAGGGGCATCATAGATTCCCTTGACCCTGGGATAGGGGGCATGATCAATCATTTTGACCCTGCCCCATCACATTTATCTCAGCACGTCAATGAACCCATCGTTCAAACCAACACATATGTGATCCACAGTCACAAACCCTATGCACATAGCATGGGGGCAGGTCATTAACCCTGCTCACTTTTTCACACGCGTGATCTCAACCACTTTTGAGGTCACATATCACTTGTATATTTGCTTTTATACACCTAGTTATTTCCTTTGACCATTCCGGAGTCCTTATGACCTCCGTTTTTCGCACCATTTGCACCGCCGGATTCATTTTTCCGTGCCCGTGATGATGCTTGAGATCATTTCTCGCTCTCACCAGGACCAATATCACCATTGTGTCCCGACACCTTGTCGCCCCGGTTTGCATGCCACATCGTCCGCAGCCCGTTTTTGATATATTTTATATCATCGGATTCATTTTTTCGAGCCCGTGATGATGCTTGAGATCATTTCTCGCTCTCACGACCAGATTTTTCGGGTCTTTTTCTAAAAACACCCCCAGTCACCTCGGTTTCGTGCCACATCGGTCATGATCCGTTCTTGACACTTTTTATATTGCCGGATTCATTTTCCGAGCTCGTGATGATGCTTGAGATCATTTCTCTCTCTCACCTGGTACAATTTCAACATTGTGTCCCTACACCTTGCTGCCTCGATTTACGTGCCACATCGGCCACCATCAGATTGTTCCACATTTTTACATGAGCCATTCACTCCTGTCATACTGCAAATGTTTCGTTATTTTGCCACCATTTCATCTACCCCGCAAGGAGGCCCACCAGTGTTCCCCACTACCCTCGATCTTGGTCATCATTACTGTTCCTTGATTGAACACTTCCTCCTTGCCTGGCCATTTCTTTTGTTCGGTATAATTTTATCCCTTTTTCGGGCCGGACAAGTCCTTTACGAAAAAGGCACTTAGGGAGTTTCCGTTAAGCTCTTTTCTGACTCCTAAAAGAATGAAAAGATCGCCGAGCAATCTTGCTTCCTTTCATGCTCGTTAAAGTACCTGAAAGGGCGTCTATCTGGTATAAGTTTAACCCTTTTCCGGACCTGGTAGACTAATTACGAAAAAGGAATACTCTAGTCACACCGGCTAGAAGAGTTCTTCATTGCATCCTTTTATGCTTCTTTGGGCCTTGGAGACTAAATCTACGAAAAAGCAACCCCCTGGATTCTTCTTACTTGCTTTCAGACTCTCTAAAATTGAAAGCAACCACGAGCATGCGCTGTCCTGGGCTCGGAAAATCCACACGACAGTACCATTCCATCATTTCAGAGTCTTCTTATCGCTTTCAGACTCCTTAAAATTGAAAGCAACCACGAGCATGAACTGTCCTGGGCTCGTAAAATCCACACGACAGTATCATTTTACACAAACTTCTTCTAGTCCCTTACCCATGAAGAAGTCTTCCCCCGTGCCTCCTGGCACTATGATTGATCATCTCGGCAGCACCCCCAATCAGGTCGCCTTTGTTCAGAGTATTCAACAGTCTTCTGCCATTTTACACCAGCTTGAGTCTCCCTCAGCCAGTTATCTTCCCAGATCCATTACAGCTATGATCCCTTTCCCCTCAGTCAGTTTCATATGCTGCCAGATCATTCCCATTATCATACTCTGAACAAAGGAAGTTTGAGTCCACCCACTCTACTTGCCCAGTTGTCCCCCCACAGTTTGGTCAGTCCTGCCATCAGTACTATCACATTTTGGTTCTCCACCTCGCGCTCCTGTCAAGGAAACATCATTGCCTTGATAGTTGCAGGTCTCCCTCTGTCGATGACAGCTCCTCTATTCCAGAGGATAGGCCCAGAGGTCCCTACGCCTTGGACTTATCACCATCTGTGGTAAGTGCCTACGGATCATTCTGAGAGGAGTCATCATTGCCTCTTCGAGTGGTTGTTCCTCACATGCTCGACTTCAGCACCTTGATCGCATCGTTGAGGATCGCGTAGGATTATATCCCATCAGTTTTTAGTCGAAGACCCCGGATTTCCCCTGACTCTAGCACATTGGTGAGTCATTTCAGAACGCCCAGTTGTATGTTCCCATGGATGTCCGGGCTGCGTTGGCGTTTGTATTCGGAAGCCATCCAGTTACATGCTTCCTTGAGTACCCAGTTTCAGTCCCATATCAGTTCCAGTTCAGTGTACCATTGTGAGTGTACCTCTTGTCACTCTGATCCAGCAGCTCATCAGCCCCTTTGGTACCACACTCAGTAGCACCGTTGATTGTTCCCGTGTATCAGTTTTTCAGCTCAGACATGGTCCGCCCAGCAGTATGTCCCAGATTTTGTGTCCCCTCTGGACTCTTATGATGTACACAGTGGCTATGTATCTTACAGGTCCCCCTTTTTCGGGCCTCACAGTTCTGTTTATGTATCTTGATACGAGCATGGGTATGCCCGCCTCGTCCATATATTGAGATTATTCCTCAGTCAGTATTTGAGGTCATGTATATTTCAGGTCCCCATTTTTTGGACCCCATTGTTATTGTTATGTTATATCTTGATACGAGCATGGGTATGCCCGCCTCGTCCATATGATCCGATGATTCCTCATCCATTATTGAGGTTATGTATTTTTAGTTCTTGCAGTTGTTCGGGATCGTTGTTCCGGGCTTCAGTTTGTTTCTTCTCTTCTCTCCACATCCCAGGAAAACCATTCATGACTTATGATGTCCATCGGCCATACGATGAGCTCCTGCCCTCGCACATCAGGGGGCAATCTGTTAACACCCAAAAAGTGCTCACTACCTCATCTACCACATTATATGGCTCATTTGTCCATTTTCCTACCATATTTCCCTTAAAAACCCCAAAAATCCCACTAAAAAGCCTCCAAAAGGCCTAAAATGCCTCCAAAAGGCCACAAAACCATCAAAATAGCCTAAAAAAGGCTAAAAAACCCCCTTTTCCTCCAAAAATAGCAAAAATCCCCTAAAAAGGGAATAAAAAAAAATATAAAATAATGAGGAAAAGGAGGAAAAAACCCTATACAGCTGCCCTAAACCATGTGTTTCCTAAAACCATGGGTCAGCACTCCACCACCAAAAAACTATAAATAGGTGATGGAGATCCCTTATTCCATATCCACAATCACAAGCACCCTTACTCTGCCAAAATCTCTCTCGAAACCCTAGTTCGCCATTGAACTATTTTCACCTTGAGAGCCATCTTTGGCCCATTCCCACCATTGGAGAAAGAGAAGGAGCATATTGGAGCTTGGAGCATCCTCTTGGACATTGCAAGAAGCTTCATCAAACCTTCACATTGAAGGTAATATCAATACAAAAAGCCATTCTTTAAATCTGTCATTTATGTTTCATGCATGTTTTAGAAGTAATTTAATTTCTGTTTTAGCTTAATTATTTACATTTACTGAACTGCTACTAAGGAGTCCATTCTCCTTAGTAGGTGCTCATTTGCACAAGCTGGGGGTAAAACCCTAGCTACACCTGCATGGTTGTCATTAACATCTCTTGATGTTACCTGATTAGTTGGCCTCTTAACAAGGATACACAGTCCTTTTTCCAACCCTTTAATCATGAATCATTACTCCAGCCTTCCCTCTCAAGGTTTGTTGGTCACATGGTGTCACTTCTTTGTATTTTCAATCATGCTTCTATGGTTTGATGCCTACGACCATTATCAACAACATTAATTGTCATCAACCATAGGAAATACCATTAATGGGCTACTGCATGTGTAACTTCCCTACCGTTACCCACACGCAACATCATGTCCATGCATAAGCAATTCTCATGCACTATGTAATGACTCTTTAATCATGCCCACTAATTCATATGCATTCAATCTACTACTCTCTTGCACTTCCAACATCCTTATGCCATAATTTTCTATACATAAAACTGGAAAATATGATCATATAAGCAAGAGAAGGTTAAGGAATTCTCCCTTTCCAATCCCTCATCATAACAAGGAATTCCTCTTCCACATCATAACTGAAAAAATTTGATGGCCTCTTAACAAGCACAGAAGGAATCATTAGCTATGATTGTCTCACCAAGCAACAATTCAATGCATATATACACATATAACATTCCTACTTGCTATTTTCCAAGCATACAATTTATGTTATAAACAGAAATAGTTTAAGGTGAGGAATCGACATTGCCTTACTGCTCCGATTGCTTGCTCAACATTCTCTTATGGAATACAATATCCATCTTTGATAATCAAGAGCTCCCATTGTTCTTCCATAATGCATATTACAACCAATTACTCTCAATAAGGCTTCCACAAACCCTTGATGCAATTCCTACTTCTCATTCCAAGCATAGACAATGCATTTAACACTTTCAATGACTATCTCCGGGGGACAACGGGGGTCAAGGATATTTGCCCCCTTGCGGCTCAGGGTAGGTTGAGGGAAGCGCCCTCAATTTTTTTTAAATCCTCTAATTTTGTGCAATCTGGCGCATAAGTTCCATGACATTTTTCAACTTTTGGCACCTCTAAATCTTCCTGGAAAACTACTCAAATTTCCCCGTTTCGGCGGACTTGTGAATTCTCCTCTGACCTGTTTCCAAGCAACTCGTAATTTTACGCCGATCGGCGCAACTCACGATCTTGCGCTAACCGTTTTGGAGAACTTGGCTTTCGTCGCAGATCGACACAACTCGCAATCTTGTGCCAACTGTTTCGGCGGACTTGGAAATTCTCCGCTGACTTGTTTCGGTGACCTTCCATTTTCTCGTCGATCGACAGACTTATCTATTTTCCGTCGACTATTTCGGCAGACTCATTCTTATTCTCCAATCGGTGAACTCACCTTTTCCACCGATCATTTCAGCGCAACTCCGTGAAACTCGCTGATCCATTTCAGAGCAAAACTCACAATTTTTCGTTGATCCGTTTCGGCGCAAAACTCGCAATTTTTTGCCGATCCGTTTTGGCGCAAAAATCGCAATTTTTGCTGATCCATTTTGGCGCAAAACTCGCAATTTTTCTCCGATTCGTTTCGGTGGAACTAGCGATTTTTCACCGACCCATTTCGACGAACTTGCCGCTTTTACGCCGATCTGTTTCGGTGACTTTTCACCTTTTTCGCCGAAATCCCCCCCCCCCCTTTTTCGACGAACTTGTCAATTTTTTGCCGACTATTTCAGCACAGTTCCACTTTGTCACCGACCATTTCAACGAACTTAGAATTTATCCGCTGACCATTTTGGCTCAACTCGCCATCTTGTGCCGACATAGACTTAGTAGAAAAACTCAAAAAACACTTAGAAATTTTTTGGAAATTTGGAACTTTTTCTTAATGATCACTGCTGAGAAAGAAGCATACTTTCCTCTGCAAGTTGTCTGATTTGGCCCATTTGGCCCAATGTTGTATCCTACGCTCTGATACCACTCTGTCACGACCCTTCCCATTGATCCATTGCAAGGAAGGGATCATGACACTAAGATCTGGGATTTACACAAAACTTAGCCCCCATTCGTCATGAATAAAGCAAATGGCATTACAAATAAAATGGATATGTGTGCAGATGCAAATCAAGCAAACATGCACAGCGGAATAAAACATCATCCACACACATTTCACGTGCATACACCATATCAAGAACAACCATCCATTAATTAAAACAGTGAAGAAGTAAAACAAAAATAAAATACTCATCTTGATGTAATGCTATCCCAAGCAACTAGCTATGTTGCTCCAACGTTCCACCCAACCATAGGTCTATGCTCAACCTATATTCTTTCAGCACTCAGAGACCACCCCCGAACTAGGCATGATATCTACAAGGAAAATGAGACTCTCAAGATGAGCACAACCAAAGCAATGGATACCCATATCAACCCCAACATTCTCTTACACACAACAAACTCAAAACCTGGGCATGGATACACATTTTCAACAATGGATTTACAAATTAGGGTCCATGGGTTTTCCCCAAATCGTGGCAAACCCAAAAATGGATTGTGGGAAGAGGGAATCAACCCCAGGGAAGAAAACCGATTTCTCCCATAGATGTATGAGTATTCAGTGGGCCAAAACGACCTCTATAAAACCCCCAAATTGATTTATTCTCTTCCCCACTATTAACCAAAACAAAAACGCCCTTCCCAGCTAGAAAAATGAAGGAAAACACAACAAAACCATGGAGGAAAATGCCTAGGAAGCTCCCATCTCGTGAGAGAGAAAAAATGATGGGTGAAGAATGGCTTGGGGGGGGATTTTGTGGTTTCCTTCTTTCCCAAGAAGCCAAACACGAATTTCTATGGAGGGTGGCTTGCCCATACCCAAATTTGGACAGCCATACCTCTCCATTCCCAAGGCATTAACTACCTCAACTAACTCTTGGGAGAAATGAATGATTGGGCACAAAAGTCAACATGGGTAGTTGAGGGTTGATGGGTTCTCTCATTGACACTTGGCTTGACTTGATTGACTCAATGGTTTGAATATTTCCCTACGAATTCCTTGTAAACATCATGCCCCCATTTCTTGTTGCATTCAATAGCTAGTTGTGGGCATTTCTATTAAAATGCATATTTATAATTTCCATGGCTCACTAGCACATAGGTAACATAATACCAGATACTTGCCTCTTCAAGATCGAGCGTTCACTATCGGGGCCTTGGCCTTGAGCTCCACGCTATGAATCATACATAATATGCATACAATATTTGCATTATATCCCAAAATATCCTAAGGGTCAAAATGGGGGTATTACAATGGGGGTGGTTTTAAACCCCCCTAGATAACTACGAGGGAATTTTGAACCACTACTAAAACTCCCTTTTACAAACCTATGTTGGTAGTGCTAAAACCCCCTCATAAAATCCCTCTTACAAACCTACGAGGGTGGTTCTTAACCCCTCTTGTAACCCCTTGTATTACAAACCTATGGGGGAAGTTCTGAAACCCCCTCGTAGTAACATACATGGACAATTTTGAACCCCCCTCATAGTGACATATGAGGGCGGTTTAGAACCCCCCTAGTAGCAACATACAAAGACGGTTTGAAACCCCTCTCGTATCCAGTAATATACATCATCATAAAAGATATTTTATTAGAAATACCAGTAATGCAATATCATTAGGGCACAGAGAAATCGAACCACCAACCTCCTGCTTGTAAGGTAGGTGCTCTTCCATTGAGATAACACCCTTTAAGAATTGGAGAGAGGAGAAATATTAACATTCAAATTGCATCATTTGTAATTCAAAGAAAATACAATAAGATCCAAATGCAACCATGCTTAAAATCCAATTTATTTTTCCAAACAAAATAATAAGCACACAATTATACCTATACAATATGCAACAAACTATATTTGTACAATATACCAATGAATGGTCCTTTGCATTGAATATGACACTAGCGCATGATAGTTTGTGTTATAACCTAGAAATTCCTATGCTAAAAGAATCCAAAGGTGTTAGGATGACTTGAGGAAGCAAGTCCACGTCACTTATTTAACATCCTCTCAACTCAAAATTGGTGCATTGCCAAATTGAAGGGGTTATCCCTAAATGACTTGAGGCTTAAGTTAAGAACTCTTGTAGGGATGTAATACCTCATGATGTAAACAAAACCATTGTACCTATGAGTTATCACGACTACATTTTTGAACTTTTGTGGGGGGGTTGTCGTCCACCCCCAAAAGTGACTTTTGGGGGTGGTTTTGGCATTAGAGGTAGATTTGACAAAACCAGGTAACAAATCAGTTTGTGGAAACTTATCAATTAAGTCCAATAGGTCAATTAAAGTATCAGCATGTGTTGCATCATCATGACATGTTGTATTTGTAGTTATCAAGTAGTAAATTTTAACTATCAAGGACTAGTAGCTATAAACATTTCTTTCCAACAAGCATCAAACTACCCATAGAATAACTATTTTTTTAGTATAAACTTCTTTAAGGTATTCAATTTCCAATTCATTTGTGGTTCCCAATCATCAAATTCTTACCACTCTTCAACTAGTATTTCCCCATGATAATTCATTGTGAGTAATTGATTTCCATTGATGAAATGATCAACTGCACAACTGGAGTCCAAGGTATTACAAAATACCATGCATTTGTTTCCCTTTGCAAGATTCTACATCCCATACATGGATTTCAAATGGATGCTTCTAGATAGCCTAGATTTGAGTTGGAGCAAATAGGAAATTATATCAATTGGGATAAGTCTTGGTGAGTTCTTAAAGTATGGGATCAAGAAGATGGTTTGAAACCAAGAAGATTTATAATATTGAACCTAGCACTATTATGATGGTAGATTCATGGACAGGGTTTACTGTATTGTTAATTTCTGCAACCCATCAATGGTGTAAAGGACTCCTAGTAGGCCACAAGAAAGCATTAATCCCTATGGCTCATTTCAAGGCCAGTAATGTCACCATGCAAAGCACTATCTCGTACATCGATATTGTGAACATAAAAATCATCAATTAAACCTGATATTTGTTTGACATTGAATTTTTTTAGTCTTGTACACAAGTAACAATGCTAGATATTAAAAAGGAAGATTCCATAAGAACTTTAGCATGGAATCTTGAAACTGTAAAAGAGTTCTTAGACCAATAAGTTTGTTATTCTTGAAGCCTTTGCTCTTATCATTGTAAAATTCAAGATTGTATTCTACTTGAATGTTAATTGCTCTTATCATGGAAATTGTACTATGTTGCAACCAAGAGCTTAAATAATGACAACTTTTAGCCATATGGTTGGTCTCCAATCATGTAACAGTAGATGTTATCCACTTTAAATCAACTCCATTTAGTCTATTATTTTCTAAAGAAATGAATGGTGAAATTATATGTAAAGCACAATTTAATAGATTAAGAAAAACAAGCACAATATCAAAATATCTGTCATTGAAGCATTGAATGTACCTATTGTAAGCACTCATAGAAGGCTTTTGTATCATTGTCATCCTATACATGTTCAGGAGAGGAAGCATCCTTCAAAGTGGATGATGAGGATCCATCTTTACTAGATGTAAATCTTGTATTGTGGCCATCACCTGGCATGACAAGAGGCTACATATCTAGTGCTTTATCCAAACAGATGCAAATAGAAGAAATATAACTTAGAGCATAATTGTTGAAACTGATGATGTAAAACAATGAAAAAATTGTGTAAGCATCAACAATAGTGATATTTGAAATTGCTCTATTTCATCATTCCTTTTACTAGTATGGATAAGAATTAAAAATTAATTTTACCCCAAACATTTCCAAAATGATCTTTCAACTGCAAGTCGACCACACTTTTTAAGAATTGAAAATTTGAAATTGTTCCATTTTATAGTGGCAATAAATGTAAATACAAAACTCCATGCACATGATGGATAATACTAGCAGTAAATTAAGATAGTGCAATGAATAAATAAGGATATGTGTTGCAACAATTGATATTTACATGGGAAAACTGAAGAAATGGTGTATGCAACATAAACAATGTACAAAGTGGTATAATCCATAATATAACTAACTGCAAATGATCCGGAAAAAAAAAAAAGATAAAAACGAAAAAATATAAGACAAAAAAACAAGTAATAAACAACCATAAAGTGCTTCCATAGTACGAAAGTGAGCAAGTTCCACCACGTAAATCAGTCTTATTGACCTAAACAACCATAAAGGTTTAGTATAATAAGAAAATTTTGGAGATAGATAAGAACCTAGCAAAGGTGAAGCTTACAATAGAGGAATATCTGAATAGGTACTTTCTTTTATATTCTTCATTGTGCTAAAACAACTAATTCACTCTACACATTTGAGCATAGTTCCATTTTGGAAGAAGTGTTAGCTCATGACACAATTGCCAATTACTATTCCTTTTGGGATTTAAGTACATTCGTGTTTTTTGCAATGTCATGACCAGTTTTTAGGTTTAGATAATATGTAACATATTCTATGATATGTCACATAGTAATTGGCAATTACATTTTTCTCTTCAAATGATATTTTTTTAAAAGTTGGTTGTAACTAGTTGCTTCCCTAGTGCACTTTTACTTAGGAAATGATCGACTTTGTTCAAAGTATATTATATTGTAATAACATGATGCTTTACTCATTTAAATTTTAATGAAAGTTTCTTATTGTATGACTACACTTTACATAATCCTAAATCAACATATTACTATGACCACTTTCTCCACATCTCTTGTAAACATGCATCTCTATTAGAGAACAACATATTATTCAACGTAAAACTCATCTATTTATAATTATTAACCAATCATTTCATTTTCCCGGCCAATTAACCTACACCATTGGATAGTGTTGTTGTGTATTCTTTATACCATTTTAACATCTCTGATGCCATTAATGACCTTCCTAAGTATATCTACATTCATATGTACCGATACACAAATTTACAATGTTGACTTGACAAATTGAGTATGTGGATGTCAGTTTTGTGTAGAACTTGAATGTTATTGTGGCAAACATCCAATGTTTGAGTGTCCATCATAATTGCAAATGATCAATTTGATAGGTCTTTGGTGATATTATAGATATGAATGATACATGGAACATTTGATCTTTGTCCAATTTCATGAAATGTTTAGTATTATAGTTTTATTGATGCCATTAATATTCTATTTGAGCATTCCCATCTTAATTATTTTCTTCTCATTTGTGGGCATCTCATAATGGTGACCGATGAAAGGGTGTCAAAAGCAATTGAGGCCTTTAGGGAGAATAAGGCGACACGAGAAGAGATTTCTTTGAAGTACAAAGTTCTTGCTCCACTTATAGTTTCTATTTGGAGGATTGAAATAAGGTTCGTACATTCTTCCTAACCTTTTAAGCAAGTTTTCGCATCTTAAGAGATTCAAGAGTTGTGCTTCGATTGGAGAAAAGTTTTATTGTTGTATATGGTGATGTAATTGCCAGTTTCTAGATATACATTTCTTATTTTTTGCATCTGAAATTGCGGTATTCTCAATTTTGTCAAAGTTTATATTGAATAGATTTTCATCTTTATTTTTTTTATTATAATTGAATTGCATCTGAAATTGCGGTATTCTCAATTTTGTCAAAGTTTATATTGAATAGATTTTCATCTTTATTTTTTTTATTATAATTGAATGAGATCATGCATCTATGAGTAGAATGAAAGCTAAGTTGCAGAAAATTCCTATAATGGTGGCATACTAGTCTTGAAAACATGAGGAAACACAAAACTAGGTATGAAATGCCACTAACTGTAGCGTAGGGCATTTTCAGATTTGGAAACATCATACCGGTATGGCATGGAAGGCAGTGTTTCAAAGGAGTTTCAACCATTTTCAGTGATATTTCTAACAAATTTAATAAGTTACGTATTTTGTCTCCCTACACGACCGATATTTGTTGATCAAAAGAGCAGCTGCGACATCATGTGGTGACCAAGCCAAGTGCCAAGGTTTCAAGCCCAAGTTTCGAGTCCATATGTCACACTAAGTGCCAAGAATTGAGAACGACGATGTCCAAGAATTGAGAACGTCAAAGTATAAAGCAAGAACCAAGCACTAAAGATGTCACATTAAGTGCCAAGAATTGAGAACGCTATTGGTTATTTGAGGTAAAGGGTTTGAGTTGAATTCCTTCATGGGTCCAAGAAGCCAAGATCGTGCCAACTGTGTGTCTCAGCTATAAGACAAGTGGTGATCCAAACAATGAAAAGTCGTGGTTTAAATCACCATTGACAAGTAGAGGAGTATATTTCTTTAACCTGCGTGTTTTTAATAAGATTATAAATGTCGATGAAGGATTTAAAGTTGTTGATGTCTCGGTTATGTATGTGCTAGAATAGTGTCCAAGGCAAACAATAGGGGATGAAAACCCAGCCAAAGGCTTTAGATAATCCTACGCAAGTATTACCCTATCCTCGAGTTGTTTGGCGTGGTTAACACCCATGGATACAAAGACCTCCGTTGGCATTTGTGTGTGTTTGATCCTAGAAAGGATCTGTCTTCCAGTGAGGAAAGACAAGACTTTCAGTACTCCTAAGAGTTAGTTTAACTTGGAAAATAAATCTAATCTAAGTCAAGCCTATTCTAAAAGGAATGATTTGTTTGTGCACAAAACAACTTGATTCGAAAGTCACTAATTCTTTTCACCAATTCAACAAATATGCAAAATTGGATCTGGACTCAGTAGCTCAAGATATAATCAGTTAAAGATATTCGACCAACAATAGCTTAAGAATTAAGTGCATACAAGCTTATCCTGTATCTAAAATGTCAATTGATAAATCAACATTAACTTAATGTTTACTATGAATCATTTGTAGAAATAGATAAAATGTTTTAGATAAGATATTCATTTAAAACATCAATTACAGAGATCATGAGTGGAGAAATATCTGAACTAGAGATCCATGCAAGTTATTGATTGCAAATAATAAACAACATTTGTGAATGTGTCAAAGCAAAATCACAATCCATCAAAGATATTTGACAAATTATAACAGAAGAGATAGTTGAAGAAAAACTAACTGTGTATTAAGGCCTGTAAGATATTACATAGTCTGCAACAATAGAGTAGCTCCAGTCTCTTTGGCGATTCTGTCCCCTATCCATCCATCCTTGCTATGGGATCTAAAATCCTTTAAATAATAAATAGAAAGTAATAATTCAAGATCAAATCTCCCACAAAGCAGGGATAATCAAAACTAAATTATCCTAAAATTGACCAAGAGAAGGCTACCTCTTGGCCTAAAACATCTAACAACCCTTTTACATAGAAATAATGAACCAATTCGGATCCCAAACTGGGCATCATACAGTTTCTAGAAAGATTTCAGCACATAATTTTGAGAACATCCTGTCATACGTTTGAGGAGAATCAAGATAAATCACGAGCTATTGATGGTAGCTGGCAAGGAACATATGAAATATTCCTTGGATTCATGAGAACCAAAGATATCTTCAAAGACCGAAAAATCAGCTAACAAATCATTCTTGTGAGGAATTGTGGGACACACAGGTGGCACGTTGATGATTAAGTCCCGAATAATTTCATTATCTTGATCAACATATTCTTATAACCCTTCTTCTGCTTGTTGAAAAAGAGTCGTTCATATGTAAATTGAATTTCACCATCTTCCTCTTCACTATCTGTTCTATCATCAGAAACATCTGCATCAAATGGTGCAGGAACTAGTTCAGAGTATTCCACTGGCTGAGGCTCTTTCTCAAAAGAATGCTTGACAAAAATGCCTGAAACTCTCTATATTTTACTTACAGCATGCAATTTAGGCAGAGATATTTAAATTTCAAACCAAAATCTGCATATATCATTGTAAACTAACAGGTTATCCATGACTACCCTTATAGGAAATAAAACCCCAGGATTTGACATCAATTGAGCATAATTAACTGGCATGATTTCAGGTCTACGACGTGCAGATTGCAATTATCATTTCCGTGATCAAAATATCAGTCGATTATGCATCAATTAAAACTTGGTGTAAGATTGTAATAGATTTACATAATAACACATGCAATTAACAATCAAATCTCATAGTTCTAATCATTAGGCAATCATTGGATTCAAAGACTTCATATTTCATTAACCATAACGCAGGGGAGAAACCAGATCAATGCTCGAAAGCGACGAACCAAGCATCAAGAAATAAAAATTTGAATCATTTCACCAGATTTAATTATGGCCGTCGGATCAT
Source organism: Larix kaempferi (assembly GCA_027924585.1). NCBI lineage: Eukaryota > Viridiplantae > Streptophyta > Pinopsida > Pinales > Pinaceae > Larix > Larix kaempferi. Next base: position 30,508,941 of record BSBM01000217.1, read on the forward strand.
CATGAATCAATGGTAGGGATGCGATATGTGGGGTGCCCAGCGCGGGCATCTGTTATTTGAAAATATGCACACCTTTCCGCAATCTGCATACCACAAATGTGGGTTGCTGGTTGCGGAACAAAAAACATAATGCGTGGTCAAGGTACTTCCCGCATCCCGCAATCCACAATTTGTGGGTTGCGGGTTGCAGGAAGAAAACTTTCGCGCAATTTTCCAACGAACCTCTTTCCGCATCCCACAATCCGCAAATTGCGGATTGCGGGTTGCGGAAGGAGAAAATTCAAACGTAAACAGAAGCACCCGCAACCCGCAATTTGTGGGTTGCGGGTTGCGGAATGATAGAAAATTTTATAACCAAAACTTATCTCTGCAATTCACAAAAATACACTAAAAATGCATAATTTTGAGAAGGAAAATTTACTAACTTAATTAAATCAAACCAAAGGCAGCAAAAATGAATGACAAACAGGCTAAGCAACCCCGAAATTGACTACGTTACTCTCTGATATGAATTTGGGGATCCCATATTTTGGATAAAACATGGGATTTGTTGTGCCAACAACAAATGGCGATAGACTGGGAAGAACCAATTATCTCTGAAGATGAAACCTTAAGTTATAAAGCAGTCATAGTAACCAACTCATGTTTTCAACTTGTAATTTACAAAATGATTTCATGAAACACAATCAAAATAGCAGAGTTAGTCATATGATCGATACTTTCCCATCCAAAACCAATTTAATGATAATGCTTAATCTGGTAAGGCAGTCTAGGAGCAAAATAGGAATCCTCTAACTTCATGTAATCATGGAAGGGCGGATTTATGATTAACCTTAGAATAAACTCAGATCCATTCTGGATTAAAATACATGAATCACCTTGGCTTTATTAATTATTTATTTATGTACAAGCATATTTCCTTGTTTTTTTTGTTTGTTTTAAATATAAATATAAATAAGAATTCTGCTAATATAAGGCCATTTCCCTGACTTGGTGATCAGAAGCTGGCAATGCCATTCACAAACTTGACCTGGAAACTGAACAAGCTAGCTCGTTCAAGAGACTCCTTGTCTTTCAGTTTTCTAGGCCGAAAGCAATTGCCATGGCTTGGTGACCATAGATAGCAATTCCATTCCAAAACCAAATTCATGATCATGGTAGGGCTGGCTTGTAATAAGACCCCCCTTATCCTTATATACAAAAAGCCATCTTGCATAAGAAAACAAACATTTATTAGAGTGTAGGTTACAAGACACTGCCATGGCTTGGTGACCACATGACAACAGTGCTACTCACTGATGCTTTGCAGATCATGGATGGACAGACGTGTGATAGGATCTTCCATCTTTAAACCAATGTTGAAAGCCATCTCCCAAGTTTCGTGGCTTGATGTGGAGATGTCATTCCACTTAAACATCTATGAACATAATGGGTTGGCTCGTAATGTGACCCCCCATCTTGTAATATACTTTTATTAAAATAGATTATTATCCAGAGCGATAAGAATGTCATCCAAAATAGATAAGTCTAACTAGGATATAAGAGAGTATGCCATTTACTCATTAAACACAAGGTAAAGAACTCTAATTTGCTCTTCAAATTCAATTAATCAGACAAGTATTTAAAAGATGTTGATGATAGTGGGAAAATATCGGTCAAGGCGCTGCAAAATTCAACTGTTTAATTCCATGAAGAGCATTTTATGATACAAGCTGGATGAAGAAATAGCTAGCATGCTACTTGAAAACTTCAGAATGTGTTAATATTAGAGACACATTGATCAACAAACTTTTCCAAATGTGTAGACTTATTCAAAAGAAAAGAATAAAAAAAAACAATCAAAACAAAAGGAAGAAAAAAAACCACACTTTATGTACAAGTGGACCAACATGCTCTCCTCAAACAAAGTACCTCTTGAGTAGTTGGACATTCACTGGGTAGGTTTCTTCAGAACCTTCCAATGTTTGTAACTGGATAGTACCAGGACCAATCTTTTCTGTAACAATGAAAGGTCATAGCCATAAGCGTTGGAACTTAGTATAATCATTGTTGTCCTTGTGTTGCTTGTGCCATTTTAAAACTAAGTCCCCCACATAGAACTCCCTGCCAGATGAATACTTCTCATTGAACCATCTCTGGAAAAGCTATTAATGCTATTACAACTTGTTTTTAGACTTTTCCCTGTCCTCCTCTAGTTTGAGTAATGTATCAATTCTGTGCTGGAGTGGGGAAGAGCCATCTTCTTGTACAGACTGTGCGAGATGTAGGGAAGGGATCAAGAGGTTGAATGGTAATACAACCTCCTTACCATAAACTAAACAGTAAGGGGAATTGCCAATGGCCGTTTTAGGAGTGACACGGTCTGCCCAAAGAACATTGTATAACTGGATATGCCAATTTTTGTGGTGAGTAGCCACTGTCTTCTTCAAGATATTAATTAAATTCTTATTAGAAGACTCTGCTAATCCATTTCCTTGTGGATAATAATTGGCAGAAAATTTTAATTTTATCCCTTTTTCAAGGGCATATTGAGTTAATTCAAAAGAGGAGAAGTATGAAGCATTGTCAAACACTATGAATTCTAGAGCACCAAACCTTGTGACTATTTGACTTTCAAGAAATGAAATTACTTGGCTCGTGTTTTCTTGTCTAAGAGGAACTGCCTCTACCCATTTGGTAAAGTAGTTTTTAGTTGTCAAAATGTATTTTTGTTGCAAGGAAGAAGGAGGATTAATAGGTCCGACGAAATCTAGACCGCACTACTGGAACGAGAATTGAACTGTGATTGGATGCGATGGGAATGCAGGATTCTTCATTTTTCTAGCACACTTCTAGACATGGTTCACATCTTTTGGTGTAATCATAGGCATATTTGAACAAAGTAGGCCAATAGTAACCTGCTCTTAAGATCTTGTGGGACGTGGTTTCTCCTGAGAAGTGTCCTCCTGCAGGTCCTGCATGAAATTCCAAAAGAATATTGTCAGTTTGATCTCTCTCTAGACATCTAAGAAAAACACCATCATAATTGTTTCTGAACAAAACACCATCTATGAATTGATATGGTGCTCCTTTTAGTCTTAAGGCTCTGCGTTTTTCAAACTCAAGGGTTTCAGGAGCATACCCATGAATCAAGAAAAATTTAATATCATCATACCAGTCAATAAGCAAACAAAAACCTTGGCCTTTCACTATTTTTGCTGGTCTGATCTCTAAATCATATTTTTGTAGAGTTGTCATCCAGTGAGCTCTTTTTTCTCCCAATTCTTTCTGAATCAGAACATTTCTAATTGCTGCATAGGGCATGATCACTTTAGTTCTAGACTTTAATAAACACGGTCTAAAATGTTTAACTGATTTATAAATCACATAAGCTTGTTTGTCTATTTGGGAGTAATTTAACTTTGCGCCTTTGAAGGTTGAACTCACAAAATAAATGGGAATTTTGAGATCGTCTGGGTGCTTCTGTGTAAGAACAACAACATAGGAAAAGTCAAAAGCAAAGTTATATAGAATAAAGTCCTTACTGAAGTCAGGGGACATAAGGGCAGGAGCTTCTGCGATAGCCTTCCTAATTTCAGTAAAAGAATTTCGTTGTTCATCACACCATTTATACTGTGCATCCTTCTTAATCATCAATTGTAAAGGTTTAACAATTTGCGCAAAATTTGGGACAAATCTGCGAAGAAAATTTATCTTACCGAGGCAATATTGCATGGCTTTGTGCATAACTGGAAACCTGATCCTTGCGATGGCCTTTGTTCTTTCGGGATCGATAACCATACCTTCTTTAGAGATAATAAAGCCAAAAAAAATACCTTCAGTTACTGCGAAGATTTATTTCTTAGGATTGAGCAAGATTCTGTATCTTCGACAACGTTCGAATACCTATTTCAGGGAAGACAAATGTTCATGTTGTTTTTTTGAAAAGATAGTAATATCATCTAAGTACACAACAACAGAATCGTGCATAAGTCCTCTGAAAGCTATGTCCATTTCTCGCTAGAACGTAGCACCTACATTTATAATCCTGGATGGCATTCACCTTTAGGAAAAGCTTCCCCAAGGGGTCCTGAACATTGTTTTTAATTAGTCTTCAGGAGCAACCAAGACTTGGTTATACACTGAAAAAACCATCGAGGAGAGAAAAAATTTATGAACCTACAACTCTCTGTAAGATCTGTTCCATAGGGGGAACATGATAATTATCTTTCTCGGAAGCTTTATTAATATTTCTAAATTCAACACAGAGCCTAATGTCACCATTTTACTTGCGAACTAGTACTAAATTGGTGATCCATTGTGTATGCCTAACTAGAAAGATAATTCTTACTGCAGGGATTTTTTCAAGCTCCTTCTTGACAGAAGGTTGCAAGCTAGGATGCATTTTCCTGAGTTTTTGTTGGTAGGGTTTAGTGTCTAGCTTCATTGGTATATTATGGTGCATGATATTGGTGTCGAAAGTTTTCAGTTTGTCATACGTACAAGCAAAGACATCCTTAAATTCTCTGGATAACTTGATAAAAGCTCTCTTTTCATCAAGTGAGCAGTCAACCCCTAGGTTAATCATGTGAGCGTTCTGCTCACTTCCCAAATTCACTTGGTCATAGTTGAGAGAAGAGCTCTAAGTTTTACAACTATTCTTCTACTTGAACTTATATTGGAGGTCATAGAAATTTTCCAGATTGATAATTGATTTAGGAATCAGATTGGCAGAGCAAGTAGGATCAACTATTGAATTTTCATGCTCAATTTCATCAATGGCAACATCTTGAACGTATCCTGAGTTGTAAGAAAATCTAGAATCTGCTGGTTGTCATTAAATACTCCCCAACTGGTTATATTGTCCGATATTGAAGGTTTGTTCATTAATTCGATGGAAAAAGTATCTGGTGACAAACCTTCCGGAGGTATCAGCCTGGATGCAGTATTAGCTAGCAGGTTAGCATCGAAATTTTGAGATCTTGGGACCGACTTAATATTAAAAGCAGAGAAAGAATTAGTTAAGTCCCTTACCAAATTTCGATAATTAAGTAAATGAGGAGATATGCAATGAATCTTGTTCCTTACCTACTTGACTATTATTTTTGAATCTCCATAACACTCAATTACCTGGGCATTCATGTCAATTGCTTTCTTGAGTCCCTGTACCAAGGACTCGTACTCAACAATGTTGTTGGTACTGTTAAGTCAGTAAATTTTCCTCCATTTTTTGAGTTATTTTCTCCAATTTTGGTTTGTTTTGAATCTACCTCAGTTAAATTTTTGGTTTTGATTTTTAAGTTTTAATCTCCTTAGAAACTATATGGTTGATTGAATAAAGTTTGAACCCAGTCTTTTCAGATTTCATTTGATTTTGGTGACTTTTTATATTGAAAAGGGGGTCAATGAGAGTTATATTTTCAAAGGAAGAATCATTAATGACTTTAGAGAGTGGTTGAACTTATGTCCTAAACCAAATAGCTGCCAGAATCTCTGAAAAATTAGCAGAAAGTGAAAAAACTGCTAAATTTTGGCATAGCAGTTATTCCTGTAGCGCTGGGCAAAATTTTAACACAGAGCACGCTACAGGAATATCGTGGCCTGAATTTTTTGTCAATTTTCGATCCGATTTCAATCATGATGCAGAGTGAGACTGTCTAATCATATTGTGTGAGTGTTTTAACACGTATTTGCAGCATTTTGAGCATGATTTTAGTTGGTGTTAATCACGAAGAGAAAAGAAGGGCATCATTACATGTTATGCAGGTTCAGTTGCACAGAGACCAGCCAATTCCGGGTTTAGCTGTCCATTTTCTCTTGTCACACGCATCATCACAGAGGAGGCAGTGTTTGTGCAGGAGGGTTCGTTGTTAAACGGTGGATTGTGTTGCTTTGGAAAGGAGACAGGTGTGTTCTGGCGCCAGCAAAGATTAGGGCTTTTAAATTCATTCACCTGGGGCTAAAGAATCGATATGAGGACATCTGTGCTCGAAGGAGAACATCATTGACTCCCCAAATTGAAGACATTAAGCCACATTGGACGAGTAATTGACAGGTATTATGTTATAATCCGTATACTAGCTGGAAAATTTGGGTTTTTTCTGCTGCGCGATTTTCTGAAAAAATTGGTTGCTGAGGAGGGTGTAATAGATCGTTAGATGAGGAATTCACCACAGAAATAGTCACCTGAAGCCAGTTAGGAGGAATTTGCATGAATTTTTCTCTCATGACCTAATGTTTTAAACATCAGAATATACAGAATAGGGCGTCAAAAAGACTCACAGAGTTATCTGTAGAACTCAGTTTTTACACAGAAGGGAGTCTGTTAGCTTGATACAGGTGTTACACAGGAAGGTCTGTTAATTTGTGCAGGAGATTTAAATATCACTGAAATTGTTATAACCTGCAGAATTATTTGCTCAGAAAACAGCTTATAAAACATTTTTGAAAACCTGAAACTAGACTGTGCTTGTTCCCTGAAAAGAAGGATATGAGAAAACAGGTAGCAGATGAAGGACAGAATGACAGTCAGCCTCAGGAATTTCCAGAGCACAATAGAGTCAAGTTCTCATTATTTGATGATAAAAAGGAAGAGGAATTTCTTGAAAAGAAGTCATCACCTATAGCAGATTTTCAAGAAGAGAAGAAAATTGATATCAAAGTGATTCCTGTAGCTAAAGAAGAAGTTCATAATCAGCCAAGAAGCCCCATCACAGTCCTCTCAGATGATGAGGGCTATATGTTAGAAGAAGAGCAGTTTATTCCTGAGATTGAGGTTAAAACTGAGATTAAAGAAAATCAAGCTATAGAGGACAAAGCCACCAAGCCTAAGAAGAAGATCAAAAAGCTGGAAGTGGTAGAGTTAGCATCTATCCAATATCAAGGGAAGAAATTAAAAATGATGGGAGAGGCAGCTTCTTTATGGAGACCTAAAACTAGGTCTAAAAACAAATTAAGGTTAAGTATGAAAAACTGTCAAATCCAAAATTGAAGACTGATAAGGTAACCATCTCGGATGAAGAGTCCATGGAGGAGGAGCAGTCAAAGAAAAATAAATTGCATTCAGTTAAAAGAGAGGATTTTGGGTCTGTAAAGATAACAGGTGAAGAAAGCTCTAAATCCATTGTTGAAAACAATTCTGGAAAATTGTTAACAGAAGAGATTAAATCAGCACAGGTAACAAATGTTTCAAACCCTATCATTGAAGATACTGCTGTAAAACCATTGACAGAGGAATTAATGTTTAAAAAGTTTGACATGTTTTGGAAACCAAATGAAGATCAAGATGCTGCAATAGAAAAACTGGTTAATTCTGACAAGGAGAATTTGAAGAAGACTGTCAAACAGTATAAACAGCAAATGAATTACATACAGGAGAAGTCTGATATGGCAATAAAGGAATGCTACAGTGTGAGAGACATGGATGAAGCTGCTCTGTGTATGGATGAGCTCAACGCCCCATGGTTTCACTCAGATATGGTGTCACAGTGGGTTACAGTTTCCTTTGATAGGAATGATAAAGAAAGAGAAAAATGCTTTTCAACAGGGTATTTGGCACAGAATTCTGCTCTATTTTCTCCTGTTTGAGTGATTGAAGTCAAATGCAGACCGCGAGCTGATGGAGAGGAATTTTTGAAAACCGAAGGAGGTTTTTGTTCCTAAGATACTCATCTACAAAAACCTCTCTCAGTTTTGCAACATATGTCAAGGTTTAAAAGATTCGGTTTAATCTTTGCAGCCTATTTTCCAGGGATTGAAAATATTTAATATTTTCCTGTTTTAGTGTTCATTTTGAGGGACCGATTATGATTGATTGGAGATGAATTTTGAAAAACCAAGAGAGGGTTTTGTCCATCACGGACCCGTTAACAAAAACCTCTCTCAGTTTTTACACAGGTGTCACCAATTGAGAGATATGGAATCTTCTTTGACACCTATTTTCCAGAAATTCGCCACATTTGCCAGGAATCCGATTTGCTATTTTTAGTCAATTAGTTGAGTTAGTTAGTTAATGTAACTGCTAGGAAGTTTGAATTTCGACCTAATGAGGGGGAAATAGAATGAGGTCTTTGTAATTATAAAAGAGGGACAAAGGGACTGAAGAGGGGTTCGAATTTTTGGAGAGCTAGAGGAGGTCTGCAAGCTGTGCATTTTTCCAGACTTGTTCACTGCTAAGTACTGCAAACTCTCATATTGCATTTTTGATGAAACTATGAATATATGACTCCTTATTCCACTTCTGATATGTGTTGGCTTCATTTTAAACTTATACAGTTTCTTGATTGACAAATTCATTTCTGGTTTTAGGTATAATTTCCAGTGGTGCTTGTCTTTTATTGTATGAACTTCATTGCAATCTTTTGTTGGATTCCTGAGATATATATGCATCTTCATGGATATTTGTATATGAATTAGTTTTTACTTATCTGTTGAATGTATTCCCTTATGCTCTTGAAGTTTTCTAACCAAAACCTACAAAAAAAAACCCTAAAAACCTAGTTTGGATTGATTTTATTCTTGAGATTGTGTTGGCTTGTTACCCTAGCCTTAGTAACAATTTCTGACACAAACATCTTTGGCGCCGTTGCCGGGGACGAAGTTGAAGCATATCTTCCCTGGGATACTTATCAGTTTTCCTGGTTTAAGAGGTGGACTTAAACCAGCACTTTGAAGGCTATATTTTCACCAGGTTTGACAGAGTGGCTGCTAGAAGAATTAGAAGGTTTCAGTCATGCCTAGCTTTATACAGCCTTGATTAATTTGAGCCACTGTCACCCCTTTCTCTTTCTGAGAAGAAGAAACAAAATATCTCTTGACAAATTGATTGGCGACTCCACTATTTCAAGATGCAGAGACCAATTTCCATGGAAGCTATTATGGCTCGAAGGTTTGCCCCTTTAAATTTTTCTGATATTCCAGGTTTTCCAAATCCAGTACCTACTATGGATGTTTGGGGAGATTGTCTGCCACGGTTTAGAGAAAGCAAAGAGGATAATCCTTCAGATCACCTCATCAAATTTCATCAATGTATGGTCCAGTTAAATATCCAGCATGAAGATGTGCTCATGAAAATGTTCATGTATTCACTTGAAAAAGATGCACGAGATTGGTATTTTTGTTTTCCCGCTGCTAGCATCTCCTCACTGAAAGAATTCCACACATACTTTCGGAAACGTTGTAAGTATCTGTACTTAGCTGAACTCTTTGTAAAAGATTGTTGTGAGCAGGCTGATGTTTACCATACAATTCCTGATTTAAAAAACCATGATGATGAGTACAGACAAGAGTTCAAAACATGTCATGAAAAAGTTGAAGTTTCAGAATTTGTTGAAGATGAGAAGGTAATATTTTTAGATACTGCTGTCAAGGAAGAATGCTATAATCATTGTGATAACCAGGTTGTTGTTTTAGGACAGTTTGAGGATTGTACAAGTGATGAGATCAGTAAAGACAGTTTGAAACATTCTCATAACAATTTCAACAGCCTTAATAGCAGTTTGAATGACAACCCTTTTGAAGATAAATCTTTAGTTCAACAAACTTTTGAAAATCAGTGTTGTGTTAAAGATCAGCTTTGTATTGAAGAAAAAGATGAACCTTTAGCATCATCACTAGAAATTCTTCAGATTACTCCTTGCTATGATGAAGAGATTAGGTTTCCAAGTCAAGAAATTTGTGATGAATTAGATCATATTCCTCTTGATTTTGATACTAAATTTGATGAAGGTCAGGCTGGTCACAATTTTTCAGAAGTGGTTTTTATTCATGGTTATGATAAATCTGTTGTTCAAAATCATTATGAAGATGGTCTAATTTTTAATAAATATGATGATGAAATTGAAAAGAAAGACCCAGAAATCTATGAGGAGTGTGATATGTCACAATCTGATCAGCAAATTCAAGAATGCATTCAGTCTATTATCCTTGAACAGCAAAAGCCAATGCCTGATAGTCATTTATTTGAAGACAGTGTGGAAAAGGAGGTTCAAAGTGTTGACACTATTGGTGATACTATTCAAAAATTTAAAGAGCAAATTCAGGCTGATCTTAATGTCTTTTATCACAAATGCCTGATTAAAATTCATGGAATAAAATATTCTTTTGGGCAGCTTGTCTTTTTCATAGAGCAGAAAGAAGTAACTTGTGGAAGTTTTATTGATCCAGTAGCAGATTATTTAGAGTCAATATCAGGTTATAAATCTGTTACTTCAGAGACATTATTTGATGAAAGTGAGTATAAGTGGTTAAATCTCTGCTCTTCATGTTTTCCAACATTTCTGATTATATATATATTTGGAGTTGGAAACAAGTTTTGGTGGGTTGATCAAATGTTTTCTTGGTTACATTGGAAATGGGATTTCTTTTTGATTCAGTAGTTGGAAGGTTCCTCAGAGAAAGAGATTTGACTTTCATTGTCTATACCGGTGTGAGTGAGATTGAATAAAGACTCCATAGCCCAATGGAAGCCTGAAGGCACTAGTCTACAGGTTCTTGAAGCCTCATAGGGAGGACTTCATCCCGCAGCTGGAGCCAGATGTTAAGTCAGTAAATTTTCCTCCATTTTTTGAGTTATTTTCTCCAATTTTGGTTTGTTTTGAATCTACCTCAGTTAAATTTTTGGTTTTGATTTTTAAGTTTTAATCTCCTTAGAAACTATATGGTTGATTGAATAAAGTTTGAACCCAGTCTTTTCAGATTTCATTTGATTTTGGTGACTTTTTATATTGAAAAGGGGGTCAATGAGAGTTATATTTTCAAAGGAAGAATCATTAATGACTTTAGAGAGTGGTTGAACTTATGTCCTAAACCAAATAGCTGCCAGAATCTCTGAAAAATTAGCAGAAAGTGAAAAAACTGCTAAATTTTGGCATAGCAGTTATTCCTGTAGCGCTGGGCAAAATTTTAACACAGAGCACGCTACAGGAATATCGTGGCCTGAATTTTTTGTCAATTTTCGATCCGATTTCAATCATGATGCAGAGTGAGACTGCCTAATCATATTGTGTGAGTGTTTTAACACGTATTTGCAGCATTTTGAGCATGATTTTAGTTGGTGTTAATCACGAAGAGAAAAGAAGGGCATCATTACATGTTATGCGGGTTCAGTTGCACAGAGACCAGCCAATTCCGGGTTTAGCTGTCCATTTTCTCTTGTCACACGCATCATCACAGAGGAGGCAGTGTTTGTGCAGGAGGGTTCGCTGTTAAACGGTGGATTGTGTTGCTTTGGAAAGGAGACAGGTGTGTTCTGGCGCCAGCAAAGATTAGGGCTTTTAAATTCATTCACCTGGGGCTAAAGAATCGATATGAGGACATCTGTGCTCGAAGGAGAACATCATTGACTCCCCAAATTGAAGACATTAAGCCACATTGGACGAGTAATTGACAGGTATTATGTTATAATCCGTATACTAGCTGGAAAATTTGGGTTTTTTCTGCTGCGCGATTTTCTGAAAAAATTGGTTGCTGAGGAGGGTGTAATAGATCGTTAGATGAGGAATTCACCACAGAAATAGTCACCTGAAGCCAGTTAGGAGGAATTTGCATGAATTTTTCTCTCATGACCTAATGTTTTAAACATCAGAATATACAGAATAGGGCGTCAAAAAGACTCACAGAGTTATCTGTAGAACTCAGTTTTTACACAGAAGGGAGTCTGTTAGCTTGATACAGGTGTTACACAGGAAGGTCTGTTAATTTGTGCAGGAGATTTAAATATCACTGAAATTGTTATAACCTGCAGAATTATTTGCTCAGAAAACAGCTTATAAAACATTTTTGAAAACCTGAAACTAGACTGTGCTTGTTCCCTGAAAAGAAGGATATGAGAAAACAGGTAGCAGATGAAGGACAGAATGACAGTCAGCCTCAGGAATTTCCAGAGCACAATAGAGTCAAGTTCTCATTATTTGATGATAAAAAGGAAGAGGAATTTCTTGAAAAGAAGTCATCACCTATAGCAGATTTTCAAGAAGAGAAGAAAATTGATATCAAAGTGATTCCTGTAGCTAAAGAAGAAGTTCATAATCAGCCAAGAAGCCCCATCACAGTCCTCTCAGATGATGAGGGCTATATGTTAGAAGAAGAGCAGTTTATTCCTGAGATTGAGGTTAAAACTGAGATTAAAGAAAATCAAGCTATAGAGGACAAAGCCACCAAGCCTAAGAAGAAGATCAAAAAGCTGGAAGTGGTAGAGTTAGCATCTATCCAATATCAAGGGAAGAAATTAAAAATGATGGGAGAGGCAGCTTCTTTATGGAGACCTAAAACTAGGTCTAAAAACAAATTAAGGTTAAGTATGAAAAACTGTCAAATCCAAAATTGAAGACTGATAAGGTAACCATCTCGGATGAAGAGTCCATGGAGGAGGAGCAGTCAAAGAAAAATAAATTGCATTCAGTTAAAAGAGAGGATTTTGGGTCTGTAAAGATAACAGGTGAAGAAAGCTCTAAATCCATTGTTGAAAACAATTCTGGAAAATTGTTAACAGAAGAGATTAAATCAGCACAGGTAACAAATGTTTCAAACCCTATCATTGAAGATACTGCTGTAAAACCATTGACAGAGGAATTAATGTTTAAAAAGTTTGACATGTTTTGGAAACCAAATGAAGATCAAGATGCTGCAATAGAAAAACTGGTTAATTCTGACAAGGAGAATTTGAAGAAGACTGTCAAACAGTATAAACAGCAAATGAATTACATACAGGAGAAGTCTGATATGGCAATAAAGGAATGCTACAGTGTGAGAGACATGGATGAAGCTGCTCTGTGTATGGATGAGCTCAACGCCCCATGGTTTCACTCAGATATGGTGTCACAGTGGGTTACAGTTTCCTTTGATAGGAATGATAAAGAAAGAGAAAAATGCTTTTCAACAGGGTATTTGGCACAGAATTCTGCTCTATTTTCTCCTGTTTGAGTGATTGAAGTCAAATGCAGACCGCGAGCTGATGGAGAGGAATTTTTGAAAACCGAAGGAGGTTTTTGTTCCTAAGATACTCATCTACAAAAACCTCTCTCAGTTTTGCAACATCTGTCAAGGTTTAAAAGATTCGGTTTAATCTTTGCAGCCTATTTTCCAGGGATTGAAAATATTTAATATTTTCCTGTTTTAGTGTTCATTTTACGGGACCGATTATGATTGATTGGAGATGAATTTTGAAAAACCAAGAGAGGTTTTTGTCCATCACGGACCCATTAACAAAAACCTCTCTCAGTTTTTATACAGGTGTCACCAATTGAGAGATATGGAATCTTCTTTGACACCTATTTTCCAGAAATTCGCCACATTTGCCAGGAATCCGATTTGCTATTTTTAGTCAATTAGTTGAGTTAGTTAGTTAATGTAACTGCTAGGAAGTTTGAATTTCGACCTAATGAGGGGGAAATAGAATGAGGTCTTTGTAATTATAAAAGAGGGACAAAGGGACTGAAGAGGGGTTCGAATTTTTGGAGAGCTAGAGGAGGTCTGCAAGCTGTGCATTTTTCCAGACTTGTTCACTACTAAGTACTGCAAACTCTCATATTGCATTTTTGATGAAACTATGAATATATGACTCCTTATTCCACTTCTGATATGTGTTGGCTTCATTTTAAACTTATACAGTTTCTTGATTGACAAATTCATTTCTGGTTTTAGGTATAATTTCCAGTGGTGCTTGTCTTTTATTGTATGAACTTCATTGCAATCTTTTGTTGGATTCCTGAGATATATATGCATCTTCATGGATATTTGTATATGAATTAGTTTTTACTTATCTGTTGAATGTATTCCCTTATGCTCTTGAAGTTTTCTAACCAAAACCTACAAAACAAAACCCTAAAAACCTAGTTTGGATTGATTTTATTCTTGAGATTGTGTTGGCTTGTTACCCTAGCCTTAGTAACAATTTCTGACACAAACAGGTACATTGGAACTCAAGCCTGCATGCAATCATGGTTTTGGTTCCTTTAGGATTGATGAGGACACAACCTGCACCAGCTCCATCTTTAGATCTGGAACCATCGAAAAACAGAGTCCAAGCATTCAAATCCAACCTAAAATTAGTATTCAGACTATATACATTATGTACAACATCACCTGAGAATGGAACAGATGTAAAATTGACAATAAGACTGATTTTGTGCATTCTCAGCAGGTGACAGATCTGCTGGTAAGTCTCCAAAAAATGTATCAAACGTGAAATGTTCCACATGTAAGCTAAAGTATGTTGCAGGCTCACTGGCGTCGTTCAAGTCTGTAACAATTTTCTTCATGTAAGGCTCCCTGCTAATCTTTATCCTATTTGGCCTCCCATTATAAGGAAGCCACAAGTGAGACCAATCGGTTGAAAAGTAGCCCTTGAGTTTTTTTTACCAATCTCTGCTTAGCCACATCCCATAAATATCTAGGATATCAGCCACAACAATATCCATAGTTTGGTGGATCCTTGGGTCAGCAAATAAAGTCAACATAACATTCCTTAGATCCCCCACTACTCTCACTTTGGATCGGTCGAGCTGAACAATCTGAGTAGGAAATGGCTCCCAGGCAGCATTTAGTTTCTTGCAAACTGATAGGGGCATCACATTGGAAGAATCCCTTGAATCTACCATACAATTATGAACGTTCCTGTTAAATATCTCAAAGGTTAACAAGAAAGGAGGTGTCTTTTTGTTGAGATATTGTAACTTCAAAGAATATTATATTTGTACTTTATTATTCTGGAGATGTTTCATTCCTCCTTGAAGACCTTATTGTATATCCGGAGATGTTTATTCCTCCGTCAGATTATGGTAACTTGGGTTATTAGACTTCCCTAGTGGGGGTCGGCCCTGTATGTGTTATGTGGGTCAAAGGGTTATTAGACCACCCTAGAGGGGTTGGCCCAGTCAGTTGTAGTGGGGTATTTAACCCATTAGTTAAATACGAGCCTACTTGTACTTGTGTAAAAGATATGTCATAGTAGTGTATAAATAGAGGAGGTGTGTTCCTCATTTGACACACTCACTCACTTGAGGATAGCGCACTTGTGGAGGAGAGGTATGCTATTGTGGAGGAGGAGATCATGTCTCAGGGTTTCATCTTTGTATATTGCTGGTCATCTATATTGAGGAAGCTTTGCTGGGTTTTCTACCCCATGAGGGTTTCCCAGGATAAATCTCTGTCTCTTGTGTTTATGCTATGCTTGTTGTTTCTTCAGTGATCCTGTATATGCTATTATTGTGAAATGGAATGTAATGCTACTATTTTCTATCTTAGCATATTAAAGCTTAACATGGTATCAGAGCTAACCTGAAGGAAGGCAAGGTATGGCACTTATGACACTTGCTTCACTTACAACAATTTGAAGGTTAGGGTTTTACATAGCAAAAACCAGTCATCGTGGAACTTTCGCTATAAATCCATTTTGGAGAAGGTTCATGATCTGAAACCTTTACAAGTCGTAGATAACATCCCCAGGTATCTTGTGTCCAAAGGGAACCCTCATATTCGTTGCACTTTGTAATTTATGATCATTACAAGTTAGGGTTTCTGCATCTTCCAGATCTCAGTCAAAATCAGGTGACCTAGGAAAAAAGGTCATAACTTGGGCTAGGAAGCTCCAAATGAAATTTCGTAAAATGTGACAGGTAGTACACATACTGTAATATCTTAGGAAACGTTTTCAGAGGCCGAATCTGAACCAGTGACACGTGGAACGCTGTACAAGTTTGCTCTCCTGTTTTATCCCATAAACAGGTCACGTTGTGACACTTGGCATAACTCTCTCTCAGAGATTCCAATTGAGGTCAGACCTATCAAGATGGAAAGATAACAGGGCAAGATATCTTAGGAAAAGTTTTCAGAGGCCGAAGTTCAAACAGTGACACGTGGCACGCCATACAAGTTCGCTCTCCTGTATTATCCCAAAACAGGTCACGTTGCGACATTTGGCATAACTCTCTCTCAGAAAATCCAATTGAGGTCAGACCTATCAGGATGGAAAGATGATAGGTCAGGCTACTGCAAAAAAAAATTTCAGATCCTATGGAGAAAAAATTTCAGAGTTATAGCAGAAACAATCAAGTACATATTTCTGTCAAAACAAAATTATTTTTGGAGCACCTTTATTCATGGCTTCCGGAATTTAGGGTTTCGGAGAAAGTTAGAATTTTTGGAATCGGAATCCACGGCTGAATGCTACTCAGGAAAATCGAAATTTAGAGACCAAGATCGAATTTTTTGGTTGGGTAGAAGACCGGGCTTGATTAAACCCTAGCTCGAGATTTTGATCGGAAAGATGGAAAATTAGGGCTTCAGCAAAAGTTGGAATTTTTGAAGTCTGTAACCACGGCTGGAAGCTCCTCAGAAAAATAAGAGTTTAGAGCCTTGGATCAAACCTTTTGATTGAGCAGAAGGGTGGGCTTCATCAAACCCTAGTTCGGGATCCTATCCAGAAGATCCAGAAGTTTCAAAGGCAATTTTGAGGGGTCAAATTTTGGAGATTTCAAAATTGAAGTATGCTAGTTTGATCAGCTCAGCAAGACACATCCTTCCATTCATTCGGAAGTGTGAAAATCAAAGATTGAATTTTGAGGGTTTCTCTAGCAAACCCTAATCAAGCTCCAGATCAAGTTTTAGGGGGAGTTGAGGCTAAGGCCTTACATAAGCAGACTACAAGAAGTCTCGACAGGTATGACTTAAGGAGGTTCAGGTATGTCTTGAAATCTGATTCTTGATTAAGTTCATAATGTGTTTGTCTTCATATTATTTATTAGTACAATCTTGATTACTGTTAGAATTGTCTTATCACCCTAGTAACAGTATGAATGCATGTGAATGATCGAAGACATTCATTGATTAGGGCTATATGATTGTACTAATGCATTATGGTGTTGTGTGAGGTTGATGTTGTCTGCTAACAAGATACAGGTACATCACAAAAGACAAATCAAGTTCCATGACCACGACAACATGAAGACAAAGACTCATCCATAATATTTGTTCTACTTACGAGGTATGTATGACTTTGTTATATTATGCTTAACCTATGAGACATGCAGGTTCTAGCTCAGGATCTCTAAATCATTGAAGAGATTGTTTAGGTATGTTGTACATAACTAATCCAGATATGTTTTCTTATGTCAAGTTAGAATCTTACCTTGTGTTAGGATCCCTTATATAAGTATACTTGGTATGATTGGTTATGCTTATTCATAAAGTTAGTAATCAAGGTTTTATGCATATTATGTCTCTTGTCTTGATTATTTAATTAACCAGAAGAGTACTATGATCAAACAAGAATATGCATGAGTAAAAGAAGACTTCCTTGAAACCCTGAATACTAATGATCATGACTATACATATTCAAGATTATTTAGAATTAGAATGTTTGGAGAATATACTAATGAACGTATGTTTGTCTATGAGATCATGAGGATGACACTAGTGCACACTTGAGCATGCATAGTGGTACAAAATGAATACAAGTTCAAAAGACATATAGAAGATCAAGCGGGAGGCAACCACACAAACATAAAAGATAAGTATTTGAGTTGTTATTTGAAATAGTAAATGATATTGCTTGTATGCATATTTGTATTCCTAGAATATATCATGATGAGTGTAAACATTCATAGAGCATTGAACAGTATACTACTAATATGCATATGATTGGTAAGTTGGACAAACATTCCGTTGTTGCTTGTCTAGAATGAAACCTCTTTGCTGACATGCTGAGAGCTGTGCACACTCTCGATAGTATGTTCTGGTAGAGATGGAAGGCATCTAGAGAGCCACTGTATGCATACAGGATATGGGAAAGTGTTGTGCCAAAGTATTGGTAAAAATAGTTGCATAACTATGTAAATGATATCTGTATGCATAATAGGTTATCATGTCAATATGATTTGATGATTATGAAGTATTACTAATCATGTACTTAATTTTGATTTGTAGGAAAGATCATGATGAATGATGAACACTAAACAAGCGACGGATGTTAAACAAAAAATATTTTCAAATAAAACACACTATAGAAGGCTTGTGGCTAGAAGATTCTCTTAGAAAGAAGAAGAGAATCATGATGAGATGTTTGCTCCAAGTGGCTAGATAAGACCATTCTCTTAATGGTGTAATTAAAGAAGAAGTGTGAATCAGGTTCTGTATGGGTTCCCAGGATCGATAGTAATTGATGAGAATACATGTGAGGATTGCATCATCCTTGAACACAAGTTCTAAAGTGATCCGTAGACAAGTGTCTCCGAGAAAGAAGAGGGATTGTATCATCCTTGAACACTTGTTCTAAAGAGAGCCGTAGATGTATGTCTTCGAAAATGAAGTTCTTGGTGAACATGTGAGGGGATTGGATCATCCCTGGACTTCAGTCCGAAAGAAGAGCCGTAGACATATGTCTTCGAGAATGAAGTTCTTGGTGAACATGTGAGGGGATTGGATGACCCCTGGACTTCAGTCCGAAAGAAGAGTCGTAGACGTATGTCTTCATGAATGAAGTTCTTGGTGATCATCCCTGGACTTCAATCCGAAAGAAGAGCCGTAGACGTATGTCTTCGTGAATGAAGTTCTTGGTGAACATGTGAGGGGATTGGATCATCCCTGGACTTCAGTCCGAAAGAAGAGCCATAGACGTATGTATTCGAGAAAGAAGTTCTTGGTGAACATGTGAGGGGATTGGATCATTCCTGGACTTCAGTCTGAAAGAAGAGCCGTAGACGTATGTCTTCGAGAATGAAGTCCTTGGTGGACGGTTGAGGATTAAGTCATCCTTGGACGTAGTCCTAAATGTACGGTGGAGGATTAAGTCATCCTTGGACGTGGTCCTAAATGTACGGTTGAGAATTAAGTCATCCTTGGACGTGGTCCTAAATGTACGGTTGAGGATTAAGTCATCCTTGGACGTGGTCCTAAATGTACGGTTGAGGATTAAGTCATCCTTGGACGTGGTCCTAAATGTACGGTGGAGGATTAAGTCATCCTTGGACGTGGTCCTAAATGTACGGTGGAGGATTAAGTCATCCTTGGACGTGGTCCTAAATGTACGGTTGAGGATTAAGTCATCCTTGGACGTGGTCCTAAATGCACGGTTGAGGATTAAGTCATCCTTGGACGTAGTCCTAAATGTACGGTGGAGGATTAAGTCATCCTTGGATGTCGTCCTAAATGTACGGTGGAGGATTAAGTCATCCTTGGATGTCGTCCTAAATGTACGGTGGAGGATTAAGTCATCCTTGGACGTGGTCCTAAATGTACGGTTGAGGATTAAGTCATCCTTGGACGTGGTCCTAAATGTACGGTGGAGGATTAAGTCATCCTTGGACGTGGTCCTAAATTTACGGTGGAGGATTAAGTCATCCTTGGACGTGGTCCTAAATGTACGGTGGAGGATTAAGTCATCCTTGGACGTGGTCCTAAATGTACGGTGGAGGATTAAGTCATCCTTGGATGTGGTCCTAAATGTACAGTGGAGGATTAAGTCATCCTTGGACGTGGTCCTAAATGTACGGTGGAGGATTAAGTCATCCTTGGACGTAGTCCTAAATGTACGGTGGAGGATTAATTCATCCTTGGATGTAGTCCTAAATGTACGGTTGAGGATTAAGTCATCCTTGGATGTGGTCCTAAATGTACGGTAAGGATTGGATCATCCTTGGCCTTTGGTCCTGTGAACTGAGTCGTAGACATGAGGTCTCCGAAAATTGATAGGACTGGATCATCCCTGGACTTCGGTTCAAAAGGTACATGACAGGACTGGATCATCCCTGGACTTCAGTTCAAAAGGTACATGACAAGACTGCATCGTCCATGAACTGGGTTCAAAATGTACGTGATGGGATTGCATCGTCCCTAGACATGAGACTTGTCTTAAAGTGATAAGGACTAATCATCCTGTAAGTAGATTGGGATTGCATCGTCCCTAGACATGGTGAGGTGTCTTAAAGTGATAAGGACTAATCATCCTGTAAGTAGATTGGGATTGCATCGTCCCTAGACATGGTGAGGTGTCTTAAAGTGATAAGGACTAATCATCCTGTAAGTAGATTGGGATCGTCCATAGAAATGGTAAGGTGTCTTAAAGGATAAGGATTGATCATCCTGTAAGTTGATCTGGATTGCATCGTCCATAGACATGAGAGATGTCTTAAATTGAAAGGGATTGATCATCCCATAAGTGGATCAGGATTGTATCATCCTTGGACCTATGTCCTAAAGTGAGAGGGATTGACCATCCCGTAATTGGATCATATGTGTTGTAGGGTATGCTGCTGTTGTGTATACTTGTATCAGTGTGGATACTTGTATTGATAGATGTATTAGTGAGAATACATGCTTTTGATGATAGATGTATTAGTGAGAATACATGCTTTTGATGATATATGTATTAGTAAGAATACATGTTTTGATGATAGATGTATTGGTGAGAATACATACTTTTGATGATACATGTATTGATTAATGTACTTGTATGGTTGAGGATACTTATGTTGTAGATCGAGATGATCCAGATGCTGTAGATCGAGATGATCCAGATGCTGTAGATCGAGATGATGTGACGATGTTGTAGATCGAGATGATGTGACGATGCTGTAGATCGAGATGATGTGACGATGCTGATCGTGTTGATCTAGATGACGATGTTGATCGTGTGATGACGATGTTGATGATTGTGTGATGACGATGCTGATGATCGTGTGATGACGATGCTGATGATCGTGACTATTCAGATATCGATGTTTCTATAGCTGTTTGGTGTTGCAGAAGATGAAGACTCAGTACTGAAGATGTTGATGTTCCAGTATTGAAGATGTTCCAGTAACTGCTTGAGTTACTGATGATGTTGAGAAAGCTTCCAATGATTTATAGATGTATCATGTATGATGTTTATGACTCCTTGCTCGTGCAGATGTTGTTATAATATCCTTCTCGTTAAGGGGGAGTGTTGAGATATTGTAACTTCAAAGAATATTATATTTGTACTTTATTATTCTGGAGATGTTTCATTCCTCCTTGAAGACCTTATTGTATATCCAGAGATGTTTATTCCTCCGTCAGATTGTGGTAACTTGGGTTATTAGACATCCCTAGTGGGGGTCGGCCATGTATGTGTTATGTGGGTCAAAGGGTTATTAGACCACCCTAGAGGGGTCGGCCCAGTCAGTTGTAGTGAGGTATTTAATCCATTGGTTAAATACGAGCCTACGTGTACTTGTGTAAAAGATATGTCAGAGTAGTGTATAAATAGAGGAGGTGTGCTCCTCATTTGACACACTCACTCACTTGAGGATAGCGCACTTGTGGAGGAGAGGTTTGCTATTGTGGAGGAGGAGATCATGTCTCAGGGTTTCATCTTTGTATATTCCTGGTCATCTATATTGAGGAAGCTTTGCTGGGTTTTCTACCCCATGAGGGTTTCCCAGGATAAATCTATGTCTCTTGTGTTTATGCTATGCTTGTTGTTTCTTCAGTGATCTTGTATATGCTATTATTGTGAAATGGAATGTAATGCTGCTATTTTCTAACTTAGCATATTAAATCTTAACACTTTTTCCCAACAAGTTTTGGTGAATGACTCCAGATTATTGTTTTGAGTCTCCCTGGGTTTGTTGACAATTATACTTTTGGGAAAATTGTCCCTCATAGCATGGATTTTCAAAAGTTCAACTACAGAGATATTAGCTTTCATCTTCTTTAAATCATCAATCAAGTTATATTCTATCTCATGAATTAGTGTATCCTTTTGTATTGTTGTTTTGATTTTGTTTCTTGTGGGGGTGGAAGTAGAAGCTTATTGGGTTGGTTGTCCTTTAATCCTTGTGTTGTAGGGGTGTTGGACATTAAATACTGTTTCGGTCTCTTCCTCTTCCTTAGCCATGGGAATTTCTACAAAGAAACTAATGGTGTTTATCTGTTGCTCTTCTTCCTCATCCAGAGGTTCAGGATCTTAATTCTCCTATAATTCTTGTTCTGGCGAATGAGAAGAATGATGGGGTTCTTAAACTAAGGATTTAAAGATAGACAAAATTTCCTGAGTATTCAACCCTTCCTCAAGATTGGGTGGGACTTGGTTTTGTTGAGGTTGATAGGGTCTTCTAAATGGTTGCCTGTTGAACCCCCTGTTTGTGTTCTGGTTGTCAGTATTAGTTTTCTTAAGATCGACCATTTCGTTAGAGATCCTTTGGAGGATTTTCTTCATGTAACCCATTTCGAAAGGGTATTTATCTTGTGCAACAGGTTTTGTGGGAACATCGGCTTTCTTACATGAAGTGGAAGGTTGGTCTGTCAAAGTATCTGGATTATCCTTCAGACCGAAAAATATCCTTTTCAACCTGAATGGCCTCAGCAAAGGCTTCTGGAAACGTTTCTTTGTGTTTGTGGTTAACCCACATAGCAATGGGAATTGGTAAACCCTTCACATAATATGCAACCAGGAGTTCTTCTGCGGGAAGAAGAGTAATAGGAATTCTATTTTTTAAATACGAAAATCTATGATTATAATCTTTTACTCTTTCTTTACCTCGTATTTTCATAGAAGACAAATCAATTACCAAATCTTCGGGTGTCTTATCATCTCCAAACTTTTGCATGAATGCTTTCTCAAAGTCATCCCATGAAGTGATAGATCTAGCTTCTAAGGCAAAGTACCAAATGGATGCTTTCCCCTGGAAGGTATATGGGAATAACCTACAAACTACATCCTCATGAATAACATTTATAATCCCGATGGCTTACATGAATGTCTTGATGTGATCAAGTGTAGGTGAATTTTCATTGGGATCGAACTTAGGCAGCCATTTTTCAAGATTTTTAGGGAGTCTCTGTTGATCCCCTAGAATAAAAATGGCATCCTGGTCCAACCAGGGTCTACTTTGACCTTCATCCATTGGTATGTCCTCTGAAGATGAGCTCGAGGATGAATCACTATCTGAGGATTATTTAGATGAAGAAGATGAAGACTGAGGTGGTGGCGGTGGTGGTCCACCTGTTGCCACTCGTGGTTGATATTCGTGTGTTTCTCCAAATAATGTATCAAGGTCAAAATCTGGGAGCAGATTGTGGCGAGGGGAATTACATTGTTAAGGATTCTAATCACCTGAGTTCTGATTATCAGAATTGTTGGCTTGCGAATCAGTGTTCTGATGATCTTGGATTGCTGCTAGTCCTTGATTACGTTGTTGAGCGACTCTTTGTTGTAACCTAGAAACACTATCAAAGAACCTTTGAGTATCTGTTCAAGCATAAGGGGTCCCCTAGTGGGTGATACGATAATAATGTCGCCCCTTCTGGTTTCCTGCTCAATTACAGGAGTGGCAGGGATATTTTGAGAATTTGGTATTGGTTGTTCTGTGGACATTGAATCTTGGGTATGGATACGTGTAACAACCGGTTCTCTTACTAGAGGAGGTCTATTTAAGTTTTGTTTAGGCATGATTGGTACATGGCCCTCCTTCTAGTGTCATTTGTTGATGCTTCGGTTGTGTATGTGCTGGAATAGTGTCCAAGGAAAACAACAGGGGATGAAAACCCAACCAAAGGCTTCAGATAATCCTACACAAGTATTACCCTATCCTCGAGTTGTTTGGTGTGGTTAACACCCACGGATACACAGGCCTCTGCTGGCACTTGTGTGTATTTGATCCTAGAAAGGAATTGTCTTCCAGTGAGGAAAGACAAGAGTTTCAGTACTCCTAAGAGTTAGTTTAACTTGGAAAAGAAATCTAATCTAAGTCAAGCCTATTCTAAAAGGAATGATTTGTTTGTGCACAAGACAACTTGATTCGAAAGTCACTAAATGTTTTCACCAATTCAACAAATATGGAAAACTGGATCTGGACTCAATAGCTAAAGATATTCTACCAACAATAGCTTAAGAACTAAGTGCATACAAGGTTATCCTGTATCTGAATTGTCAATTGATAAATTAACATTAACTTAATGTTTACTATGAATCATTTGCAAAAATAGATAAAATGTTTTAGATAAAGCTATTCATTTAAAACATCAATTACAGAGATCATGAGTGGAGAAATATCTGAACTATAGACCCATACAAGTTATTGATTGCAAATAATAAACAACATTTGTGAATGTGTCAAATAAAAATCACAATCCATCAAAGATATTTGACAAATTATAACAGAAGAGATAGCTGAAGAAAAACTAACTGTGTATTAATGCCTGTAAGATATTACATAGTCTGCAACAACAGAGTAGCTCCAGTCTCTTTTGGAGATTGTGTCCCCTATCCATCCACCCTTTGCTATGGGATCTAAAACCCTTTAAATAATAATTACAAAGTAATAATTCAGGATCAAATCTCCCACAAAGCAGGGATAATCAAAACTAAATTATCCTAAAATTGACCAAGAGAAGGCTACCTCTTGGCCTAAAACATCTAACAACCCTTATACATAGAAATAATGAACCAATTTGGACCCCAAAATGGGCATCATACAATTTCTAGAAAGATTTCACCACATAATTCTAAGAACATCATGTCATACGTTTGAGGAGAATCAAGATAAATCACGAGCTGTTAATGGTAGCTGACGAGGAACATATGAAATCTTCCCTAGATTCACGAGAACCAAAGATATCTTCAAAGACCAAAAAATCAGCTAACGAATCATGCCTGTGAGGAATTGCGGGACACACATGTGGCATGTTGATGATTAAGTCCTGAATAATTGCATTATCTTGATCAATATATTCTTTATCACCCTTCTTCTGCTTGTTGAAAAAGAGTCGTTCATATGTAAATTGAATTTCACCATCTTCCTCTTCGCTATCTGTTCTATCATTAGAAACATCAGCATCAAATGGTGCAGGAACTAGTTCAAAGTATTTTACTAGCTGAGGCTCTTTCTCAAAAGAATGCTTGACACAAATGCCTGGAACTCTCTGCATTTTACTTACAACATGCAATTGTTAGCAGAGATATTGAAATTTCAATCCAAAATCTGCATATATCATTGTAAACTAACAGGTTATCCATGAATACCCTTATAGGAAATAAAACCATAGGATTTGACATCAATTGAGCATAATTAACTGACATGATTTCAGGTCTACGACGTGCAAATTGCAATTATCATTTATGCGAGCGAAATATCAGTCGGTTATGCATCAATTAAAACTTGTTGTAAGATTGTGATAGATTTACATAATAACACATGCAATTAACAGTCAAATATTAGAGTTCTAATCATTAGGCAAGTTGGATTCAAAGACTTCATATTTGATTAAGCATAACGCAGGGGAGAAACCAGATCAACGCTCGAAAGCAACGAACCAAGCATCAAGAAATCAAAATTTGAATAATTTCGCCAAATGCAATCATGGCCGTCGGATCATCATGAATCAACGGTAGAGATGCGAGATGCGGGGTGCCCAGTGCGGGCATCTGTTATTTGAAAATATATACACCTTTCAGCAATCTGCATCCCGTAAATGCGGGTTGCAGGTTACAGAACACAAAACATAATGCGTGGTCAAGGTACTTCCCGCATCCCGCAATCCACAATTTGCGGGTTGCGGGTTGCGAGAAGACAAATTTCATGCAATTTTCCAACAAACCTCTTTCTACATCCCGCAATCTGCAAATTGTGGGTTGTGGGTTGCGGAAGGAGAAATTTCAAACGTAAACAACAACGCCCGCAACTTGCAATTTGTGGGTTGTGGGTTGTAGAATGATCAAAAATTTTCTAACCAAAACTTATTTCCGCAATTCATAAAAATACACTAAAAATGTATAATTTTGAGAAGGAAAATTTACTAATTTAATTAAATCAAACCAAAGGCAACAAAAATGAATGGAAAACAAGCTAAGCAATCCCAAAATTGATTAAGTTACTCTCTGATATGAAATTGGGGCTCCCATATTTTGGATAAAACATGGGACCTGTTGTGCCTACAACAAGAGGATACCTAGCAACATACAAAGGCATAATTTTAAAGGTAACATATACATAACAATTGTTGGATAATGAGAATGGTGCATCTAGCTAATAGATGGAAACAAGATTACTGGGTAATAAATATAAAGATAGTCAACAACTTAATGTCTCGAATCTTTCTAGCTCTTATCTTTATGCCTATAATAGCATTTTTTCCCAGATTTAAATAGATTCATTCAACATTCTCTCTAGCAAATATTAATCACCTTGTCCTAAAAGTAATATTAAGTGGAGAAAAGTATTACTGAAGACAACCCATGTAACCAAGCAATCATGATGGGGTGGTTTAATACAATGATTTTGATTGCGCAACTTGTGGTGATGGTCTTTTTGAAAGTATTGTTGCAAAGGTAATTAGTGCAACGATATCTGGGGGAACTATAGTTAACCAATGTAATAATAAAGATCCATCTGCTTGTATTCTCTTCCCATTTGTTTTACACATTCTATTGATCTAATAATATCTACATGAGGGACACCTTCCATTAGAAGTACATGTGATTCAATTATGGATTCACCTAGGAAAGATCCCATCACAATACTTCAAGAAGGATATTTTGTGACAATACTTTTGGTAAATTTAAAATTGTTGGTCTACACACTGCCTTCTTTGCACCAATCCATCTCGTACAACATGGTTACTTTGCACTACATGGGCTTGTAGGAATCACAACGGCATATACTTTTTCTTGGATCACCCAATAATATACAAATTAAAAATGTGAGGCCGTATGAACAATGGCAATGTTGATCTCTATAGAACATGAATCTAATATAATTCCGGGAGTTAGCTTGGGTCTAGAATCAACAACTTTTCCAGTTCTTTTCATCACAGTGGCAATTATTTCTGTTTGGCATGGACAAACTTTGGGCCTCATTAAGGTTGATGGAAATCCAAGGCGGCGTTTTTGGCATAGTCGTAGCTACTTTAGTAATGTTCAACATTGCAGCATATGGTTTTACAATAGATATATTTGCGTGGAATTCTAGAACTGACAACATCCTGAAAGTGTAAGAGAAATCACAGTTGTACTTGTTGTAGTTGGAAGAAACACAAAAGCAACCACCAAAGGCTTTAAAATTCATTATGTTGCATCAGTTCCTTTTCTTTTATTCAACACCTTAATGGATGAATTCTAATCTTTTGCTCATCAAACTACCAACTAGGTTGATATTGCAATTCTAGAGGTGTTTCTTGGAGGCCTATTAGAATCAGAACTTATATATCTACATATTCGGTCCATGTGCATGTTCTGAATTGTTCAAATGTTATTTTGAAGAAAGTTCAACATTTCAAGGCATAGATCAAAATTCTAACAAATGAGATCCAACATTCTCGGGAATTTAGAAAGCATATAAGCACCATAGAAGATAAATGAGGATCTTCCTTTTCGAAGAGAAAGGGTTTATATTAGAACTTTGGGTAGGAAAGTTGTGTTCTTTATTGTAAGCCTAATGGGTAATATTTTTATAGTATTTTAATATTAGAGATTCCTGTGAATTGAGCTATCAATCTGTAATTATCCTTGTTTATTACATATCTTTCTCTTTTGAATAAATATAATGACAGTTGATCTTCAGACTCATTAATTGTCTACAAATTGTAGATTCTTGTGCAGTATAACTATGTTGCAGTTGCTTATTATTCATAAGTTTTGTTCAAATATTATCTATTCACTATCATAAAAAATTTCCATGTTTGGTGCAACTTAGAATGAAACTATTTTCCATGCCATTTTTCTTCATTTTGAGGAACCTGTAATTTGACAATTAAAGGAAGAAAAAGCTATACAACTAGAAGCCAGTATCTAGGTCAAATAGTTGAAAATGTTTTCTAAGGTGATATATTAGCTAAAATGTTTTGTTTATAGTTTGACAAATTAGGCTAACTTCTAAACTGATTGCTTTGATTTCAAGCAATCTTGAACGCCATAGTTTCTTTGTTTGTCACAAACAATGGCTACAGGTTTGAAAAATCCCCAAAATTGACCTTTCTCTGTCGTTGGGATGCCTTTCTCTAGTAACAGTTCTAAGGAAGGTCTACCTTGAACCCCCCTTCAGTTTGCATTGATTATACTTTATAGGAGGCATTTATTGAATCTTGAACACTATGGGGTATTTTTTTTTGCTTGACCTACGGAAGTCCAAATTGACATTTACTTTGATTAATTACCATTGACCTCTAAACAGTATTTTTGACATCATGCAACCTTTTCTTTTCTTTATTTTATTTTTTGAAAGAGAACTGCTAGCTAAAGTACTTGCGAGTTAATTCTTGTTAATGGATGGAATGGAATGAGTAAAGTATTATAAAAGCAACTTGGAAAATAAGGATAAATTGTAAGCTGATTACCTTGTTTCTAAGCAACTAATAAAGGCATTGCACTGTTCCCTTTTCTGTAGAAAACAATGGCTACCAGTTTGGGAAATTCTAGATCTTCCCCCCACCTTGGGACGCCTTTGGATAGTAATGTCTCTCAACAAGGTCCACCTTCATTCCATATGTTTTCCATCCACGTAATTCATGAAAGGAAACTATTGAGACTTCTGTTGTGAGGTATTGTGTTATGTTTAATTGTTACACCCAATTCCTGTCATCATGACATGTGTACCTTTGGTTTGTCCTGATTCCTAAAGCATTGATGCCAAACTGTTTGAAAAGAAGGATTTTCATACCCTTTTTCCTATATTTTGACACCAACACACTTTGCATGTTCACAAGTGGCGTCAGACCCATGGTGACACTCTTTTCCAATTGGTAAGGTGCACCGTTGACCCTGCTTCCCTTCATACAGCATGCGTCACCCCATCCCTGACGCAGGATGCTAGTTAGCAAGGTGTGTCACTATCAGTTAGAGGATAAAAAGAGAAGCTTGGAGTGCCTTCTAAAAGGAATCTCTTCGTGGAGGCCTATCCCAAAAAATCAGTAAAGGTGGAATTCGATCCCCTAACTTCTTGGGATGATCCCTTAGCCTTCTCCATCAAATCCTCAACCCCTTCTATCCTTTTTGGCCTATATATGCAAGCCTCCTCTTCATAGTTAGGGGAGGAAGGATTAGAGTAGCTAAACACTAGAGAAATTCTGCTAGAGTTGGAACCCTTTCATCCATTGGAGGCAAGATTGGATCTTTGAGGAAAAGATCATTTGGAATAAATTGCGATGTCAAGGCTTGGTTGTAATCTCCTCTTCTTCATTTTCATTAATACAATGATATACACTCTTTCCATAAAGGTTTATTGTGCATTATAGATATTTAGAATTAGTTTCCTCTTGTGTGTTTCCACTTGTTTGGTGTATCTTGTTTTGCAGCTGAAGATCAAGGGCTACATCAAGCAAGGAGACATCACTATGGTTGCAAGGTAAACAATCCCTGCACATCTCTTGCAATTTGATTAATTTAGGAAAGTTTATATGTCATATTACGTTATGTTCTAGATCTAAACCATTTAGACTAGAGAGCTTTATCCTTGTCTGCATATACAAAGTGTCTTGAAACATTAACCCTACTAAAGTGCAACATGGCAGTTGATGTTGTTTAATCAATAAAAACTTGAAACTGTCTTTTTGAACTTGTGCCATTGTTAACACCAAAAAAATGCTCACTAGCTCATTCCCTTATTCACATGACCCATTTGTCCACTTTTCCACCATTTGAGACCCTAAAGCCATCAAAGGGTCACCAAAAATACCATAATGCCCTTTTTCCCCCTCAAAATACATATTTTTTCCTTAGAAAACACAAAAAACCCTAAAAAATGGTCCAAAATTCCCCAAAAATATTAAAAGGGAATAAAAATATTCAAAATATTCAAAAAAGAAAAAAGAGGGAAAAAGAGACCTAAACCATGTTGGTTAATACCATTGGTTTCCTCAAAACCATAATGGTATTCCCCATCACCAAAAACTATAAAAAGGTGATAGGGGCTCATCACTTTCCATCCACATTTCATCCTATCCTTATGCTGCCAAATTCCCTTTGAGAGCCATTGCCTCCCATTTCAAGTTTGAAGATCTCCATTGAAGCTTTGGAGAAGAAGAGACCGTTGGATATTGGAGCTTCTCAACCTTGGAGTTGCTCAACACCCATCATCCTCACCATTTGAGGTAATACAAAATCAAATATTTTTCAAGTTATTGTTTTTTCTATAGATCTTATTACTTATGTTTTGAAATCTAGTTTTATTTATTTATTTGCACATGCTTATGTTAGATCAGATTATATTAGTTTATTCATAGTTATTTTTGTTTTATATTGAAACTGCTATTACAAGTTAATAGGTGCATCCTTGCACATGCTTGGTTGAAAAACTAAGCAACAGTTTTTGGCAACTCCGCTGGTTTTCGAACTTTAAATCTTTGCTTTAGATCTTTATTTCAGTTGTTTTTCCCATTTAAAACTGTAGATCTTCCATACTAGTCAACTTCTTTATAGCTGCCCTAGCCATTGGCCCTTTTTGCAGCCCGAAACAGCCCAAAATTTCAATTTTTGGGTTTGTTTTTGGCGACGTTTTCCATCCGCTCCATCGCAGTTGTTCGGCTCTTTTCCACATGGCCCATTGAGGCTTTTCGGTCGTTTTCTGCACTGCCCATCATGGCTTTTCGGCCTTTTTTCTGCGTTGCCCATCGCAGCTTTTCAGCCTTTTTCCGCGCTGCACATCGCGGCTTTTTTCCACGATGCCCATCATGACTTTTAGCCTGAAACTCGCGATGCCCATCGCGACTTTTAGCCTGAAACCCACGATGTAATTTTCTGGCAGCGCGACTCAACTTTCAAACGACCATATCTCCCTCTCCCGAACTCTGTTTGAGACGATTTGTTTTTTCAAATTGGGTTTTTTTGAACAAGGAATCCAAATATCTTATTATATTTAAGAAATTGTTCATAGAAATTTCTCTAATATTTTATTTTAGTGTTATTTATCACTTCAGTTCACCCATTTTGGCCCATATTTTCCAGCCATCTTCCCTGCACTTTTGAACAGCCTACTATTTCATTTTGTAGAATTACATATTGATATTTCTTACTATTGTTTTGCTTTACTTCATCATTTTTAAAAAATTTCAATCTAGTGAAAGAAAAATTGTGAAGCAATTTCATTTTTGCAAAATTAAAACCAAATTTTTAATTTGCTATATATTTTTGCCCAAAGCATTAGAATACCACTTATTTCTATGATATTTGCTTTACTTTAATTTTTTTGAAAAATCCACACCTTTTTGAAAAGTTTACCATAACATTTGCATTTAAATTGCTATCATATTTTGCAAATTGAAATCATTATTTTAGTTTGTGATTAAATCTCCCATGCGAGGCAAACTGTTTTGGTATACAACCACACTAGCACACAATCTGTCATAATAATTTCAAGTGAGCCTTAAAAGTTACCTTAACTCAAACAACATTCTAAACCCACTTGGGGAACACAAAAAGAATATTGTAGTTAGGTAGGACTGAGGGGATAAGTATCCAAATAACACCCCTCACTCATTTTTCATGTTGAGACATAGTGGTTGACATTTAGGTTACCAAAATCCCTTATTATTTGTTGACACGGTTTAACACCAATTCATCGGGAAGGCCTCTCCCTTAGGAGGGTCGAAGTAGCCAAATTGGTTCCGGAAGCCTGAGTGGAATACCGCAATCCATTCAACAGGCCACACATGCTCCTGTTCACTCACAAACCCCAGTGGCTTATTACCCACCACAGGCAGTGCTTGCTGCACCACAACCTCCAGTCGCTCAGACTTATCCTCCAAACAACAACAATGCTACCCCCGCCAACCAAAACCCTGATTGAGCACCGAAACAGGGTAAGAACCCCAATTTACGAACAAACCACCCATGTTCCATATGCGGGGTATACGGCCATTACACACACACTTGCCCCCATTTGGAGCGAGCGCGCCAACTGTGAATAGATGATTCCCAACAACAAGGACACGTTGCATAGCCAACACCACCTCCTCAACCACAACCAATGATATTGCAGAATCCTCTACCCAAACAAGGAGTAGTAAACACCCGTCCAATGGATCCCCCACAAGGATCCACTGCACCACAACAACAAATTACCTATGCTGCAACCGATTACCAGCATACGAAGTCAAACACTCACCATTTGCTAATGATGTTATCCAATGATATCAACCTCCAAACGCGTCGAAACTAATACGCCCCTGGTGCACCTACAAACGTTCTCCCTATGATTGAACAACCAGTTCAGAATGCACCTACATCGTTCGTCTCCACAGTCAAAACTGATTATACTCGGAATCACCTATGACTTCCAAATTCCAATCCATCCCACCCCCTTTGAAGATAACCGAGATATCTGATTTGTGCACCCTCTCGCAGAACACATAGGTACCAAACCAAAAGCCCCCTTTACTACCACAACCACCCTCAGTGCCAACTCACGTAGGAGCCACACCAATTCATGCTATCCCATTTTTATTTCCCCCTTCAGGCGCCATCAGCACACCAATCATGGCTACACTTAATCTCCTAGGATTGACATTAGGACTACATGTATGGTACCTACCTGCCCCAACCCCTCCCCTGACACCGAATGTCATTTTACAACCGATGAAACCCATCAATACTTCTAACCGTCCACACCCTAGTGTAGAAAACATCCAGAATCGACCACCTCCAACAGTGGCCACCGCATCAACATCCAATTATACTCCCCCACCACTTCGAAACACTGGGGATAGAGGTCCACAAACCTACACCACTAGACCCACAACTCGCACCCCCCCAGTGACCCCCAAATTAGCGAAGAATCCCCCAACAATTCGCATACCCCCCAAGTGCTCTTTGTGCGACGACATAGGCCATGCCACCCATCAATGTCCATAGTTACCATCACTTCAAGAACACATGAATATGTTGGAAGACGACGCTGGTATCCCAGTGGTGAAACTTGAACTGCCTCCTCAGCCACGTGATAAATCGTTGCATACCAATCACCCTTGTACAATATGTGGCATTTACGGCCATTACTCACATCACTG
The DNA here is from genome assembly GCA_027924585.1 of Larix kaempferi. NCBI lineage: Eukaryota > Viridiplantae > Streptophyta > Pinopsida > Pinales > Pinaceae > Larix > Larix kaempferi. Next base: position 30,541,872 of record BSBM01000217.1, read on the forward strand.
CCCTGATCTACCATATTATAGAGCAGCTCTATACGAATTGAATAATGCCGACCTAGAGATATCCCCTCTTCTCATTGAGGAAATATATCCCCCAAAATATTCCTCTCGGAAGAAATTAACACCATTTACACGATTTCCACTGGAGACCCCTCTGTTCGATCAACCCCTTCCACTGATCCCTTTGAAACACATGTTCAACCCTTTCAAATCGATGAGGAAACCATATGTCCACAACATGGGGGAAGGCCCAAAACCTTGCCTACTCGTCATTCCCGTCAGCGATACTGGGGGCATCCACCCCACAACGGGAATCCCCCATCATCATATCATCATTTCAGTATGCCACCACGGCCCACAGCCTCATGGTATACCCCCCCCGCCAACAGTTTCTCAATGCCCTATTGATCCCTCTCTGAGACAACATTTGCACCACATTGACACCTCTGAGTTAAGGGGCATAATAGATTACCTGGACCCTGGGATAGGGGGAATGATCAATCATTTTGAACCTTCCCCATCACATCTATCTCATTATTTCAATGACCCCATTGTTCAAACCAACACATATGTAATCCATAATCATAAACCCCATGCACATAGCATGGGGGCGGGTCATTAACCCAGCTCACTTTTTCACATGCATGATCTCAACCATTTTTGAGGTCACATATCACTTGTATATTTGATTTGATTTGATACACCTAGTATTCTTCCCCCGTGGGTCATCATTTCTCCCCACCACTGCATCCTTGGCTTGGTGGGCTCACCTTTATTTGTAGCCATTTTTTAACCTAGTTATTTCCTTTGACCGTTCCGGAGTCCTCATGACCTCCGTGTTTTGCACCATTTGCACTACCAGATTCATATTTCCGTGCCCGTGATGATGCTTGAGATCATTTCTCACTCTCACCAAAAAAATTTGGGCATTTTTTCCATGCCCCACGACACCTCAATTTGCATGCCACATCGGCTGTTGTCAATTTATTGGTGATTTTTATACCATCGGATTCAATTTTCCGAAATTGTGATGATGCTTGAGATCATTTCTTTCTCTCGCCACCAGATTTTTCGGGCATTTTTTCACACACCACTCATCGCCTCGATTTGTGTGCCACATCGGCCCTTGTCCATTTTTTATGTTCTTTATATCGTCGGATTCAGTTTTTTGTGCTCGTGACGATGCTTGAGATCATTTCTCGCTCTCACCCCCATATTTTTTGGGCATTTTTTCACACACCCCTCGTCGCCTCGGTTTGTGTGCCACATCGGCTGTTGTCCATTTTTGATGTTCTTTATGTCGCTGGATTCAGTTTTCTGTACTCATGACGATGCTCGAGATCATTTCTCACTCTCTCCAATACCTTCTTGTTCGGTATAATTTTATCCCTTTTTTGGGCCGAGCAATTCTTTTACGAAAAATGCACTTAGGGTGTTTTTGTTAAGCTCTTTTCTGACTCCTAAACAAAAATGAAAATATCGCCGAGCAACCTTGCTTCCTTTCATGCTCGCTAAAAGTATCTGAAAGGGAATCTACCAGGTATAAGTTTACCCCTTTTTTAGACCTTGTAGACTAATTACGAAAAAGGAATACTCTAGTCAAATTGGCTAGAAGAGTTCTCCATTCGCATCATTTTATCATTTTTCGGGCCTTGGAGACTAACATACGAAAAAGAACACCACTGGAGTCTACTTATCGCTTTCAGACTCTCAAAAAATGAAAGAAACCACGAGAAATCACCGTCTTGGGCTTGTACAAATCCACGGGACGATACTCCTCCACCAATTCAGAGTCTTTCACGAGAAATCGCCATCTTGGGCTTGTACAAATCCACAGGATGGTACTCCTCCACCAATTCAGAGTCTTCTTTTCAGACTCCTTAAAAATGAAAGCACTCACGAGCATGAACAGTCCTGAGCTCGAATAAATCTACAGGATAGTACCATTTCAGAGCACACTTTTATCCCTTCTTAGAGCTCATTAAAACTACAAAGAAGGACCCAACGGTGCTTTTCGGTGCCACAACAGATCATGTCTTCTAATAAGGCAGCTTCCCCATTATGGTCGCCTTTGTTCAGAGTATTCTGTAGTATGTCACCCTGAGAGTCCCCCAATAGCATCATCAGATTGTCCCCCCTAGAGTTACTCCAGTCTGCAATACATATCCTTGATCCCTTAAAGCTATGGTCCTCACACCTAAAAGTCAATTTCCTATGCTGCCAGGTCAACCATGTCATCATGCTCTAAACAAAGGAAGTTTGAGTCCACCCACTCTATGACCCCAGTTTTTTTTCACATCCCCACAGTATGTCAGTCCTATTATCATAATTTCGTTGAACACCTCGCACTCCTATCAAGGAAACATCATTGCCTTGGTAGTTGTCGGTCTCCCTCTGTCGACGCTAACCAAATCTATTCCAGAGGATAGACCCAGAGGTCCCTGTGCCTTGGACTCATCACCATTAGTGATGTCACCTACCCAAATTTCAGAAATTATTATTTTATTTGAAAAATACTTTATGTTAAATTAATTACAAAGTTTTGTAATTATGATCAGTTTTGATCAAGGATTAATGTAATTACTAATTAATATTATTTAAATAATTAATTAGGAGACAAACACCCAAGGGGACTGTCAAATGAGTGTTCACTGACCCACTAGGAGGAATGGAAGTTGTTGGAAGGTATGGGACAGATGGCAGCAATTGCATCACACCACTAGCTGTTGGTTATGGGACAAATACCCCTAAAAATGTGGCATTATCCCCCAGCTGGAGGGAGTGAGTAGACAACTCATTTAATGACCCAGTAACAACTGAAAAGGCCTAGGAAACCTACATAAGGCAAGTTCGAATTGAGCAGGCATATCTTACACAATATTTCTGCAGAATATTTCCTCATGTGCATCAGGTGATCACTGAGAGATTCGAATAGGGAGGCTAGTTGTGAGTGCAATCATAAATCTGCATATTGCTAAGAAGAACCAGAGATGCTGGTGCAGGTCTTCTTGACTGGTAGTTCTTGAAGATTCAACAGTTAGTACTACTACAAGTGGAGATCATAATTCCTAAGTTTCTTCCTCCTGGTGGTTCAGTGAATAGGCTTGGGGGTCCTAAGGCAAGCACTTAACTGCTTTCAGGAATTGGTTGGGTGGAACAGTCTTCTTGGGATGTTTGTCCCCTACAGATTTTATCCAAGCTCTACAGTTTCTACTTATTTCAGTTATTAGTTATGTTTAAGTAAAATTATCAATCTCTGTTTGAAGAAGAAATGTGTTCTGATTTTGTTTGAAAGTCTGCATGTTAAATTTTGATGATGATTTGGAATTGATAAACCAATATCTATATTTTTCCACATGTTGTTTTATGCATCGTACTCTAGTATAGATATGAAAATTAAGGATAGATGAGAAGATGGGAAATTTGCCATTGATTCGATAGATAAATAGTAATTGATAGGTTTATCAGTTTCTGTCCTATAGTTAATAACAGTAGAAATTACAATATAATATTTAAAATGTTTTAGAGTACTTCATGATTTCTAAGAAAACAAATATTGATGATTTCCTGTACAGACACTTTGTATTTATTTTATTATCTTTACTATGTACATAAGAAATAGATAGAGTTCAGATTCCTATACATTATATTATGTCTGCAATAAAATTAAAATAGCTGCAAATAAATAAATAAATTCATTATAGCAAAGCTGTAAATAACATTCTTTTTACACAGTCTTCACACCTTAGCATTTTACACACACATTGTTTTCATTTCCCTATTGTAACATTGCATTGATTATTATCCTATCAAATAGTAAAAACATGATAAACCTTGTTCCGTTATCCTTCATCTTATTCACATATATTATTAACTAGATATATATATTATAAACTACAAAATTGATTTCCAAAACTGGATTCATATCAAACCCTAGTTAGAATTCGATTTCCGTTATAATTTTTTTTGCAAACAGAAACCATTACAATCTACACAGGCTATGGATCAAATCTTAGTTCTGGCATCAAAGCTTTCTTTAGAAGCTCTTTTTCAAACATCTATCCTTTATTACAAAGTTATCATCTAAGACAAGTTTCACAAACCCTAGTATAGTTCAAAATCACGATATCAACCTACAACATCAAGTCGTATAACACAGATGATTTACACAGAAATAAATAGCATAATTTTTCATTGCCGAGAATAAAAATATGGTTTACACAGTAGACGAGTCTCGGCTCTACTTTTCATTCTCATAACTTAAATCAACAAGTCGTGATTCACAGTTTAAAACCAATACAAAGTTCCAACTTCAAGAAACGAAGTCGATGTGCTCAAAAACAAAATTTACAACATGTTTTCCAAACAATATCGTACAGGGTTTATTCCCAAGTCCAGCATTTGAAACGAGTCCATAAAAACCCTTTGCATTGACGAGTTTTACAACTCCCAGTTCGACGAAGATGGGTATTAAGGTAGAAAACCAAATATCACATAAACAAATGAGAGTCACATCACCGAAACATATATCATTTGATTAAAAAAAGGTGCTTCAAAGTTCTTCAACGAACAAACAACGATGAGTCATGGCAAGAACCAGTTACTCATCCCTTGAAACCACATCAACCACAGACGAAGAGCACCTATGAGAGTTTTTGGAAGACCCGGAGCTTACCAGAATGGAAGCATGCGCTTCTTTCCAAACCCTTGCTCGAATCATTTCTTCACAACCTACAACTGACAAAACAATAGCTTGGATTTAGACAACTGATACATTTTAAACTGAAGGACGAAATGCATCAAAAGAATCACTACTCTTTACAGGAACGATTACCTTGGCAGCAAGTGGTCAAGCTCTTCATATCCACTAGTTAAATGATAAGTTCCTTGCTGTAGACGAGACAGGTTACCCTCGGTCATTTTGCACCATGGTGTGCTTTCACTCAAACTAAAACAAACAGCTTAAAAACTATCAAACCCTTGACACTTCAAACCAGAGACCCAATCTGTTAGCATGATTCCATTACAGAAGGAAGAAACCTGCAACTTATTCAAAACAAGCAGGTCTCGAAGTCGAAACCTCATACAACTCTGTAACCCTAGAATTCGGCAGCCTGTCGGCCTTAACAGACAGAAACAATAACAACAACATAGAACACATTAACTTTCTATCAACCCAACACTGGATGCAAAGTTAGGGTTGGATCCAATGATCAATATCCAAGTTGATCAACGATTGTAATCATGCCAATTCTTTTGCATTGGAGCGAACAACAACCAAATTAATTGCTCATTCATTGCCATAGCACGATCATGCCAAGTCTTGCACACGGTGGATAGCTAAACAACCAGCTCGGAGGACTATCAGCCAGAAGTGTTACATGGCAACATTCACAATCACCATTTGCACTCGTTTACACTCGCGTGGAAGCTTGTAATTCCTCGTCACACAGTACATTATGGACGACCATTATTGCAGGCCTGTATCACAATCACCAACGCCGATTTGTATCACTTGTAAACCATCAACCTGTCCATCAAAATTAATTGCATGTCAACGCTCTCTTTCCAATGTTATGATTTCAAACTTTGATACATAACATTATAACATGATATGTTATGTTAATTCGAATTCAAGGTTTATATGGGTTCTAAGTTATGTTCCACAACACATATTATTGTGTTATGTTGACCAACGATGATATATATGTTCACATAGTTCCAAGTCTAGGTCGCATTCTATATTTATGTTAATATATAGAACAACATACAAGTTTATATTTCCAAAGGTAAGTCTTGTAGTTTTTAAAATTTAAATTTATGGTTTATGTAATAGTTGCTAGGGTGACCTTGGTCACAAAGATTGATTTAGTCTCATTTATGTGAAATATATAAAATAAATGGTACTATATATAAGCCCTTAAAAGCTTATAAGTATCACCTCTAGCTCAATATTATAGAACTACGATTAGTGTAGTCCATACATGAGAGACTTTAACACTATCTTGTAACATTGATTGCATTCATATAAATTCTGTCATTGCAATTATAGATAGTCTGTATGATAAACATTTCAATGAATCCATTGATAAATGATTAACGTGAAAGCTAACTAAATGTTATGTGTTCTTACCATATTTTCTCATTACACATACATTTAATGATTTTGCGATACATTTATTACATCAGTTTTAGGAATATAATTAAATATCTCAAGATGACGATAAGCTAGTTACTACCACGACAAAGATTATAGCGACAAACCTATCAGCTTGAAGACATCATAGATAACTATGTTTAAACATTTCCAGGTAGTAAGACAACATTGAAAACAATAATTATAGAAATGTATTTCATACCTGCGTACTTGATGAGTCGCAACAGAATTCGAACATTTTATTTAATTACGACGTTGAAACTAAACTATACACGTACTTTGCTTTTATGCAGCCATAAAATTTCTTACTTGTTGTCTACACATAGAACATTCATTTTGCTTTAGCGTTGCAGCTAAGTAAGCTCCAGGGTACCTCGTAGGACACCCTTTTCATCAAAAGTCAAACTTTCAGTATCATTGTAAAACAAAAATGTCACATCATTTTCCGACCTGTTAAGCTCTTTTGTTATCTTAATTAGGTTTACTAATTACGTGTTAAATCTGTCACTGTCACATTGCTGCTAAACAGAAATTTAATTATGTTTAGTACTAACAACTTTTCATTTAATGTTGTCAAAATCAACAATTATTATTTCCGCAATTATAATTATCCTAATTAATGTTGTTATCAAAAATTTTAAATTTTTACGAAAATTCAGGATGTTACAAATGATGAGTGCCTACAGATCATTTTGAAAGGAGTCCCCAGTGCCTCTCCAAATGATTGTTTCTCATATGCTCGACTTCAACACCTTGATCGCATCGTTGAGACTCCTACATGGTATCGGTCCTTTCAGTTTTTTGTTGAAGACCTCGGATATCACCTAACTCTACCACATTAGAGAGTCTAATTGAGGAAACCACCAATTACACATTCCTATGGATATTCAGGTTGCGCTCGGTGACAATTTACAGAGGTACCGTATTTTTAGACTCCCTCGAGTATACAGTTACATATACACCTCAGAATTGACTCACAGTTATTGAGTCCCTACAGATGTTGGACACCTTCAGTTTCAGCAGTTCATCAACCCTTCTGATACCTTATTCAGAACGGTTGTTGCTTTATTCCAGTGTATAAGTTATTGAGATCAGTCATGTCATGATCATGAGTATGTCCCAGCATTGTGTCCCCTCTGGACCATTATGATGTACCAACATATTTTTATGTATTATTCAGGTCCCCCTTCTTGGGCCTAATTGTTATGTATATATCTTGATACGAGCATGGGTATGCCCGCCTCGTCCATAATCAGAGATTATTCCTCATTCATTTTGAGGCCATGTATTTTTTCAGTTTTTGCAGCTTCCAAGGGGTCATTGTTCCAGTCTCCAATCGGTCTCTTCTCTTCTCCACAGCCTAGGAAAAAGACAAAAGAACTATGATTTCTATCGGCCATACGACGAGCTCCTACCCTCACACATCAGGGGGCAATCTGTTAACACCCAAAAAGTGCTCACTAGCTCATTCCCTTATTCACATGATCCATTTGTCCACTTTTCCACCATTTGAGCCCCTAAATCCATCAAAAGGTCACCAAAAAGACCATAATACCTCTTTTCCCCCTCAAAATACATATTTTTTCCTTAAAAAACCCTAAAAAATGGTCCAAAATTCCCCAAAATATTAAAAGGGAATAAAAATATTCAAAATATTCAAAAAAGAAAAAAGAGCGAAAAAGAGACCTAAACCATGTTGGTTAATACCATTGGTTTCCTCAAAACCATAATGGTATTCCCCATCACCAAAAACTATAAAAAGGTGATAGGGGCTCCTCACTTTCCATCCACATTTCATCCTATCCTTATGCTGCCAAATTCCCTTTGAGAGCCATTGCCTCCCATTTCAAGTTTGAACATCCTCATTGAAGCTTTGGAGAAGAAGAGACCATTGGATATTGGAGCTTCTCAACCTTGGAGTTGCTCAACACCCATCATCCTCACCATTTGAGGTAATACAAAATCAAATATTTTTCAAGTTATTGTTTTTTCCATAGATCTTATTGCTTATGTTTTGAAATCTAGTTTTATTTATTTATTTGCACATGCTTATGTTAGATCAGATTATATTAGTTTATTCATAGTTATTTTTGTTTTATATTGAAACTGCTATTACAAGTTAATAGGTGCATCCTTGCACATGCTTGGTTGAAAAACCAAGCAACAACCATCATTTAAAAAAATGTAAATATCTTTTTATCATCTGTAAAACAATATTTTAGATCACTTATCTTTCTATAAAAAAAATAAGTTTGCAAACAACTACCTTCCAATATACAAACCCAACACATGTCTAAGCAGAAAAAGTGATAATGGAGAAACCTCTCACTAACTAGAATCCTCTAGTGGATGTAGACCAGGGTTCTAAACCAATTGGGAACAATAGTCGTAGGATTACACATAGAAATGGAGGTGCTTCCAAGTTTTGAAACATTGATATCTCTGGAGGTCTTGGAGGTAGCTAACTGTGTAAAGATGAAGAGAATACTAGGCTTGGAGCAGCTAAAAAAGCTTCAAATATTAGTAGTTTCTCGATGTCCTAAGTTAAAACGTATGTTCTTGCAGTCCAAATGTACTTAAGGTTCGATTATTTTGTAAGAATAGTTGGTGCCCCTTCCTGGTGGCTGGGAGGATGGCAGATTTTCGATTAGCTTGGTTTTAAAGCTCGAGCGGCATAACACCGACACTACACAAGAGAGTAATGAATTAATGCTCCATTGAATGTGAATGGAAAATGCTTTTTGGCAATCAGTTCAGAGCCTAAACCCTTAGATCGTAAGAGCTATAGGACCTAATCTCTATCCGGGATTTGCTATTACTTATTCATAAAAAACCAAAATGAATGAACCCTCTGGTAACTGGATCGTTACCTACAGGACACACACATTATTTTTCTTATTAAATAAAACAATGGGGTCAAAGGATCTTAATTAAATGCAACATGAAAATGTACCTTTCATGTGTTGTATATCTACCTCTGGACCACTCGAGGAATGCTCCTAATATCATTTTCTTTCTGATACGACCAAATGAACTACTCTCAATTTGGATGATGGTTCAACTCATCCACATCTTCACTATAAACACCCACAAATAGATCCAATTTCGTTAAGGCTTGACTGGTTCACCCAATTGCATAGTGTTCTACTAAGAAATTGTAGGTTTCTACATAGAGTTGATTTATAAAAAACTAATATCGAAATTCAAAGAAATATCCAAGCATTCGTTCACTAACCTGACCATTTGTTCACCTGCATAAAAGCTTCTACACAGGGCGTAACAAAATAACAGGGAAATAAAACAACAATGGAGAATCCTTTGCAACAATTATTATGCTAGGGTTTTACATCTTCACTTTTTATTCGCGGCTAGCCTTGGAAGCTCCTCGTCAAATTGTCCAAGAGGATGGAATCACAGTTACCAAATTCGCAGCCAGGAAATATGAAAAATCTATAAAGTCCCTCCATTTTTCATTCAAATCAATCCCCAATTGAATCCCGCCAAAGGATTTCAACTTTTCATTTTTATGACCATTCATTATCAAATGAATTTGTGATTTGTTTTTGTTTATGATATTTTTTAATTTATTAATAATACATGAATTTGTGGTTTGTTTTTGTTTTTGATATTTTTTAATTTGTCAATAATACATATAATATAATGTATAACTACAATATGTTTATATATTTAAGTATATTAATCTTTTTTTTTTTTTCCTCGGAAAAAAAGCGTAATTTCATTTCATCAGGTGAAGAAATTACATTCTGAATATGCAATGAAGCATACAGTAGTCCATTTAAGGAGCAGAAAATTGTTCACAGAAATAACAAATAACTTTCCGTACATACATTCAGTCTTCCTGACTGTATAGTCCATAGAGAAAAGCAAGTAGCAGATATCACATGGCTCCCCGAGCCTCAAGAAAAAAAAGAAACAGTAACAGTAATTACAGCCATCAACATGACAAGTTCCATAATCTCTCATGATCGAGAGTTGCGCAAAAGATCCCAAAAAGAACCAGCAAAAAAAAAACAAAAAGCATATGGCTCCCCGAGCCTCCATGAAATTGTTCCCAGTATAAACAGTTTTGTGTAAACCATAAGTAACATCATAGTCTGCAAAAAGTAGAATATCATCCATAGGCACTCAGAGAAGATCCGGTGCCAAATCCTTCCCCTGTAGTATAAATCCATCCATGAAAGGTCGATGGTAGTATTCGTAGAAAGTTCCATCTCTGTATTCTGTCATTTTCCACACCCCCACTGCCAAGTCCCTGCCAATCTTAGAAGACGCGTCCGCCTCCTGGTTGTTCTCCCGATAAACATGTCTGCAAGAAAAATGTAAGAATGAAAGTTTCAGTTGCACAATGTCCTGTAGAATGTTTTCAAGTCTAATATCCCTGCAATGTTGAGTGCCACAAGTCCAGTTTGTGACATTCATAGAGTCACCAAACACATTTATCCGTTGACATCCCCGGTCCTTTTCAAAGATGAGAAGCAGTTTCAGGCTCATGAATTCAGCAAAATTATTCCCACCCTCCCCCAGTCCCCAGGAAAGGTGGTAAGAGTGGTTTGTAGAAAGATGCAGTACAGCCCCTCCCCCAAAAGTAATTCCCAAAGCAGATCCATCATAAAAGCCCCATGGTATATACTCATCAATGTCCAGTGCCAGAACCTCACGTTGTTTAGCCACCTTAATATGGTGTGGGAAAGCCTCCCGGTATCCACAAATCTGTACCGCAGTAACCACAGGAGTGCAGTATTTTTCATTGAAAACCATACCATTCCTAGCCATCCAGATGCCCCACGCCACCATTAAAGGAAGATTCATGTAGGTTTTCCCAATAGGGTCCAGCACCCACTGTGTCCAAGCCGATAACACCGAATCCCCAGCCCAGTTAAAAAGGAATTGTAAATTCTGGAGCATTCCGCCCACACATGTACCGTGAAGGGACATTGGAGGAGTAGATGGTAACAGGATTCCAAGCTGGCTTTGCATAAAATGCACCAGCCCGGTCCAATTCTATTCCTCCGTTGTAGAAAATCCCAGGTGGGTATAGTGTTTTCAAGGACATTCCACATAAAGAGGCGATGTTTCAAAGGGCAGTCGATCTTCCATAGTTTAGACCACCACCCAACCAAAACACTTGGGTTCATGGAGTGGCTCTGACAAATGTATCCATCCTTGGGTGTGTACAGACCAGTAAGGGCACCTTCCCATACCAAAACATCCTCCCTGTCTCGGATAAGAATATTGGAACCAATAAGTGCATCGACATATGACCTCAGCTCCCCCCTTTCGACCACAGAAAGTGCCAAAGAATCCACATCCACCCATGACTGGTTCCACAAGTGTCTCCTATCCGGTACAGCCAAATGAGATAGAAAATTAATACCCAAATCCCACAGAGAAGTGATTAAATCACCTGATAAGAGATGACGTCCAGCGCTCCCAAACCAAGGGTCCTCCCCAACACAAAGGGCCTGTCCATTTCCAACATTCCACGCAAGATGATCCCCTACCACCAGGAAAGAATTTATAACCGCTTTCCATATTACAGAGCAACCAGTATGATATTTATCCCTCGACCGCACCCAATCCAAAATAGATGATGGGGCAATATACTTCCAAAAGACCACTTTAGTCCATAAACTCTCTGATTTTAACAGTCTCCACACCCCCTTTGCAGCCAGTGCATTTGCAAAAAGATGTATATTTTTAAGACCACATCCCCCCAAAGCTTTTGGAATGGCGATCTTCTGCCACCGAACCCATGGGGTAACGTAGTCTCCTTTGCCGCTCCAAATGAAGCGAAAGCATAATTTGCGAGCAATTTCTAACGTTCCTTTTGGTATCCATGAAAGGGCCAGCCAATAGACCGGAATAGCCTCTAAAACCGATTTCACAAGGACCAATATTCCAGCCCGTGACAACCACCTATGGCTCCACACCTTCAAACGCTTGTGAAATTTTTCAATGAGCCAATGCCAATCCTGTTTAGTATAGGCATTTGGTTTTAAGTGGAACCCAAGGTAACTGAAACCATCTTCCAGATGAAGGAAAGTAAATGGGAAAATCCTACGTAAAGCCACAATCTCACTATCCCTGAGCAGGTGAGTCGATAGAGTGGATTTCCGCTCATTGATCTCCATTCCCGTAGCCTTAGAGAAGAGTAGAAAAATGTCCTTTAGGGTTTGCAAGTCCTGTACCGATCCAGTACAAAAGATGAGGATATCATCCACAAACAGAAGATGAGAGATAAAAAAATCAGGAGCCACCTGGATACCATGGAGAGTGCCATCCCTACAAGCTTTTTTCAAAGCTTTACTTAACCCCTCGGCAACCAGCAGGAAAAGTAAGGGGGATAGAGGACATCCCTGACGAAGGCCTCTTTCAGATCGGAAAAAAGGAGAGGCAGCACCATTGATGAGCACCGCGAAGGATACCGTAGTGATACAACTCATAATCCACCTAATAAAATCCACAGCAAAACCCAGATGAGTGAGAAGTAAATGAATATATAGCCAACTCACCTTATCATATGCTTTGGATAAGTCAATCTTGATAATGGCCCCTTTGATTTTCCGAGCTTTCATACTGTGAATGCCCTCCTGTGCTACACCAATGGCCTCATGGATCTGTCTTCCTTCCAGAAACCCAAACTGTTCTTCCGAGATATGTTTGGACAGAATACCCTTTAGCCGCCCGGCAATGATCTTTGACACCACCTTATATACACAGTTGCACAGAGAGATGGATCTGAAATCATTTAAAGAAGAGGAGTTGTCAGTTTTAGGTATAAGGGCAATAAAGGTGGAGTTCATAGCAGCTGGAATGCGCCCCGATCTACGAGTATCATCCACCATCCGTAACAGATCATTTCCAATAAGGTCAAAGAGTGCCAGGATAAATTCCACCGTCCATCCATCCGGTCCCGGACTTTTGTCTTTATTGAAGCTCTGTAAAACTCCTTTCAATTCTTCGACAGTGACATCATCCATCAAAGTGAGATTGTCCTCCTCTTCCACAAACCGAGGAAAAAATTGGGCCATCCGGACCACCTCCAATATTCTAGCCTGTGCAGGAGCTGTGAATAGTGTTTTGAAATGATTTACCCCAACCCCCGCCATACCATCAAAAGACTTCTGGGTATTCCCCAAAGAGTCTTCCAAACTCCATATAGTATTTGCCGCCTTCCTGCCCTTAGCATATGCATGAAAAAACTTAGTGTTCTCATCCCCCACCGAAATCCATATAGCTCTGCTCTTTAACCGCCAAGTCTCCTCTTTTTCCAAAAGCAGCTTATTTCTCCTACCCTCCAGAGAAACCAAAAGGGCTTTCTCATCTGGTGTACCCAGCCCCCCAGATCCCGAATCATAAATGAGCTGCAACTCACTTTCAATAGCCAGTAATTCTCCATTATCCCTATTAGTCTTTTCATAAGCCCAGGCCTTCACTGGCCCTTTAATCCATTTGATATTGTCCGAGAACTGTTGTGAGGCAGAAAGGCCCACCCGTGTGTTGAAAGGAACCCAGTGGGATTCAATAAGTCCATTAAAGGTCTCATCACTTAACCAAATCTTATTAAACTTAAGGGGCCCAGCTGGTTTGACAGGACCATCCCGCATCTCCATGAAAATAGGAAAATGGTCAGAAGAACCCCCCGAGCCAACCCATTGCCTCATAAGATAGTTCCTATCAACAAAAATTTCTGACACAAGGAAACGGTCCAGACGTTTCTCAACTATGTAATCCCCAGTCCTGTTATTTCTCCAAGTAGATTTAAGTAGGGTTGGCTCAATATCCAGCAGATTTCGGTTGACCAACTGGTGAATGAAGTAATCAGTCAGAGGGTCTGTCCGCGCTCTGTCACCCCACACTTCAGCCGGCCCAAGAGAGAAATTCATATCCCCTCCAAGTAAAAGATTACCATCTTGTAACAATGGATGAGAAAACAATGAATCCCAGAAGGGAATACGGTGTAAATAGGGGCCGTATATATTAACCACCGTGAAGATATCACTAAGATCCAGCGACGAGCAATTCATCCCCAAAACCCCATCCATGCCCCATAGTGTATGACACTGCATAGAGCGAGTATTCCAGCCAATAGCCAGCCCCCCCGACCTGCCACGAGCATCCAAAGTGGCGAAAGTCCAGCCACCAAACCAAGATTCGAGTAAAGATTTTATAGTCTCACCAACACCCATAGTTTCCTGAAGCAGAATGATATCCGGGTGTTCAATAGATACCACTCTGCGAAGAGCTGATCTTTTATGGGGACCAGCAAGACCCCTGCAATTAAAAGACATCACCTTCATCAACGACCCCGTTTCTGGGCTCGCACCGCTCTAAGCGCCCGATCATTAGTCACTTGTTTTCCTTCCATAAGGTCCATCTTAGCCTTTGATTGATCCCGCGAGAGATGGGATTTCCGTCCCCGACCCCTACCAGATTTTCCAGACTTGATAATCCCAGGACCCAATCCACCCGGGGGAGTTTTCAAAAGGGAATGTAGGAAATATCCAGATTCAGATGAAGTAGTCGGGGAGGAGGGGGAAAGGTCTTCCGTAGGTCCAGGTTCAACCACAGAGGGGAGTTCAATCATCAAAACCCCAGGGTATGGTAGAGCAGATGAGCTAGATGGGGTATCAGTGTTAGAGCTAGAAGGAAATTCCATCTCCATAGCCCACATATTTCCGGCGAAAAGGGAGATTACATTCAGCCGCCGGATGGCCGTAAGCATGGCAACGCCGGCAACGGAAAGGAACATTCTCATAGTCCAATCGCTGCACATAAACATAGGGTCCCCATGTAAGAGTAACATCCGGTACGAGACCATCTCTAAGATTCAAATCTACCAGGATACGGGCAACCTTCCTCTGTCGAGTTTGAAGAAAACTATAGTCACCATCAAGATATGTACCAATCATGTTTCCAATCCCCCTGAAATGACGCTCCGACCAGTAATGAAGGGGAAAACCAGGGAGCCGAACCCACAAAGGAACATAATCCATTCGTTCCCCGGCTAGCGTCAAACATCGGATGCCACGGTTTTATCATAACCGGACAGTGGTCCCAGCTCCAGTTAGAATTGAGAACCCATCTGGTATGTGCCTCCTCCTGGAAATTGAAGGCAAACCAGTTGCGTGTAAGCTCCACAACTTCCGGGGTATAGCCCAAAACCCCAGCCCAATTTTCCCCTACCCAGGCTTCAATGGTGCCGAGGGAGAAAGATCTGCCCAAAGCTTTACCCACCAACGTAATACTGGACATCGTGATCAATTGATCCCACTCTACATCCTCCCCCAAGGCATAATTGTATTTCGTCCGGCTAAGTTTCAGCCAACGTTTCTTCCCCCGTTTCCCTTGCTGAGCATTCTCCCCCGAAGAATGACCTCCCCACTCATCCGAGCTAGTACCAGAGGCCACACAAGGACTGGAAAAACCCCTGTGTTCATGCAACTCCAGTCCCGTCCTCAAGCCTACCCCAGCGTCAGCCCCACAAGCAGCAGTAACAGGAGCCAATGTAGAAACTCCGCACCCAGTGCCCAGGGAACCGTCGGTAACAGGACCCTTGTTACGATCCGTCGAGCCCTCCAAAGCCGATATAACCTGATCAGATGTCCACAGTGTCCCCGCCTCCTTCAATGGGGAAGGTGGTATACAGTTTAGGGGCGTCGTAAGCGAGCCCGAAACAGGAGACAACGCCAGAAAACACGAGGGTGAGAAACCAAGCGCTGCACTGGAATCCACAGTCGAGGAAACCGCCACCACGTCTACCCCAGGAGATACACCCACCCTCCACCCGGCACCCTGCTGATGCGTCCAAATATCCGCATCATCCGAAGGGTCGTAGGTATAATCCAAACTATCTACGTAGGTAGCCATCGGGAGGTAACTACCGCAACCCTGGTAAACGGAACCAAGGGTATCCGCAGACGGGGCGTTTAACGTTCAGACCGGAAACAGGGAGGGCGTAAGACGCGCCACTAACCGTGCCAGGTGTGCTAATGCATGCTGTTCTGACATCCACACCGCCCGATGCAGCCCAGGTCCTAGGGTTCTTTCAAAACCTAAACCCTACCTCCGTCACCGTAAATGCCAGCCATTAAAACCCCGTTCAAGAAATTGCTCCAAGAAATTGCTCCAAGAAAATCCTTCCTATCAAGTATATTAATCTTATAATATAACATATGAACTATATACTATATAGTAATATGTTATATATTCGATATTAATTATATATTATTATTATATTTACATATTTTAGCATAATTAAGGTTGAAGTAGTCTAGGGGGCTTATAATATATTTACCTATTTTACAAGATATTAAGTATTATATTTACATATATTACAAGTATAAATATGGATGGACTATGAATGTATGGATTGCAATATAATTGACTAAAATGAAGATGTTTTGTTGGTAGAAAGAAAATGGGAACTATTTCAATATTCTCTTTCCCTTGTGGTTTGACTTTTGTACTTTGGTGGGGTGTTTTAGAATAATCCAACCCCTTTCGTTTGCAATTCCTTATGCCACTAACTTTGGGCTGGGGTGTTTTTGCTTGCACCAAGTTTTCTTTTTAAGTTTTTTGTTTTCTTGTGGAGGCTATGTGAACAACTAGTTTGTTGTATTATATTTTGTACATATTGTTTATTAATCGAGTCTAAAGGAATATTTATTCAAAAATGAAATCCATATTCTTAGGACAATAAATTTTCCTCTGGGGCTTAATGGTCATGCATAGTCCCCCAAACCATCACACGTGTCCCCTAGAAGGAATAATTACCCTGTGAGCATGCTATGATTTCTATTTTAATATTTGTAACACCATGGATGGTCATTGGGAGCTAGTCCATGGTTTGAGATTGACAACTATGGTCTAAGGCCATACAAATTTATTTAGGGATCATGGGTCGTTCATGATGTCCTAAAGCACCATATAGGATCGATATAGGGTATATTTAGCATATGAGTTAGATGTCCTATCCATTTTCGGGATTGATAGTTCTTAGAATCCATTCCATGTAAAAGGAGTATGGTGATAATTTCATAGTTTGGCACTCCAAAGATGGTTCTGATGGCCTAAGCCATTGTCTAACTTTAAAATATAGATTCTTACACCATAAAATTTTCCTATAACTCATGATATATGCACAAGACCTTAGGGCATGAGATAGTCCCCATATAGGGAATCTTTGTTGTGCAAGCATGACATTGTCCACGTGCAATCCTGAAATCACCACATATACCCTCCATATGGAATCTTTAAGCCATGTTATGATTGATGTTTTTAGGTTTCAATTACCAGGGATAGATATCAATGAATAGAGCATAATTTTATGCTGAAAATTGAGGAAATGAAAACTTTATCATGTGAATGGGATATGTTGGTCATTTCAAGTTTGGCACTTAATAAATTGTTCTTATATATTACTCCAAGGTAAAAAGATTGGATTTTTAGTCCATAACATTTTCCTACTGTTCTTATGGTTTATATGTATGGCATCAAGATAGGATTTAGTGGATTTTTGGCTTGCAAGTAGGGTATGATTCCCATTTTAATATTGTTAAGTACATTATGGATTGTTTGCATAGTATTTTCCAAGTCCTGGGGCCAAAACATAGATTCTAAGGTGATACTAATGACCTAATGGATTCATGGGATGTACATGATTCTTGAGGTCCATTCCTTGTTACAAGGTCCAAAATTGGGGTCTTAAAACATAAATATTGTCTATGGGAGTTATGGGTCATATGTGGTGCCAAATTCCTCCACAAGATCCCTAAATAAGAAATACTTAGTATACAAGTAAGATATCTTGGTTATGTTGAGGTTTAACACACCATCAATAGTTGTCAAGGTCTAAGCCATGCTCTAGGGACAAAAAGGAGGGTATTAAGTGATAGTATTTGTGTACATGGTTGATGGGATATGCATAGGGACACCGGACATAACACAAGCTCCACATAGTAAATATTTTCCATGTGAGCAAGATATCATGGTTGTTTTAAGGTTTACTATACCATGTATGGTCCTTCAAACATAGGCCATGGTACATGGAAAAAAATTATAGGTCTTAGATCATAACATTAGTTTGCATGGTTGAAGAGCCATGCATAAGGCCCAAATACACAACTAATCATTGCATACATAATATTTATCATGTAAGGGAGATATTTTTTAAGGTATAACAATCCACATATAGTTTCGAATTCCTAGCCCATGGTATAAAGAAAATAACTCATGTCTTAGGCCATATGGTTTCTCTATGAAATTTATGGGGACATATGCAACCCAAGGGAAACCCACAATCACTACATAAGGAATTTATCATGTGATTAATTTGGAAATTTCAATTGAAAAAATGGATTTTAAAGGAAAATCCATTTCAAACTTTAACTATAGGTTTCTCAAATCTCAACTCTATGAATTTTCATCTTTAGGGATTCTATGAAATATAATTCAAAACAACCTCAAAAGTGGATGATATTTCAATCCTTAACAACTCCAAACTTCTAGGAAACCCACAAGAAATGATACCAAAGTGATTCAATAAGTTTCATCCCTCCATGGAATCTTATCTTGCATAAACCATATTTTAAAACTCTTTATTTACAAAAAACAAATACAACATTAAAAAAATCCTTATCTTATTTAATTATAATGTTAAATCATTCAACATAATTTCCCTTAACTTATATAAAATCAATATAACACACACACACACACACATATACCATTAAGAACATAGATGGGTTGAAAATCAAATCTACAATTTACGTGAGTATTGGAGCAAGTGAAAATTCAATGAAAACTTCATCAATATGAATAAGATGAAGTTGTTGTACATAAAAGATCCTTATCACGTGGCTACTACAAAACACTAGATATCCAAAACCCTAACTAGGGAAAACCAAGAAAAACCCTAGCTAAACCAAGAATAATCAACAAGCATTAATCCCTCAAGATAGTCCTTTGAGGAAAAACATCTTCTTCTTCACTAAATAAAACATATGCTTCCATCTAAAAACCCTCATATCCAAAACATTAAGGGATCAAAACGTAAACCTATTCTTCAACATGCTCCAAGAATATCAGGAAACCCTAAAAACTCTAGGAGAGCAAGCGAGAGAAAGACATCATCTACAAATGAAGATATACGAGAGAGTGTATCACTAGTGTGATCCTCCTAGTCACATTTCTACATAATAGGGAGCAATAATGAATGAATAATATTCACCAATGTCTTCTTCACAAAAGGAATTATAACTATTGATCATTGAAGTAAACAAAGGGTCATCCCTAGGAAGAGAACTTACTTGGATATTTAAAAAATCATTCATTAACATTATAATATTGACTTCTAGAGACTAGAAGAAACATAAGCATTACTTGGATCATTTTATAGTAGTTGGTTGCATCTTTATTTTGTTGGGAGAAAGAAAATGGGAACAATTTCAACCCACAATATAAATTATTTGCATCAATCCTGGGAGTGGTGGATACTTCTTCTTATGGATTCAATCCCTTGTCAGATTCATAGGTTCACCTAGTGAAAGGAACCAATTAGACCTTCCTTCATTGTAATGGACAACTCTCCAATTATGGCCTAGCTGCCATGATTCGAGGTATCAAAATATGAAATGAAATTACAATGCAATGCAAAGTGAAATATGAAATGCAATGCATCTAACCAATCATGGACATAATTAGTAACTAAGGTTGATAATGCAATTGATAGCAAGGGGAAAATTCCACCGATGCTATAAAAAATGAACCTATGCGAAAAATCTCATCTTCCTCGTAAACTTGAAAAGACTTAATCTCTAGGAACACTTCTGTATCATAAAACCAACAACTCGAAATGAACCAATTTAGGTACAAAACATAAGTGAGAATAGTATACTACTAAATGCAAGTGAATAAATAGAGACCCAAAGCATCTGAGGTTGAGAATAGTCTACAAAATACTAAGAGACTCCATGTTCCAAATCAGATTTCAGCACACCAAAGATAAGTGGGTAATAAACAAAGAAACAAGAGAATAGTCTACACGATACAATATTAAAAACCAAAATTGCTAAGAGAGTTTGAAAAGGAGGGAATAATACACAACCAAGCCAATATCTACAAGAGCATAAAAAACTGGTTAATTAACATATAAAGAAAGCTTGCAATGCCAAAAAAATACCATTTAATTAAATGAAACGATTCCTCTTATACAAAAAAAAGAGCGTGACCCATGGCCTTCCATGCAACATTTGGCCTTCCATCTCCTTACACTCTTAGTTTTTCTTTTGTGACCAAAAATAAAATTACCCAACTATTTATTAAATTGACCATGCTTGATGTTTAATTTTTTAATTGGATAAATATTTTATTGGACATTATCCCATATGCACTAGGCACATTTCCTATTCTTGGCCTAAGGATATCCAACCTAATCCCTACATTTATCATTTTTGTTGGCTAGCTCCTCACTTTCATGCCTTAGTCTTCAGCTTGTTTGGAAGGAAGCATGATGAAATTTTCCAAGACTAATGCATCTACAACAAGGATTTCATTGGAATTGAGTTTCCTTGACTCTATGCTTTGGATGACCTTATCATTGAGTTGCTCAAGCATGAGCCGGTGTTCTTCATCGAGAAAATTAAATGGATCCACTAGTAAGCCCCTTATGACTTGATTGTTTATTAAACATTATGCATTTAATTAAGGATGCTGAGTGCTTCACTTTGTGCAACTTACACAATTTGATATTTATAATCCATGTATGGACGTAGTTTGACTGCTTCATATGAATTTAGTACATGAATATGAGTTCGGTTAAGATGAAATTGATCCTACCATCTAATACACTATACTAATCAGGATCACCACTATTGGATATTGACTAGTTTATCACTAACCTAATGGATGAATCGAGTTACCAAATCCTAAAGTGAGCATATGATAATGAGCTTGGTGAAATACTCACTCATGAATGGGATAATCCCATATTGCAACCCCAGCATGTTCTTTATAATTGTCATCTCACCATTCATTTATGCTTTCTAGATCTTGAGATGTTTATTAAACTCAACATTTTGTTTACTCATAGCAATTTTACCTTTTCTTGTACTCTTTAAGCCATGCTTTAGGCCACGAGAACCATCCTTAATGTTACAAATATTGAAATGATGATTATTTTGATGATGATGACAATTATGTTGATGAGGATGATGACAATGATGATGATGATGTTGGTGATGATGACGATGATGATGATGGCTATGAAAATGACGATGACGATGAAGATGATGATGATGATGATGATGGTGGTGGTGGTGGTGGTGGTGGTGGTGGTGGTGGTGACAATGACTATGGAAGGCTCGCCCCTAAATTTTTTTCCATGGAATGCTCTTTTCTAACCAAAATACTCTTTCCACAAGCAAATACTTCTTTCTGTGGCATTTGACACTCACACATTATTGCACATTGAAAAAATAGTTTCCCTACCATCAATATCCTTCGCTCCATTAGCTATCTGTTGTAGAAATTTCTCCCTACGGATAGGTAGAAACTCTCTTAGGATAAAGCAGGATGTACTGACTCTATATTAAGACAAAAAGGAAACAAATGCTACCTTGAATCCCTAGATCTAACAAACGTCTCAAGATTAAAATGCTAGAAAGAGTAGAATAAGTTTTAACTAACCTTCTATCCAAACGCTTGTCTTTGTAGTTGCTCCAATCTCCAAGCCCTCACGAATGAACCTGTCAAAATGGAACCAAGACACAAGAATGCACTATTCTCTAGCAACCTGAAACATAAGTTAGAATCTAAATCTATGAAAGATACAAATCATATCATTAAAACAAAATTAACACAAATGATTTGGGAAAACAAGACAAGTTATTCCATTACCAACTTGAATTCATGTACAATAGTTGCTTGATGTCCAAGCCAACTTCCAACTCCAAGTGCTTCCTCTAGCTATCTTTGCAGAAGTATGAAGATCATAGGTTTGATGCCCCAAAAGTCCTCCCCCTTTTTCCCATGGAAAGCTTCTCTCTTATAGCACATGGGAAGGCTAACCAACAAGAGAGAAGTGTGGATCTATGGAGGGTTTAGTGGATCAGGCCAGCTAAACAAAGAAGGAGTTAGGATCGAACCAAAGATGGTAATCCCAACAAAATATCCTCGAAGGTCAAAATCCCAAAATCCGAGGCAAAAAGGATAAATTCAGACTACCGCGCCCTTATAACTTAGCATAACGCGGTAGTACCGCGCCCCATAGAAGGAGCAACACGCGGTAGTGATGACTACCGTGCCCCTGTAGATGTTCAGGAAGCGGTAGTGCTCACAAACAGGGCTAAGTTGGGATGGTAGATGGTAGAAAAAGGTTTTGCTTCCAGTATTCCGTCAACGGTTTTCACTCTGGATGTTCAGATGATCTTTAAGGGAAACTGTCGTTTAGGTCGGAAATGCAAGGATGCGACACTAATATGTAATGTGTAATATTGAGGTATAACACTATCGAACCTGCTACCTTATTCCATGAAAATGAAACTAGGAGGATTTTTTCATAAAATTTGGTGCCCGTGCAAATTTTGCGATTTTTTAAAATTTATTGTAATGTCTTTTTTTTTAGTTTTTAATATAGATAAATGTAATGGCTAGTTATGGGTGGATAATTATTATATATCTAATGTAAATAAAAATCACAAGATAGGAAGGGTTTGTAAAGGAAGGCATCATGTGTCACCATATGGAACTTATTCCTATACCCTAATTCCACCCCATATTTAAATCATGTAGGATTAGAGATAGATTCCACGGACTTAGAACCTAGATTTTTGCACCAAACTATGCCCTTATCCCCAAGAAACATATCAAGTCTTTCAAACATTGAAATCACCACCATATCAAACTTAGAGGCCAAAGATTATGTACTATGGGCATGTGTGATGCCCCGAGTGACGAAACATGGCATGCGAGCCCCATATAAATATATGTTATGTCCTAGTGCCTTTCCTTTTATCCTTAGTGTTCAGGTACACAGGGTACTCCCAAAAGACCGAACACCTAGAGCAACCACTTCACACAAACAGATCACAGATCAACACACGATGTTTTGACATGGTTTAAACCCTCGAGAGGGGAACACTCCACGGCCCCGGCCAAATAGCTTCTACAGAGTAGTTTATTATGCAAAAGAAAGAAAGTTACAAATGAGCTTCTCATAATCGATCAACTAGCAATGACCCTCCATGCTCTTTAAATAGAGATCATGGACCAATCGGGTGTTAATCCACAAATCAAGGGTAGGTATGATCTAAGAGAATTTGAGCCGTCAAATCACTCTATGTCTAGAACATATCATGACCGTCAAATTAAATATTTACAAATGCATACTAAAGAAACACACTTTACCTAATGGATATATTACACAAGTTGATCTTAACTAACTCTTACGTGTCTAAATATCCTAACATCCCCCCTTAAGAACAACTTGGGATAGGATTGAAGGATTTACAAAAGTGACACTATTAGGAGAAGGAAGGAGGCATTAGAGCCTATCCCCCCTTAATGAAAAATTCCTGAAATCCTAAAATAGATCGAAGTTTAGAAAACTTCGCTTCTGTGAGAGACTTGGTGAAGATGTCGGCAACTTGATCATATGTAGGGAAAAAGAGCACTTTAAGAACATGATTATGAACAAGATTTATGATGAAGTGCATATGTAGCTCAATGTGTGTGATGCGTTGATGTAGAATTGGATCTTTGGCGAGATTGATGGCGCTTTGATTGTCACACCAAAGTGGAGTAGGTTGCTGCTGCAAGAAACCAAACTCTGAAAGGATCTGTCGAAGCCATAAAGCTTCCTGACTAGCATTAACTGTGGCTCAATATTCTAGCTCTGCTGAAGAAAGAGCAAGAGCTTGTTGTTGCTTATAATCCCAAGTGATAGGTCCAGATCCCAGACTAAAAACATAACCTGTAGTAGACTTTAGATCATCAGGATGGCTGGCCCAATCTGAATCGGTGAAACCAACCAACAAAGGTTCCCCCCCCCTATATTGTAATGAATCCAAACTGAATTGTACGTCAAATATATCGAAGTATTCTTTTAGCTGCTTTCCAGTGACTTTCATGAGGTGTTTGCATATAACAGGCAACATGACCAATGACAAAGGAAAGGTCAGGACGTGAATGAGTCAAGTATAAGAGACTACCAACAAGCCGATGATACAAGGTGGCATCTACTTCAGGTGAAGTACAAGTGGCAGAAAGTTTGACTCCAGACTGGAAGGGAGAAGGGGCTGGTGTACAATCTTCCATGTGAAAGTGACGAAGAAGGTCACAATCATACTTATACTGATAAAGAAATATTCCTTCTTTGGTTTGCAGGACTTGGAGACCAAGAAAATAATGCAAATGTCCTAACTCTGAGATTTCAAAATTTTTCTTAAGACTAGATTTCACATGGGTTAAAAGCTTATGGTCACTACTAGTAAGAATAAGGTCATCAACATATAGAAAAAGTATGATGAGATGGTTTCCTACTTTCTTGGGATAGACATTGGGGTCAAAATGGCATCTAGAAAAACCGGTGTCAAGGAGAAAGCTATCCATTTTGGAATACCAAGCTCCAGGAACTTGCTTAAGGCCATATAAGGATTTCTTAAGGTGATAGACAAGACTAGAGTTATTCTAAACATATCCAGGAGGTTGTTCCATGTAAATTTTCTCTTGTAAATCACCATGTAAGAATGCAGATTTGACATCCATTTGATGGACTTCTCAGTTATGTAAGGCTGCAAGGGAAAGAACAAGGAAGATGGAGTTCATTTTTGCGACAGGAGCAAAAGTTTCATTGTAGTCAATCCCTTCAACTTGTGAAAAACCTTTGGCAACTAACCTTGCCTTAAGTCGTTCAATACTTCCATCTGATGCATACTTAGTTCTATAGACCCATTTACATCTGACAAGTTTTCTTCCTTTTGGAAGAGGTACAAAATCCCAAGTATCGTTCGCCATTAAGGAACGATATTCTTCATCCATAGCTGCATCCCAATATGGATTTCTTGAAGCTTCTGCAAAAGTTTCTAGATCATGATTCTCGGAAACTTGAGCCAAAAGAGAAGAGGCTCGCTGAAACAAAGAACGTGTTCGACGTTGATCTATAGGATCACCAACTGCTTCACATGTTGAACGGACCCATCGAGGAAGCACTTGTGCTGGTGCAACTGGAGGAACATTAGTAGGCGGAGGTGTATTTTCATCCTGGCTGTCATCATCAGAAACTAGAGTTGGAAAGCTGTCAAAGAAGTTGGAAGTAGAAGAAGGCACAATCGCCGAATCGGGCTCGCAGGCCAAAGATGGCACAATCGCCGAGTTAGGCTCGCAAGCCAAGAGATTTTCATCAAATTTAATATCTCTTATAATGATTATATCATGAGAATGTGGTTGAAGAAGTCTATAACCTTTTACATCTTCAGAATATCAAACAAATATGCACTTTTCACTTTTATGCTGCAATGCTTTCCGTTTTTTATCCGGAATGTGAGCCCATGCTTCACTACCAAACACACGGAAGTGACTTACATCGGGTTTAGTTTTACTCCATTCTTCTTCCGATGTGATACCTTGTAAAGCTTTAGTGGGGGTGCGATTAACTATATAATTTGCACAATTTATGGCTTCAGCCCAAAATTGAAAACTTAGTCCCTTAGATTGGATCATACCATTAGCCATTTCTTTTAAAGTGTGGTTCTTCCGTTCAGCTACACCATTTAGTAGTGGTGTATATGGAACAGTGTGTTGTTGTTGGATTCCTTGTTCAGTGCAGAAAGTAGTGAACTTTTTGTTAACATATTCTCCTCCATTGTCGGATCTTAACTTAATAATTTGATGACCATATTGTTTTTCAACGAGGGCCTTGTAGGAAAAGAACATGTAAAATACTTCGCTCTTAAGTTTAGGAAATAAACCCAAGTGCGTCTGGAGTAATCATCAATGAAAGTTAAGAAATATTTGAAGCCAGAAAAGGAAACAGATGGAAGACGACCACACAAGTCACTATGCACAAGCTCCAAGGGAACCCAGGCGTGCCAAGAGGCACGTTTGTCAAAACTGTCCCTATGATGTTTTCCTAGTACACAACCGGAACAAACACCATCCCTGCAAGATACCATCGGAAGACCTGTCACCATATTGTATTTACATAGTTTTTGCAATGAGCGATAATTTAACTGACCAAATTGCTCATGCCAAAGTTTGCTCAAGTTATCACTATGAGCAACAAAAACTGAAGGAAACGGTGATGACCCAAAGTTGTTAAATTTATACAACCTAGTAATATGATCAACAATTTCGGTAGCTAGGACATGTTGAGGATCGTTAAAATCCTTGGTTACAACTTGGTGAGGTGTAAACGTCATAGTTTTATCTTCACCGGAATGAATGATTTGATAGACTCATAACAAATTGCAGCAAATTCTTGGAACACATAGTACATCACTAAAATCACCATTATCTATTGGAACTGTTCCATATCCCACAACACTTAGAGATATATCATCACTAACAAATATTTGTTTGGTGTTACATTCATGCATAGTAGAAAAGATGGTTTGATCCTTAGCCATATGATAAGATGCTCCGGAATCAATGAGCCATTCATTTGAAGTAGAAGAAGAAGATGCAGTATAAGAATAACCAGAAGCAAAAAGTGCATGTCCATGAGATTTAGATTCTGAAGGAAAATCTAGGCTGATGTGGTGCTTCTTCATTGTTGCTTCCAAGGTGACCATCTTCTTGAAACACTTAGATTCATCATGATTATCTTTCCCACAATAGTTGCAATGACGCTCAGTCTTCTTTCCTTTTGGCTTGAACCCTTTGTCATTTTTTAAAGAAGGAGCTGACTGAGAGGATTTGGGACCCTTGCTTGACTTATTATTGCGAAAATTTTGTTTCTTGGGAGGCTTGGACTTTTCTTCCCTCTAATCAAGGAGTCACAAAAGGATTCAAGACTAGGCTCTTGATAGCTAGCTGCATTCAAGGATTCTTTCATGGAGTAAAATGTAGATACAAAAACAAAATATGCAGGTCCAAGTTTGGAAAGAATGTGATAAATGCATTGTTTGTCTTCCCTCTTAATCTTTCATTCTTCACATAAGAGTTTAAGAGTTTTGTACTTATATAAATAATCTTGAATGCATAAAAAATCACTTGGGTTTAAAGAAATCAACTCATTTTCGAGTTGATGACCTCGAATTTCATTTTATTTACCAAACATAGCTTCCAACTTGTCCCAAGCAGTATCGGCTTCATCAATTCCAGATATGTGGAATCGCAAATCAGTAGAGATTGACATCCCAATCAATCCGCGATCTTCGTCACATCTATTTGCCCATTTTATTTTATTATCATCATCAGTGGGTTCTGTTTCTTTCCCTGAGGTAATTTTGAAAAGTCCACTACTTCGTAGAACATCCTCCATACGAGATTGCCATGAGAAATAGTTGGAACTGGTAAGTAGAATATCACAAGGGGCAGCCATAGTGTAAATTAATGGCTGTAAAAACATAAACCAATAGTCTGGATGCGAAGAGATCGAAAAAAATAGGCGGTTTAAAAAAAAAAGCACTGAAAATTGACTCTGTATGATAAAGTTATGCTTGAACAAAGAAAATGTTGAAGATGTCCCCAATAGTGACATGGCAGATAAAGAATGTCCAGCTAAAAAAAAGAACCCCTCCACTTCCCAAGATGAACCTTTGAAAATCACTTTACAAGAAAGTTGCTTTAAGTGAATCACTTTTGTAAAATAAGTGATTTTCACTTTTACAATGATGTTACTTTAAATAGTGCAGCAAAAAAAAGAACTTAAGTGACTCACTTTTTTTTTATTATTATTATTTAAGTGCGATGCACTTACAATAAAGTAACTTAAAATTAGAAATTGCATGCACCTTTATTTAAAAGTAACTTAATAAGACTTGAACTCAAGACCTATTAAGGAATAAAACAACTTTGAACCAAGTGAGCTAATATTAAAAGGTACGTAAAAAAAGGGAATGATGAAGGCTTTTTTTTTACTCCTCTCTCGGTTTCCGTGCTTGCCTCTTTTCCTGCAAATCACACCACAAACCGAAAACAAAAACAAAAATTCCACATGTTTGGGGTTAGATTTCGTTAGCTTTCTCGGAAAGCCTATGTTTTCTCTCTATTTCTGATTTGCCGAGATCGCACAAGGTGCATGGAAAAGAGCATATAGAGCCGAGAAAAACCCTTTCCCTTTCTATTTCTGATTTACCGAGATCGCACGAGGTGCACGACAAAGAGCATATGCAGACAAGGAAGGAAACAATTTGAAACAAAAAAAAAACTAATAATAAAAACTGATAAAATATGAGATATTTTTTAGAAAAAATAAAAACGTCACTGTAACATTATACATTCAGATCTGATGAAATACGCGTTTTTGAAGCAACCGAAAACTGTTTTCGATCAAACGAAAACTATTTCCCAATGGAAACGGTGCTCTGGATGCAATGGAATACCTCCCACAGCCCATAAATGCACAAAAACTACAAAACCAGAAACCCTTTCAAGTTTCGGCAACAACAGTTCAAGATCTAGATCATAACTGGAAGCGGCTTTTCATAAAAGCTCTGATACCATGTTCGGGTACACAGGGTACTCCCAAAAGACCAAACACCTAGAGCAACCACTTCACACAAACAAATCATAGATCAACACATGATGTTTTGACGTGGTTTAAACCCTCGAGAGAGAAACACTCCATGGCCTCGGCCAAATAGCTTCTACGGAGCAGTTTATTATGCAAAAGAAAGAAAGTTACAAATGAGCTTCTCATAATCGATCAGCTAGAGAATGACCCTCCATGCTTTTTAAATAGAGATCATGGACCAATCGGGTGCTAAGCCACAAATCAAGGGTAGGTATGATCTGAGAGAAGTTGAGTCGTTGGATCACTTTATGTCTAGAACATATCGTGACCATCAGATTAAATATTTACAAATGCATACTAATGCATACTAAAGAAACACACTTTACCTAATGGATATATTACACAAGTTGATATTAACTAACTCCTAAGTGTCTAAATATACTAACACCTAGACCATGGCATGGGCATCGAGAACCATCCTTGGTATGTTAATTCTCAAAATGATAGACATATCTCACTCATATGATAAATATTTCATATGTAGGGCTTGTGTGGTTGTTTGGGGCGCTACACATAACCCATGAGACCTAGAGGAAGCTATATGAACTTAGGCCCTAGAAGTTTATCCCAAACCATGGCCTAGTTGTAAAAAATTATTCATGGTGTTATACATCCCAAAATGGCCACCATATCCCACTCACAAGCCAAAAATTCCCTTTGTAAGGCCTATGTGATGGATTCAGGCCTTGTGTAGAATTATGAATCATTTATGGGTAATTAAGGGTAAATGAAGTTTAATTAGGTGTTAATTAGTGATAATTTAGGGGTAATTTGTGGTCAATTATGGGTAATCAAGGGTCATTTAGGGGTAATTATTGGTTAATGGGTTGTGGTAATTAGGGGTTAATAAGGGGTCAATTATGGGGTAATTAGGGGTTAATTAGGTGTAATTAGGGGTAAATTATGGGTTAACTAAGGGTAATTAATGCTAATTATAGGTTAGTTATGGGTAGGCAGGGGCCATTTAATCCCAAGGGCTTAGCTAAAATAGTGGTTACCCATGATGTTGGGCATTTAGTTAGGTTCATGGCAACATGTTCCCATTTTGAATCCCTGTGTGTGAGGCACACAAGTCTACATTAATGCGTTTACTAGGGAATATGCCATCTATGAATGTTCGGAAGCATCTTTTGGGTTTCTCCATGAGATTTTTCTTGAAAAAAAGTAGGGGTAATTTAGAGGTTGTCATGGGGTTAACTAGTGGTAAGAAGGAATTCTTTAGGGGTAATTAGTGGTCAAGTATGGGTCATTTAGGTGCAATTAGTGGTTAATTGGGGGTAATTAGGGGTCAATTATAAGGTAATTAGTGGTAAATTTTAGTAGTCTTTGAGAGAATCAATATTGAGAATATACCTGAAAAATATATTTAGGGTTGGTTCTTGTAAACCCCCCCCTAGGAGTCATGAGAATTGAACTTTTGGCAGTGGTCTTTAAAACACTATCTCCAAAAGTAAAATTCTCGACTTTTAGGGGTATTTTCAGAAAACTGCCTTGAAATATATATTTAGGGGAGGTATTTCTAACCCCCCCTAAACATCACGATAATTTAACAATCAGAGGTGGTTTTTTTATAAAACACCACCAAAAGTTCAATTCTCAAGACTTTTGGAGGTTTTTTTTTAAAACCACCTTGAAAAATATCTTTACAGGGGTTTTTAAAAAACCCCTCCAAAACTCATGAGAATTGAACTTTTGGGGGTGGTTTTAAAAAAACCTCCCCCAAAATTATAATTCTCATGACTTCTGGGGGGGGGGTTTCTAAAAACCACCTTCAAAAACACCTTTAGGGGGGGTTTTCTAAAGCCCCCCAAAAGTACTAAGAGTTGCACTTTTGGGGGTGATTTTTAAAAAACTGCCCCCAAAGATCCAACTCTCGTTACTTTTGGGTTTTTTTTTAAAACCGCCCCCAAAGGCCTTGAAGAACTTTTGGAGGTGGTTTTAACAAGACCGTTGCAAGCCAAAACCGCTCCTAAAAGGGTTATTTGTTGTAGTGTCTTTAGGTCTAGCTTTGCTTCTGTGTGCATTGTGGCTTATAAAATACTTATAAATATCATGGAAACCAAGGTTAAAACTTTGCTTCCCAATTTAATCTCCAATAATCAAGTGGGGTTTATGACAAAGAGGCTAATTTGAGACAGTATAATCCTAATCCAAGAAGAAAGTCACTCAAGTTTCAGATGAGGAGACAAAGGTATGGTAATAAAGCTAGATAAGGAAAATGCCTTTGACAAAGTTAGGCATAGTTTCTTATAACCTATTTTGGACAAGTTTGTCTTCTTAAGAAATTGTATTTGATGGACTAGAGCATGAACTGAGTGGCCTTATATTGTACCATTGGTAAATGGAAAACCACCCCCTTTCTTTTAAAGCTAAATAGGTATTCATCATGGATGCCCCCTTTCTCCATTATTATATATTCCGATGGCATAAATTCTTAGCAGGAAACTAAATAAGAAAAGAGAGGAAGGTAATCTTGATGGTATCCTCATTTCTAAAGGGATAAAGCCAATAAATCATGCCCAATTTGTAGGTGATGTTGTTTTTAAGGGGGGACTTTAATTGTAAATGCAAGCAGGTTCAAATAGGTTTTAGAAAATTTTGTGGAAGCTTTAGAAGGATAGGTCAATGTTGGGAAAGCCAATTTCTAATTTGAAATATCTCTTAGCACTTTCTTAAGAAAATTTCATGAATTTTTCAATTTCCATGACCAGTTTAGATGGGGATCCTTTTCCTATTTAGGAACCCCCATCTCTTTGAGATCCTCTAGACCAGTAGATTGGATGTAGGTAATGCAAAATATTAGAAATAAAATTCAATATCGGGGAGTTAAATTATTTACTCTAGCAAGTAAAATCATTTTGTTATAATATTTACTTTCCTCTCTTCCTATATGTCAATGTTCTACCCTTATGGCTCCTACTTGTATTATGAATAACATTGGGAAATAAATTGAGAAGTTATTTTGGTAGGAAGGTAGATAGAATCAAACCAAATTCCATCTTATCAAGTGGGAAGTGGTCATAACACCTTAAAACAAAGGAGAAATTTGATTAAGGGACCAAGGGTTGATGAATTTCGCATTGGGACTAAAACAATTATGGAGACTTGTTACAAGAAATAATGAATAGTGGAAGATACATTTAAAAAATAAATACTAGAGGGTTTCAACACAACGATGTATTGAATTAATAAATTTGAATAGAAATGCTTCCAACATATTTGGAATTTATGCAAAATGATCTGTCCAATATTGCAAGATAGGTTGTATTGGATCCCTAGAAATGGGAAAAATATAAAGGTCTAGCATGAGTGATCTTCTCTGGATACTAAACCTACCTTGGAGGAGATTCAAACCTAGTATGAGAGGAGAGGAACTAACACCTTATACAATATTCTAGACTGACATCCTTCTAGGCAATGGAAAAATGGGAAGAAGTTTTAAATCCCACCTCATATTCAATATCAATATTGAAATCTCCAAATTATGTTGCAAGGCATAGACCCATTAGATGCAGAAAAAATAGATTAATGTGGATGAGGGAAAGATAGACTATATACTATGAAAATAGGTTATCAACATCTTATTTCTCAATTACCACAACCTCCCCATATCAAAATGTGGAGAAATATCTAGCATCCAGATGGAGTTCCAAAAATAAATGCTTTATGCTAGGTTTTAATGCATGTGAAACTTCAAACA
Organism: Larix kaempferi; assembly: GCA_027924585.1. NCBI lineage: Eukaryota > Viridiplantae > Streptophyta > Pinopsida > Pinales > Pinaceae > Larix > Larix kaempferi. The sequence goes on from BSBM01000217.1 coordinate 30,574,482, forward strand.
TACAAGAATATCACGAAACATAATAATTATGGGCCATCAATATGTTTCATTTTCTATGAGGAGGAAGAATATGCTCAACATTTGTTCCTTGAATGCAACTACACCTTGTAATTTTGGGAAGAAGTTATGCATGAGTTTGAACTGAAAAAAATCCAAATAACAATGGCTTCAAGGAAAGTCTTGATAAGGATCAACAAGGTTCTACTCATACTTAAATATGAGACATAAGATATAGTGGTGGAATAAAGGGCCTCATGTCATTACTAATGGTGCCTCTCCCTGCATAAGACAACACTCCAATGTTATAATGTAATGTTGAATGATATATTTATTTCATCCATTTACTAAATAGAAATCACATGCAGGAAAATATTTAATTCATGTAATAAATAATATAAAAGGAAAATGGCACCTCAAATATGCGAAAGAAAGAAAAGAGTAAAAAAGAAGGATAATCCCAAAGGATGTGAGAGTAGAAGGGTTGGGGAAAATTGTCCTTCCAACTGTCCCACAACTAAGCTATCCTCATGTTTACTTCATTCCAAAGATGAGAGAGTGGTTCTTTGGAACTAAATGGGAGTGCTACTATCCAAGTTCCCATGAGTAGAAGTGTGACTGAACTAGTGAGATAAAGGGTGTTGTAATTTTTCCATTTCCAAAAATGAAAGAGCCAAGGATGATGCCATTGAATGTTGGTTTTCCCAATTGGGTTCTGAGGGTAAATAATGTGTTATGAACAATTCTTGTTGTGTGTGTGTGTGTGTGTGTGTGTTTCTGTGTGTGAATTATGCATTTATTTATTTTACGTGCTATTTGAGAGCTCAATGTTCCATTAATGGTGTCCAATGAATCAATATATGAGAGAGATGAGATTTGAATGGAGTATGAATGCATTCTATCGTAGGTTTGATAAAATATGAAGTTCCAATAGCCATTAAGTCTCCTCCATTAAATGTCTATCCAATCAGCCTAGAGATCTATGGAAAATATTCTAGAGTTGTTGTAAATATGTAGGGAGTTTCCTTTCATATGAAACACATGTTATACCACCTTTTACTTATTGTATGGAGCTATTTTTCATCTCCCCAAATCTTAATGCTAGTCTAGACTACATTGGGAATTTGTAGTCGCCCAAATCATTGCTTGAGGTGAGTATCACCTCTTCCCATAGTCCAAATGGTCTGTGTGACCTCCCTCTCATCTAATTATCCCGCGTTCAAATAATTAAACCTCTCTCTCATTCAATTAAACCACATTCTAAATAATGTTCTCTCTCAAACACATCGACCATACATTACATCTGAGAGAGGAATCACTACCTTAGTTACCAAATTTTTCCTCATTAAGTGAAATGAAATCTATTGTGAGTGGAATTGATTCCCAAGAAGAGAATATCTTGTCCATGAGTGTGGAATGATCTCTTCACCATGGAATAGTTGGACTAAGTATGAGTTGAAGTGTTGGAACTCATCCTTATACTCCAGTGGAGTATGTAGGTTTTGAATTCAATTGCCACTGCCACAAAGTAACAACTGGTGTGTTGAATTCACAAAGATGGATATTATGTTGGGTATTGTTATGTGGAATTCTGCCCTACGGATAAGTCAAAATTCCCTTAGACTAAAGTAGACTTTAACTAACTCTAGGCTAAGAACAAAACAAAACAAATGCAACCTTGAATCCCTAGATCTAACAAATATCTCAGTATTAAAATGCTGAAGAGAATAGAAGGAGTTTAACTGACCTTATATCCGAACGCTTGTTTTTTATATTTGCTCCAAGCTCCAAGCCCTCACAAGTGAACCTGTTAAAATGGAACCAAAACACAAGTATGCACTATTCTCTAGCAACCTGAAACATGAGTTAGGATCTAAATCTATGAAAGATACAAATCATATCATTAAAACAAGATTAACACAAATGATTTGGGAAAACAAGACAAGTTATTCCATTACAACTTGAAGATTACTTACAATAGGTGCTTGATGTCCAAGCCAATCCTCCAACTCCAAGTGTCTTCTCCTCTAGCTATCTCCACAATGCTGCAAGACCATAAGTTTGGTGCTCTCAAGAGTCCTCCCCTTTTCCAATGGCATGCCTCTCTTTTATAGTGAATGGTGAGGTTAACCAACAAGAGAGATGGGTGGATCTAAGGAGGGATAAGTGGATTAGGGTTTCTAATCGAAGGAGATGAGTTGAGATCGAATCAAGGAACCCAATCTTCCATTATCTTCGAAAATCCAAAATCCCACAAGCCAAGGGAAAAAAGCTATTAAAAGGGTACCGCGTTTTGCAAAGTCTGCAGAACGCGGCACTGCCGCGCTTTGATGAAAAAGCAGAACGCGGTAGTGTCTAGTACCACGTTTTGGGAAAATAGCAAGGCGCGGTAGTGTGTAAAAATAAAGTCCAAGGTGGGTCAAAACTTGCCAGGGTGGATTCACCTTCAAGGTTGACTCATCATCTGTCTCTTCTGGATGGTTTAAAACAGTAGGGAAAGTGTCGTCAACTTGTTTTGTGATGGGGATGCGACACGGTGGAATATAGAGGTATAACAGATGCCCCCTAAAGTGTGAGGTCAGAAGGGACTGATGGCCGAAAGACTTTACGAATATAATGTGCAGAGATAGCATCGAGGAGAGAGACACGGAGCTGAAATAGAAACAAAGTGTTAGATATACCACCGAGGCGGGCATTCCCATACTCGGAAACAAATGACTCAAAGCATGGCTGCCGACCAATACATTGCAGATCCATGAGTACTGAGATAATGTAAACTGTGGACAGATCATGGCTACTATGAACAATCGTAGATCCATGAGACAATAACGACACAGCCACAACCAATACAATAAGTGGATCTGTGTGACAATACAAGAGACATCTCCATCGCAGCCTGGACGCAGTCAAGATACAGTGATACGCCCAGGGTCTTCTACCCGATCGCATAAAGATACGAATCTAACCATGTGATTACAATGTGTTGAAGTCGAACATGGAAGAAACCATTTGATTACCGGTCAATGATGTGGACCGTTAACAAATGCGAGGGAGATCACCAATAACGACAATGATTCCCAAGGTATCAATAGTACATCTCAACGAAATGCGAATGAATGAGTTGATGTCGAGCATCCGAGAGATCGCTTGATCAGAGGTCAATGAGGTGAACCTGCTGTCAAACACGAGGAAACCTGCCATTGAGGCATGCAGGTACCAAGGTACTAATGGTTGATTTCTAAGTCTAATTCCCGGATAGTGATTTGGTGTCGACAGGAATAGACTCGTCGAAGGTGGGCCATGATGATTCCCACATCATCGACACGAAATCGGCACATATGATAGGATGATGAAGTAATGGAGTATGTACTGACACAGCGGAGGCCTGACACAATGAACGACTCGATACAATGCAACCCTTTGAACATATAACGGCATGTAACAAGACTTGGCAGCAGGGATTATTGATAAATAGAGGATAGACACCGGATGAGCGGACTCGTGGCCAGGGAGACGACCCATGATGATGACTATAACTCAATGAAAGACAGATACCCAAATATAGACAAGAGATGGACACATGCCATGTTCAAAGGTGACGACTGACAAGCTGCCATAGATAAACTTGACTCGTTCCCCCATATTTCCCCGACATGATGGACGAGTACCTCTTTCTTGTTTTACGAGCTTGAAGAGGATAACAGATGCTCGGTGTAGCTCATCTTGTGGATGAGTCCAATCTCACATGTTTTATGAACCTGAGAAAGGAGGGGTTCATCCCAAAGTGGGTCCTTCGATGTTAATATTTTAACGAGTCCAAGGAAGGAAAACTCGGTAGTTTTTCATATTTAGAGAGCTTGAAAAACTTAAAGGAAGCTCCATAACGTACTTTTTCGTAAAATTTAGTCCCTCGGTCCCGAAAAAAAGTGTAAAACAATTCCCGAGAGAACTCTCCCAGCCGAGATTGACTGAGGTATACCTTTCTCGTAAATAGTCTAGACGGGCCAAAAAAGGGGTAACCTATCACCGAATAGACGACCTTTCAAATACTTTTACAAGTGTGAAAGAGTCAAGATCACTTGGCAATCTTTTCAATTTTAAGGAGTCTGAAAAGAGCTTAACTATGGACTCCTGTGGTCTTTTTCGTAAATTTTAAATTATTCTGGTCCGAAAAAAGAATAAAATACAACCAGGATAATACTTTCCTCATCGTTTAACGAGCATGAGTAAAGCTGACCGTACTCGACACCGTTTACTTGCGTTTGACAAGCACGACACAGGTGTGAAAGCGCTTGGAATCTTTTTCAAGTTTTAAATCCAGAGCACGAAAAAGATAAAGTGGGCTCAATATGAAGGTCAAATTACGAATAAACACCGGTGTGAATGCATCCCGTTTCTACCGCAGATCTTGTCAATAAATGCTCAACAACCGGGCATTAGCAATGTGAACAAGGGTTTATTTATTTGAAATAGTAATTAATTTAATTAAAAATGTGAAAAAATGCTATATAAGGCATGGTAAAAATAGAAATTACTATTCATTTGTGCTTTTTACCCAAAGGAGACATTTTTACCCATTTTGGAGCAAAATTTCAAGGATCGATACTGAGAGTTCTGGGACACCATTTCGACCGCCGTCTGCGCCAGGTAAGAGTGCTTGAGCCCCTCTTTCATTTCATGCAAGAAATTTTTGTTTTCACCGGGAAAAAATTAATTTTTTGGCAAGCCCTTTTAGGCAAGAATCGCTCACCGTACTACCGCGCGGGGTCCCTATCGAAAGGCGCGGTACTGTTGAACAGTGCCGCGCTGTGACCCCAAAATGAGGCGCGGCACTGTGGACTGCCGCGCGATAGGGTGTCCTCCAGGCGCGGCACGTGCGAAATTTAAGTTCAAAAAATTAAATTTTCTCCAATTTTTTGCTGGAAGTAAGTTGTTAAATAATTACTAATTGCTTTGTTTGCCTTTTTGCAGGGATTTGCAACTTATTTGGAGAAAAATGGTGAGTTGGAAAGAGAGGGAGCACGAGGCGGATGATTTTGCAGCCGAAAATGACTTACCAACCGTGACCGCATTGCGAGAATGTGGTTTGCTAAAAAATTTCAAGACAAAAGGGATCCGCCAACAACCTAAGCTCCTTACTCACCTTGTTCAATTGTGGGACCCCGATATCCAAGCTTTCCGAGTGGGAGAGCATGTGCTTGAAATCCAACTCGAAGACATCTACTTCCTCACGGGCCTCTCAAAAAGAGGGGCCCGGCCGAATTTTACCGGGTACACTGCTTCAGAATCAAGCACGGATGATTTGATTGCTCGATATTGTCAGGCGGGTTCGAGTAAGAAAAGTGGGAAAGTGGCCATAAAAGAGGTCACAAATCTTCCTTTTAAAACCTTGCTATTCACTATTACACGTGCAGCAGGAAGCGTGAGTCCACATCAGGCATCCCGCACGCAGGTGAATCTCGCAGCAGAGTGCATGGGAGGAACAGTTTTCAACTGGTGTGATGCAGTGTTGTCCAACATGAAGGAACAGGTGCACAAATGTAGAACTGGGAAAAATACCCAGTTTGGCTATGGGAGCATCCTGGTTACTTTCTTTCTGGCAAGGGTGCCATTACTGCGTCCACAGATATCTATGCATCCTCGTCCACCTACTGAGCCATGGATGGCTCGATGGAGTGACTACGCTGGACGCCTTGGGGGACCTCAGCGGCTAGCCTTTGGAGAGGACTTTTTCTCTTGGTTAGAGGAGCAGATAGTCATGATTGACGACTATCCCTATTCAGGGATAGATTTTTGTGAGGATATCGACTTGGCTTTGCCAGAAGATGATGACTGGGACAACTCTGGTATGACCTTCATGGATATGTATTTTTTCTTTTTGGATATTTAATTTTTATTGCTTTTTTAGAATGTGTAAAAGATGCCTAATGTATATTCGTATGCATGTTGCAGACCGTGGACCGCAGAGGCCAGCTGGATACTCTCCACTACGTCATGGCGGTGTGGATCGTCAAGCTGATCCTGTCGAAGAAGAAGATGAAGACGAGGCAGGAGGTGTCCGGGACATTGAGAGGAATCTGCAGGGATTGACCCATGGTATCCCTGCTATGCGGATGGATGATGTCCCTTACCACCTCCAGCGGCATACTGTGGGTGTACCTGGTCGTATCAGTCGACTTCTTCGCAAGGTGGTTCGAGCTGTGATGTGTTACCACCAGCAGCGAGAGGAGTCCGATGAGGGACATGATAGGTCTCCTAGGTCTCCATAGATGGTTTTTTGATCTTTTTGCGGCATGTACACGATATGTAGGCTTTGAGGGCCAATTTTTTGTATATGGTATTTAATCCCCAATTTTGTCTTTGACACAAACTTTATGTATTTTGGAAAAAACACTTTTATATACAGTGATATGGACCTATTTATGATCTAAATATTTACAACGACTTGTGCATTTTATTTTTTATGATGTGTTTATGTATGGGCAAGATGCCAATCCAAAATGTAATTAGCCAATGAATCGGCAATACAATTGAATTCTCTCGGTATGTGTTGATATGTGATAAAATCAAATGACCGTTCCAAGAGGCGTACTCTTCGAAATAAACGAAGTAATGTAAGATCGCGAACTGTGTAAACACGGTTTAGATGAGAAACCACGAGCTGGGAGTCTAAAAAGACCGATAAGGAGTCAATCCTAAGTGAAGCAACCTCTGTCAAGAGACCAATGACTGCATGGTACTCTGCGATATTGTTGGTTGCGGGACCTAAACAATTGGCTCCTGAAGAAATCAACTCTCCAGTGGGGGAATATATCACCCATGCTGCGGAAGCGAGATTCCGGGTATGTCGGCTTGCGCCGTCAGCGAATCCAAAGTAGGTAGACATCTACGCATAAAGGTACGAGTCAAAGTAAGAGTAGATATATGAGATCCACGCGCACACTAAAAATAAAGCAAAAAGCAAACTAAGTACATTATGTACAAGAAGTAACCCGCGTGGGGTAACCTCACGCGTAGAAACGCTTGAGGTATAGCCCGTTGCGGGGCCGTGCCAACGGCGTACCATCACAATCGACTAGTTCATAGGCTCCTTTTTCTAAGACACGTTTTACAATGAAGGGGCCGTACCACATGGATTCAAGTTTACCTTTACCAAGCTTATCATGCATCTGATCATATGTAAGTACGAGGTCACCCTCATTGAAGATCCGAGGTTGAACGGATTTGTCGTATTGAGCTTTGACGCGTTTTTTGTGAGCTTCATTAGCCAAAGCGGCGTCGCGGCGGGTTTCATCTAGCTTGGCTAGGTATAGAAACCGTTCTTCTTCGGAAGTAGTGTGTGGAAGTAGCTCTATGGCTATCTTGAGTGATGGAATTTCACATTCAATCGGGAGAATGGCTTCCAGGCAGTACACCAATTGAAATGGTGTAAACCCAGTAGCACTTTTCACTGAGGTTCGGTATGCCCACAGTGCTGAGAACAGAGCTGAGTGCCAATTGGATTTTTGGGTACCCACAATGCGCTGAATCATTCGTTTCAGGACCTTATTAATGGCTTCAACTTGGCCATTAGCTTGTGGGTAATACGGGGTTGAGTTTTCGTGGCGAAAACCCAGTTTGGCGCTTAGTTCTTCGATCATATGATTCCTGAAATGGGAACCATGATCGGTCACAATAGACTATCAAACAGCGTCGAAGGACAGTGTCGACACCACGTCGATACAAAGTATCGTTCACGATAAGGTAATATTTTGCGTGATGTCTGATACGTCGTCGTTCATCGCGGGTGAGATCGGGGCGGAAGCGTTGGGTTTGGAGATATAAGAGAATATCCCCATACCACGGATCAGACGTGCTAATGAGGAACAATGATTCATCGGGAAGAGAATCAATGGGCTCGGATTGCTCGGTAGCACGGGGCAAGTGACAAATTAACTCAGCGAAGACCAGAGATTTCTTAGACTTGGCTTTGACAAATTCCAAGTCAAACTCTTGAAGGATGACAATCCAACGGGAGTACTTGCCCCCAAGCACTTGTCGTGTGAGGATATAGTACATTGGATTGAAATCGGCGATGACGGTGGTCCGGCGGAGTAAGATGTAGTGACGGAATCTCTGGACAGCAAATACTGTTGCCAGAGCCAGCTTTTCAACATGTGAGTAGCGAGTTTCAGAGTCGAGAAGACTCTTGCTGAGATAGTACACCACATGTTCTATGCCGTTGTGGTCTTCCTGGACTAACACCATACCAATGGTGGAAATCGAGGCTGCGAGATAAAGGATGTAGTCCTGTGTGTAATTGGGGGGTTGAATTACAGGATCTTTGGTTAAGGGTGTCTTTAAATTGTCAAAGGAGCGTTGGGCTTCATCATCCCATATGAAGGGAACATTCTTCTTGAGAAGCCGCATGTAGCCTTTTGTTATCTCGGACAGATTGCAGATAAAACGGCGTAGAAAGTTTGCATGCCCTTGCAAACATTGAAGTTCTGGAATATTGGTAGGTGAAGGCAGGGCTATGATAGCTGCTACCTTTGCGGGATCTAAACGTATCCCGTTTTTGGAGACTATGAATCCCAACAGTTTTCCGGCTTCTACACAGAAGACGCACTTATGCGGGTTCAAACGTATATTGTAGCGCCGGCACCTTTCGAAAATGGCACTCAAGTGATCTGGATGTTCTTCCCGAGTTCGAGAATGAGCGGGAAGGTCATCGAGATATGGCTCTACGATATGTTTGATGTCATGAAATGCGTAGGACATCGCCCGTTGGAAATTTGCCCCGGCATTTTTGAGGCCAAAAGGTAACTTCCGATATGCAAAGATCCCCCAAGGGCAGATAAAGGCCGTTTTGTGCTGGTCGGCTGGGAGGATATCGATCTGATTATAGCCAGAAAAGCCATCCATAAATGAAAAAATAACACTTCCGGCACAGTTATCGATGATCTGGTCAATGAACGGAGTTGGGTAGTTGTCCTTGGGACAAGCTTTGTTCAAATCACGGTAATCAACACAGACTCTGATCGTTCCCTGTTTCTTGGCTACAGGGACGATGTTGGATACCCATTCTGTCAATGGGACAGGGTAGATAAAACCAGCACGCAAAAGTTTTTCAACTTCTGCTTTAATGGCGGCTGCCTTACGAGGATGAACGGGTCGAAGCTTTTGCCGAACAGGTCGGGCGCCAGGGAAAGTTGGAATTTCGTGGACCACAATCGACGGGTCGATTCCTGGCATCTCTTCATAACTCCAAGCGAAAACATCGCGGAAAGTTTTAAAGTAGGCATTATAGAACTCCGTCTCGAGAGGAGTACATGTTTTGCCAATGTGTACATTTTCCACGATACCAGGCTTTACTAAAATGTCGATGGGAGTGGTTGCCATAAGATTGGCCAAGTTGCCTTCAGAAAATACTTCGTCGAGGGAAGTGGGGAACTTGGTTTGAACCATCCCAAGTGAAGCACTGGATTTGGTGTCAGGCTCAAGTGACTGAATGGTGGGGAATGAAGATCGATGATGAAAATCTCCCCATGGTGGCTCATCACCGCACATAACCTCTATGATTGATTCGTCAGTGGGAAAAATCAAGTTGAGAGGATCAAACAATGGTGGGTATGTATGAGTTTCAGTCGAGAGCTGTGCCACTGTGTGATCAGTAGAACAGTCGACCCAATCTGTGGCTGATTGGATCGCGTCATATGCTGCAAGGTTTCTGTTCAAAGGCATGGAATTGCCATAGCCTTGGATCTGAGTAGGACTCGGGATCACCCATGAATCATCGGACGGGGTGACATGCGATGAAATCATGTTGACTGGTTGAAGATGGGTTCCCAGCTCTGGAAAAACTCCAATGAGGGATGAATCCTTCATGAGACCAACACCTATGTCTTGGAACCGGTACCGAGGTTGATCCAATAACGGAACGGTGTTGGTGGAGTTCGGATGGGAGTCTGGGATACAGTAATCCAATTGATCAATAGTGACAATTTTCCCTTCATGATGAAATTGTACAATCCGGAAGACTGTAGATGCTATGGCAGTCATGGCATAGAACCAGTTTCGACCAAGTAGGAGGTTGTAATCCAAAGGTGCATCTACGACTTCGATGTGTACGGATACTGTTTTGCCCCCCAGTTCAACACCAATTGAGGGGATGAGTCCATATGGTTGAAAACCATGTCCATCAAACGCTCTAAGAGTAGTGGGAGAAGTTGTGACCTCAGGCGAGCCGAGGGCTCTCCAGCAGTTCAAAGACATAATCGACGTGGAAGCACCCTCATATAACACAGTACGGTGGATAACATTTCCACGGATTTTCGTATGCACCTGGAAGGCTAACTGGTGAGAAAGCCTAGGTTTAGCGTGCTCCAAGTTAAACATGATGGAGTTTGAAGTATCTGGGTCCAGTGCCCCCAGTGCTGAAAGTAGGGTTCTACGCTGCGTGGGGCAGTGTTGGAGAACCTCGAGAGTTGACATAGCGCAAGGTGCTTGAGCCAAATCTTCAACAATGTTGTAGTTTTGGGCAGCTCGCGCATTCGGATTGAATGTCGCCTTTCGTATGGTGCCCTTGGGTGGGCGTAGCACTGTATCCATAAGTGGTCTATCGATATGGAGATGACCATTAGGGGGGGGAATAGGAATCGGATCTTCAACAGGATATTTGCCTTTGGCTGTCTCCGATTGTTTGGTTGAACTTGGAGGATTGTCATACATCTTTGAACGAGTGGTGATATTAATCTCCTCATTACTTGTCATTAGGATTTCGCGGTTTGTGGACGTCTCTCCACGGGAAGGATTGGTCGGGTTGCCCCCTTGTGGGGATTCTTGGGCAACCATTTGCTGTTGCTGTTGGGGGAAAGGGTCAGTTAGCACTGCCGGTCGAGAGGATCCTTTGACGAACTTATGGACCTCATCCTTGTAGGGACAGTCACGCGTATAATGATCATCTTGACAAATCAAGCAGGGAAACTTAGCTTTCCGACGTGGTTTTTGGTCATTCTGGGTAGGTTGTGGTTTGGGGTTCTCCTGCTGGTTCTTCTTGGGTTTACCACGATTGTTTTTCTTCTTTCCTCCGGATGGTTGTGATGTAGATTGGACTGCATTCACTTCGGAGGAGACAGCAGGAGAGGTGGAAGCTTTTGAAGCGGCCTGGGTAAAAGCGGGGGAAGCAGAAGCTTGTTGCCCCGTCGAGTTGGTAGCAGGCTGAGCCTTGACTGAACCAACGATACCATCAATGGGTGGTTCAGCAGTAGGCTTTGTAGGATCAGTGTGAACGCGGGAGGCATGTGGAAGAAGTTCATGTAAAGTACCGGATTGAGTATATACTAAATCCATGTATTGTGCTGTCGAGATGGCTTGTTCTTCCGTAACTGGTCCGCGCATAGCAATGTCTCTGGCTATGGGAGGTAAAAAGGATTTTGTAAACCAATCAGCAAGTAGCTGATCTGGAATAGGTGCCTTTATTAGCCTACGGCGTCTTCGCCACTCATGGATGTGATCCGAAATGTGTGTGGAAGTGGTTTGACGCAGTGAAGTTAGCAGTTCTGTTCCAGTCTCATACCGGATGGGAAGCTGGAAATGTGTCAGAAACTGCATAGCCAAAGTGTTGAAATCACGAAAAGAGTGTTGTGGCAGCTCGATGTACCATTTTGCTGCCGTTCCGGTAAGCGTACGTTGGAAGAGCCGAAGTCGGATGGAATCATCCATCAAGGAGTTTGATGAACACCAAATATGGAAGGTCATCACGTGGTTCTTGGGGTCTTCCCCGGGCTTGGCATCGAACTTAGGAATGTCCGATGGTAGTTTGGCTGGGATAGGAGGCCAGTGAGGTTCATGCCATATAGGATCGTTGATAAGCCTCGACAAATCAGGTAGATCAAGTGTGGCCAAAAAGGGAAGTTGACGGTTGGTCTGCGGGAATGAGTAATAACCATGTGGTGTCGGGAACCCTGGAGGGCCCTGCATAGCATGCTGTTGTGTGTTATACCCATATGAGTTTCCCGCGGGATACTGCTGGAAGTTCTGCGGATAGTAAGCCATCTGGTTAACCGGTTGATTGTAAGCAGCCAGTTGGTAAGTGTTCTGCTGAGTGGGTATAGTACCTTGAGGCTGTTGATACCCAGGAATGGTTGTTGTTCCTTGTTGGGGAAAAGTTCCTTGGAATTGTTGTGTTCCAGGGATGTTGCCACCATACTGTGTAAGTGGGGGATTTCCCATAGCAGGGTTGGGGGGTGGCTGCGACGGTGGTGTCCATGTAAGGCTCGTTCCTGCTTGAGGAACGAGTGGAAATTGAAGTGACGGGTTCCATGGAGTTGTAGCAGCCGAAGGGTAAGGGAAACTAGAATTCAAGTTGGGGGAAATCTGAGATTGCCCCCCAGTTTGGTTCCAGTTCCCAAAAAGTGAGTACCCCCCACTCTATGGGATTTGACGATCCCAAGAAGGAAGCATGCCTGACGGGGGAGGTTGAGAAGGAAGTCCGGTTGGAATACCGGAATAAGGTTGCCCACTGCCAGGTGTGCTGTACATACCGTACTGAGTAGAAGCTGCTGGTTGGGAAGTTTGTTGGATCGAGCCAATAGGTTGTCCGCCAGCAGTTGGGTTGGATGGCCCTATATGAGGAGGTTGTAGACTGGGAATTGGGTTCCCAGCAAAAGTTTGTCCTCCAACTGGTTGGGTTGATGGCCCACCAGTTGGAGGTTGTTGACTAACAATGGGGTTCCCAACAAAAGGTTGCCCCCCAACTGGTTGGGTTGATGGCCCGCCAGGGAGGTTTTGTATGTTGGAGTTAGGGACCATTGCAGTCGGTTGTCCACCTCCTGAAATAGTATAAATGGTGGCTGAAGGTGATCCTCCGGTCGAAACGGAAGATCCAACAGTATGACTAGGTGTTCTTCCGCCGCTAGCCAAATATGATAGCATGGATTGGCCAACGGCGCCAAAAGTACCGATTTGCGGAGGAGGTCGTCCATATTGGACAGGTGAGGACGGAGAAAAAACTGGGTTATCCCTCATAGAATGTGCACCAAACATAGGTGATGACAGCAAATGTGGGGAATCTAGCCCAGGGGTATCGGTGTCGTCCATAACGTGTTCAATGATAGAAGGACCTACGAGAACTGGGTCCGAGTTCATATCCTGAAAAAGATTTTGGGGATCCGGCAGGAACCTAGGTATAGTAAAGTCCGAAGGTCCTGAGCCGTCTGTAAAGGAGTGATGAAATTCTGTGCTAGACGGGACGTTGGGATCCCTATAGTCAGAAGGACGAGAAACAGGGGGGTATCTAGACGCTGTCGAAAGCATTTGCTCTGTGTTGCGTCTAAATTATGCCGATGCTAACGGAGAGTTCGCTAGGCTAACCATACTAGACTGGATGGAAGCCATGATTTCGTGTCCCGGTGGGATGTTGGGTAGATGTAAAGTGCGAGGTACGTTGCTAGAAGAACTTGTCTCCTGAGGATGAACACTGGGTGACGTAGTAATAACAGGTGGAAGATCTGTCTGGGAAGTAATGAAGCCATAATCAGGTTCAAAAGGTGTGTCAGGTAGACGAGTATCTTCAACGATCTCAACGTATCCACCTGGGACTGAAATTAAGCCAGGTATGTCCTGGTCGGATCCTTCTGTGGTGCCAATAGATCCGTCTATATCATCGTGGTAAGTGTCTGATGGACGAGAAGTGTTGGCATCCGGTAGAAGGATGACCTCTGGTCTAGTACTCTGGGTCGTGCTAGGTTCAGCTGCTGTAACTGTGCCCACTGTTACAGATAAATCTGGAATGACAGTGGGTGAGGTGGCAGTGGAAGTCTCAGACATGCTAGTGGTTACAGAAGCTGCAATAGGTTCTGAGACTGTGCTGTGTGTGGCAGTTACGGGCGTAACTGAAGATGTTGTACGTATCGGCGGTGGGATGTTGCCTCGACCAGCACCGCGTCCAGGAGGAGCAGGAATGCGTGATGCAGGAGGACCAGAAGTCCGTGGCGGTGGTGGTGGTGGAGGGCTTAGGCCCTGTTGTCTTCGTGATCTTCGTGGTTGATCTGACATGATGACAGGAAAATGAAAATCGGGGGCAGTACCGTAAACAAAGAACTCAAAAACTCTAATGCAGCCGAGTGTGCAAAAGAGGAGCTAGAAAAAGCAAGGCTCACAGGCCAAAAAAGTAAGCTCTAAAATCTATACTGAGACCGGTGTCTCAATAAGCGAGCTAATCAACAAAAATGGCCAGAATGCCAACAAGCAGTCCCTACAAAGAAAGAATGACCCTCTACAAAGATGAGATAGCAAGCAAACTCCTAACTAAGAGCTGGAGACCTCAACAGGCTGTATCCTTCGCAAGGTGATGAAATCCAAGTCGAACAATACAACATGAGAGACCGATATAAGAAGGATATCCCTCTACCGAAAGGGATCCTGGGTAAAAGATCCCTAGTAGAATAGATACTAAGCCACCTCGTTCATGACACGTCGGAAAAGGTTTTGGGCACTTCAGCCTTCCGAAGAAGACAGCGATCGATGTTGCCTTAGGGCTAAGTGGAGTGCGGTATTCCACAGAGTCCGTCCGGTTCTCAATCTCGCGGTCGTTTAACCCCTGAAAGTTAGAAACAGTCAGGAGGCCCCTCCACAAACTAGCTGTGACCGTGTCAATAATTACTAGAGGATTTTAGTTCCCTAAAGACAACGACTATGTCTCAGATGAAAGTGACAAGGGGGAATTATTTTGATGCCTATCCCCGGTGTCCTACCTAACTACCAAATTCTTTTGATTTCCTCAAGTGAGGTTAAAGTTGGTTTAATTAGGGTGATTAATTTTAGTGGCTGCCTTACTCAATCGGTTAGTGGACGTGAAACCTGATGGTGTTATGACGACTCAAACCATGCAAATGAGAATGAATCACAAACAAGCCTTTGTCTTCGATGAAATCTAGCTAAGGTAAAGATAGAGGTTCTTCGATCAAATATGCATAACAATTTTCACAAGCAATCAAAGTAAAAGATTTTTCTTTTCTTTTCGATTTATAAACAAAGCCAAACTGAAGTAAACACTCTTTTCAATGCACTGATTTTGCAATCTACAATGCTTCTATAATGAGAATTTCTATGGCAAAATTAATGGTTCATTTCCCTATGCAAAATACCACTAGACTTTTTCAATTTAAACAACAAAATTTGCTCTCAACCAATGATCTTTTTAATTTACTGAAAATGATAATGAAAATATGACTGTAAAACTACAGTGTTCAGTAACAGAAGACAGTGGTGTTGAGTTGGTTGTGGGGAAAAAGTCAAGTTAATGCAATCAAATTGAAAAATGACCAATATGTCAAAAGTGCCACTTAATTCAATCAATCAATCAAGCTCACAAACTAGGTAATAAGCACACCATACATACTGGAAATTAACCAGGATGCTAACAGGCAACATTAAAGACTATCTGAGGCAGAGAGAAACTCAGGAAACCAAGCAAAAATAAAAAAAAAATTAAACACTTGCAGACACTACCGCGGGCTATAGTCTGGCTGAAACGCGGCACTGTGTAAGTACCGCTCTGGTACTAAGTCCTGGGACGCGGTACTACCGCGCTGGAATCAGCTATGAAGGCGCGGTACTGTGGCAAGGGAAAGAAGGAGCGCAACTTGAGAAGAAAAGATAAAAATTTCAGGGTTGTTGCTAACCCAGGGGACTCAGTAATTAAACAGGGAGATAAATCCTGCGAGGAGGGGTGAATAAGGGTCAAAAAGACCAAGATTCAAGCTGGTTTGAAATGCAACAAAGACTCACAATTCAAAGATGAATGACTGTGAATTAAATCAATCAAGCAGTAATCAAAACCAGCGGAGTCGCCATTCTTGTTATGTGGAATTCTGCCCTACGGATAAGTCAAAATTCCCTTAGACTAAAGTAGACTTTACCTAACTCTAGGCTAAGAACAAAACAAAACAAATGCAACCTTGAATCCCTAGATCTAACAAATATCTCAGTATTAAAATGCTGAAGAGAATAGAAGGAGTTTAACTGACCTTATATCCGAACGCTTGTTTTTTATATTTGCTCCAAGCTCCAAGCCCTCACAAGTGAACCTGTTAAAATGGAACCAAAACACAAGTATGCACTATTCTCTAGCAACCTGAAACATGAGTTAGGATCTAAATCTATGAAAGATACAAATCATATCATTAAAACAAGATTAACACAAATGATTTGGGAAAACAAGACAAGTTATTCCATTACAACTTGAAGATTACTTACAATAGGTGCTTGATGTCCAAGCCAATCCTCCAACTCCAAGTGTCTTCTCCTCTAGCTATCTCCACAATGCTGCAAGACCATAAGTTTGGTGCTCTCAAGAGTCCTCCCCTTTTCCAATGGCATGCCTCTCTTTTATAGTGAATGGTGAGGTTAACCAACAAGAGAGATGGGTGGATCTAAGGAGGGATAAGTGGATCAGGGTTTCTAATCGAAGGAGATGAGTTGAGATCGAATCAAGGAACCCAATCTTCCATTATCTTCGAAAATCCAAAATCCCACAAGCCAAGGGAAAAAAGCTATTAAAAGGGTACCGCGTTTTGCAAAGTCTGCAGAACGCGGCACTGCCGCGCTTTGATGAAAAAGCAGAACGCGGTAGTGTCTAGTACCCGCGTTTTGGGAAAATAGCAAGGCGCGGTAGTGTGTAAAAATAAAGTCCAAGGTGGGTCAAAACTTGCCAGGGTGGATTCACCTTCAAGGTTGACTCATCATCTGTCTCTTCTGGATGGTTTAAAACAGTAGGGAAAGTGTCGTCAACTTGTTTTGTGATGGGGATGCGACACGGTGGAATATAGAGGTATAACAGGTATCTCACCAAGCAATACAAATGTAATCCTCAAGTATCTAGGGGGTCTACATAGTCATCTACGAAAGCAAGTGATTCTCTTCAAGACCAAGACAATTGATGAGGCCTATGTGCAAGCACAATACCTAGAGAATATAGGCCATAATAAAAGTAAACCAAGTGATTCCAAACAAAAAGAGAAAAAATGCACTTCCAAGGAGGGGAAGAAGAAGTGGAAAGGAAAAACATAAGAAGACTACAACCACAACACATTAGTGCAAAGATATTAAAAACACTATAATGACTATAAAATCAATTGTCACAATGAAGAAAAGTGTTGGAAATTACATCCAGAGCTGAACCCTAAGAATTGCAAGAAGGATGCCAAGAAGAAGAACCTTCTAGCCACAGATACAAGCAAATATGTACAAATAAAATCATATGTGGATGGAAAGATTGTTTCCACTTCAGTGTAGAGGGAGGTGAATATGAGTAGCCTTCATCACAAGGAAAATGAGGATATGACAAAACTCTTCCATATCAAGGTCTGGATCAAGAAGACTAAGGTAGACTCTTTATTCGATTCTAGTTCACAAGCCAACCTCATAGAATCCAACCTAGTCAACAAAATTGGGTTGGATTTTCATGATCATACTAACCCCTATCCATTGGGATGCGTAAATAAGGATACATAGATCAAGGTCACGAAACAATGTAAGATCAAATTTGTTGTAAATGCATATTTTGTTAATGTATTGGAGTTAGATGTAGTAACCATTGACATGTGTGGTGTGGTGTTTGGAATCCCATACATGTGTATGAGGGATGCAATTTTCATAAGGAGAGAAAAATAATACTTCCTGATCAAGGATAGGAATTTGTTCATCAACAATGCACATAAAGGTAAATCAAATATATCACTAGTAAGTGCTAGCCAATCCAAAAAGTTGATCAATGAAAGTAAGAAATATGTTTTTCTTTACTCACAAGAGAATCAGTCAGGTGATAAACCGGTAAGATTAGTAAGGGAATCCCTGGAGAGATGTACCAAAGAGAAAAAAATTAGTTGGAGGAGTTTTTACAGGAATATATAGGATTTTTCCAGGAGCCTAAAGGGATACCACCTAAGAGGGAAGTAGATCATGAAATACAATTGTTTACTAACTCCCCACTACCAAATATTGGGCTATGTAGGTAGTTTATTCTAAAAGCAGATGAAGTAAAGAAGCAGTTGTAAGAATTGTTGGAGAAGGGGGTGACGACCAAACACTTCACCTTGTGGATCACCTATCATCATCGTACCCAAGAAGGATGGGACTTGGTGGATGTGTATCGACTATAGAGATTTGAACAATATTGCACTTAAGAATTGATACCCTCTACCCAGTATTAACGATTTTTTAGAATAGTTGTAGCATGCCAAGTACTTCACCAAGTTGGATCTCGAGTCGATGTACCACCAGGTACGTGTCAAAGAAGAAGACACCTAAAATATTTCCTTTAAGACAAGGCAAGGTTTGTATGACTGGTTGGTCATTCATTTTGGTTTATGTAATGCACCATCTACATTTATGAGACTGATGAATGATGTTTTGTTCCCATATTTAGATTCATTTGTGATGGTGTATTTGGATGATATACTAATTTATATCTCTACCTGGGAGGATCACATTTGACATCTCAAGTAGGTGTTAGAGACTATGAAAAAACACTAGTTCTTGGCTAATCTCAAGAAATGTGAGTTTTCTTAGCAATCATTGGTGTATTTGGGGTATGTGATTGGTGGAGGGGAACTCAAGAGAGACCATACAAATATGGAGGCCATTATAAAATGTCTAGTTCCTACCAATTTCACTAAAGTTAGGATATTTGTTGGGGCACCATAGTATCTACAAAAGTTTATTGCTTCCTTTTCAGAGGTGATTGCACCAATCCATGCCATAACAATGAGCAATAAGAGTTTCCAGTGAAGAAATAATTAGTAGAAATATTAAGTATGGGCTCATAGTGTATCAAATGATCGATATTTTGACCATGAAGTCTCAAACAATTCACATCTTAAATCTTGTGATCCCAAGATCGATTTCCAATGTCCATAAAAAAGGGTATACAAGTGATTGATGGAATTGCAAAATTTGTTAAGAAGAAGGTTAGACTAGATTACCTTGGTGAAACCAGACAAGCTCTGATTGAGCTTTCCTCAAGATGCATTACTCATATTATGTTTGGTGTTCATCCTCATAGGCCTTCAAAGGAGCCACATATCATAAGTCTCATCGAGTATGATGAAGAGCCACATGAGAACTCTTCAGAGGCAGGGAATATTGATCAAGTGGGTTTTCAACATGCCTATAGTTCTACCCATGTAGCAATGCTAACTCCGATCGCAATACATAACAAGTGAAAGGGGATGAAGGTCAATCTATCACCAATCATCAAACCAATGATTTTATTTAGACATTAAAACCTTATGCACCATCTACTGATGGAATGTTGGCTGATAGGATCAACTGGTTGGAAACTGAGATAAAATAACTTGCATTAATAAATAATTATTTTAAAGATGAAAACATCAATTTGAAGGTGAATGTAGCTTAACTGGTTGAAAAAAGGGACAATATGAAAACCAAGAAAGACAAATACAAATCTCAGAGGAATCTTATGACTCGTAAGGAAAAGAAATGGTATGATCAAAACCGACTTGATAAGATGAAGCTGAACAAACTCAGAGCCAAACTCAAGGAAGCAAGAAGGATGGATCATGTACAGATGTCCATTGATGCAACACCTAGGATGTAAATTGGTCCACATCGTCGCACATTTTTTCCATTTTGGGATATTTTTATGCATTGTCAAAATTTTGATTATCATATTATTTCTAGGAATTTGATGTGTAAGGCAATGTTCAGGTAACAAATTCATCTTATTTGCCTTATAGTTTTAATTTATTTACTTTCATAAGAGTACCTACGGAATCAAAGGCACTTTGATTTATGATTTGTTGATAAATTTTGTTGCTGCTATTTGTTTCCTGTAGCTACTTCACATTCAAATATGATTCCTGATTTCACTTAATGGTAATTACAGGTGTCTCTTAGCTTTGATTGCATTAATGAAGATTGGTTTTCCATACGATTTTCCACTTCATTTCCTTTTATTAATGCTTCTCTACTGAGTATTTTTATCATAAAAGCATCACCTTCGAGCAAGTATAATCCATTACTCATCTTGTTATGTTTAATGCATAGTTTACTTGTAAATTAGGGTGATGTTTCCTAGTTAAGGCAGTTACTGATAGATTAATAAGGATGAACGCAGATATGAGATATTGATATATCAGCCTACTGATACACATACAAGTAAGAGGCCTCGTAGCATGCTTTGACTCCTTCTTCGGACTCATTCCAACTCATCTCAGTTTGTTGATAGGAGAAGTTCGTTCAGGATTGATAGAGCTCGTTCATCCATCCACATGGCCTGCTATGTTAAGGAAAAACAATATGGCACAAATCTATGAAGATTATCCATTGGTCACTATCCTTGTAACAATTTATGTTTCTATGAACAACTTGAGAATCTTATATTCTCAAGACTGTTCGAATTAATGGGATCTAGAATCTATTTTGGGAACATGGCATCTTTAAAGCTGAAACATAGAGCATTCACGCTCAATTGTGTAATACTTCAATTTATTGTACAAGTGGTTATGGGAGAATTGACATTGTATCTAGAAGACTAATTTCTTAATGAGAATTGGCAGTGTTTTATTAAATTGCTGAGTATCGGTTTCTTTTTAGTTTCTTAAGGCAGCTTTGTTAGGAGGCAAGGGCCCACCTTCTCATAGAGCTCGAACAATTTGATTAGTTATGGAATCTCTTAATTTTTCTAGTGTGATAAATTGTTGATACAGTCCCTATCTGTAGGTTCTGTGAGTTGCATGTCACTGGATCGATTAGTCACATGTAGCATTAATCTATTGCTGAAACAATCAATACATTGTTGAAACAATAGTGGATAAAAGTGTGTGAATTCTGCATTGCTGAGACAGTTGATTGTTGTACATGTGTGGTTTATCTTTGGATATGCAAGTGATTTCTTGATACTTAGAAGTGCTGAAACATATTTACTTTCTCGCTGAACTGATTACATGTTGAATTCGTTATGATCATTTACTGTTGAAATGGATCTATATAATTGTGTGATTTTAGTGCATGATTGAGTGGAGTGGAGAATTCTGGAGCTTGGATGTTGTGTCATCAACATAGAATAGATCTTTCATTATTGCATGAGTGGTGATTGGATTTAACTTCTAGCAAAATAATATAGGATTGAAATTATTGAAAAAGTATTGTAGATGCTTTATCTTTATGAACGGATTCAGATTTCCATTCTTGCTAGAGTGATTTCTTTCTTCTGCAAAGAGTGATTTATTCTTGAAGATTGAATTAACAATAATTTTTCTTGAAGATTGAATTAGCAGTAATATTTTCCTTGAAGATTGAATTAGCAGTTAGAATCAAGATAATTCAGTAATAAAGAAGTTACATAACAGTTTCAACAATTGGGTTGTTCAATTCATCATTGGTTGGTTTGAGTGACTGCATGAGAATTAGCATCAGAAAGCTTAATGTTTATGCATATACTTTGCTTGATTTCCTTTGAAATAACCATACTTTCCTAGGACGACAATTAATGTATTGAGAACTTTGGTTTCCTAATTAATTAGACAATTAAAGCCACCAACATTTTGGCGTCGTTGTCGGGGAAGGCGCTTGATAGACATAAGAGCATAGCTGACAATGTTTCCTTTCCTTTTGTAGTCTTATTCTTGAGGTTTCAAGGCGATAAGACATAGTGAAGAGCTATGCATCGTTCAACAAGCTATAGAGGGCTCCGAGCCTCATAGAAAGATACGACATGTAAGTCTGTATGAATATGAGAGGAAAAGAACATGCAATCCCCAAAAACACTAACCCCACAAGTGGAAGGGGATGTGGTAGTGGAATAGTACAATTTGGGAGGCAGACATTCATAATGAGTTGATTGCTCAGGCAGACCATTTAGCTTCAAGGTCCGGACAAAAGGATGTTGAGTCACGAAGAAATAACCCCTACCCTAATCCTCGTCATCTTGAATCATCTGCTAAAATAACCAAGTTTGAATATTTGCGTTCAATAACAAAACCAAATGCAAGGTTGGATTCTAGAAAGGGTGTTGAGGATCAGGGGAGTGTTGTAGTTAACTTATAAAGAGAAGAATTTATGTACCAGATCAATGGATGAATAGTGAGCAGAGAAGAGTGGGAGAAATTTCAAGGGGATCCAGAAGATCAAGGGGATCCTGAAGACCAAGGAAATTATTCCAGAGAACCCAATGATGAATAACAACGATGAGGGAGTAACTACCCTCAAATTTCATACTTGGAATATTCAAGATGAATCTTGTAGGAAGAATATTCTTCATTTTGCTCTCCCAAAATTCCATGGGATGTCTAGTGAAGATCCAGACGAGTTTCTGTTCGAATTTGATATTCTCTACCAAATTTATGATTACATCTCGAATGCACAGAAGCTGAAACTGTTTCCTACCACCCTAAAAGGAAATGCATTAAAATGGTTCATGGGATTGGGTAGAGAGACTATTACAACATGGGATCAGATGAAGCAACACTTCCTAAACAAGTATCTGGATTATTGCAGAACATGCGAGCGATGGGAAGAGCTTTTCAAAATGACCTAGAAAGACGATGAAATCCTTGAAGACTTTGTGGAGCGACTCCATTATAATCTGCAGAGATCAGGGAATCCTAATGTGGGTCAAGATATTTTGAAGACTATTCTACTTCGTGGAGTTAGGGATGACTTTTTGTACATGTTGAAAATGCTTGGAAAGGGAGATATATCAAGGGAATCATATAATGATATAGTGGAAATTTTCCATAGATGTTCCAGAGGGTCTGCTAGGAACATAACTCAAGTATGCGATGTTTATAGTAGAGCACAAATGTTAGCTAATGGTGGGCCAACAAGAGCAGAAATCAGTAATCTCTTTGAAAATTTTAAAATTGACGTGATGAGCTCTATTGCCTCACAGTCTGATTCCATGAAGTTGAAACAAAAGTAGGCTAAAGAAGAACTAGCGCTAGACATATTTTGTCGTAAGTGCAGAATAAAACATCCTCTGCGGGAGTGTCCACTTGACAACGTTGAAGTTTGTGGCCTTTGTGAATTAAATCATGATACTAGAATTTGTCGTTAGTTACTGAAGATCAAGGCAGCACTGTAGGCATCAATTAAGGAGGTTGAACAAGCTTATTTTGTTTCTCCAAAGAAGCCATGGCAACCCCACGGTTCAATTACAAATTCATACTTTTTTCCAACTTTCAATACTTGGAATAATATGTATAATCAGCCTTCGTTCCAATAGCAATATCAATACCCTACCAATCAATGACAGCATTCTAATCAGTCTACTACACAATATCCTATGCCATGGACACCTTTTCCACACCATCCAAATCAAATTGCTCCTTATTCCCAAGGATGGAGAGGACCTCTTCAAGGAAATCAGTACCCTCCACCTCCACATTATCAACAACCACAGTTGCAAATCCCTCCAAATACCTTGCCAAATAATCCTCCACTACAACCCCAACTACCTGTACAACCTAACCCTAATATGAATAATAAAGCAATGCAACAAGTTAAATTTCCAAATATGCCCGCCTATTCCATCATTCCAGTTCAGTGTAATGATTTTCACTTGTAGTTAGGAAGGGTGGTAGAGTCGCTAGTCATTGAGAATATTCCATCCCTTATGGCAGACCAAACTAAGGAAAAAATGAAAAACAATCTGATAAGATGACTGATACAACACCTCATGGAAAGGAAGACTCTGCTGCAACACCTGCTGAAACTGCTCCTATGAATGCTACATCAAGTCCACCCTACCCTCAGCAACTGGCCTTAAAAAAATAGTAGAGCAGCCTTACTTTGATCTTCTAAGGGAACTGAAAAATCTCTATGGAAAAATTCCATTGATGTAAGCCATTCATGATGTACCAATTTATGCTTAGGAAGTATGGGAATTATGTGTAAAGAAACCTAGCAGGAAACCTAAAGATCCTCTCATAGTTCATGTGGTGGGAAAACTATCAGAATTAATGCTAGGAAAAACTCCAACTGCTAAATATGATGACCTAGGGAACCCTATTGTTATAGTACAAATTGGGAAGACCATGATTCCAAATGTCTTAGTGGAATTAGGTGAGGAAATAAACATTATGACAATTGAGACCGTTAAACAACTAGGACTCACCAATATCAGACCAACCCCCACTATGTTAGAATTGGTCAATACGTCTACCATTCGACCAGAGGGAACCTTGGACGACCTTGTGATTTATGTCAACTCCTGGGAGTATCCTGCTGATTTCCTCCTACTTCAACCCAAATCTCAGTTGGGGGGACATACGTTAATTCTAGGCAGACCATGGTTGGCTATAGACTACAGCTGATGCCTACATCAGTTGTAGATTAGGATCTATGAAAAGTTATGACAAATTTGACACGAAAATTATTACCCTTTATCCACCAGCCAAGCCAAGCACTGATGCTTAAACTTTGTTATGGGTCGAATTTGAAGAAGATAGTGCTCAACCCCTTCTTACTATAGGGAGGGCCCTTACCTTTAAGAATGAAACATAATATGATACCATCAATAGTTTCATTAGTGATCCCTTAACTATGACTCGACAAACCTACCATATCTTGGATAATGTGATGGATGAGCCCAATCAAGAAGAAATTACTAAGGGGGTCTTAGCTGAAACAATCCTTGCTGAAACGGTTCCCATAGTTGTGAATTCTAAAAGTAGTCCAATCAAGATCGAACTAGGAAAGACCTTAAACATTAATCCCCACTAGACACCTCAAGAAACTGGGCGCTTGACTGAGTTACGGATAGAGCATATGGAGGACTTTGCATGGGAATACATGGATATGAAGGGAAATACTTCTAAGTTGTGTACCCATCATATTTATATCAACGGTGACTAACGTCCGATTTTCCAACCCCAATGTAGAATGAACCCTAATGTGAAGGATATTGTGAAGGAAGAACTTCAAAAAAATTTAAACACGGTATTTATTTATCGAATCTCAAAAAATGAATGGGTTTCCCGACTAGTAATCATGCTTAAGAAAAGAGGCAAGTGGCATATATGTGTGGACTACAATGAACTAAACAAAGACACACAGAAGAATCATTTTCCCTTTCCATTTATCGATCAAGTTTTGGATACTCTATCTGGGAAATAAATATTTTCCTTTTGGATGGTTTTAATGGATATAATCAGATACAGATTGCCCCTAAATATCAAGATAAAACCACCTTCACCTGTCCCTGGGGAACCTTTGCATATAGGGTACTTCCATTTGGGTTGTGTAATGCAACAACAACTTTCCAGCGAGCTGTGATAGGTATATTTTAACATATGTAAAAGTGATACACCATGAGACGGTTATAACTACAGTATATTTTAACATATGTAAATATTTGCATTTTTGCTTTTAATGAAAGATATCTAGGGCTTACTGGGCAAAGAGAAACTTAGAGAGACGAATGGGGAAGGCTTAAGAAGCTTATGAAATATCCATGTGTAAAGACAGTCTTATCCTATTCCAAAAATGAAGGAAGTGGAGGAAACTATTCTCCTAAGATTTAGCTACATGTGTCCTCCCAAAATACTAGAACTAAGGTAAGTTGTTTAGGAATCTCTTCTTTCTAATATCTCTATAATAATTCAAAGGAGGAAAGGGCTAGGGGTTGGACGTTGGCTGGTGTATTGGAGAAAACTCATTATGGCTTGGGGTAGACCACTATAGACAGCTGACTACCATAAATTAACTCAATTCTCAGAACTATGCTATTATAAATGACAATGCTAAGACAATGGAGAATGTAACCAACCTCGATCCAAACATTTGATGTAGATCCCCGCTGGAGCTTTCAATTCGTGCACTTGAATCTCAAATTAGTCTTGGCATCCAATTTGCAATAAGTACATATAATGTATAAACAACATTAACATCATCAATAGCAATGGTCCATGATATTATAAGTAAATGCAACCCAATGTAGAATAAACAACATTCACAACATTAATGGACAAGAATATGAGTATTTCTATTAATAAACAAGAAGAAGTAAAATGTGATACGACCTCTTGCCAGCAACCAATCTGAACCAAGATCTGGATCAATCCACTTGTGCCTCCACCACTTCAATCCTCCATGAATGACAAACTCAAACTATGGTAGGAGTTTGGAAGGTGAACATAAGGGGTTCACAACTACAAGGATCAATGAGTGTAGACTCAAGATAGGGAAAAAATCCACTAGAGTTCTCTTGCTCTTCTTTCTCCTCCCATCTATAAGCCATATGTGCTCAATATATAGTCCTCTCAAAGGTAAGTGAAAGGACACATCAAGGCATTTCTTGGGCAGATGGAGGGTCAAAGGTCACCCAATAACCGCTTTTTGGAAGTAAAAAGTAATAAACTAGTGATTTTTACCATTTTACATGCTATCCATGGGCTATAGTGATGCAACTCGTGGGTACGCTGGCTATAGAGATGTAGCTAGCGTACAAGGGAAAAAATAGGGAAAAATAGTGTCTGAAGGATATAAAGTGGATTTGAGTCAGTGAAATGGATCCTACAGGCCAAAGAATGCTGATACTCACAAGGTGGAAGATTACATTGTAACAGATCCCCCTAATGTGTGAGGTCAAATACTGATGCTACGATGGCCGAGACTGATGCTACGATGGCCGAAATACATTATAAAACTCAGAAGTGGAGTGATGGAAACACAAGTGGAAAGAGCAGCTCACTTGTCATAATACAATATTATCCTTGAATACATGTCGGTATAGTACAACAATCTGATACAATGGCCAGGAATAGGCAATACATAATGGATATATGTCATAAGTGATCATAGCCATGATCCCTCTACAGTAAGATATGGTCTCCTGCTGAAAAGGAAACAACTGGTGCAAACTGGAGGTACAAATTGTTGATATCTGAGAGGTGATATCTCAGATGTAAAGTCAAAGTCATAGGTAGCATATTGAATGCCACTATCGCCTGGGGTCTTCTACACAAGTCTTCGACGGTGCAAGTCCCATCAAGTGAATAGAGGATTTGGGGTCAAACCTGATGTGACATCGTATGATTAGCGGTCAATGATGTATACCATTAACGGACGCGAGATGACCCACCAATAATGAAAATGGGCATCAAGGCACAGAGCACAATCATCGGAGTGTGAATAAATGAGTTGAAGTCGAACACTAGGATGAATCCATCGATCAGGGGACATTGATGTATTCCCAAAACTGTCGATGGGGAGAGAACCTGCCACTAATAACCGCAAGCCTCAAGTTACTCAACCGAACTCTAAGCCTCAAGTCCCGGAATAAATGGGTTGAAGTCAACAGAACGATACTCGTTGGAAGGAGGGCATTAATGCATCCCCCATCAACCAGCACGAGGTACCAGCTACGCTGAAAGATTTGTAAGATCTTAGGTGAAATGGACTGACTACGGACTGACTAAATAAGGATGGAGGACAGGCAATAGTCAAGAGATCTGAGGAGTGTCTGACACTGGTTTCAGGACTTCCTTTGAACAAGAGCATGAGCAGATGGATAGACATAGGCGGCATGGACTTGATATAGAATGTGCGATGCAGGAGGCATCACAAAGGGCTCCATAATGACTTTAAGCTTAACCAATTTATGGAGAAACTGAGAAACAAGTACAGCTCCTAAGGTCCAACTATAGTCCCGACTCATAGTGTATGGAGTGGAATGAATGCTCTGTTCAAAGGAGACACAACAACTGCCAATAAGAAGTAGTAACCATAATCCCGTCCGGCTTTTTGGAATATTTGATTTTTTGGTCTTTTTCATATTTGGAGAAAGCTTGAAAAAGAATAAAATTGCTTATAGTACAATAAGTGAGGGAACGAGTGTCAGATAGTGAGCAGACTAGTCCCAAGCAGTGGAACATACCTATGATCAATGCAAGGAAGTGCATGCAGGGTGTGCACACTCGGGGGTGTGTTCCCTCAGGGTCAAAAGGGTCATCAAATTGTGAAGGACAAATGGAAGCTCTGCAAGGCTTGATAGGGAAAAGTGCTCAGGCACCAAGATAACAACTGAGTAAGCGGGAGCCGACACAAGGCTCAAGCGACAAGAAGGACGATGCAATGCAATCACAATATGATATAAATGAAGGGATTCCTTAAGGGAGATGGCCAGCATAAGACAAAGTAGAGTATGAGTCTTTATCGCAATGTCATGGCATAACTACAAAGGACTCCCAATCCTAAGGACAAATAACGGCATGGGCACCAAAATGCACAAAGGGGATCTAACTAGGGTGCCCATGTTCGGAAAAAGCCCTGTCGCCACATAACAACACTTCTATAGCAGTGTGAAGGTTCTGTGTCGGTTACGAAGCGGGGTCGCACCTAGGGTTTGTGAAAATGGTCAAAAGGTCAAATGCATACTGCATGTGGAAATGGCATCTAACCTATATGCCAGGTATGAAATGTACCTGCCGTAGGCGTGAAATGGTCCAAAACAACTTTCGTTGAAGAAATCTAATTAAAAATTCTACTCCATGACATTATATTAGTCCATAACGGCATCAAACGGTAAAAACTGTAAACAAGTGGGTCCTGAAAATTATAAATAGGAATAAAAATTTACAATTTACATTTCATTTTTACTATTCACCCATTTGGAGCTTTGTGGTTAGTTTTCACCTTGAAGTTCAACTACCGATTCTGGGAGTTACAAGTGTCCATTCATCGAACCGTCCGGAGCAGGTTGGTAGTCTCATCCATACCTTTAATTTCATTGCATTCATTTTAGTTTTCAATGGTGGGATTTTTAGTTTGGCCAAGCCCTAAATGGCTTCAGCGCTACCCACGGGATATCACTATGCGGGTTGCGGGTAGGTCACTATACGTGCAGTCAATGCACAGGTTGACTGTGGGTACCCGACCCTGTATACAAATTAGCCCACGGGTACGGCCGTGAAGTTGATTTTGCAAAAACAATTGACTAAAATCCTTGTTTTTTTCTCACTCCAAAATGGTTCTAGAGTGGACGGAGAGGGAGCATGACCAAGTAGATGATGCCGTGCGTAACGATGTGCAAGCATAGCAAGCATTGCAAGCATGTGGGTTGTACAAATTTGGAGTATAGGGGGTTTGAGGGCCCAAAACCTACTACTCCACGCTTGATAGATTATTGGGATGTTGATGCACAAAACTTCAATCTCAATGGGAAAATCCTCACACTGGAAGTGGAAGACATCTACTTCATTACCGGTTTGTCCCGTCGAGGTGAGGTGGCTAGTCTTTGGTCTCGTACTGTGGGTGGTGGGATCACCATCCTTGATTACATAGCGCGGTATTGTCCCGCAAACACACGAGCGGTGGGAAGTCAAGTGCCCATCAATGCCATAGTAGATCTAAGCATGAAGATCATTGTGGCTACCTTAGTGCGAATAACAGGTTCCAAAGCTCTACACCAGGCATCCAGGCAAGTGATGTTCTATGCATCACAATGCATGCACCCTATAGTATTTGATTGGTGTACCACACTACTGGTGTATGAGAAGACCCAACTGACAAAATGCAAAGAAGGGAAGGCCAAAAACTTCGGGTATGGCAGTATCTTGTGCAGCTTCTTCTTTGAGAGAGTTTCGGGGCTTAGTCTGAGGGTGGATGTCCCTCTTCATAGTCTCCATGATCCAACCCTGACCCGATGGGATGAGATATTGACACGACAAGGTGGTGTCCGTCTGGAATCACCATATACTGAGGAGTTCTTCCACTTGTGGGACCGACAGGTCATTGCCATAAAGGACTATCCCTATGCGGGGATAGACTTTCGCCAGGATCGGGACATGCCACTCCCACCAGACGCAGCGTTCGAAGACATTGGTGAGTACTCTTTTTAAATTTTTGTTATGAAATTTTTATGGATTTTTTATTATAGATGTGAATGAAAAAATATTTTTGGTGGTAGTATCAAATGCTAATGGTTGACTGTTTGCTCACAGACAAGGGCCCAGTGAGACCCAATGGCTTCCCGAGACATGGTCGCTAGGGCAGGGGTGATGAGGCAGGTGATGCTACAGCAGGGCACACTCTACAGACCTTGCGGTGCAACCTATCATGGATGGTTGCCAAGGTTCCATAGATAGATGTGGTGCGACTACCTGAGGCCATGCAACGCCAAGTAGTGGGGGTTCCGGGTGACTGGGTGCGGTTACTTTAGTGGGTAGCCAATGCAGTTCATTATTTCTATGAGACAAATCCTATCGGGGCAGCAGCTAGGCCTCCTCGTAGGGAGTAGATATCCCAGGATCTCATTTTTGTATCGATATGTATATTTTTGAGGGCTACGGGCTCCAGTTTTGTATGACACTACAATTTTTGGACATATTTATATATAAACTATGGTTCTCCAGTTCTACGATTTGTGTGTATGTACAAATGTATGAATGTCTTCTTTTATTTATGTGCTTCATATGAATGTGATAAATGCCAATCTAATACATAGTTAGCATATGCATCAGATATATGATTAAGACTTCTCGGAACATGAATGTATGTAATTGAAACAAACTGTCTCTCCAAGAGTCTTACCCTTAGGAATTTCTGTAGTAGTGTAGGGTCTCGCACATGGTACTGTCCATTCAACTGAGACACAACTAGTTGTGAATCCGGGAATACCTCTAAATACTGGACGCCATGTGAAATACCATCCCGAAGTAGCTCAATGACGGCACTATACTCGGCCACATTGTTAGATGTAGAACCGAGACAAGCACCTCCTGAGGACACAACTAGGTGGTCAGGTGATAAAATAACCCAGGCAGCAGAAGCAAGCTGCTGCATATGTCGGCTAGCACCTTCCGTGAAACCTAAGAACGTAGGAGATCCCGCTGATATCTGTCAATCAAAAGGAAGCTAATCAACAGACCCGAAAACCAAAAAGCAAGCTAAACTATGTACAGAAACAACTATACAAGAGTATACAAAAGTATCAACCTGAACCAGAGGTTCAAGCGTAATACCACTTGAGATAGAGCCCATTTCTAGGCTCCTTCAAGACAGTCCCCTCATAGTCTTCTAATTCATAGGCTCCTTTTTCCAGGACACGCCTCACGATGTAAGGACCGTGCCACATGGGGTTGAACTTTCCCGCCCCCAGGGGTTCTTTAGCTTGGTCATATAAGAGGACCAAGTCACCTTCATCATACTGTCGAGGACGGACAGACCTATCATACTGAACCTTGACACAATGTTTGTTGGAATCTATGGCCACAACGGCATCTCGACATTGCTCGTCAAGTTGCTCAAGGTGGATTAAATGTTGCTCAATACCTATCGTATCAGGGAGGAGCTCTATGGCCAATTTAAGCGAAGGGATTTCGCATTCAATCGGTAAAAGTGACTCCACACCGTGAACTAGATGGAACGGTGAGAATCCGGTGGCAGTCTTGACTGCGGTTCGATATGCCCACAAAGAAGGATATAACATGATGTGCCAATTGTTCTTGCTTTGTTGTATGGTACACTGGAGAATGGTCTTCAAAGACTTATTAACTGCCTCAAATTGACCATTCGCTTGGGGATAGTAGGAAGACGAGTGTTCTTGATGAAACCCAAGCTTGAGAGACAAATCCTCCATCATCTTGTTTTGAAAGTGACTGCCATGGTCAGTGACAATCTCTTTCGGGATACCGTAACGAGTGATAATTTGATTGAATAGGAAATGGGCTGCAGTAGCACCGTCGGCTTTTACAGTAGGCATGGCCTCAGCCCATTTGGAGAAATAGTCCATGGCCACTATGATATGGTGATGCCCCCCAGCCGAAGTTGGTTTGCAATCCATGAAGTCCACCCCCCACTTAGTGAAGGGACCGACGATGACGACCGAATGAAGGGGCGTTGGATGCGAGTGTATATTCCAAGAGAACACCTAGCAAGGGTGGCATCTCTTCACAACATTAACACAATCCTTAAAGATTGAAGGCCAAAAGTAACCAGCTCGCATAATACGCTAGGTTGTAGCAAGCCCGGATAAGTGACCGCCACATGCCCCTGCATGGCAATCATTAAGCACCCGCTCTGCTTCTTCGTGAGTTAAACAACAACAGAGAATAGAATCCTTTCCTCGGCGATACAAAGTGTCACCGACGATGGTATAGTATTTAGCGTGATGTTTCACACGTCGTCGCTCGTCTCGTGAATAATGTAGAGGAAACTTCAAAGTTTGGAGATATACAATGACATCCCCATACCAAGGGTCTTCAGACGAGATAAGAAATAAGTGCTCATCCACAAAAGAATCTTCATGAATGACATCCTCATCAAGTCTCGGTAGGTTTGACATAAGCTCAGCAAACACCAACAATTTCACCGATTTCGCCAAGGAAAAATCGAGATCGAACTCCTGAAGGATCACAATGCATTTATTATACTTCCCCCTATAAGGCGTCGTGATAGCCCGAACTGAAATGGATTGATGTGAGCTACAACTGTGGTTGTTCTAAGCAAAATGTAATGTTGTAACCGCTGGACTGCATGGACAGTCGCAAGCGCCAACTTTTCCACGTGAGTATATCTTAGTTCAGCATCTACTAGATTTCGACTGAGGTAATAGATAACATGCTCGATGAGCGCGTCATCAACCTGAACCAAGACCATGCCAATCATCTCTTAAGATGTGGCCACATAAAGGATAAAATCTCGTGCGAAGTCTGGTGGACTAAGCACAGGGGCTGATACCAAAGCTTTCTTAAGGGCATCGAAAGACTGCTGGGCTCGCCCATCCCAGATAAAAGGTGTGTCTTTCTTCAATAAGCGTGCAAAGCCTTTGGTAAGATTAGCATAATTGACTACAAATCGACGCAGAAAAGTAGCTCTCCCTTGGAGGCTCTGATGTTTTAACAAGTGTGCAGAGAAGGAAACCAAAGTATTGCCTCAACTTTAAGAGGATCGACTCTAATACCCTCTTTTGAAACTATGAAGCCTAGAAGGCGACCAGTCCTTACAGCGAAGATGCATTTATTGGGATTCAATCAAATTTTGTAGTGTATACATCGTTCGAGAATCATACCGAGGTGCTTGGGGTGGTCCGCTCTCTTGCGAGAATGGCCAGCAAGATCATCCAAGAAAACCTCCATAATCTTCTTAAGATCGTGAAAGGCGTAGGTCATGGCACGCTGAAATGTAGCTCCGGCGTTTTTAAGGCCGAAGGGAATTTTCCGATATGCAAATGTTCCCCATGGACAAATGAATGTCGTCTTATGTTGGTCCTCGGGTTTGATTTGAATCTGGTTATATCCCAAAAAGCCGTCCATGAAGGAAAAAATCTCACTTCCGGTGCAAGCATCCAAGATTTGATCTATGAATGGTGTGGGGAAGTTGTCTTTCGGACATGCACAGTTCAAATCTCTAAAATAGGTGCATACACGGATCGTTCCCTGCTTCTTATCCACAGGAAAAGGGTTTGACACCCATTCGGTAAGGGGAACAGGGTAGATGAAACCAGCTCTGAGTAGTTTCTCCACCTCTACCTTGATAGTGGCTACCTTCCTAGGGTTCACAGCACGTAAGCATTGTCGAACTGGTTTAGCATTAGGATACGTTCTAATCTCATGTTCAACAATGTGGGGCTTTATTCCTGGAATCTCCTCATATGACCAGGTGAAAGCTTCCCGGAGTCCTGTAAACAATTTAGTGTTAATAGAAATATCCTCAAGAGTGCAATCGTCACCGATGTAGACATTGTCCACCTTTCTGGGAGTACGAGAGATGTTGATCGACATGGTTGGGGAAATATTGGCCATATTCCCCTCCGCAAAAACATCATGCAACCCTGAAAGAGCCACAGGGTGACCAACCATCTCTGCTAGAGTCATCCTAAACTCCTCTTGCTCAGCGAGCTCGAGGTTGGGAAGGAAATAAGAGCGATGATGCATATCCTCCCAAGGCCTATCACTACCATACGTGGCCTCCATAATAGCTTCATCGTATGGAAAAGTATCATCAAGGCAGTCGTGTGAACAAGATGATTTGGCTGCCCAAACTGGCAGCATAACTGGATCTTCTTCGACTATCTGAGAAGAAGAGAGATCTGGCTCTGCAGTGGCTTATTGAATATGTTTGTAAGCAAGCTCAACTATAGACAATGGCATAGACATCTCGATATACGTAATCTTTCCAAATGTGGAACTGGTGGATGGTAAAGTACATGGATCATCAAAATAGAAAGTCTAGAATGACATATTATGAGAAGGAGGAGACACATCGTCGGTAATGGTTCCAATAAAATTCACAGGTGTGGAAAAATCATAAGTTCCCATCAATGAAGGGTACATGCCAACACCCATGTTCCCAGTTGCTGACTGAGAATGAGTAACCTGTGGGACTATGGATCCCATGGATGCTGTGGAAGAGGATTTAATGAAATCCAACTGATAGATGGTCACAATCTTGCCTTTGTGAGGAAAGAAGATAACTCTAATACAGTGGACGCGATAACTTTCATAGCATACATCCAATTCCGACCCAGTTAAAGGTTGTAGTCAATGGGCACATCAACCACCTCGACTTCAATAGGCACAAACTTACCTCCCAAGCAGACAACAAGGGAAGGGATAATTCCATGCAGCTTAAATGACTGACCGTCGAATGCAGTGAGCGTGGTTCTAGACGCGAGTAGAGGAGGAAAGACTAGAGCTTTCCAACAAGTTAACGACATTACTTACGTAGAGGCACCTTCGTCAACCATCATACGTTTGACAAAACTCTTAAGGCACACCACCTGGATTTGAAAAGCCACGTGGTAAGGTAAGGAAGGTTGAACATCAATAGTATCGAACTTGATAACACTGGGATTTACCCCATCCTGAACTCCTAATGCACTCAAAAGGGCATGCTTCTAAGAAGGACAGGCCTGCAAAAATTCAAGAGCTGACATGGCACACGGAGTTTGGCCCAAATCTTCTACAATGGAGTAGTTCTAGGCGGCTCGAGTATTAGGATTATGCGTAGAGTGCTTGAGAACACCTTTCGGTATCCATGACATATTAGAGGGCTTCTTGATATGAAAGGAATTTTCAGGAGGAGGGGGAGGCTCACTCCCCATATTAGGTTGTGGTGCACCATAATCGCGTTGACTAGTAGCAACACTAACCTCTGATTGAACCATGTTCACACATCCATAACCACCAGTATTGGAAGAAGACGTTGTCGTTTCAGTAGGTCCATAACCAGTGGTGGGAGCATGCGAAGCCATGTTTTGATGATGAGAAAGGGGATCCTTTAACACAACTGGGCTCTGTTCCAAATGCTTCGATGATTCTTCAATTCGAGAACATAAAAGAGTAAGATGATCTTCCCCACAAAGCTTGCAAGGGAACTTCACCTTATGCCTAGGTTTATGGCCCTCACCAGCATTTCTGCCTTCCCGAGGAGGGTTGGCATTCTCTTTATGAGGGGTATTGCGATTTCTATTATTGTTATTCCCATTGTTTCCACCCCTACGGTTTTTTCTCCCCTTTTTCTTACCACCAAGTTGCTGGTTACCTGACGGTTTCGTAGATTGCACATTGTGTACATCAAATGACGGGGTGGAAGTGGACAAGGTGTGAACCTGTCCAGGAATAGACTGGTTTAGCGAAATTTTTTGCATTTGATTAGCTACCAAATCTATAGGGAGAGTTCTTGCGGATCCGATGATGCCATCAGCATGTGGTCTAGGAACTGACGTGGGCTCATGTCTTGTTCTTGGTGCGTCAGGAATAATGTCATATAAAATGCCAGATTGAGAGTATAGTAGGTCTAACTACTGGACTTTCAAGATGGCTTGTTCCTCAGTCACAATGCCAGACATTGAAACATCCTTAGAAATGTATGGGAGTAGAGACTTGAGGAACCATTCCAACAGAAACTATGGAGGAATGTTGGCTTTCACTAATCTCTTCCATCGACGCCACTCTTGAACGTGGTCAGAAATATGTGTGGCCTTATTCTGATGAAAGGTAGACAACAGTTCGGTACCAATATCATAACAAACTGGCAACTGGAAATGGTCCAAGAAAACCAAAGCAATCTCGTTTAATCCCCTATAGGTGTTCCCAGGCAACTCCACATACCACTTCGCAGCTGCCCCTGTGAGGGTGCGTTGAAATAGTCGTAATCTAACGGAATCGTGACTCAATGAGTTGGAGGGGCACCAAAGGTGAAACGTTGTGACATGATCACCCTGATCCTCACCACCTTTCCCCTCAAACTTAGGAATGTCCGAAGGGAGCTTGGTAGGGACCGGGGGCCAATTAGGGTCATGACACACTGGATCATTCATGAGCTTTGAAGATCCGGAAGATTCAAATGTGCAAGGAACGGGAATTATGGCTGGAAAGCTTGATTATAAGCTCCCATAAAAGGTTGGTTGAACGGAATCGAATTATAAGATGGACCAAAAGCTTGACCATGAGGATTAAACTGCTGATAAGGAGGACCTGACGAACCATAAGCTTGACCATGGCCATAAGGTTGATAACCTCCTCTAACCTGACCTGTATGAGAGTAAGCAGGTATATAAGTGTTTTGGGCACCATATTGAGGTGGGTTGAACTGGTGGCCAGCACCAACTGTGTTGTAGTAAGGGTTGCCACCATAAGTATGGGGCATACATGTACTATTCGTAGCGGGAACCGAGTTGTAATGAC
Source organism: Larix kaempferi (assembly GCA_027924585.1). Lineage (NCBI taxonomy): Eukaryota > Viridiplantae > Streptophyta > Pinopsida > Pinales > Pinaceae > Larix > Larix kaempferi. Next base: position 30,611,111 of record BSBM01000217.1, read on the forward strand.
TATAATGGTGAGGTATGTTCCCACCCCCAGCATTAGGATTAGCATGAGTAGTCGTGTGGTGACCCAAAGCATGAGAAGTATTCCCAACCCCAACGTTGGTGGTACTAGTAGCAGGAATGGTGGCGTTATGACCATGTAGATACAATATATTCCCACCTCCTACATTAGCATTACTAGTGGCGGCAGTGGACGCAAAAGTATGCAGTATATGTCCACCCCCATGGTTAGGAGGAGCATTAACATTTGCAAAAGTGGTCTTGGGTTGATGGGTAGCGATATGTGTGTTAGGTGGTGGATGGCGAGTCGTGTTTCGAACAGTGTTCCTATTAGGTTGGATATCCCTAGGAGGCGGTCGTCTTCCAACATTAGCATTGTTAGGAGGAACGTGAATGGTCTCCATACTACATGTGTGAGTGGACAACGTGGTGCCCCCGGCTAGGGTATTGCCCCCAGTGGGTGCAGTGTTGCTAACACCATGAACAACGCCAACATGGCTACCAAAAGTAGTGGAAGGATCAACTGTGGTGTAATTCGACATACCATATGAGAATGTGGTAGGGTTGACCATAGGGCCTATATCATCATGGACCTCTGGCATCCCGTATAAATAATTATGTGGATACGAAGGATTGAACGGGTTGTCCTCAGGTGGATCTGGACCAAACAAACTACGTTGGCTCTCAGGTGGATCACCCCCCCATTCCTCACGAGGAGTAGGGGAATCTGAAGTGTGTTTGACTCTACCCAATGGAATCGTGGGGATTTCATCCATGTCAGAATGTGCAGCCGTCATGACATCTTGGACGTATGTCTCGTAAGAATCCGAAGAGTCAGAGGGAGCCCGCCAGCATCCTCGAGCAACACGACATGAAATCTTGGCAGGTTTTAAACCGGTCAACCGATGAGATCGGCGGAGAGTAGGACTCCGCGCCACGATATCTCCAAAGAGAATATAAAATCAAAACATCCCCTAAAGGCCATCTATCGATCAAAAATAGTAAATCAAAAGCACACACCTAGAGAAACTATAGCCAAGAGCAGACAAACAGAGTGGCTAAATGAGCTCCCGACACTAGAGCCGGTATGTCTCGCCTAGGAGAGGCTTGAGACTCCCAAACTAGAGCCGGTATGTCTGTCCAATCCCTATCTGACTCAGGACACAAACAGCATAACCAGCAAGTACCCTATGCGATACCTAGGTAAGGCAACTATGGTCACCGCAATATAACCAATGCTCAGGGGGACAGTCGCGGGTGGGATTTGTCGTATGGGCAGGGTAGCTGAGCCCGAAACTCAATCAGGGTTAAATCCCCCAAGAGTCCCTGTTACACCCAAAATCTACTCATCATAAGATTCAGTGTATACACCCCTAAATATACTTGGACTAAATAATCATCCTGGGAGGATTTGTGCTCAGTTGTGCTAGGTTTTGAAGGGTTGTCGCAGGTTTCACACTAGCAACATGCGACGTCGCATCTTGCTCCACTGCAAGGTGTGAAGAGGTCAGTTAATGGGAAAAAATAGCTTATTCGAGATCCTTCTCGAAACTTTCTCATTTAGGGGATTATCCCTGACCTCTAGGGGATCTAGTACTCAACCCCTAACTCTTTGGGAGGATCCCCTATATTTCTCCTACCATCTCTCAACCTATCCTATCCATACCCTATCCACTTAGTCCTATATAAGTGAAGCTCACTCCCATCCCAAAGGGAGGAAGCCTATGGTATCAACATGCTGGTGAAATCACTCTCAAGACACCTCCATTCACCTCTTGGAGAACTCATGCTTCCTTGGAAGGATATGGAAATTGGATTCGTCGGAGAAGGGCTACAGCGTTAAGCCTTGGTTGTGGTTCTATATCTCTATCATGTACTCCTCTATTTACAGTAATACAAATGCTTTCCACCAATATTGTTCATGTGTGCAATGATATTGACTAGTTTACCTACTTAACTGTTTACTTAGATCTCTTATTGTATAGATGTCTTTTACTGGTTTCTCTTGTTTCTTGTCTTGACAGGTCTTGCAGCTTGGATCTGACGACCGCGGGACGTGGAGCAACATTCAGCAGAAAGGATTGCGTAGTAAAAAGTTAAGACATCTAGTACTTGATCCTTAAGTAGATCTAGGAAATGCATTGGCAGTCTGTTCTATTTGTTCTAGACTCACATTGAGCTAGGGAGATCCTACTTGCATCCACTCGAGTGGATTGTCCAATAACAAATCTGGCGACCATACTGGGGAGTATATAGAGTTTGGTCAGTAGTTGTTAATTTGAGAGTCATTTTTAGTTGATTACTTGACACAAGCCCTTTATTTTTTTGTCATTTTCTTCTTGAGATTGATTTCACTATCATATCTCCGCATTGAAGACTCTGATTTGCTTCCTCTGAGTATATACAACTCATTTTCAATCCTGTTTTTGGTTCATGGTTGAGAGATTTGATTCGTTTTTTAACCTAGACCTTGCCTGTCGCACCTGGGTAGTGGAAACATAGCGACACTGTGTCTTTCTGAGTCTTTGTTCTTCACCTGTTAGTCACCCATCGCATCCTTTGCATTGGTATACTGCGACATCGTCGCACCTCACGTGAAGGAAAACTGCGACGTCACATTGTGTGTAAGGGCAGAGTGCGCTGATCTATCAAAAGTTGGCATACTGGCATCCCTTCCCTCATTTGACAGTTTGAACTTTGGTCTGATGTTTGAACTCCCTCATTTGCCTTAGGAAACTATACCAGTATATTGAGCAATCCTCCACCAATGGGTTATCCTTCCCTTCACCTATGGAGCTTCCGTTAATGCATCTGGCATTGGCGGATTTCATTAAATTCAGTTACTTAAAGTCTTATGTTGCCAAGTGTCCATTCTGCGTCATGTTATGTGTTCAAGGGAAGTTCAAACATAGTTGGCCATTCCTCAAACATTCCTGACCAATCATGTCGGCCTTCCTTGTGTCAGTATACAATGTTGGATTTCGCAGTTCTACCAAATTATATCAGACTATTGATCTTTATTTCGTATCGGTTGATGTGGGATGCATTAATGCCCTCCTTTCGATGGATCTATTCCTATCGACACCAAATCATCATCTAGGAAATGGATCTAGAAACCCAGGAAGTACCTTGGATCTTGCAATCATTAGTGGCATGTTTCCTCGCAAATGACAGTGGGTATACATCAATGACCCCTGATTGTTTGATTCTACAAGTGTTCAACTTCAGAACATCTATTCACACTTGCTAGTTTGTACTTGGTACCTTAGAATCCATCATCATTATCGGTGGGTCTCTTCGCATTTGTTAACGATATACATCAATGACCGGTAATCATATGGTGTTTTATTATGCTCGACATCATCTCATTTATTCGCATGATATAAACTCGTACTATCGTCGGTTTGTATTGAAGACCTTGGGAAAAACAGTTGTATCACTCATCGATGCACTGGCCGAGTTGCACAAGATTAAACTACCATGTCAGAAGTCTGATGAAGACCTTGTTCTCGCACTCACCAAAGTGCATGTTTACACTTCTAAAAAATTTACTTCTGACATGGATCCACTGTGTATTGTTCGTGGCCATGCTTGTTTACTACTGAGATGGGTATGCCCACCTCAGGAAGATATTATGTATATTTGAGAAATTGTTATGTTTGACTTGCAGGTGTGATCATAAATCCTACGTCAGTGAACTATCCTTGCCTCATCCTTGCTTTGATCGATAAAAAGTATCAGTATAAAGAGTATCAGTATAAGAATAATGTAATGTATTTCAACCCTTAGCTCTGCTTCGGACCTCACACATTAGGGGACATCTGTTAACAATCAAATTAACATCCTTAAACAGGTGAAGGTGGAAGCATACTTTTACCATTTTCCCACAACATGAAAACAAAACAAGTACTAAAGAGAACAATCCTATTTGATCTGATCATTACTTCTATAACTAGAAAGATTGAGTAAAGAATGAAGGAGCTTAATAGAGACAAAGTTCAGTGATTGAACTGCTCACCAAAAGCTCAAATCAAAACTCTAACATTCAAATAGTGAGAAGAAATGCACAAAAATGCATCAAAAGGTACTTAAATATGCTAAGTTGTGAAAAAAGCGTAATAAACTATGGAAAGTGGGTTTTTTAAGAGAAAATAATAAAAAATGATTATCCCGCATTGAAAAGAGTAACTTGAAATCCCATTTCCCAATGCTATAAAGGAAAGGCATGTGGGGCATGGTAAAAGGAGGCAAAGAGGAGCAAAGGCATGCTAGAGAGATTCTAAAGAAAGGAGAGCTCATATTCATCAAAGGAAAGGGTGAAGAAAGGATAGTTCATGACAATGGAAGAAGGATGCACATCGAGATCTACAGTAAATATGTATCTTCTTCCTTATTTTAATATGAAATTATTTGAATTTTTGCATTCAAGGGTTTGAGTTTTGCTTATTATGCTTGAGTTGAATCCTCAAATGGCTTTAGATCTTAATGAATGTTTAATGGTTGAATCTAGATCTTAAGAAATTTGTATTAATTATTTCATTTATGACAAAGAAACTCACCATTTCTTAGTAAGATGGCTTATCTAGAGTAGACACGTCCCTGGTCTATTTGTTGTTATCAATCATGGGAATATTGAATCCACTTGACATCAGTTGACATTAATGACTCACACCGAATCAGTTAACATCCTATTTGACATTATTTGACATTATTTGACAACAATGACAACCAAAGTTCAACAATCTCCCCCTTTGGCATTGATGTCAACACCTTATGAAGATTTTCATAATCATCTTCTTGAACGTGTATGCTTCATCTGTGCTTGTCGCAGTACTCCCCCTGAGTTCTTTGCCAATTTGAATTTTTGACATATATGTGTATTCTATTGTTAGTGTTTCTTATTCTTTCTATTACTTTTGCACAGATCGCATGCTTTATGATCATTCTTATTGCACCGCTGCATGCTCATGTAATGACTTGGGTTCAACTCTTTCTCATATCACTTCATGATCAACTTCATGCTCACGATCAACTTCACGCTCTTTTTCTTCCTTTGTTGCTGCAAGCTTTGTGATTATCTTTGTTACCTCATCCATCAGCTTCATGTTCTTTCTGCCCCTTTGACATCAATGGAAAAGAGGTGCCATTTTCTTACAAGGATAATTCCCCATGTCTCCATGCTTCATTTCTTTTGTTGAATTTGCTACACTGATATCCTGCAATCATAATTATCTTTGATCCTACACTGATATTCTGATATCATGCAATCATAATTATCTTTGATCGTGCTCCCCCTGTACAGGTGCTATATTATTTATGTGTCTTGATCTCTTGTTCCTATAATAACACTTCATCATTCTTTGCGCAGCGATTCATACAATTATCCTTTCATTCCAACTCCACAGTACCAAATGCTATTGATTTATTTATGCGTCTAATTGTCTCATCTGTCACATTTACTTTGCTATCATAAGGCCTTTTCGCATTTACTGTCATCGCATCCCTTTCCATGAAAACCAAATATTTGGCATGCTTTTCACCTATCAGCCAGCTCTGCATTAAAGCGGATATTACACTTAGTTCATGTGGAAATAATGACGTGTCCCATCCATACTCGAGCTTTTGGGAAACATCATTTCGTCGCACTAAGCAATGAACTTGAATTTCTCTTTTTGTACACCTTCCCCAAACTTATTAACTCTAGCATTTATGTTTGTTGACTCCATCATCTTCTTCAACTTGCACAATATTGAATGCATATCTCTTCACCTTAACTCCACACACACGAAACCATTCATTCAATTCTTATAAGAGCCTTGTGAAATGGTTGGTTAATCACCTTTGCTCTCCTACTCTTCTTCATCGCATCGCATCCCGATTCTTCACCTTTTTTGCCAATGGATTCATTATACCGGAGGATAAATAATTCTCTTGAGAATGTACACCTCGTTGTTCAGTCACAGCGGTCTAAATTTACTCACCTGAGAGTTGACATGGGACCATGAAAGAACCGAAAGGATGAAATCGAGTTCCGAAACCAGTACGTTCAGTCGTAGGTGAATTATGGGCATGCTAAACAATTGATTCATCTAAGCCATTAGGTCAACAACCTGGAGCTACAACAACAAAATATTATGGACGAACTGTCATCACTTTAGTCTGAGCATTCTAGACAACCATCGTCTGCAACGTTACAAATTCTTCCTATGCACCCAACCTTTAAGTGTACCGTGCTGGTTCTAGTGGACTTGGAGCTTCGACTCACACATCATTCCGACTCGGAGTTGGACCCCGAATTGCGACTTCAGACTATTCTGCAATTCTCAATTTTTCCATCTTCAATCATCTTCTTATACTCGCCCTTTTTGGCATCGGCATGGAGTCCCTTCTAATATTCACTTTGTGGAAGACTCATGCATTTTGTAAAAACATTGATTTTGAATGCAGATTCATGTCCATCTTTCAACAATGTTTATACTTTCTCTTCATTCGGCCATATGCAAGAGTTTTCCCTTTTGTTCCATAACACTTAACTCAGCAACTAATTGTTCTGCATTCTATCACATGCAAGAGATTTTTATGTAATAATAATAACTTAGTAACAAACTTAATGCGTGCATGTTTCTGAAAATCCTTTTATGCGACAACACATAACTTTTTGCAACTTTGATAAATACTGCGACATACACCTTCTAACACCAACCTTCACTAACATACTCCTTGAATTCCTAAGATTCATTGTGTTGAATTCAAGGGTCTCACCTGATCTTCTTGATATCAACAAGAGGGAGAGCAATTGCTTATTGATTTATATGTACCCGGATGGTCTGCTTCTTCTACACATTTTTTAGGAGATTTCCTTACCTAAGTTTTCATGTGCGCACTTCTATCTTGATTCTGCACTTGAATATTTTCACTATGATTCCTTGCAATATGATTGCTTTTGCGCAACGAGTCTTCATCACGATAATTTACAACTCTTCGACAATACATAGCCTTATGTCCAAAACCATCACATGCATAGCATCTCACAGTTTGACAATATTTTGCAACATGACCCATGCGATTGCATCTTGTGCACTTCATCCTATTAATCCTTCTATGGTTAGTATATTGAAAATAGTTGTTGAAGGAACTACCATACCTGAAAGACTTAAAATGATTTGGGAAATGTGCACTGTCGCTGACCTTCTTAGATTTTTTTCATAACCAAGGCATGATTTGTCTTCAAGTGATCTCTGATCATTCAGGATTGATGTGCTTCTTTTGAACTTGTTTTTCACTTTATCTTCAAAACTAGTCTTGTTACTTTCTGTATTTGCGCAACTTACGATGGGATATTGGACCTGTTTCTTTCCCTTCATCTCAACCAGCTTGTCTTCTAAGAAAAATATTTCTCTATCCTTGGACTCAAGTTGACCAGTCAGTATCTTAATTTTCTACGCTAATTCCTCCAAAGAATATTTCAATGGAAGTTTCTCTTCTTCAATCACTTTGACCTTGTCTTGTGTGCAAATCAGTTGTTTCTCATAGTTGGTCACCTTTTCACAAACCTTTGTATCAAGAGAATCTTGAAATAGATTGTCATGATCTTCATACTTCGACAGCTGCTCCTACAAGAATTTACTCTTCTTTCTTGACTTCTTTAATTCATCTAGGGAACTAATCAATTCACCTTCCCAGCTGACTTCTGCAGTTTCTTCTTCTTCTTTAGATTGATTGGTAGCCTTAACTTCTACAACTGGATTTGGAGGTGTAACTGGATTTGCCAATTTTTTTGAAGGACCCACTAAAGAAGTACTTTTCTAGTGATCCTGGTTTGATTTGCGCAACTGGAGTATTCTTTAAATTGTTCTTCTTCTTTTCATCACTGCTTTCTTATTCCACAAAGGCCATGAAAAGTGCATCTTTTGTCTTTTTGTCACAGTCACGTTCTTCAGATACATTGCTATCCTCCTCAGTATACACAATTTTCTTATGTTTTTGAATCCTCCTTTTATTTTTAATTTTGTGTTGGGTGTGTGCAGTTCTTTGTTTGTAAGAACTAGTTTCTTCCTCGCTGTCGATGTCTCCATCTTCTCTATAAGGACAATTAGAAGCGAAATGGCCTATTTCCCACATTTGAAACATTTGAAAGGAAATTTGTTTTTGTACTTACCTCATCCTCTTAGCGTCCTTACAAATTTTGACTCCTCATCATCTAATTCATTGAAAGAGTCTTTGTCATGATCGTTCTTATCCTTTCTAGTGGATTTAAAAGCAGCTTCCTTTTCGATGGGAATATCCTTGTCATTTCTCATCTCGTATGCTTTTAGGATTCCCTGAAGCTCGTCCTTTTTTAGGTCGACAATATTTTCTTTGTCTTCCAACACAAATACTTTTGCATCAAATATTGAGTGTATAGTTCTCAATATCTTCTATTCTACAGATTCTTCTTCCAGAGTAACCCCAAGACTCTTGATAGCATTTACTATTTTAACAACTATTAATAAGTAAGAGGTAATTTTCTCTTCATCTTTCATTTTCAGGGATTCAAATAACCCAGAGTAATTCTACATTTTTTCCTTCTTTACCTTTTTGTCACCTTCATAAACACCCCTGAGCTTGTCCCAAACTTCCTTGGATGATGCACAATGCATAACTTTGACAAATTCAGTGTCTGTCAATCCACACAGTAGTGCATTTCTGGCTCTTTCATTGCATTCGTATGATCTCTTCACAGCTAGATAGACTAGTATAGCTGATGGTACATTGTAGCCATCAACAATGAACTACCAAACATCAGCTACTAATGATTGTAGATACACTTCCATCCTAACCTTCTAGAAGGTATAGGTAGTGCCATCAAACCTTGGTACTCTATTGGCGGAAATACCTTCATGCTTGTCCATATCTTCGCACAGATATATCTTCCAGAAGTTAAGCTATTACTGAATACACCCGCTCTAATACCAATTGTTGGAATCAATTTAATACTAAGAGGGGGGTGAATCAATATTAGCGCAGTTATGAACGATTTTTAACTTATTTCACAAAATTTTCTGAACTTAATCAATTATGCATCCATCACAAATAAAGCATCCATCCACATATGCATAAATCAAAGAACACAGAACACACATAATTTTTAAGTGGAAATCCAAATGGGAGAAAACCACAAAATGCTCTTTTATAATGAAAAAGATTACATTCAAGGAAGCACCAACTTCTTATGTTTACCAGCACCAACTAGAAGGAGGCACTAACCTTCCGGTTTTACAAGAACTGACCTGAAGGAAGCACCAACCCCTATGATCTCCAACACCAACTGGAAGGAGGCTACGGCCTCATGTTCCTTGCACTATCCTGCCGCCCAGATATACACAATAAGATATTGCCTTGATGAAATTTTGGCATGCGCACAATTCAGATCTTTGGATGTTCATTCTGATGTGTGCAACCTTCTTATGCAGTCGTATTGTTGTCACTTTGATGCATATATCACTTGACTTCTCACTCATTCCATACAAAACACTTCACTTTAACTTATGTCTCACTTCTTGTGTTGTGTGCTGATTCAACAGATACTGCAGTCTACGCCAAGATTTGTTGTATCATTATACTACTGCGCAACTACTCATTCAACTGATATTATGCAACAACTGATGACTTGTTGTTATGATGTGGTGCAATAGTATCAAATGAAACTCTACACTTATTGAGATGTGTCTGTTCAATTTAAGTTCCATAGTATTTCAAACAATCTGCGACCTACTGTGCATCATATGATTCATCCTTTCAGTTTAGCACACTTGTCTCAGATCATCCTCATCATGACACACATACTTGATTCTGTTGCAACTTTGTCTTTTCACATCTGATGATCTTATTAGCACACTTCAACATAGTATTCATACATCATTCAAACTTCTTCACTTCACACATGTTTTGATATACTTCATGTATGTATCTGCGCTTCTAACATAGAACATTTGTGACTCTTTGTGTGCTTCCTGCAACATGGTCATTCGGTCCTCACGCACTTGCACATACTCTACATTTTTCCTTTTCTATCTTAGCGCAATCATCACATATCTATAGCATCATTCTGTGCACTATCAGTTATATCATTCCTTTGCTTATGCGTATTCGGATCTCTTCTAGATCATTGTTGTTCTTGTTCCATGAGCCCTTGATGCTCCAAATAAAATTTTGTCTTCCACTTACAAGCTCTTCATCCTTCCCATCAAGCTTACTTTAAATCTCCAACTTGCTTCCTTATTTATACATGTCCTACATGGATTGTATGTCCACAAGTTGGTTGTGGCTTTCCTTCTTCCTTGCTTCACAGTTTGTGCTTCTGCCACATGGCATGTTCTGCGCTACTGATGTGTCCTTTCTTTGTGGGTTTTGCGCATACATGGTCCTTGACTTGGTGGGACTTTATCCCCTATGGTGTGGTCTTGCACCCTTGATGTGCCATTGCTTTGTTGAACTTATGCATACATGATCTTCAACTTAGTGGGACTTTGACCCTTTTGGTACAATCACTTGTGGATCTTGCGCACTTGCTTTGTCATCAGCTGTGGAATTTTTGCATATACTTGACTTCAACCGCTACACCCTTATTGGAACTTGTGCACGCTTCAACAATTGAAAGCTTCTTATTATTGGTGAAACTTGCACACTTCTAGGACTTGCATAACCATTCAACCATTTCTTGTTCCATGCTACTTGTGCACTCCCAATCCTTTCCAATCAACACCTTTGCTTGCTTGCGTACTTTAGCCTTTGTCCCATATATTCTTTGGCTTTCTTGCACACTCTTATAATTTTTGTCCAACCAACACTTTAGCTTGTATCTTGAAGGACTATGACTGGATGGACTTTTGACCTGCATATGCATTTATATACTTCTTGAAACTAGATATGCATGTTGTACCTCTGAAATATACTTCTTCAGACTAGATGCACTTCTATATATACTTCTTCATATTGGAATCCATATACCACACCATCTTGCTTGTGCATATACTTCTTCAAAGTGGATTTTCTATATTTCTTCAAGCTATCATGGGAATACTGAATCCACTTGACATCAATTGACATCCTCTTTGACATTAGTTGAAATCAATGACAACCAAAGTTCAACATAGTTAGCCACCGGTATGAAATGAAAGGTCACCTCAATGATCAAAGATTGTTCTTTCGAGATGAATGGATTACTGCTCTTTCGAAATGAATGGATTTTAGACTAGGTTCGACCTGGACATAATTTCCTTTGGTGATTATGATGATTTGATTGGGATGGATTGGCAGAATCACATTTTTCCAATCTATATTGTCACAACAAAATGATTACATATCTAGATGAGGACAATTGTACTTGATCCATGCTGAGGAAATACTAACTAAAAATGAACCATCTATTGAAGAGTATGCAGTATTACATGAGTTTAAAGATGTATTTCAAGATGTACTAAGATTACCCCCTATTGACGCCTGGAAAATTCCTTGCATCGACAGTAGGGATTCTACCCATTGAAAAGTACCAATTAGACTCTCCACTATTTGGATTAGGGAACCCGTATGGTTTACGGTCCGGCTACCGTATAATATGATTGTATAAATGGTTTATTGGATATGGCCCAATCCACCGCTTATAATTTTATAATTTTATATGCAATGCAAGTTACGAATTATTCATGCACATGCTTTTACCTACACTTGTTTGACTAGTAGAAAGAGGCCTCACTTAGTGATGCACAGCTTCTTACCTCTCATCTTATCACCTCTTTACCATCAGTCAGTCAAGAATATTCCCTAATTAAATGAAATGTTCTACCTAGTCTAATCTATCCTTGCAAGGAGCGAATTCAAGGAGCAATAACAATAAACTACATCATACAATTTCAAAAGCTAACTACTAACCATAATGCATTCAATAGCTACATAATAAAGCCAATGCATAGATAGCTTGAGCATTAACATTTATTGCATTCATTGCTCACGAATAACATAGAAAATTGTATTTTGCATTCACATACAACAAGATTATTCAAAAACTATTAAAGTAATCCAACAGAATAGGAAATATCTTACTACATATCCATAAACAAAATGAAGAAATTAGTTTTGCACATTTTTCCATATGCTTCAACATAATATCCCATGTATTCTTCCATCCAGAAAAATGTCTTTGTCATTAGCAGAAAATAGTTTCTCACTGTATGAGTCGTAGTACAATCTTTCACAAGCAAAATCCCTTTCCGCATCTAATTTCTCCTATTTGTATTTACAATCCCAACCTTTGGGTGACTTATCATTTCACCTTCTTTAGACTCTTTGCCTTCCAAAAATTTTGTCTTATCTTAATTACAAAATAAGTGAACAAAAATATTAAAATATAATAAAATATTATATTAAGAGGGTGGAGCACTCTCTTGATTTTCGATATATTCATCCCAAAGGCTACTTTCATAAGATATAATATTTAATTGATGGGGTTCTAATAGCCTAAGGGCTACTTCATGAAATGATAAATCTTTCACCATAGCATTTAATCCTTTGGTTGCTACATTATGACCATTGGCCAAGTAATGTGTCTTCATAGTGGCCTTCCCAATGCACTCCTATAGATCTTTGGGATTGATGGAGTCTATGCTTCTAATAGACATAATGTCCTCATCTTTAATGATCCTCAATTCCACCAACCATTTTTCTTTTGGTATTGGGTCCTCAAATGTACCAAGAGACGACAAATGTCACTTTTCGAAAGCTCTGGAAATGTGTTGGTGAATATCGTCACATTTGAACATGGAATATTTTACTTCATTCTGCAATTTATTTTCAGCTTTCTACCAGTTGTCCAAGGTTGCAAAATCCAACTTGAGTTCAGTTGTGGATCTCTTGGGAAAATGTGGAGGGATTTATTTGGTTGTTTTGGTCTAATCAGTCATCTCCTTCATCCTGTTGTAAACTTCTGTAAGTTTTTTCCTAGTATAAGTTGCTTCATCATATATTTTCCTGAGCCGAGTTACCATCCCTTGTACCTCATAAGTCTGTTCAATGAACAGTTCTTGAGAATGGAATAGTTTTTCTTGAAGAGCAGAAGCACAGCCATAAAATGGTGTCAAGTCCTGCTTCTGTTCTTGTGCAATATTTAACTAAATCACTAGTGATTCTTTTTCTTTGTTAAGCTATGTTATTTGTGCTTGCAGAGCTCCTTTCTCTATGGTAATAGATCCTACATGTTGGTCCCACTGATTTTCTTTCTCTTGTAGTCCTCTCAATTGAGACTGGAGATATGATTTTTCACCTTCTAATATTACTACTTGTACATTAAGCAAGTCCTTCTCATCTTCTAAGGTTTGTATGGTTCACATGGATTCTTCTTTCTGTTTATCTAGGGAATCTCGATGGTGTCTCATCTCAATCCCTTCGCTCCTATCCTGTACTATATTTTCTTTCAATTTGACCACTTTGGCCCTGTTGCTTTCTACGTTCTCCATTAGCTTGTGTATGTTATCTTCATTAGCTAATGCCACCACAACATTAATAGATGTCTTGAATTTTGGATCTTTATTTGTGCTCTCAACTACTGGGACTTCTTGTATAGTGACAATATCAGGCTACATAGCAAATTTTAGTCTCTTTTCTATCCTCGTCATAATAGCCTTTCTTTTTGGGTCATGGACGATTGTTTCTAGCTTGGCAACAACATGTTGCTTAGATGGTGTCAATGGCGTAAGTACCATTTCAACTATAGGAAGATGTCCTCTAGTGAGAGGAACTTTTGTGTTTCTATGTGTTTCATTATCAATTTCCATATCTTGATTACTATCACCTTCTTGCAGATCTTGGGATTTCATATCTTTCTTGATCAATTCTTCTTCTTCATTCTTCTCCTTTAATTCTTGTTCTTGTAGTCTCTTCTCTTCTTGTTCGGGTACCAACTTGTCGATTTTTTCTTGTTTAGCCTTTTTATGTAGCTCTTCAACTCTTTCTTTCTTGTTTCTCTTTTCTTCTACCTTCTTAGACATTTCTTCTTCTTGTAGTCTCTTATCACTTTCAGCCAAAAGAGCTTCTTCTCGTGCCTTTTTTTCTTGCAGCGTCTTCTAGGTCTTCTTGTGCCGATGTATCAGATGGCTTGCTATAATTTGTCATTTTCCTTTTGCCGAGCCTTTTTTAAGTCTGCAATATTCTTTACCCATATGTACACTTCCTCCTCTCGTAAGAACTGATATGCATATTCATAATTAATTGTAACTGATTGGCCATGTAAAGCCACTTTTGATGCTTTCTGACAAAAATATTTTCACTGAAATTATAAGAATCCAATTCTTTCACAAATCCTTCAGCCTCCTTGACTTTATTAAATTTATATGCTCCAACTGTGAGTGGGAGTGGGGGGCAAGAAGATTTCTCATTTTCATGTAAGAAATGCCAAATACCATTTATAAATACTTATCTCACTATCTCTTTTAAAATGATGTAATAAGTGACATATTTCAGCATCAGTAGTGGACCTTTTGAACCTCCATACACACATAGATAATTACCTTCAAGATTCAAGAAATAATCCCCTATGTTTGGAAACAGTAAGGGCGTCATCGAACATACAATTTGGTTCTTTCTCAAAAATCAACTTGTATAATAGAACCAGGAAATCTTTGTATTGTTTGTAAAAACTTGCATGTTTCTGAATCCATAGAATCTGATATGCCATGTACACTGAAGTTTCGCTAGGATTCCATCTGCACCCAAGAAATGGAAAGGGATTTAGGATCATAATACAATCTATAAGGTAGGATGACATATGAAATTCAACCTTCTTTGCTTTAAGTCCTTTATGTGCATCGTCGATAGCCTACACCATGTTCTTAGAGATAATATCGACCCAGTTGAACATTGTATTGTGCATTGTAATGTGATATAACAGAGTTATCCAAATGAGTTTGTAGTTGGTTGCGTTATATATTCCATATAATCTACATAGGAAAGTGGTAGCAATCTTGAAAGGATTTTTCAGGAACTTAATCTCATACTCTCCACTACTTCTTTGATGTAATTGTTTTCTAGGCAATAACATCTTCTTTGCACACTCCGCATGATCTATCTTCAAGATTTTAATCCAACATTTTCTCAAAAAGGATTTTGGTGCTGGGAGTCTGTAAGAATTTCTTGTATGGGTTGGATGGAATGAAGCAAAGCCTCTTCCTACAACGCTCGCAATGATCCGAGCTTTAATATCAACATAGGGGAGAATCCACCCTATCACTTCGGCGCATGGGAACAATTCTAGTCATGCAGCAGTTTTCTGAATACCCAAATTCTTAATATTTTGGTAGATCAAATATTCTTTAGTGATTGATTCCGGTATATTTTGATCTATGATCAAGTGATACAGTTCACCCCACTTGAACTCAGGGTCCACTCCTCTGATTGATTGAATATCATCAAATTGGATTTCTAAAGAAACTTCTGGTGAAGCTTCATCATCTGAATCTAATATCACCTTAGCAAAACGCTTTGGATCCCTCTTTGACATCTCTGGATCCTGTAAAGTAAGAGAAGTATAATTGCGTTTCATCGATTCCATTGAAATCATAAACTAAATGCAATTTTAAGCAAACATGGAGTAGTTGTAAAATCTTCAATGAAGAAAATTGTGAAAGGCTTGAATATATAATCTCTTGTCACTGTAAATAACATTCGATCCCTTCTCAGGGAAATGTAATTGTGAGACTAAAAGGCCTTTCCAAAAATGTGAATGGTATATGCACTGTGCATTTAGGGTTTAGATGATTCTTGAGAATTGCTCAACAACGCATCTGAGAAAGGTATCTAGATACTAGGGTTTAAACGCTTCTATTTCAGTGATAATGAATAAGCATTAGGGATTTTAAAACATATGAATAAATGGAATAACTAAATCCCTAGGGTTATAACGGATTTTATCCGGCCAATGGAAGAGAAAAAACCAAAGAAAACAGTCTACCCTAGCAGCCAATCATATGTTTACCTCCTATGATACAAATCCTTGAACGCCAAGTGGAAAAATCGACCGAAATGGGGACAAAGCAGATTACTTGGATAGATGACAGACGTATTGATTAGTCTGCAATCGAGCTGGCAGAGATTCCTCTTCCAGGTGGCATGGAGGAAGCAATGGCATTAAAGAGAACAGGACGTGATCTTGATCAACGGGGTTTGGGTATAAAAGGTGTTCCCTTAAAAACCCTAGCTTGTTTTACAAGTGAACTAAAACAGTTAAAATGTTCGTTTAAAAGGTTTAAAATAAAATATATTTCGGATTTCTAAAATAATCTCACTTTGACGCATATCGGAGGATTTTCGCAATCTTTCACAACGGCATATCGATAGTGAATTCATATAATTGCCGAAACGTACCGGCATTGAATCTCATCTTCCGTCGATATGGTTCAGCAAAGAATCCATTTAAACTTTGAAATTCATGCCTAACGATGTTTCGACTGACAATCCAAAAGTGCTACGACATGGTCGGGGAAATATATGAATCTAGGCTAGATAGTTTCAAAGAAAGAAATGTAAAGCTTGCCAATGAGCTTTAGAGATAAAACCAAAAATCCAACGAAACTAGTTCATTTCCCTGATGTCCTTTCCAAAACTCGATGAGTCTTGATCTTTGCCAAGAAGACATTGACTTCTCTTTAGTGTCTCAACAACTCCAAATAGGTCATTTGATTTCTCTCGACTAACATGTGAAGGACAAATTGCTTTACAAGCTAGGATGGCTTTGTATTCCTCTAGGCGAGCAAAGACAGAAGCGCATTTGGGATGCACACTACAGCAAAACAAAAATAAATTTTAGAGTGGAAAAGACTCTCACGGTACTCTAGAAGTATTTCTACTGATCTTCACTCAAGATGAATGTCGACAAGTATATCAAGGCATGCATGGTTTGTGCCATCACCAAGCCACTGAACCGACGATAGGGTTTGTATACACCCTTTCCCATTCCAATTCAACCATGGGAATCTATTTCCTTGGACCACTTGAATGGATATCTTGTCATCAAACACCATCTTGATGCAATCTTGGTAGTGGTTGACATATTCTCTAAATGGATATCCTCATTCATTGCAAGAAGACTATGACAACACAACAATCTTCTTAGCTCTTCTTTGAGCATGTTTGGAAACACTATGGCTTACTGACTACAATCCACTATGACAGATATTCTCAATTTGTAAACACCTTTTGGAAAACACTCTGGCAGCAACTCAACACACAACTATCTATGTTGTCTACATTCCATAGCTAGATCGTTGGAAAAACAAGATTTTTGAATCGCATGGTGGTAAAATTGCTCTACATGTACAACCACAAGCATCACAGAACATGGGATGAAAGTCTCCCATACATCAAACATAGCTATAATCGAGCACAATAACAGGCAAGAATTTGTTTGAAGTATGTTATGGATTTCATCCCTCAGTGCCTATCAACTTAGTCAGTCGACCAACTATTATGATCAACGCATGCCACGAACAGAGAGAAGTCGATAAAGCACCCAAGTTCAAGGATAGGGTTTGTGAGATACAAAAACAAGCACAAGAGATGTTGCAGCAAGCTAGTGACAAAGCTAAGGATCGACATGACAAGCATCATATTCCTCATTCTTTCAAAATTCGAGATCAAATCTGGTTGCATCTCAAGAAAGAAAAATTTAGTTGCCCGCACAAGAAGCTAAATCCTTTATAATACAATCCTTGCACCATTCTTAAGAAAATTGGTGGAAATGCTTTTAATATCAACATTCCACCATACTTTGGTTTGCATCCAGCATTCAATGTGGACTTGCTTTGACTATATTTTCCACCATTATTAGAACAGATTGACTTACAACTAATAGATCCAAAAATGTCCATCTAGATTATCAGAGGCCTCTTTTTGTCGACACCAATGTTAGACATCTAGCACACCATACAAGGACACAAATAATTCCCTTGTTTCAGGTGGCCAAAGTAGGACAATTCCCTACTCAAGGAAAGTGGTATCCTCTCACATAATTGGAGTACAAGTTTCCTCATTTGCATGAGTAGGAAATGGGGACCATTTCCACTTAAGGGGGAAGGTATCATCCATATCAAGGCTCGACTAGCACCAAGTACTAGTTCCCATTCCTAGTCGACTCCTTGGTCAGATCTCGATCGCATCAACTCAATCAACCCTTTGGATTAGTCAATCCATTGATTAATTCATAGACTTAGGTTAACCACAATATTCTGCAAGATTCATTCATCATACATTCCCGATGGCATCTAATGACTCGAACACATATCAGACAATACTCTAAATAGTCAGAAGGCATCAGGAAGACACTATCAACGTGGCAACAATGTCTCTTCATCTTCTTCTAGCCAACAGATGGGAAGAAGACGATTGGTCTTCTCACTCAAATTGTAACTAATTATTTCTAACTGAAATACGGCAGGTAGGCACCTAAGCAACCCTCAAATTTGTATATATGTGTGTAAGCCCGAATATGAAATGGTTCCTCATTCCTGATTGCACTAAGACATGCCCTAGAAGAGAAGGCTTGATTGGTTCTTCATGGTTCCTTCATTCGACCTCCATTCATGTAACAAGTCTTTCAACTCAATATGACTTGATACAAGGTTGGATTACAAACTTGGGAGACCAACGTCCCATAGATGATTGCTCAATAAAACCAAAATTTTCACCCTTGGGGTTTCTTTGTTATCAACAATTGGCTTACATTTTCATGTGATTGGTTTTGTTTATTGTTTATGTTGTTTATTATCTACATTGGTTTGCTTATTCAATCTAATAATTGTTAGCTTCTACCATAACAGAGCTCGAATACCCCAATCGATTATGTTGTCCTCATGTCGACTTCCTAGGTGACATAGTTCAATAGTTAGGTGAGAAAACAAGTGGCAAAGGAATGACTCCTTAATCATCATACCCTCAGTGTTTACTAACACTAGTATAGGCTTAAATTCCTCGACCTCCTTTTTTTGGTAACACCTATCAGGGATTAATATTTGGGCCCTTCTAGCAACCAAATATTGGCTTGGTTGTTTTACAAATATTAAGAAAAAACACCCTCCTTATAAAGCTCATAGTAGAGGATATTTTTTATTGAAAAATATGTCTTATATTTTCCAAAAAATATATACAAACAATAGAGAAAAAAATGGTAGGCTATATACAATTGAAATCATAGCATCTTCCATAAAGCAACTAGTATTGAAATAAAATCAAAATAAGAACGAGCTTTAAATATTGAGCATATTTGATCAATAAAGTGACCTTTTCCAAGAGATTATGCATACCTCATCATGCCAAATTGAACAAAAAGTAGAAAATGAACTAAACTCACTCATTCTCTAGAACTTGCTTCTATCTCTAGAGAATAAATAATGTGGAAATCCTCAAGCAAGGCTAAATCCCACTGAAGATAGAAAAAACTAGAGACTGGTAACTCCATAGAAAGAAACACGTTATGAAACCTTCCTTGAAGCAATAGTATTGAATACTAATCATTCAGATACTTCCAACGACTCTTAGCAAATTGACACTCCCAGAAAATACACTTCACAGTGTTTGAGAAATTACAAATAGGGAAAAGGATGCTAGAGAGCCCACTCTTATAAAAGTATGCCTTAGATGGGATCTCCTGATACATCACTATACAGACAAAAACTATGAGATTATAAAAAATATGAACGAAGCCAACATTGTGAAATGTGTGCACCCATCTATCCTCTAGGTTAGTTGACACCCATCTCACATTGAGAGCCAACAATAATGAATGTCGATTATGCATTATCAAATATAATTGTTGAGAGGCATATTTCTAAAAAGGGCGACCAAAACGCCAACCCTAATCCCTAAAAAAAGGCTTGAGCATCCCTATATTCATTTTGAATATATCTATCTTTGGGATGAGCCCTCTCAAATCCATAAGCGGTGGACGATCTTGGGCAATCAAACCATACACATAAAAAGGAGATAATTATTCCTTCCAGACACATGTGGTTTCATCCCATGAATCATCCGAGAAAAAAGGGCCTTTCTACTCAATTAGCGTGCCTGGAAATGAGGCATATCCACAACATACATATCATGCATTCTCTAGGTCCAAATTGGATGACATGCTAAATCCCAAACTACCTTGTTACCACCCACTTTCAATGAACCAAACCTAGGATGAATTTCAAAGCTAACCATATGCTCTTGAAAATGAGCGAACCCAAAACTTGAAATAAGTGGGGTGAGGAATAATATCCCATATACCCAAAAACCCTTGCACTCTCCTTATATTGTCTCTTGAGATGTTCCAAGTTGTATTGGAACTATGCCAAGGCATTAGTAAATTTGTGCTTATATGTATTTGCATAAGTTTTGTTTAAGGAACAAAGACCTATGGTATTTTCTTTTATTTTCCAAATTTACTAGATATAGAATATCAAGAATATGAAAATATAATGGGCTAAACAAGCATTGTTTCTAAGATATCAGACATATAGATTTATTGGTAAGTGAAATAGTAGAATCAACATAATAGAGGTATAAGGTACATCTATGAGTAAATATCATCTCTCTGGGTAGAGGAAAAATGTATTGAGCAACTAAGAATTTGGTAATTAGCATAGAATGTAATTGCATGCACAGATGGTTATTACGAGAACAACATATTTACACCATGTAACATATCATGAATATTTCATCTTATTAATAGCATAAGAACATTCATCACATCAAATGACCAATAAAATGGGATAAAAGGTTACCTCAAAGAGCTTTTATTATATCAAAACTGGCAATTACATAGCAGTATGGAAGTGGTTGAGGTACAGTAGAATAGTAAAAAACATGGAGAGATTACAGACTGATAAAAAAAGAAAGTATTAATATGGATAGCCCAAAAAAGATCAAAATCCTTGACACTATCTTTGATAAGCTCATTTGATCAATCAATCCCATGAGTTATAACACTATGCTCATGAAAAATGTTGATCTTGTCTATGATGTATTTATGCTCCTTTATATTGCTAGTAGTGAATTGTTGTTCCAATTGATGCTTCTTGTTCTTGGAGAAACGACTCCTTTACTGGCTCTTTTCTATTCTAGGACAAATGCCAAGTGGTAAGCTGAGTTGGAATACCATTATGAATGTTGATCGGGTTTCCTCCCTAGATGTGAAGATGATGGTCCTTGGTCCCTTGTGGTCTTGTCAAAATAGTTTGTTGAGAAGAAGACAAGACATTATACTTTGCAATGTCTTTCTAGTGCTTCCTCGTAGGAATTTTATAAATCCTCATCTCACTTAAAACTATATCCAAGTTAGTATAATGTGTATAAGTGATCAGGGGCATACTCTTAAATATGACCTGGATATGTGCCAACAGCTCCAAACCTACTTCAATTTTGTCCATATTGACCTAACCCTTGAGGAGTCCATCAATGTCCTCTAAATTGATATCATTGTGCATGCATGCTTCCATCATATCATCATAGTATTTCTTGGGGTATAGGTCCCCATTCCCATTCCAAGGAGAAGTAAATGCCAAATTAAGTACATCTATAAAAATGGATTTGAAAAAAAACACATCCCTAGAGAGGTGTATTGCTTTACTTTTAGCTTGTTGGGCTAGGTGTTTCTTAGTAATGACCTTGGTGGCATCCATGATAGTTTTAGTTCTATCTACGATATTTGCTGCAACCAATTATTCATTGGTTTTGGAGTTTAAAGTATTGATCACCTAAAAAGAAACTTCAAGTTGTGCTATTGTATTTAGAATTTTCTCTCTACGGATAGGTAGAAATTCTCCTAAATTAAAGTAGACTTTAACTGACTCTAAACTAAGACAAAACTTAACAAATTCTACCTTGAATTCCTAGATCTAAAGAGACATTTCAAGATTAAACTGCTGGAAGAAACAGAAGAGATCTAACTAACCTTCGATCCAATTGCTTGTCTTTATGGTTGCTCCAATTTCCAAGTCCTCGCGAATGAACCTGTCAAAATGAAACCAAGATACAAGCATATACGATTCTCTAGAAACTTGAAATATGAGTTAGGATCTAAATCTACAATGGATACAAATCATATCATTGAAACAAAATCAACACATGTGATTTGGGAAACAAGACAAGTTATGTTCTATTACCAACTTGAAGTCACTTACAATGGTTGCTTGATATCCAAGCTAACTCCTAGCTCCAAGTGCTTCCTCCTCTAGCTATCTCCACAAAGATTCAAGATCATAGGTTTGATGTCTCCAAGAGTCCTCCCCTTTGCTCATGGAATGCCTCTCTCTTATAGTTTGTGGTAGGGTTAACCAACAAGAGAGAAGGGTGGATCTTGGGAGAGTTTAGTGGATCAGGCTTACTAATCACAGAAAGTGAGTTAGGCTCGAATCAGGGACACCAATCCTCAAAAATATCTCGAAAATCAAGATCCCACAAGCCATGGAAAAAGGCTAAAAAAGGTGTACCGCGCCTCCCCAACAGAGCATAACGCGGTAGTACCGCGTGGCATAGAAAGAGCATAGCGCGGTAGTGTGGACTACCGCGCACCTAAGCTGGAGCAAGGCGTGGTAGTGTAGGTATATGAAGTCTCAGCTGGGTTGATTCTTGACAGGATAGGTTTGTCTTCAAGGATCACTCGTCATTTTTCTCTTCTAGGTGTTTTAAGCAGTAGGGGAAGTGTCGTCAGCTATTTTTATGATGAAGATGCGACACTGTGAAATATGGAGGTATAACAGATGCCCCCTAAAGTGTGAGGTCAGAAGGGACTAATGGCCGAAAGACTTTACAAATACTGTGCGGAGATAGCATCGAGGAGAGCGACAAGGAGCTGAAACAGAAACAAAATGTTAGATATACCACCGAGGCGGGCATCCCCATGCTCGAAAATAATTGACTCAAAGCATGGCTGCCGACCAATACATTGCAGATCCATGAGTATTGAGATGACATAGACTGTAGACAAATCATGGCTACTATGAACAATCGTAGATCCATGAGAGAGTAATGACACAGCCATGACCAATACAAAAAGTGGATATGTATGACAATACAAAAGACATCTCCATCGCAACCTGGACGCAATCAAGATGCAAAGGTGTGCCCAGGGTTTTCTACCCAATCGCAAATGATACGAATCTAGCCATGTGATTACAAAGTGTTGAAGTCGCACATGGTAGAAACCATTTGATTACCGGTCAATGATGTGAACCGTTGACAAATGCGAGGGAAATCACCAATGATGACGATGATCCCTAAGGTATCTGTAGTACATCTCAACGAAATGCGAATGAATGAGTTGATGTCGAGCATTCGAGAGATCGTTCGATCAGAGGTAAATGATGTAAACCTACTGTCGAACATGAGGAAACCTGCCATTGAGGCATGCAGGTACCAAGGTACTAATGGTTGATCCTTAAGTCCAATTCCCGAATAGTGATTTGGCATCGACAAGAATAGACTCGTCGAAGGTGGGCCATAATCATTCCCACATCATCGACATGAAATCGGAACGAAAGATAGTATAGGATGATGAAACAATGGAGTATGTACTGACACAGCAGAGGTCTGACACAATGAATGACTCTGAACAATGCAACCCTTTGAACATATAACGGCATGTAACAGGAATTGGCAGCAGGGATTATTGATAACCGAGGATAGACACCGAACGAGTAGGCTCGTGGCCAAAGAGACGACTCAGGATGATGACCATAACTCAGTGAGAATAGATACCCAAAATAGACAAGGGACAGACGCATGCCATGTTCAAAGGTAACGACTGACAAGCTGCCAAAACAAACTTGACTTGTTTCCCATATTCCCCCGACATGATAGACGAGTACCTCTTTGTTGTTTTTCGAGCTTGAAGAGGATAACAGATGCTCGGTATAGCCCATCTCATAGATGAGTCCAATCTCACATGTTTTACGAACCTGAGAAAGGAGGGGTTCGTCCCAAAGTGGGTCCTTCGATGTTAAATTTTAACGAGTCCAAGGAAGGAAAACTCGGTAGTTTTTCACATTTAGAGAGCCTGGAAAACTTAAAGGAGGCTCCAAAGTGTACTTTTTCATAAATTTAGTCCCTCGATCCTGAAAAAGTGTAAACAATTCCCAAGAGAACTCTCCCAGCCAAAAATTGACCGAGGTATACCTTTCTCGTAAAAAGTCTAGACGGGCCGAAAAAGGGGTAACCTATCACCGAATAGACGACCTTTCAAATACTTTTACAAGTGTGCAAGAGTCAAGATCACTTGGCAATCTTTTCAATTTTAGGGAGTCTGAAAAGAGCTTAACTATGGACTCCAATGGTCTTTTTCGTAATTTTTAATTATTCTGGTCCGAAAAGAGAATAAAATACAACCAGGATAATACTTTCCTCATCGTTTAACGAGAATGAGTAAAGATGACCAAACTCGACACCATTTACTTGAGTTTGACAAGCACAACACGGGTGTAAAAGCGCTTGGAATCTTTTTCAAGTTTTAATCCAGAGCACAAAAAAGATAAAGTAGGCTCAAAATGAAGGTCAAACAATAAATGAACGCCAATGTGAATATTTTTTTAAAGGAGATCCTGTCAACAAATCCTCATGAAACCAGATATTAGTAATGTGAAATGGGTTTTATCTTAACCAGATAAAATAATGAGTAAAAAATAAGTGAAAAAGCTATATAAAGGATGGGTAAATATGGAAAGTTACCATTTCACTTGTGCATTTGCCAAAAGAGCAGATTTTTACCCATTGAGGAGCAAAAACTTCAAGAGTTCATATCTGGAGATTCGGAGCACCGTTTCAACAGCCGTCTGCGCTAGGCAAGAGCTTTCAAGCCCTTCTTTCATTTCATGTACGAATAACTTGTTTTCAGTAGGGAAAAATAATTTTTTGGGCAAGCCCTAGTAGGAATTTTTTGCCCTTCACAGTACCGCGTGGGAGCTATATCAGGAAGCGCGGTACTGTGCAACAGTACCGCGCTGTAAGGTTAAACCTGGGCGCGGTACTGTGCAGTACCGTGCAGTCAAATTTCCCCCAGGCGCGATAATGGCGAATTTCAAGATGAAAAAATCATTTTTTCTCAAATTTTTAGCTGAGATCAAGTTGTTAAATGATTAATGAATGTTTCCTATGACTTTTTGCAGGTGTTTGAAACTTGTTTGGAGCAAAATGGTCCATTGGAAAGAAAGAGAGCATGAGGCGGATGATTTGTTGGCCGAAAATTACCAAAGGACTGTGACGGCACTGCGGGAATGTGGTTTCTTAAAATTCTTCAAGACCAAAGGCATCCGTAAGCAGGCAAAACTTCTCACCCACATTATTCAAATGTGGGACCCCAATATTCAGGCTTTCCGAGTGGGAGAACATACCCTCGAGATTGAACTCGAGGATATTTATTTCCTCACGGGCCTCTCAAAAAGAGGAGCCTGGGTGAGTTTTACTGGGTTCACAGCCTCAAAGGCGAGCACAGATGCTTTAATTGCTCGTTATTGCCGTCAAGGTTCGGGGAAGAAAAGAGACAAGGTGGTCATCAAAGACATTGTAGAACTTCCTGTAAAAATCGTGTTGTTCACCATCACACGTGCAGCAGAGAGCACGGGTCCCCATCAGGCGTCCCATACACAGATGAATCTTGCAGTGGATTGTATGGAAAGAACAGTATTCAACTGGTGTGAGGTAGTGTTGACCAACCTCAAAGAGCAAGTGAACAAGTGCACGCTTGAAGAGAATTCTCAATTTCGGTATGGGAGCATCTTAGTCACCTTCTTCTTGGCGAGGGTGCCGTTGTTGCGTCCACAGATAGCCATGCCCCCCCATCCACCCACCGAGCCATGGATGGCTCGATGGAGTGAATACGCAGGATGACTTGGGGGGCCACAACGTTTGGCTTTCAGTGAGGATTTCTTCTCGTGGCTCGAGGAACAAATAGTGATGATCAATGACTACCCCTATGCAGGGGTGGAATTCCGCGAGGACATAGGCTTGGCACTGCCGAAAGATGAGGATTGGGACAATTCAGGTATGACCTTCATGGATTTTTTTTGTTTTTTTTTTAATACATAATTTTTATTGTTTTTTAGAATGTGTAAAAGACTTTAATATATGTACGTGTGCATGTCGCATATCGTGGACCACAGAGACCGGCAAGGTACTCGCCATTACATCGAGGTGGTGTTGATCACCAAGCCGCTCCGGTCGAGGAAGAAGACGAGGATGAGGCGAGAGGGGTCTAGGAGATAGAGAGGAACCTACAGGGTTTAACACACAGTATCCCCGCTATGAGGGTGGATGACATCCCTTTGCATCTCCAGCGGCATACCACAGGTGTGCCTAGGCGTATTGGCCGACTCCTCCGTAGGGTGGTTTGAGCTATGGTGTGTTATCACCAGCAGCATGAGGAATCTGATGAGGGACATGATAGATCTCCCATATCTCCTTAGATGGTAGCTTTTATCTTTTTGTGGCATGTATACAATATGTAGGCTTTGAGAGCCAAATTTTTGTATGGGATTAGGTCCCAAATTTTGTCTTTAAAACACAAACTTTATGTATTTGGAAAAACACTTTTATATACAGTGATATATATATGGACCTACTTTTATGTCCTATTTATTTCCAATGACTTGTGTGTTTATTTTGTGATGTGTTTTTATGTATGGGCAAGATGCCAATCCAAAACGTAATTAGCTAATGAATCAGCTATACAATTGAATTCCCTTGGTACGTGTTGATATGAAATGAAATTAAAAGATCGTTCCAAGAGGCATACCCTCCAAAATAAATGAAGTAGGATAGGATCGCGAACTGTGTAAACACGATTCAGATGAGAAACCATGAGTTGGGAGTCTAAAAAGACTGATAGGGAGTCAATTCCAAGGGAAGCAACCTCCGTCAAGAGTCCGATGACTGCATGGTACTCTGCGATATTGTTGGTTGCAGGGCCTAAACAATTGACTCCTGAAGATAGTAACTCACCAGTGGGAGAATAGATTACCCATGCTGTGGAAGTGAGGTTCCGGGTATGCCGGCTTGCACCGTCGGCGAATCCGAAGTAGGCAGACATCTGCGCACAAAATCACAAGTCAAGGTAAGAATGGATACATGAGGTCCGTGTGCACACCAAAAGATGAGTGAAAACAAGCTAAGTACATTATGTACAAGAAGTATCCCGCGTAGGATAACCTTACGCGTAGAAGCATTTGAGGTATAGCCCATTGCGGGGCCGTGCCAATGGCATGCCATCACAATCGACGAGTTCATAGGCTCCTTTCTCCAAGACACGTTTTACAACAAAGGGGCCATACCACATAGATTCTAGTTTTCCTTTTCCGAGTTTATCATGCATTTGATCATATGTGAGTACGAGGTCACCTTCATTGAAAATCCGAGGTTGAACGGATTTGTCATACTGAGCTTTGACGCGTTTTTTATAAGCTTCGTTGGCTAAAGCAGAGTCGCGGTGGGTTTCATCTAGCTTGGCTAGGTATAGAAACCGTTCATCTTCAGAAGTGGTGTGGGGAAGTAGCTCTATGGCTATCTTAAGTGATGGAATTTCACATTCAATCGGTAAAATGGATTCCAGGCCATACACCAGTTGGAATGGTGTAAACCCAATAGAACTTTTTACTGAGGTTCGGTATGCCCATAGTGCTGAAAATAGAGCTGAGTGCCAGTTGGATTTATGAGTACCCACAATACGCTGAATCATTCATTTCAGAACTTTGTTAATGGCTTCAACTTGGCCATTGGCTTGTGGGTAGTATGGGGTTGAGTTTTCATGGCGAAAACCCAACTTGGCACTTAGTTCCTCAATCATATGGTTCCTGAAGTGGGAGCCATGATCGGTCACAATGGATTGTGGGACACAAAATCTAGCTATAATGTGATTGAATATGAATTGTGCTATTGTTTTTCCGTCCTCAGCATAAGTAGGCATCGCTTTAGCCCATTTTGTGACATAGTCAACAACTACTATGACATAGCTATGCCCCCCGGCTGAAGTGAGCTTACAGTGCATGAAATCTATGCCCCATTTGGAAAAGGGGCTGACGGCAATAACAGGATGGAGTGGAGCAGGGTGCGAGCGTGTTTTATTATGAAAGAATTGACATGGTGGACATTTCTTGACCGTTTCAATGTAGTCTTTGAAAATCGAGGGCCATAAATATCCTACTCGCATTATTTTCTGGGCCGTAGCCATCCCAGAGAGATGACCACCATTAAGAACGCATTCCGCCTCATCTAGAGTCAAACAACGTCAAAGAACAGTGTCAACAACACGTCGATAGAGGGTATCATTGACTATGAGGTAGTACTTGGCGTGATGTCGGATGCGTCGACGTTCATCGCGAGTGAGGTCGGGGCGGAAACGTTGGGTTTGTAGATATAATAAAATATCCTCGTACCATGGATCAGACGTGCTAATGAGGAACAACGATTCATCAGGAAGAGAATCGATGGGCTCGGATTGCTCGGTAGCACGGGGCAAGTTACAAATCAACTCAGCAAAGACCAAAGACTTCTTGGACTTGGCTTTGACAAATTCCAAGTCAAACTCTTGAAGGATGACGATCCAACGAGAATATTTGCCCCCAAGCACTTGACGCATGAGGATATAATACATTGGATTGAAATCGGCTATAACAGTGGTCCGGCGGAGTAGAATGTAATAACGGAATCTCTAGACAGCGAAAACTGTTTCCAGAGCCAGTTTTTCAACATGCGAATAACGAGTTTCAGAGTCGAGAAGACTCTTACTAAGATAGTATACCACATGTTCTATGCCATTATGGTCTTCCTGGACTAGCACCATACCGATGGTGGAAGTCAAAGCTGCGAGATAAAGAATGTAATCCCGTGTGTAATCGGGGGGTTGGATCACAGGATCTTTAGTTAAGGATGCCTTTAGATTATCAAAGGAACGTTGGGCTTCGTCATCCCAGATGAAGGGAGTATTCTTCTTGAGAAGCCTCATATAGCCTTTTGTTATCTCACAAATATTACAGATGAAACAGCGTAGAAAGTTTGCGTTCCCTTGCAAACTTTGAAGTTCTGGAATGTTTGTAGGGGAAGGCAGGGCTAAGATGGCTTCTACCTTCACAGGATCTAAGCGTATCCCGCTTTTGGAGATTATGAATCCCAAAATTTTTACGGCTTCTACGCAAAAGACGCACTTATGTGGATTCAAACGGATATTGTAGTGACAGCACCTTTCGAAAATGGCACCTAAGTGATTAGGATGGTCATCCCGGGTTTGAGAATGAGCGGGAAGATCATCAAGATATGGTTCTACAATATGTTTGATATCGTGAAATGCGTACGACATCGCCCGTTGGAAAGTTGCCGCGGCATTTTTAAGGCCAAAATGTAACTTTCGATATGCAAAAATCCCCCAAGGGAAAATAAAGGCTATTTTATGCTAGTCGGCTGGGAGGATATCGATCTAATTATAGCCATAAAAGCCATCCATAAATGAAAAGATGACACTCCTGGCACAGTTATCGATGATCTGGTCGATGAACGGAGTTGGGTAGTTTTCCTTTGGACAAGCTTTGTTCAAGTCGCGGTAATCGACACAGACTCTAATCGTTCCTTGTTTCTTGGCTATGGGAACGATGTTAGATACCCATTCTGTCAATGGGACAGGATAGATAAAACCAGCACGCAAAAGTTTTTCAACTTCTGCTTTAATAGCGGCTGCCTTACGAGGATGGACGGGTCGAAGTTTCTGCCGAATAGGTCGGATGCCAGGGAAGGTTGGAATTTCATGGACCACAATCGAGGGATCTATTCCTGGCATTTCTTCATAACTCCAAGCAAAAACATCGCGGAAGGTTTTGAAGTAGGCAGTGTAAAACTCCATTTCGAGGGGAGTGCATGTTTTTCCAATATGTATGTTTTCCACGATACCAAGCTTCACTGAAATATCTATGGGAGTGGTTGCTATAAGGTTAGCCAAGTTTCTTTCGGAAAATACTTCGTCGAGGGAAGTGGGAAATTTGGTTTGAACCATCCCAAGTGAAGAACTGGGTTTTGTATCAGGCTCAATCGTCTAAATGGTGGGGAATGAATATCGATGATGAAAATCTCCCCATGGTGGATCATCACCGCACATAACCTCCATAATTGATTCGTCGGTGGGAAAAATCAAATTGAGAGGATCAATAAGTGGTGGGGATGAATGAATCTCAAACGAGAGATGTGCCACGGTGTGATGGGTAGAACAGTCGACCCAATTGGTGGCTGATTGGATCGCTTCGTACGCTGCGAGGTTTCTATTTAAAGGCATGGAGTTGCCATAGTTTTCAATCTCAGCGGGACTCGGAATCACCCATGAATCATTGGAAGGGGTGACATTTGATGAAATCATGTTGACTGGTTGAACATGGGTCCCCAGCTCTGGAAAAACTCCAATAAGGGAAGAATCCTTCAAAAGACCAACACCAATGTCTTGGAACCGGTACCGAGGCTGATCCAATAACGGGACGGTGTTGGCGAGTTCGGATGAGAGTCTAGGATACAATAATCAAGTTGATCAATGGTGACAATTTTCCCTTCATGAGGAAATTGCACAATCCGGAAGATAGTAGATGCTATGGTGGTCATGGCGTAAAACCAGTTTCGACCAAGTAGAAGATTGTAATCTAATGGTGCATCCACGACTTCAATGTGTACGGATACTGTTTTTCCCCCCAGTTCAACACCAATTGAGGGAATGAGTCCATAAGGTTGAAAACCGTGTCCATCAAATGCCCCGAGAGTAGTGGGAGACGTCGTGACTTCAGGTGAGCCTAAGGCTCTCCAACAATTCAAAGACATGATCGACGTGGAGGCACCTTCATCTAAAACGGTGCGATGGATGCTATTTCCATGGATTTTTGTATGAACCTGGAAGGCTAACTGGTGAGATAGCCGAGGTTTGGCATGCTCCAAGTTAGACATGATAGTGTTTGAAGTATCTAGGTCCATTTCCCCCAATGCTGAAAGTAAGGTTCTACACTGTGTAGGGCAATGTTTAAGAACCTCGAGAGTCGACATAGCGCAAGGTGCTTGAGCTAAATCCTCAACAATGTTGTAATTTTGGGCAGTTCGCGCATTGGGATTAAATGTTTCCTTTCGTATGGTGCCCTTGGGTGGTCGTAGCACTATGTCTGTAAGCGGTCTCTCGATATGGAGATGACTGGTAGGGGGAAGGGTAGGAGTCGGATCTTCAATAGGAGATTTGCCTTTGGCTATCTCTGACTGTTTGTTTAAACTTGGAGGGTTCTCATATGTCTTTGAACGAGTGGTTATATGAATCTCCTCATTACTCGTCATCAGGATCTTGTGATTTGCGGATGTCTCTCCGCGAGTTGGGTTGCTCGAGTTGCCCCCCTATGGGGTTTCTTGGGCAACAATTTGTTGTTGCTGTTGAGGGAAAGGGTCAGTTAACACTGCCGGGTGAGAGGATCCTTTAACGAATTTGTTGACTTCATCATTGTAGGGACAGTCACGCGTGTAGTGATCGTCTTGACAAATTAGGCAGGGAAACTTAGCCTTTCAATGTGGTTTCGGGTCGTTGTGGGTGGTTTACGGCTTGGGATTCTCTTGCTTGTTCTTATTGGATTTACCACGATTGTTCTTCTTCTTTCCTACAGATGGTTGTGATGTAGATTGAACTGCATTCACTTCGGAGGAGATAGCAGGAGAAGTAGTAGCTTTTGGAGCAGCCTGAGGTAGAGCGGGGGAAGCGGAAGCTTGTTGCCCCGTCGAGTTGGTAGTAGGTTGGGCCTTGACTGAACCGACAATACCATCAATGGGGGGTTCAGTGGCAGGTTTCGTTGGATCATTGGTAACGCGGGCGGCATGGGGAAGAAGTTCATGTAAAGTGCTAGATTGGGTGTATACCAAATCCATGTACTGAGCTGTCGAGATGGATTGTTCTTCTGTGACCGGCCCACGCATAGCGATATCCCTAGCTATGGGAGGCAAAAATGACTTCGTGAACCAATCAACAAGTAGATGATCCGGAATGGGTGCCTTGATTAGCCTACGGCGTCGACGCCACTCATGGATGTGGTCCGAAATGTGCATAGAAGTGGTTTGACGCAGTGAGGTTAACAGTTCTGTTCCAGTCTCGTACCGGATGGGGAGCTGTAAATGGGTCAGAAACTGCATAGCTAAGGTGTTAAAATCGTGGAAAGAGTGTTGTGGCAGTTCGATGTACCATTTTGCTGCCGTGCCGGTAAGCGTACGCTGGAAGAGCCGTAGTCGAATGGAATCGTCCATCAAGGAGTTGGATGAACACCAAAGATGGAAGGTCATTACATAGTTCTTGGGGTCTTCCCGAGGCTTAGCATCGAACTTAGGAATGTCCGATGGAAGTTTGGCTGGAATGGGCGGCCAGTGAGGTTCATGCCATATGGGATCGTTAATGTCGACAAATCAGGTAAGTCTAGCGTGGCCAAAAAGGGAAGTTGACGATTAGTTTGCGGGTATGAGTAATAATCGTATGGTGCAGAGAAACCTAGGGGGCCCTGCATAGCATACTATTGCGTGTTATACCCATATGTGTTTCCCGGAGGGTACTGCTGGAAGTTCTATGGGTAGTAAGCCATCTGGTTAACTGGTTGAGTGTTGGTAACCGGTTGGTGGATGTTCTGCTAAGTGGGGATGGCAGGTATGGTACCCTGGGTTTGCAGTAACCTGGGAATGGTTGCTGCTCCTGATTGGGAAAAAGTTCCCTGGAGTTGTTGTGTTCCAGGAATGTTACCACTATATTGAGTAAGTGGAGGGTTTCCCATAGCAGGGTTGGGGGGTGGCTGCGACAGTGGTGTCCATGGAATGTTTGTTCCTACTTGAGGAACGTGTGGAAATTGAAGGGATGGGTTCCATGGAGTTGTAGCAGCCGAAGGATAGGGGAAGCCGGAGTTCAAGTTGGGGGGGATCTGAGATTGCCCCCCAACTGGGTTCCAGTTTCCAAATAATGAGTACCCCCCACTCTATGGGATTTGAGGTTCCCAAGAAGGAAGCGTACCTGATGGGGGATGTTGAGGATGAGGCCCGGTTGGAAAACCGGTATAAGGTTGTCCGCTGCCAGGTGTGTTGTACATACCATACTGAGAAGATGTTGTTGGTTGGGAGGGTTGTTGGATGGTGTCGATGGGTTTCCCTCCAGCAGATGGGTTGGATGGCCCTATAGGAGGAGGTTGTTGACTAGGAATGGGGTTCCCAATGAAGGATTGTCCTCCAGCTGGTTGGGTTGATGGCCCACCAGGAGGAGTTTGGTTGTTGGAGTTGGGGATCGTGGCAGTCGGTTGTCCACCTCCTAAGATAGTGTAGATAGTGGTCGAAGGTGAACCTCCGATCAAAATGGAAGATCCAGCAGTATGACTTGGTGTTCTTTTGCCACTAGCCAAATACGATAGTGTCGATTGGCCAATAGCGCCAAAAGTGCCGATTTGTGGAGGGGGTCTTCCATATCTGACAGGCGAGGATGGAGAAAAAACTGGGTTATCCCTCATAGAATGTGCGCCAAACATGGGTGATGGCAGCAAATGTGGAGAATTTAATCGAGGGGTATCGGGGGTATCGTCCATAGCGTATTCAACGATAGAAGGACCATCGAAGACTGGGTCTGGGTTCATGTCCTGAAAAGGGTTTTTGGGATCCGGCGGGAACATAGGTATAGTAACGTCTGAAGGTCTGGAGCCATCTGCATAGGAGTGGTGAAACTCCGTTCTAGACGGGATTTTGGGATCCCGATTGTCAGGAGGACGAGTAACAGGGGGATATCTGGAAGCTGTCGAGAGCATTTGCTCTGTGTCACGTTTAAACTGTGCCGATGCTAACGGGGAATTTGCTAGAGTAACCATACTAGATTGAATGGAGGCCATGATCTCATGTCCCGGAGGGAGGTTGGGGAGAGATATGGTGCGAGGTACATTGCTGGAAGAACTGGTTTCCTGTGGATGAACACTGGATGGCGTCGTGATAACAGGCGGAAGCTCTGCCTGGGAAGTGATAAAGCCATAGTTAGGTTCAAAAGGTGTATCAGGAAGTTGAGTGTCTTCAATAATTTCGACGTACCCGCCCGGGACTGAAATCAAACCAGATATATCCTGGTCGGATCTTTCAGTGGTGCCAACAGATCCGTCTGTGTCGTCGTGGAAAGTTTCTAGAGGAAGGGAGGTGTTGACATCAGGTAGGAGGATGGCCTCTGGTTTAGTATTTTGGGTTGTACTAGATTCAGCCACTGTAATGTTGTCCACTGTGGCCGATATATCTGGGACAACAGTGGGTGAAGTGACAGTGGAAATCTCAGATATACTAGTGGTTGTAGAAACTACAAGAGGTTCTGAGACTGTGCTATGAGTAACGGTTACATACGGAACTGAAGATGTAGTGTGTATCGGCGGTGGAATGTTCCCTCGACCAGCACCGCGGCCAGGAGGAGCGGGAATACGTGATGTAGGTGGACCGGAGGTTCGTGGCAGTGGTGGTGGTGGAGGGCTTTTTCCCTATACTCGTCGTAATCTCCGTGGTGGTTCTAACATGATGGCAAGAATATGAAATCCGGGGGCAGTCTCGTAACAAAGAAATCAAAAACTCTAATGCAGCCAAGTGGCAAAAGAGGAGCTAGAAAAAGCAAGGCTTGTAGGCCAAAAAAGCAAGCTCTAAAATCTATACTGAGACCGGTGTCTTAGTAAGCGAGCTGAGAAAAATAATGGCCAGAATTCCAACAAGCAGTCACTAAAAAGAAAAATGACCCTCTATAAAGATGAGATAACAAGCAAACTCCTAACTAAGAGCTGGAGACCTCAACAAGTTGTATCCTTCGCAAGGTGATGAAATCCAAGTCGAACAATACAACATGAGAGACCAATATGAGAAGGATATCCCTCTACCGAAAGGGATCCTGGGTAAAAGAGCCCTAGTAGAAAAGTCACTAAGCTACCTCGTTCATGACACGTTGGAAAAGGTTTTCGGCGCTTCTGCCTTATCACCCTTGCATTACTATGAATTACAATGAAGACAATGATCAATGTTGCCTTACGTCTAAGTGGATTGCGGCATTCCACAGAGTCCGTCTGGTTCTCAATCTCACGGCGGTTTAACCCCTGAAAGTTAAAAACAGTCAGGAGGCCCCTCCATAAACTGGCCGTGACCGTGTCAATAAATACTAGAGGATTTTAGTTCCCTAGAGGACAACAACTATGTCTCGGATGAAAATGACAAGGGGGAATTATTTTGATGCCTATCCCCGGTGTCCTACCTAACTACCAAATTCTTTTGATTTCCTCAAGTGAGGTTAATGTTGGTTTAGTTAGGGAGATTAATTTTAGTGGTTGTATTACTCAATCGGGTAAATGGACGTGAAACTTGGTGGTGTTGTGACGACCCAAACCATGCAAGTGAGAATGAATCGAAATAAGCCTTGTATTCGATGAAAACTAGTTATGGAAGAGAGAGAGTTCTTCGATCATAAATGCATGAAACTTTCATAAGCAATTAAAAACCAAAAACAAAAAAAAATTGTTTTTCCTTTTTGTAAGTAAAGCCAAACTAAAATAAACACTTCTTTCCAATTCACTGATCTTGCAACTAGGATGCTTCAAAAAATGAGAATTTCTATGGCAAATTTAAATGGTTCACTTCCTAATGCACAATAATACTGCTAGACCATTTCAATCCAAACAACACAAATGTTCTCCAATGATAATTTTCAATATAGATTTAAATGATAATAATGGAGACAATGTGATTATGAAAGCTACACGATCCAGTAATAGAGGACAGTAGTAATGGTTTGGTTGTGATGAAAAGATCAAGCCAATGCAATCAAACTGAAGGGGTGACCCAATGTGCAAATCATGCCACTAACTCACAAAATAATCAAGCTCACAAAAGAAATAAACACACCACAAAGACTGTGTAATGAATAGGATAGTAATAGGCAACAAAAAACACCAACTAAAGCAGAGAAAATAAAAAATGACTCAGGAAACCAAGCAGGGGAGAAAAAATTGAAAATATGCAGACACTACCGCGTGGCAGAAACAGACTAGAGCGCGGTACTGGTATACTACCGCTCTGGTAAGAGTGCTGGGTACGCGGTACTACCGCGTTGTAGAGAGTGTTGGGGGCGTGGTACTATTGCAAAGGATGGAAAGGCGCAACTTTTGAAAAGAAGATTGAATTTTTCAAGGTTGCTGCAGACCCAGAGGACTCACTGATCACACAGGGAGGAAAAATGTAGAGAGGAGGGAAGAATAAAGGTCAAGGAGACCAAAATTCAATACTGGTTTGAAGAGAAAGAAAAAAATCATAATAAAAAAATGGCTGAAAGTGAGATCAATCAATCAAATGGGGTTCAAACCAGTGGAGTCGCCATTTTTTGTATGTAGAATTTTCTCCCTACGGATAGGTAGAAATTCTCTTAAATTAAAGTAGACTTTAACTGACTCTAAACTAAGACAAAACTTAACAAATGCTACCTTGAATTCCTAGATCTAGACAGACATTTCAAGATTAAACTGCTGGAAGAAATAGAAGAGATCTAACTGACCTTCGATCCAATTGCTTGTCTTTATGGTTGCTCCAATTTCCAAGTCCTCGCGAATGAACCTGTCAAAATGAAACCAAGATACAAGCATATACGATTCTCTAGCAACTTGAAATATGAGTTAGGATCTAAATCTACAATGGATACAAATCATATCATTGAAACAAAATCAACACATGTGATTTGGGAAACAAGACAAGTTATGTTCTATTACCAACTTGAAGTCACTTACAATGGTTGCTTGATATCCAAGCTAACTCCTAGCTCCAAGTGCTTCCTCCTCTAGCTATCTCCACAAAGATTCAAGATCATAGGTTTGATGTCTCCAAGAGTCCTCCCCTTTGCTCATGGAATGCTTCTCTCTTATAGTGTGTGGTAGGGTTAACCAACAAGAGAGAAGGGTGGATCTTGGGAGAGTTTAGTGGATCAGGCTTACTAATCACAGAAAGTGAGTTAGGCTCGAATCAGGGACACTAATCCTCAAAAATATCTCAAAAATCAAGATCCCACAAGCCATGGCAAAAAGGCTAAAAAAGGTGTACTGCGCCTCCCCAACAGAGCATAACGCGGTAGTACCGTGTGGCAGAGAAAGAGCATAGCGCGGTAGTGTGGACTACCGCGCACCTAAGCTGGAGCAAGGTGCGGTAGTGTAGGTATATGAAGTCTCAACTGGGTTGATTCTTGACAGGATAGGTTTGTCTTCAATGATCACTCATCATTTTTCTCTTATGGGTGTTTTAAGCAGTAGGGGAAGTGTCGTCAGCTATTTTTATGATGAAGATGCGACACTATGAAATATGGAGGTATAACAGCTATAGTTCATAAAGAGTCTTCTTGATATCCTTAATAGAGTTGATATCCATCACTAGCTCATCTTGGAAAATTACAAAGTAACTCCAATACTTTGTAAGTATGATAGTAATTTTACGTGTAGTCTAAAATTTCTACAATTTCAAACGAAATTTTTTTATTTTTCCGGTAGGATTTGGAAAAAAATCCTACATAAATTTTTAAAATACTTGGTTACAACTCTTAAACTCAGAAATTTTGGGTGCCCCAAGGGATTTTTGTTGGTGTTGAATCTATTTCTACTATCAAAATCGTCATTAAAACACAATTAAATTCAGATTTTGCAAAATAAAAAAGCTCTGGATTCCGGTGCATAGCCCTCGTCCGGGCCAAATCAATGAATTTTTAGACAACTCCATAATTTTATCCCATATCAATTTCTTATAACCTTTGAGGGGGGATATTCCTACCACCCTTTTAGATAGTTGATTAACTTATTTCTATAATTTGGTTTTGGCTTCCTACAGCTCTGCCAGAATTGCCTATCATTTGACAAACCAATCATG
This sequence comes from Larix kaempferi, assembly GCA_027924585.1. Classification (NCBI taxonomy): domain Eukaryota; kingdom Viridiplantae; phylum Streptophyta; class Pinopsida; order Pinales; family Pinaceae; genus Larix; species Larix kaempferi. Next base: position 30,649,024 of record BSBM01000217.1, read on the forward strand.
AAGTATCTACACTTCTTCTTCCTTTTTCTTAAGGTCCTCCTTTACAATATTCAATTCTACCTCTTTTAAGTTCATCTCGGACAGGGTATTGGCCAACTGATCAACTAGATTGGATAAGGTGTACGAAAGAAGGGTAGTTACTTTAGAATATATGAGCTTGTAATTTTACAGCTTTAGACCACTACTTTCCTTCTCCAACTTCTCCAACTTTTATTTATACTCCTGAACTATTTTGAACATTTGATCTTTCTCTTCCTGCACTTCTAATAACTCAAGAGTTTAAACATGTTCTATCCCAGGGACTCTTATTTTCTTCTTAAGTATATGGATTTCATTGTCATTATCTTTTAACAAGCTCTGTACTAGAGTTGGATTGGTGGAATCCACTCCTAATTCCAACACTTTTTGCTCTAACTCATTTATACTTAATTGTTTGGATTTTTTGGAAAATTTTTCCTATTTAAGCTACCTATCCACTTTTTTTGCAATGCTTTGAAGCTTATTTACACTCATTTTAGATCTCAACACATCTCTAAAAATTACCTCCCCAATCTGTTAATTCCATTCCATTTTATCTGTTGGTCTTAAAGCATCCAGGTCCATAGTGAACTCGGTCACTTTGTAGTGTTCTTCTTTCTTATCCACTCTAGTGATTGTAGGCTCAAGGATAGCAGTTTTGAATGTGCTTCATTAAATCAAGAATAGATAACAGTCTAGATTGTTCTCCTCTTGTGATATGCGACTTGGGTTATAGATTTTTTTTAGATTGACACTTTGACTTATAATCCGAGAATAGTGAACAAACCATCCAAATTTGGTATGTCATAAGCATCTCTATTAGATGGTGGATTCTCCTTTCCATGTCATCAGGTTCTTCCTCTTCATTATGCAATAATTTCATAACTAGTAGTCCTAGTTGAATAGGAAAAATGGCCTCCTTTCCATACACAAGTTGGAATGGTGAAGTCTCTATTGACCTTTTAATATTGATCTTGTATGCCCGCAAGGCATACTGAAGGTGCAAATCCAAAGCCTTTTAATTTTCAGATAGCAACTTCTTGATGTTTGCTATTAGCCTTTTGTTTGATGATTCTGCTGCACCATTTCCCTATGGATAGTAAGCAATTGATTTCCCAAGTTCTATATTATAGTCCAAATAAAATTTCACCATCCTGGTAGACTTTAAAGCCTAATCATTGTCAATTATAATATTCCTAGGGTAGCCAAACCTAGATAAAATATTCTCCTCTAAGAATTTGATTATGATTGTAGCATTTATTTCCCTAGTAGGGATGGATTCTATCCGTTTGGTAAAGTAGTCGATGAAAGTGAGAATCCATCTATGTTGACCAGTAGAATTAGGGTGAATCTCACCTATCAAATCCAAACCCCACTGCTAGAAATGTTCCTCAACATTTTTGGGTCTAAGTGGTAAAGGCAATAAATTTTGCCTTCCTGCAAACAATTGGCATTCCAAACATGCCCTGACCACTTTGATAACATCAGAAAATAAGGTAGGCCGATAGTAACCAACCCTTAATACTTTATAAGTTGTATCTCTTTGTGCATGATGGCCACCACATATTCCTTTGTGAAATTCAACTATTATTCCTTATGTTTCCTCTTCAATAACATAGTTCAATTGGATCCCTGGTGGGTCTTTCCAAAACAAGTATTTATCCAAAATACAATACTTAGTTGCTTTTATTTTTAAGGATCTAGCTTTACTCTTGTCAACGCCTTGAGGGAAATGAATATTTTGAAAATTAAAAACAATATATGTATACCATTCAGATTTGTATAACTTAGGATTAATTTCCAATGGTGGGCCTTGAGAATTACCTTCCTCATCCCTTGTTGTTGTTGGAGTTTGGGAAATCATATTGACATCCAAGGCCCTACAAATTGATTTAGCTATAATTCTAGCTAATCCTTGACCTTTGACTACTTTAGTTGGCTTTATTTCCATACCATACTCCTTTATCTTGGCAATCAATTTCCGTCTTCACCCTTCATTGTCGGGTTGACCAAGAATATGCTTCACTACACTGCTTGGTACATATGAAACGATTATGGAGTGTAAAAAATAGTCTTTGAAAGTCGGGAATCATATGCCTTCTTTTCCATGGTGTTGTATTTTAATTATGCATCCCTTAATGCTCTTCTAAAAAAGGAAATAGGTTTCCCGTGACCTGCATCATTTTTCTGTAAAAGGACAACAACAATAGTAGCTTCAGAGTTAAAAGAGAAAATTAGAAATTCTTTTCTATAATCAGGACTAATTAGAACTAGTGATTGTCTCAAAACCAGTTTAATATGTTGAAATGATTCTCTTACTTGTGTTATCCATTTAATTTCAATTTCAGCATCCTTCTTCAACATGTCAGTGATGCTTTTTACAACCTATGCAAAATTTGGTATGAATCTCCTAAAAAAAATATCTTGCCAAGGAATTATTGTATCTCCTTTTTGTTTCTTGGTTGATCGATTAGATTTATGGCTTCAACTATGCTAGGGTCAATTTTAACCCCCTCTTTAGGAACAATATGACCTAGTAGTTTATCTTCTTTCATAGCAACATGAGATTTTTTTGGATTGATAGATAAGCCAAATTTTCTACATTTGATGAAGGTTTGTCTAAGGTGTTTTAGGTGCTCCTCATTATTTTTGGAGAAAATAGTCATATCATCTAGATAAATGACTATAAATTTATCATTTTCCCCTACAATGCAATGTACATGGCTCTTTGAAAGGTGGCACTATAATTAATCAATCCAAAAGGCATCTTGTCATACATGAAAGTTCCCCAAGGCGTGGTAAAGGTAATTTTTCCTTTGTCATATAGAGGCATGGCCACTTGGTTATACCTTAAGAACCCTCCATCATATAAATCTTGTTGGCTCCCACTACCTTTTTTAAGATATGATACATCTTTGGCAAAGAGTAATTATCTTTTAATGAACATTTATTCAGGTTCCTGAAGTCCACACATAACTTGATTTTCATTTTCTTCTTCCTTAGAGACACTAAATTGGAAACCCATTCATAGTATCTAAGGGGAATGATAATTTTAGTATCTAGTAACATCCATACTTCTTTTTCGATGATAGGAAGGAGAATAGGACTGACTTTCCTAAGCTTTTGTTTAATAGTTTTGGCCTTCGGTTTAAGAGAAATCCTATGTAGGATGACAACATTATCATAGGTTTTTAAGTCCTCATATTTCATAGCAAATATATCTATATACTCTTTGAAAATATTTTTATACATCTATTTTTATCAGCAATTAGAAACTTGGACAATTTAATGAACTTTGGATCTTCTTGAGTTCCTAAAGTAAAGTCTTCAACATCCTCATTCTTTGGGTAAATAATAGGCTTGATAGGATGTTATACCTCAAATTGCCACACCATGTGTAAGTGAGGATCTACATGTTTCACCAACATGGAAACATGATGTTTATGCCTCCTAAGGGTGTAAGGACCCTTCATTCTAATGTTGGTACCTTCCCTAGTCACACTTGGATGAAAATCCAACAAGCAAGGGGTTGAAACCCACATTAACCACCTCCAAAAATTAGCCTACTAAAATTTTCGCACCCTGCATGCCTATGGGGGAGCGACAATTTCAAATTTGCGTGCCCTGCATGCCTATGGGGGGGCGACAATTTCAATATTTTTGCACTTTGCTTAGTTATGGGGGAGCGAAAATTTTGGTTTAGGCTTATCCCTTTGATTTTGGATCTTGGATCTCATGAAGATTTTCTTGGGATGTGGTACCCCTTCGAATACTATCTCGTATTCCCTCCTTGGCATGGTTTAGATCCTTGATCCACATCTTAATCACTTAGATCCATCATTTTCTCCTAGTGGTTGGCCTCCCAAATCCTATAAGAAGAAGGCCATCCATGAGCTATGGGGGTGGGTGATCTTGGGAGCACTAAACTTATGATCCTATGAGTCTTGCAAGGGTGATGTTGGAGAGCTTGGAAGGAGTTGCTGCTACTTTGGGCATCAAGGTATAACATTGTAATTAGCTTCTTTTGTCTTTCTTATCATTAATATAACTTAGCCTATTCCTCTCATTTTCATGTCTTTAATGATGAATGCATGAAATTGTCTATTATTTATAGTTAGATCTTTGTTTATACATATATTTCTTTGGAGAAGGTGTTGTCTTTCCTTTGTGAACAGGTTCATAAGTCCATGATCAAAGGGTATAGCTGGGGAAACTTAGGAGAAACAAGGACAACCATCAGAGTGAGGTACGCCATCTACTTGCTTTGTCTTTCCATAGCTTGTTAGCTAATGTATGAGCTAAATCTAAGAGGACTATAGTGTCTACTTGTTTCCTCTCTGTCTTGGGTAGGCAACTAGGGGCCTTTTCTAATCCCAATGGGTTTTCATATTACCCATAGGAAGAAAATCTCACCACATAAGAACATCATTTTTGTTAAAGAGTTTCTCAAGAGGAACTAGTACGTTTCGTATAGATTTGTTCTTCAACTGTATAATCTTATGGTTAGCAATATGATCTGTCATTTATGAAATTGATCTAGCATCTGTCTTACTTTGATCCTCATCTTCTCCTTCTTCACCCTGTTTGATGTTGGTGAAAGAGAATTCACTAACCATTTCAAGAAACCACTTGATCTACAAATAATACTCAATGGCCTGCCAATGCTCGACATTATCTGGGATAGATGGCCTATATCACATTTCAACCTCATATTTCAGCTTTGGAATTTTGAGGGGTTTGAGTGTACTAGTTGTTAGGGACAAAGAATCTACCAGTTGGTTCTGGTATTTGGGAATAGTAGTTATGTTGAAACCCTCAAAATAATTATCCACTAGATCCCAAACTTGCTTCCTATAATCCCTCGTCCTCAAATGCTTAGTTTGGTACATGCCTCTAATCTGCTACACAACTAATTTAGAATTCCAAAAAGTTGCTAGTTTGGTAATTTTCATTATTTTTGTAGAATGTAAACCAAGAACCAGAGCCTCATACTTTATTGTGTTATCTGTAGCTTCAAATTCTAGTTTGTATGATAAGGAAATTATGTCTCCTACAAGAGGGATCAGGAGTACACCACTCATGCTTCATCTTTACAAGAAGCACCATCAAAATACAATTTTCAGATTTTGTCACTACTTGTTTCAGGATTATGATACAGATCTTGTAAGTTGTGACAATCCTCAAATCCTTCATTCACTAATAAATTGAAGCATTCCATATCCTCATTAATGGCATAGATAGGGTAATTATTGGGGCTATTATGGTCAATTACTACATATGCAAATTTGGCTTCCTTGTGTAGTCTTCTGGTCTCCCCTGCAAAGAGTGGGACAATAGCATATTTCATGTCCATTTGCATAGTGTCCCATAGTTTTTTTTCCCAGCTTCTTGACAACAACATCCCATACTTGGCAGGCACATCGACCACCACCACATCCATCATTATACAAATATTTGTTGGTAGTTGGGATAATGTGACAACCAAATCTTTGATCATACCCACACGTTTAACCTTCCTTCAATAAAAACTACACAAATCATCATATGGCCTAGTTATCTCTAGACCCAATTGCTCCATTATGACTTTAGGCATTAGATTATGTGAGGATCTTGAATCTAACATGTAGTTGTGCAATAGTTTGTCATGTATGCTTAATGTCACATAGAAATGAGTTGTGGCCTCTTCCCTTTCTTCAATGTGAGGGTTGAATTTTACAATGGGATGTTCATCTGAGATGTTGAGGGTGTCTAGCTATATTGTTGATATTGTTCTAGTTATAATACTTTCAATTTTATTCTGATAGGAAGGATTATTAACCAACTTAGTTAGAGGGACATGAGTCTTAATTTTTCCTAACTCATTCTCCAAATTAAAGGAGACAACAAATATGTTCCTCTGTTTATTATCCAACTTTATAGGTTGGAGATTATCAAGTATTTTTGTAGCGTTGAGATTAATAGGCTCACTAGCTTTGTCCTTTGATTGGTCATTTATTTTAGCAAAAGAAGAGAGATTCGGGTTTTTATCCTTTGGATGATTTATAGGGGGTCTTCCTAGAGGAGGTTGATTATCTTGGTTCGCAAAAATTGGCTTGGGTCTAAGATCATACTTCCTTTGTAATTCAACTTGGGATTAATAGGCTCACTAGCTTTGTCCTTTGATTGGTCATTTATTTTAGCAAAAGAAGAGAGATTCGGGTTTTTATCCTTTGGATGATTTATAGGGGGTCTTCTTAGACGAGGTTGATTATCTTGGTTTGCAAAAATTGGCTTGGGTCTAAGATCATACTTCCTTTGTAATTCAACTTGGAGTGTATCAACAAATAGGCGATATCTAGTTGAGGATTGTTCATATCATCTCCATGTTCATTATATAACTCAGAATGTTAAACAACAAAGAATTTTCATAGTCATATTGAGTTAGGTGAATGGTGTTAAACTCATCATGGAGCCAATGCATTTCTTCTTCGGGATCCAAATACTCCTCCTCGGGTATAAATTTTGTGAATTTTTTGTTATTATCATTGTTCTCCCTCACAAGGGGTTGAATAGGTTGATTCCAAGTTCTTATTTATCTATGCATAATATGGGGATTATAGGGCCTCCTAAACTAGTTTGGATTCCTTGGTGATCCTCCTTGAAGAGGTATGTTTGGATTATTTCCTTCCAATTCCAATCTGGATAATTTATTCAATAGACTTTTAATTATCCTAGACATTTCCTCAATTTTAGCATCTTATGAATCCTTGGTCAAACTAGATGAACCATGATCATGATGATGTCTGGGTTTGATTTTCCTTGCAGCTGTCATGTTTCCTTCCACATCTATTGCATCATCCTGCATGATAAGTAAGGTTGCTTACCTTCTTTCTCTGAACATCATTGCAAAATATGATTCAAAATCACTAGCATAGGTATCCTTTGCTTTTGCTTGGGTGGGTTTGATATCCACATGGATCTTGTTGTAAAAATTATTAAATATTTTTTTAAAATCCTCAACATGTTCAACATTTATTTTCTTAAGGGAGGCAAACTCTATTAAGTATTAAATATGGTCCCTCTTTTCTCCCTGCTATCTCATAAAAGCAGATTCTAAGACCTACCAAGAACCAATTGAAGCAGTAGGAAGTCCCCTGAACCATTTTCTAACATCTCCTTCCAGTGTTTGGGAAAAGAGTCTCATAAACACATCATCATGCTCAATAAAGAGATTCTCCATGAAGTCTTGGAAAGCAATCATGTGTTCTTCAGCAGTAGTGATTATTTCACCATTGTATTTGGGTAATAGTTTGAGATAATTTTTAGGTAATTCATGCAAATTGTGAGGGAGATTGAATTGTCCATGTCTTGTTGTTATCCAAGGATGGATTGGTGGTGGAGGTATGGGATTGCCAATTGCTCCAACCATAAAGCATTCCAAAATGTGGTTATTGGCCTAAGGAGTTAAAGGAATCCTAGAGTTTCTCACAATGGGTTGTGAGGAGGAAGGGACGCCTTCAAGGAAAGTAAGAGGGGATTTGCACATATCCATACAAGGTCGACCAGGATATTGTAGAGGAGGATATGTACATTTTAGAGAGGGGAATATTTTATTTGATGAGTACCTGAAAATGGGGATGGGGAAGTTGTCTTTCACGTGTGTTTCTCCAAGTGACCAAATTTTCAGGATCTTGCACGATACAAAAGTCTTTAGGAATGGGATTGGATCTAGTGTGCCTCCTTCCAGGTGCCATTTTCTCTCTAGTGGAGTCACCAAGTGAGCTATAACAACCTGTTGTCTGACTCTCGTTCACTATTTAGAATCAAATCTTAATATTTATCGTGCCCAAGGAAAAATATCTTTGAATTCTCTGTCCCTAGCAATGACACCAAAAAATATGTTATCCCTTGAGATGTTACGGGATGTATTGGAACTATGCCAGGGCATCAATAACTTTGTGCTTATATGTATTTGCAGAATTTTGGTTTAAGGAATTACAGAGACCTATGGTATTTTCTTTATTTTATTTTCCAAATTTACTAGAAACAAAACATCAAGAATATAAGAATATAGTGCACTGAACATGTATCGCTTCTTAGATATCAGACATATAGATTTAATTGGTGAATGAAATGGTAGAATGAACAAAAAAGAGATATAAGGTACTACTATGAGTAAATCTCATTTCTCTAGGCAGAGGAAAAATGTAATGAGAAATTAAGAATTCAGTAATTAGAATAAAATGTAATTGCATGCACACATGGTTATTATGAGGACAACATATTTTACAGCATGTAACATATAATGAATATTTCATCATATATTAACAGAATAAGAACATTCATCACATCAAATGGCCCATAAAATAGGATAAAAAGTTGCCTCAAAGAGCTTTTATTATATAAAAATTGGCAATTACATAGCAATATGGAAGTGGTGCAGGTATAACATAATAGTACAAAACATGGAGAGATTATAGACTGATATAAAATAATTTGAATATGGATAGCCCCAAAAAGATGAAAATCCTTGAGACTATCCCTAGTAAGCTCAACTAATCAATCAATCCCAGGAGGAGTTACACTCTGCTCATGAAAAATGTTGATGTAGTCTTTGATGCATTTTTGCTCCTTTATACTATTGGTGGTGAATTGTTGTTCCAACTACTGCTTCTTGTTCTTGGAGAAACAACTCCTTTATTGGTTGAGATAGAATATTGACCTAGATATTGATATAGGTCAATATATGTACCCCAAGTCACAAATTACATGAATAGAAGATATGTATTCATGTAATTTGTGACTTGGGGTACATATCTTTTTTCATATTGACACATTGATTTTCGATCTAATAATAGTGACCAAATAGTCCAGATTTGGTTTGTGGAATAGATTGAGTTGTTGAAGATGCTTGCTGTGAAGATGATACTTGTACTTGAGGCCATAAAGTTGTGGGGAAATTTTCAATAGAAAGCACTAGTTTACTTGATGAAGTCTCTTGATTGTGATGCACAATTATTATTCCATGTTGTTCAAAATTTGGTTTTTTTTGTTGGGTTGAACCTCATTAGCTTCATCCATCTCCACATCAGACTGAATTTCAATGGTTGACGTTTGATTCCTACCCCTTGTTTCTTTGGAGTTGGGATTGTCTAAGATTTTTTCTTTGTATCAAACTGCATTATTTTTTGTACATCTTCCCATTTGTCAAGGTTGGCAATCTGATCCCACTGATCATTTGGATAATGTACATACTCTAACAGTTTGACTTTCTTGATTTTATCTAAGATGACCCCATGTGGGTCATCTATCCATTTTACACTTAGAGGGAAGTTCAAACTACTCATCTTGTCTTCAACTATTGACTGAGTTGTCCTAGATTTAACAAGAAAGGGTCCAACTTCCTTGAAAATTTTGAAGGCGATGACATTTTTATTCTTGAAAAAGTGGATGTAGTCAGATTCAAATCATTTCCTAATGTATTCTAGGGAAAACAATCTATGAGTTAGAAAAGCAAGGATTTGGTAGGGATGAAGTTTTGAACCGTATGCCCTAATTTCGGTATGGTTTTCATACAAGAACCAATATCCTATTAACAAATCTATACTTAATTGGAGTAATCTTTTACACTCAAGAAACATTTGAGGAGGAGGGAAACCATAAAATAAGGCGTATACCACAGACATAACATTATTCACAAATTTAGGAAATCCCTCATTACTAGGTTGGGATTTTACAACTTACAGGTTGGATGATTGGAAAGACTCAAGGTGTTGATACATGATGATGTAAAACAAGTAAGAGTGATATCTGAAAGATTTCATAGACAGGTAACTATTTAATTGATCATGTATCATCTCGACTACGTACAAGGAAAAATCAAACATAGGAGCTAGTGCTCCTAAAAGGGGACAGACGAAAACCGAAAAACCCAAAATTGCATCATCAATTACCTTGTCATGATCATATCCCAAGACTTGGAAAACCAATTATGTGGTCGTCTTAACAACTTATGAAAATGCTACAAACTTGAAGGGATGAGGACCTTAAGGTAATTCTACACAGGGAGGTAGCAGTAACTTCAAGAATTGATCCTTTTCCTCTTAGTTCATATCTCGAAACTTAAAGCTTAGGGATTCCTCATCAATTTTCTGCAGCGTATCATCTTTTGGTAGAACACATTTCTAGACTCAACCAACTTATTTCCCTCATAATATGTTAACTCATATGAACCTTTTTTCAAAATTTTAGAGACAATATATGGTCCAATCCACATAGACTTAAACTTACCTTCCCCTAAAGGGTCTCTATCATGACCATAAAGTAAGACAAGGTCACATTTATAAAAAACCCTAGGACGGACAGATTTATCCTATTGGGTCTTCACACATTTCTTATGTGCTTCAATTTCCATAGAAGCATCTCAACGTTGTTCATAAAGATGTTCTAGGTTAGCTTAACGCTCTTCCAAAGCTATAGTATGAAGCAACAACTGAATGGCTAATTTTAACAAAGGAAAATTGCATTCAATCAAGAGAACTACTTCAACCTCATAAACGAGTTGAAAAGCAGAGAATCCTAAAGTAGTCTTAATAGTAGTTTTATATTTCCATAAATCATATTCCAATTAGATATATTGACATTAGTCATCCTCTGAAGCATGGTTTTTAAAGTTTTGTTGACGGCTTCAACTTGACCATTTGCTTGGGGATAAAATGGTGAATAATGTTCTTGTTTAAACCCCAACTTGGTGGTCAATTCGGTCATCGTTGGATTTTGAAAATGCCAACCATGATTAGTGACAAGTTCACATGGGATGCCAAATCTCGTAATGATCTGATTGAATACAAAATAAGCAGTGGTTTACCCATCACTATGAAAAGTAAGCATGGCTTCCACCCATTTCGTAAAATAGTCAACATCCACTATGATATATTTATGCTCCCAGCTGAAGCTGAGTTGCAAGCCATAAAATAAACCCCCCACTTAGTGAAGGGACCTACAGTGATAGCGGGAATCAAGGAGTAGGATGTGTGCACATTTTTTTAGAAAAGGTTTGACAAGCATGACACTTTTTAACCTCTTCTATGCAATTGCAAGACCAGAAAGGTGACCTCCACATGATCCACTATGAGATTCATTTGATACAGGCTCAACTTCCTCATGAGTCAAGCAATGATGTAAGATAGAATCAACCCTGCAGTGATATAAAGTATCCCCTATGATGAGATAATTCTTCACATTATGATGAAGGTGTCATTGCTCATCTCATGAAAAATACTGAGGACACTTCAGAGTCTGAAGATACACAAGGATATCTTCATACCAAGGATCCAATAAAGAAATAAAAAAATATGCTAATTAGGGAATGAGTCATATTCAATATTATCATATTCTTCACAAGGTAACTTTGAGATACTGAAATGGGTTGAGGTCTGCAACAACTGTGGTCTTGTGTAACAATATATAATGACAGAGTCTTTGGACTAAAAAAACAACTACTAAGGCTAACTTTTTGACATGAGAATACTTTAGTTCAGTCCCAACCAATGCAGGGCTAAGGTAATAGATGACATGTTCTTGACTATTGTAATCTTCTTGAACTAAAACTATGCAAATTGTGGAATCTAATGCGGCCAGAGATAACAAAAAATATTTTGTGTAATCTGGATAACTAAGCTAAGGAGTAGACACGAGAGCTTGTTTAAGAGCTTCAGAAGAGATTCAAGTAGCTTTGTCCCATATAAATTGGACTCCATTCTTTAGTAATCGCATAAACCTTTAGTATTCCTAGCATAATTAACGATGAAACGTCTGATAAAGTTGTCCATACATTACAAAATCTGAAGCTGGTGAACATTTGAGGGAGTAGGTAAGTTGATAATGGGTTCAACCTTTAAAGGATCAACCATGATCCCCTTATTAGAGATGATAAAACCTAGGAGCCATCCATATTTGACACAAAAAATACACTTATGGGGATTCAATCGAATCTTGTAGTGTCTGCATCATTCAAACATAAGGCTAAGGTGGTCTAGATGATCTCACCTCTTACGAGAACGAGCCGCTAAATCATCCAAATAAGCTTCAACAATGTGCTTGATATCATGGAAAGTGAAAGACATAGCCCACTGAAATGTAGCTCCAACATTTTTTAGGCCAAAGGGAATTTTTTGATATGTGAAAGTTCACAAAGGGCATATAAATGCAGTTTTTTGTTGATCCTTGTGCCATATTTGAATTTGGTTGTAACTAGAGAATCCATCCATAAAGGAAAAGACCTCACTACCTACACATTCATCAATGATTTGATTGATAAACGACATCGGGAAATTTCACTTAGGACAAGCCTTGTTTAAATCTCTAAAATCCATGCATACTAGTCGAAGCTTACCTTACTTCTTATCAACAAGAACAGGATTGGACACACATTCTATTAGAGAAACTGGATAAATAAAGCATGTCTTAAGAAGTTTTTCGCATTCATCTTTAATAGTGGTTTCTTTACTAGGGTTGACTGGATGAAGTTTCTGAACAGGTTTTGCATTTTCATAGGTTTTAATCTCACGCTCCACAATATGGTATCAAAGCATGGCATCTCCTTATATGACCAGGAAAAGACATCGCATAATTATTTGAAAATTTCAATATAAATACGAATCTCTTCAGGAGAACAGTTTGCACCAATGTATACATTCTCCACAACATTAGGGTTCCTAGAGATATTGATCAGGATTGTTTCAGAAATGTTGGCCATATTACCTTTGGTGTATACTCCCTATTGAGCCAAATGTTTTAATGGTCGATCAACATATTTAGGTAGGTTCATACAGAGCTCTCCATTCTCAATATTATCAATAACTAGAAGAAAATAGGAGTGATGATTCATATCTTACCAAGGATTTTTAAGCCCCATTAAATATTCCATAATAACCTCATCTAAAGGCATGACTATATCTAAAGAATCTTGAGAAGTGGAGTAATCAATAGCCCAGACAGGTTGAGTGGTCCGATCCACATCTTCAATAGGTTATAGATCACTATCTGTAGAAGTTTGTCGAATTGCTTGATAAGTGATTTCAACTATAGACAGGGGTAAAGTGATTCTAGAGTGTTGTGACTCCTCCATTGAATCCGATGGATAAGGAAGTACCCAAGGATCATTGAGGTAAGATGTTTGAAAAAACTCTACTTGTGAAACAAGGACCTCCTCATTAGCCAAAACTGGGGTGGAACTAATGAAGAAAGTAGGAGCTAGGATATTAAAAGTGCCCATGAGTGAAGGATACAAGCACACTCCTATAGTCTCATTTATTAGATGTGCCTTATCAATTGAAGGAATATTTGATCCAGGAGGTGCATTTGGACTAGTTCGAGTGAACGATAGTTGATCCATGGTAATGACCTTTCCCACATGAGGAAAAAACAATACTCAAAAAACTTATGATACAATAGAATCCATTGCATATGTCCAGCTACGTCCTACCAAAATATTATAATCGATGGGAGAATTGACTACTTCTACCTCCATACAAGCGGTCCCCCCCCCCAATTGGATGAGAAAGGATAGGATAATCCCATGTGGCCTAAAAGAACGTCCATCAAAAGCGGTAAGCAATGTGGGTGATGGAGTGAGTTATGGAGAGCTAAGGGATTTCAAACAAGATAGAGCCATGACACAAGTTAATGAGCCCTAATCCACAACATTCCTTTCAATAGTTTTTGTGGAATGAACCACATTGATCTGGATGGAAACATGATAGGAAAGACGGGGTTTAACATCATATACATCAAACCTAATAACCTGACCATTCAAAGAATTTGGATTTCCTAAAGTGGACAATAAAGCACTCTATTGTGATGGACAACTTTGGACTACCTCAAGAGAAAACATAGAACACAAGGTTTGGGCTAAATCCTCAACATCAAAATAGTTGGGAGTAGCTCTAACATTAGGATTGTGTAACGCCCACTTATAAACACCTTTCGATATTCAAGGAATTGTCTCTACCACAGGTTTCTATATATGAAGAGGGTTCTGTGGCTCAGGATTTTCTCTATCTTTCGATGAAGACTCATGATTTCCATAGTATTTGGCCCTAGTTGAATATAGAACATCTAATCCGACCATATTCATATATGATTTATCAGAAGAGGGAGCATTTTGGGTGCCCCCTTGCACATTTCCAGTAGAATTAGAAGAACAAGAAGATAAGCATTGTCCTTCTGGGAAAGGATTAGTCAGAACAATAGGCTATTGTTGTTTCTAGTTCAACGGCTTCTGAGCCTCTTCCGTTAATAGGCACTGATGAGTAAGGTGGTCTCCCTTGCAAATTTTACAAGGGATAGTGACTTTCCTACATTCTTTCTTTGCCCCACCAACATTATTGTTTTGTTTAGGTTTATCATTATTACCCTCCCTTTCTTATTCTTATTATTGTTTTTCTTTTTCCCACTAGTCTATTGGTTTCCTTTCTGATTTGTCTGCATATTATGTACATAAGTTGTTTGGGAAGAAGGAGAGGAAGTAACAATAGCTTCTTCTACTGCAGAATGTTGTATAGACAAATTCTTCGTTTGATTATTAACTTGTTCTACAAAGGAGTTTTGAAGAAAACTAACTATGCCATCAACATGTGGCTCTGACTTAGGTTTTGAAGTGTTTGAACTAGATATCGGTGCATTAGGAATAATTTCATATAAAATCCCAAACTGAGAATAAATCAAGTCTAGTTGTTGGGCTTTAAAGATGGATTATTCCTTAGAAGTTACCCCTAAGGTAGAAACATAATTGGAAATGTAAGGCAACAAGGATTTAAGGAACCATTCTAACAAAAACCCAGGGGGATATTTTCCTTATCAACCTCTTCCGCCTATGCCATTCTTGGATTTGATTCGATATATGGGTAGCTCTATTCTATCTAAAGCGAGATAAAATATCAGTGCCAACATCATACAAGACAGGAAGTTGAAAATGGTTCAAGAACATAGTTGTTAAATCATGGAAGTAATGGTAGGGAGAACCTGGCAACTCAATATACCATTTCGTAGAAACTCCAGTGAGTGTGCATTAAAATAGTCTCAATCAAATACAATTATCATTAAGCGAGTTAGAAGAACACCATAAATGAAATGTGGTGACGCGACCGCCAAGGTCTTCACCAGTTTTCCCTTCAAACTTTGGAATGTCTAAATGAAGTTTGATTGGAACTAGAGGCCACCTTGGTTCATGACACATCAAGTCATTCATCAATTTTGATAAGTTTGGAAAGTTCAAAGTTTTTGGGAAAGGAATTCTTGGGTGTTGCATGGAAAAAGTGTTTGGATATTGTAACATCCCCTTCCCCATAGAACAACAAGGAAGGAAACGTTAACAACCTACCGGGCTTTTGATAAACTTAGCCCCAATAATTTTTGCACATAAATTCCTAACATTTTGAAACTTATGTATGCAGATTCCATTCAATATAAACACAGCGGAATTACCAATACATATGCACACAGTTTTTATCATGCATTCAACATATAAACAACAGTCATTATTTAAAATGCTTGTAAGGCATATAATTAATCATCAAGAATACTTATCTCGAATTATAATGGTCCAAACGACTGGCTACGTGAGAGCAACGTTCCACCCAACCATAGATCTCTGTCCAGCCTGTATTCTTTCAGCTGAGAGATCACCCCCGAGCTGGGCTGTGTATCCACTAAGGAGGAACTAGATGGCTCCCTCACAGTCAGGGTTTCACTCAAACAGCCATGCTAAGCCAACACACGGTTGGGTTTCTCAAGCATGCAATAGGAGATGGAGGAGGATGCTAGTCCACTAAGCTCAAACCCAGAGCCACATACCCTTCAAACTAGACTCAGCAATCCCATCCTCTATTCACACATCCATGATCGGATTTCTCACAGCTTCGTTCAGCAAATAACCCAAATCCGTCACTCGTTTTCTGAGCTGCAAAAAAAACTGGGTTTTCCCATGGCTTTTGGGGTAGCTATTGCTCCCAAATTCGCCCAAGGGTTCCTACCAATGGATCCCCCATTGGATTTCTCTGTCCAATACCCAATCTGGGCGTTCTTGGCTTCCCAAAACGTGGGTTTCCTTCAAGTCGCGATTTCTGGTTTTCTCATTGTTGGGAGCTCGTTTTTGGTTGGGCAAAGATGTCCCATACTTCCACAATGGAATGGGGATAAGGATGGAGCAACCCCCAAGATGTAGAGTGACTTGTGGGACAAGTCAAAAGAGTCCATACCTTCCCATACGAATTTCAGGGCTGCCCATACCCCATCAAAGTCATGGGCTGAAATCTCAACCACTTCCTTACAATTGGCATTAATGTCACCTAAGGAAGTCAATGGGTTCACATAATGACAAATGGCAACCTATGGGTCACTCCCATAGCCCCCTCACCACTCCCTAGTGGATACACGTGGCCCCTTCTCATTCGTTGCCTCCATAGCCAGTCTTGGATTTTTATATTGCATGATGTCTAATTTACATCCTATTACAATTTCCATGGCTTAAGAGCACATGGTATCAAAATATCAAATACTTGCCCTTAAAATAGAATTCGGCTTTCACTAGCGGGGCCTTGGCCTTGAGCTCCACGCTAGGAAAACATACATCACATGTACACGTATTTACATTAAAGGCTAATATATCCTAAGGGTCGAATTGGGGGTATTACAGATATGAACCCTGTGGTGGGAAATTCCCACTACCAAGATTCCCAAAATATTGGTAGGGGTTTCCCC
Organism: Larix kaempferi; assembly: GCA_027924585.1. Taxonomy (NCBI): domain Eukaryota; kingdom Viridiplantae; phylum Streptophyta; class Pinopsida; order Pinales; family Pinaceae; genus Larix; species Larix kaempferi. The sequence goes on from BSBM01000217.1 coordinate 30,665,782, forward strand.
CCTGCCATGGCTTGTAAATAAAATGCTCCTTGAAAATGATTCCAATGGTTGTGAAAAGGATTTTCCCCAACAGGATTACCCTGCATCCAATTTGACTACGCTTGAGAAATATTGCCTCCAGTTGGAATTCTAATGGAAGGTATAAAATTAGTACCTCCTCCACTAAATAGTAAAAATGTGGTAGATCGAGCAAGAATGGAGGAGGATTGAAAACCACCTATTTGTGAATTCTAACATGTAAATGGGTTTTCACCTAAAACAAGTCCAATAGATTGGAAGGTTCCACTTCCAATAGTGGGAAAGGATGGGGGAATATGTCCTCCATTCCAAGGAAAACCTTGGAATGGTATAGAAGAACCACTAAATCCAGTAATTGGATTTTGAAACAATGGATTGGAAGTCATCATAAAACTAGGCATACTCAAAATCGACATTCCAGTTGTAAAGGCACTAGAACCAAAAGGTGAAAATAATACAATACTCGTAGGCTGAGTAACTATAGAGCCAAAAGGTAAAGTATTAGTACCAAATGTAATAACATGAGATGTACTTGCTATTGTTGTGTTTAACATCTACGTACTTACACGAGGAGGAGAAAATACTCCTATAACAATTGTTGAAATAGGAGTATGTAAATCTCCCAACCCTTCTCCTGGAATGTCCATAATCAAACCTCTACTTATATGGTATCTACTTGTTCCTTTCTCAACAGAACTTGGAATCCGCACTAGAATTGGATTGTCAAGTCCAGTTAAGGGAGGGTTGAAGGGTCTAACAAATCCTCCGTCTTGAATATCTTCAACTCTAGTGGTGTTAGGAGCAGAAGTGTTGATTCTTATAAGTTCTGGTTCCTCAAGTAAATTGCTAGAACTTGTTGGCTCGAAAGAACGAACTACACTTAATCGAAGCCTTTAAGAAGGAAGTGGAGGCTCCACTATGATCGGGGGAAGATTTTGAATCCTCATAAGGCAATGGAGAGATTGGTCTTCCACCCTTAAAAGAATGTTTACAACAAGTTAAAACCTAAGGCCAACTAAATACATAGAGTACAAAGAGCACACCACTAGAAAAATCCTATAGATATCAACCAGGAAAACAAAAGGGCCTTTCGAAGTTCAGTGTGGGTTGATTAAGTCCCACACCTAAACAATAAAGGTATGAAAGTAGTTTCCAAGGCCTCCGCTAATAGCCCTTCTTGGTGCAATTTCCCCAAAAAGGGACACCCTCCAAGGGTACTATTAGTTTGGCTCAATGCCTGCCCAAGGTACATAGGAATCCCCTTGCAAATACTTATGTGGTACCTAAGACAAAATACTAAGCCCGCCAACTAGCTGTCAACGTCTGGGGGAATAGTCAACGGAGTCAAGATCGTATGTATGGGAAAGGTAGCTAAGCCAAAAATATCAAAAGTACATGCACCACAAGGGGGCCAAGTTGGTACTAGTGAAATCCCCATACAAGCAAAGTTACGTATCAGAAGGGTAATCTCTTTAACCCAACTTCACATGACCTCATGCTTAACTCCGGTGTTAGTGGAGCTTCCTGTCCACACCCTTATGATTATTGGATTTTCCTATCCTTATGAAATACAACTATGTTTTACAATTTAAAGAGCCTTAGATTGTTTGCTTCCAACCTAGTACAAGGCTCTATCCCTAAGCTAATTGGTGAACCTTATAAAATAAACGTCTAATAAGTTTTAAATTTATGCGTTTAATTTTATGGGCTATTATTGATTCAAAGGGAAGCAGAAGTGCAACTAATGATGTGTTATGACTCTAATAAGAAATGAACACTATAAAGATAAAAATGCATATAAAGCAAAGAAAGATGTTTTACTATTTTTTAGTGATAAGCAACACTTCTTAAAATTAATTTTTTTCCCAAAATATTTCATTTTTTTGCTTTTCATTTTAAAACTCCTACGCAAATGAGAAACACCGAAAAAAATTTATTTTTCTCTCAAAATTGACAAATAAATAATTTCAAACACTCAAACAACAAAATAAAATTTTCTCTTTTTCTTTTTTCGAAAATTGACAAATAAAACTTTTTCAAATGATGAAATAGTTTTTGTATTTTATGTTTTAATACTTGCAAGAAAAAGAAAGAAGTACAAAAATGTTATAAGAATTTGTTTCGTTTAATGCACATAAACAAATAAAGAAACAAATAAGCACAAACAAATTCATTTTTCGAATTGCTTGCAACAAAACAACCAAAGGAAAAACTTACAAAGCAAAGAAATTTTTTTATTTTTATTTTTTCTTTGATGATATGAACAGAAAAAAGGGAAGATAAACAACATAAATATTTATAACATTTAGACTATTTAAAACATGTACAGACAGTCCAAAAAAAATAGATTTTGACAAAGACCTAAACCTAGGAAAATAATTTTTTTCTTTTCTTTTTAAAAAACGTTGTTTTTTTAAACAGCAAACAAGTTACATAATTCATAGCCAACTTAAACTCAAATAGATCCTCATTTCCTAGTTTTAACAAGCAAATAATTGAAAAAAGATGAAATTTCAGGTCATATGTGCTCTAGCTCAAGCCAAGTCATGTATACGTGTTTTTATAGTGGTTAGGGTGCATATGAGGAGAAACACACCAATTTTTGCATATCACTGGGAGCTACAGGGCTGATACACGCTAGTGTGAACTATAGCCCACGTATAAGTACGAGAAAAGGAAAAAATGAAAATTTGATCCCCCAAAACCAAAAATGTCTTCCTACAAGGGTCCTAAGATGGAAAGCTACTAGTCCCAACAAGAAAATCCAGAAAGAACAACAAAAAAAACAAGAAAATAAGCAGCAACAGAAAGCCGTAAACTACCCAAAAAATGGAAAAACTCCCTAGTAGAGTCGCCATTCATGTTTCGGGAATATGTACAACCCTAGTGATCTTTGGGTGGGATCACCATAGAATGATACCCATAAAAGAAAACCAATTAACTCATACAAGAATAATTCACAATCTTTACAAGCAACTATAAATGAACAAATAAGTTGGAATGTGACTTATCGATTCCAAACGTTGGAGGAAGAAACCCTTGGTCTGATGCTCCAATATTCCTGCTTAAACTCTTGACTTGTTATATGAAGTAATCAAGAAACTTGCAAAGAGTAGTTACAGTAGCAAAGATTCTGAATATAATTGAAAACTTGCAGAATTACTCATCCAAATTAAACATTCATAAACATTGATTGAAAAATTAATATTGGACGGAAAAGAGAATTATTTTATATATAAGTAACAACAAGATACAAATAAGAAGATATCACATGAGTCTCGCTACGACTCCATTCTGAAACTGAGATCAGAGTTCTTCCACCCAAGCCTTCAAACACTCAACTTCCAATCTGGTTCCCTTATTAGAAATTATGCCCAAGAGAATCCCTACAATTCTATGGCACAATAAAAATCACAAGAATGGATGGAAAAGCTATGTTCTAGATATGGAATATGGAATTTTGTAGACATGGGATATAGGGGCTTCTAAATCTGGTTTTTATATGAACAACATGAGGGTCTATTTAATCTTCGAAAGCTTCACCCAAAAGAACTAAGATTCAAAATCTAAGATCATTTTTCTTTCATTTGTTCCTCTTTTATATGGATGAGGAGGTAGTTGAGGAAGTTGGAGACAGTTACTTAAAGGATTGGGATAACTGGGAATGGTCAAAACTGAAACTTTTTCTCGTAAAATAACATATTTTATATTTTTTCTCTCGAACAAGCTCATATGCGGGCTAGACAAAGGGAAAGCACGTATACACGGTTTAGCAGTAGTGTAGGGCGCATATGACTCAAAAAACATAATTTTTAAGAAGTTTTCCAAGGCAAAGCATTGTTCATAGATCATAAGGGATTAAGGAAGTCTACAAAAGAGGGAAAGGGATCAGATCGGAACATCATAAGCATCCATGGGATAGATGTGACGACATATGCTATAATAGTAGGGACTCTTCAATGGCATGGAAGACGATGGTGGTCCCATCCTTGGCTATCACAACTTTCTTTTCTTGAGAGTAGAGCTCTACACACCAGTGACCAATTCCGGGAAATTATGCGTTCTAGGTACCCTGTCCTTAGGAAGAACTAATTCCCATAGGCGTAATAAATCTTGGGCGATGTTGAATTTGGTTTAAGTGTCACCTACAGCCTAGTGCATGTCTGGAACCGAAAGAATAGGATCAAATAAGTCATAATGTGTATCAATCAAGTGCTCATCTTGTGGATGAGGCTTAATGGCGGGTTCAGAGGTTTAGGACATTTGTGAAGAGGCCATCAAAGATGATTGAAGTAGAGAAAGGAACCAATTGACAATAGAAATTTATGAATTTCACAGTTTTAAGCATTGATCTGAGAGTTGCATACTGCATAGCTTGATTTCATTTCATGGAGATCCTTTAGAAAACAAGAAATTTAAATCCTTGATGACTTTATTTGAATAAACTCAACACTTGGCGCATTGAATGAAGGAACACATGGAAAAGGTTAATTAGCTGAGGAAATATGATGTGGATTTCTCAAATTACTAATCATTGAAGGTGTCCACATGGAAGGTGCTACTTTGTTCATATTTTACTTATGTGGTCCGCCATCAGATCGGCTACGGATAGTGGCCTGGGTGGTTTCATGCTTGAGACGAGGTGGTATTACTTTCCTACTTATTGGATCCTAAATGCACGAGAAGCTGCCACATCAAAACCATGGTATCTAATTTTAGGCTTGTGTGCTTTGTTTTATCTTATGAGCAGTTTGGAGGCCCTAAAAGACTAACAGTTATTGATCTATGTGTTAATCTTGTGCACAACTTATCGGAGCTCCCTTCTTGTACGCCATTGTTCATGAATCCGATGGTCACATTAGTTCACCCATCATTAGTACATCGGGGATCCAGGACCCCACCATACCTGGTAAGTGGTTTCAGGCCGATGGCTTACATGGTTTCACAATCCTACTTATGGTAGCCTAAAAGCTGTGAAGTTGATATGTCACAGAGGTGGTTTTTCACTACAGACTCTTGCATTTTAATTTAATGCCCTAGCAACTTCCCATGCATGAGCACCCTTCCACCATCAATATACTATCTTGCTTCTTGATCATGCTCGCTTGTATCCATTAGTGGCTTTCAAGCACTAGCCATCAGTCATGACCCCCAAACATATGGCCACCATTTCGTGACTTGGGTATATAAGGATCTTGAACCATGCTTTGAATGTAATTCTCATGGATTAAATGATTACGAAAGATAGTTCCCATCTTGTCTTCTTGTCTCTTACACTTTCGATCCCACCCCATCAAATTTCTCAACTCTGCACTAACACCTTATATGTCAAGTAGTCATCATATGATGCCTTAAAAATACCTACCAGGGGTTGAAACCCTTTAGACATCTCACCACCCACTTGGTATCAAGATTACTGCCCTAAATGGAAACATTGATCAAGTTATGTCCTCCCTCATCCTTGGCCATAGCACACACATCCCAAGGAACTAAAATATTGCCCCTCTCTCCATGATACTTAGACCACAATATGATCATAGAAACTGCTTCCAAGCTCCAAAATTGGATATTGATAGGAAACCAACAAGAGACATAATAGATGTGTGAGGCTTTTCGAATATCACCCAACCATTGTCAACTTCCCAACAAATAATAGATCCTTATTATGCCAAACATGAAGTTTGCTTTGAAGCTACCAGGGACACCAATTCCACATAGACACTAGTGATAGCCCCACCCCAAAGGAATTCCCAAATACCTCACAATCACCCCTAGTCTAGTATAGGTCGATAGTATAGGAATCTAGTTTGGTAGATAAGAAATGATATCCAAGCATGCAAGGCATCCATCAATCGAGTGTTGCTTAGCACTCAAAGAGGAGAGGTTCATATGCAAAATGGTCATTTACCAGAAGGAGAATTCCTCACACTTTCCCTTAAATACATGTTGACTTTAACTAAAACCAAAAGGATATGTTGTCAAAACATATAAATATAGGCCATAGGGTGCTCCTTTCTCCCTTTTTTCTTCCTTTTTCTTATCCATCTGGTCGATTGAGTTTAGGTTGATTGAGTCTCTAAACATGGTAATTGCATTGCATCACTTGGATTGGTCAAAGTGATTAGTTCCATTTCCTAGTTTGAATGATCAAAAGCATGCTCCTCTTCACTCTTGATAGGGATTCAAATGAGGAAACAAGCAGTGGAGGCAATTATTCCTTAGTCATCACTATATATGTATCATCATTAGATCCCTCATAGATTTATTAAAGGTGTATGCTTAGATGCCCCTACATCTTTTTTTTCTGCCACCCATTAGGGATCAATCATTGAGTTCTTCTACTCACTGAGTTTGTTAATATTCCATCTTTTAGTCTAATAAACTTTTGTCTTTGGGCTGACTTCATTCACATAGTTTGTCTATAGACAAAGTCTTTTAGTCTAATAAACTTTTGTCTTTGGGATGACTTCATTCACATAGTTTGTCTGTAGACAAAGTCAACCCATGAAGGTTGTCTTATGATGATATTATCAGGTAAAGCTATATGGAGATTCTAACATAGTTGCAATGTGTGCCTTACAAATATCAGTACGATTTTTTTGTCTTTACTGATTTGTTTTTTATTGATATGTAGGGAGCTACAAATCCTAACTCCAAATTGGCATAGTACAAACCATTTCAATATGTGAAAACAAATATTTAAACCTTACTCCTCTATCAATAAAGAACATTGTGTACGTTTAATCTACCGTATAGGAGAAGGGGAAGGCATAATAAATATACATTCATTTGACAACCAAACCTTCTTGTAGAGATATTGACTAGGCCCATGTGCTGCTCATATGCCTCAGGCATGCACGGGGGTTAGAGGGGGGCCTCCAGGTCCCCCCTTTGAGGGTGCAGGGATGGAGCCCCTGAGGCAAAAATTTCTAGACCCTTTGGTTCCTTCTTGAACCCTCATATGTATTGTATAAAAGGGGAGTGACCCACGACATTGTAATATAAGAGAGATAGAAAAAGCATTGTAATTTTTTTGCCAAGTAATAATAAAATATCGAAGTTGGCATTGCCCCGTGGTTTTACCCACATGCAATAGGGTTATAAATCTCATGTTCTATGGTTATTGTTGTTTACTTTTGTTTTTTATATATTTTACTAACATTTGGTATCATAGCCTAAAAACCCACACACATAGGATTTTCTACGAGTGGGAGTTGCAACAATGCCATGAGGTTTAACCAAGTTTGTGTTGATGTTCTCCATGGTTCCAACATCGAGCAAACATTCTACAAATCATTCTCCCAAATTGGTCATGTGTATTGACCAATGGTTGGTAGAGAATGGCCTTGTCATATCCCTATTTAGTCATGTGTATTGAGGTTCATATGCTTAGCCTTTGTCTAGTCATGTGGATTGACTAGAGTGAAGGAAGGCTAGTGGTCACATTGCATATTCTATGTGGGAGTGCTCTGTAACGGGAGTGATCTATTATTATAGAGTGATTTGACTTGTCTATGTTACATGGGATCTTATCTCTTTGTATATTATACAAAGTCTAATCCAGCGTTGAATTTTCCACTAGCTCTAAGAAGTGTCTGAGGCTTCTTAGAGTATGGTCAAATCAACATTAGAGATTTATGGAAGAATTTGATTTGCATGTGAGGAGATATTAACAAGGATAAATTTTCTATGATGAATAAATAACCAAGAAGTCAAGGAAAAACATTGAAGAAGTTCCAAAGAACGTTGAAGAAACTCTAGAAGAAAATGAAGATAAGAAGACAAGTTGGCTTGAAGGCAAATGAAAGAAGAAGATCAAAACTGTGGATGAAGGAGGGTTCAACTATGGCAAATCATCTGAATGAGCTTAATATCCTAATCCACAAACTTCTCTCAGTTGGTATAAAGGTGGAGGATGAGGACACGACGATCTTTTTACTATGTTCCCTCCTAAATACCTAGGATCATATGCTAGTGACCATCACCAACTCATCATTGGCGACTCTAAAATTTGATGATATGGTAGATGCTTTACTAGGAGAAGAGTTGAGGAAAAAATCATCTCTAAATCCCTCTACCATTGAAGCCCTATCTATGAGAGGGCGATCTAGCAAAAGGGGTCAACAAGGGAGATCATAGTCTAGAGAACACAAGAAAGGGAGGTGCTGGAATTGTGGGAAGCTAGGGCACACGAGGAAGGACTGTTGGTATCTGAAGAAGGAAAAGAAGGATGAAAATCCAGATCAACCATCAGTTGAATCTAGTATAGTAGATTCAAAAGAGACAACAACATGTGAGGCTTTAATTTGTCTCAGTAACAACAAATCTCTATTATATGCTTGGGGTTTGGACTTAGGTGCATCTTGGGCCACATGCTTCCGCATAGAGATTGGTTTGTCAAATACCATCACTATAGTGGTGGAACAATCTACTTAGGTTATGATCATCCTTTAGAAATTGTGGGAAGAGGAGACATTAAGATCAAGCTGGACGATGGCAGAGAAAGGAAGCTATGCGATGTACGACATGTAGCATATATATGAAAGAATCTGCTCTCAATCAAGATGATGGATAATCTAGGGTATTCTACTACCTTTGGTGACAGTCAATGCAAAATTACCAAAGGATCACTCATGCTAGCAAAAGGAAAATATTATCGAACCTTGTATCGTTTATGCGGTGGTACAATGGAAATTATGCAACAACAATAGAAGTAGGGAATGTTTTGGATGCAATGATGTTGTGGCATCAATGACTTGGACATATGGGTGAAAAAGGTTTGAAAATTCTGCATGATCGATGTATTCTTTCTAGGATTAAGCTTTGTGATTTAGACTTGTATGAGCACTGCATTTTTGTAAACATAAGAGATTTTGGTTTACTGCAATCTCTGGTAAAAGTTATAATCTTTTGGAACTTATTCATTCTGATATATTTGGACCAGTCCCCACTCTGTTTGTAAATGGTGCTAGATATTTTCTGACTTTTATAGATGATTGTTCTAGAAGAGTGTGGGTGTATTTTCTGGAAAACAAGGGAGAAGCCTTTGAGAAATTGAAAGATTTTAAGGCACGAGTAGAGAAAATTTTGGGCAAGTCTATTTTATGTTTTGGATATAGTAATGGAGGAGAATATTGCTCCAAGGAATTTGATAAATTTTGTACGTACGAAAGAATTAAGCACCATAAGACTGTTGCATACACACCACAACAAAATGGTGTGGCTAAGCGGATGAATCACACAATCATGGAACATGCAAGAAGCTTGCTTAGTGCATCTGGGTTGGACAATGGATTCAGGGCAGAGGTTGGTAATACAACTATGTATCTGATTAACAGATCACCTACAACCGTGTTGGATGGAAAGATTCCACAGGGGGTTTGGTGTGGTAATCGAGTTAATTATTCTCATTTGCGTATTTTAAGTTGTGATGCATTTGCTCATGTGCCTAAATAAAAGAGGTCCAATCTTGACCTAAAGTCAAGGAAATGCGTTTTTTCTCGATTATGATAATACAGTAAAGGGGTATAGATTATGGGATCCTACTGACCATAAGATAAATGTTAGCCGAGATGTTATTTTTAATGAAAAATCCATGCAAAGGAAGGAGGTACAATAGACACTTGATATTGTACCAGTTGAAGTAGAAAGGAGTGATGATGAAAAGGAAGCTTCTGATCATGATGAAGAACAACAAGCTCAATAGCCACAACTCAGAAGATCTACATGTCCCAAGAGATGTCCACAAAGGTATTCTCGTAATTTTCATTCTTTTTTTGCTTTGTTAATTGATGATGGTGAACCTAGTTCATTTTAGGAAGCTAAAGAATATGAGAATGAAGATAAATGGAGGAAATCCATGGATGAATAAAGGAGAGCATTACACAAGAATGAAACATGGTAAGTTGTGGATCTCCCACCAAGAAGAAAAGTTGTTGGAAATAAGTGGGTGTATAAAGTAAAAAAAACAATGATGATTTGTTGGAACGTTATAAGTCTTGTTTGGTGGCAAAAGGCTATGTGCAAAAGTTGGGTATAGATTTTAATGAGATCTTCTCTCTAGTTGTGAATCTTACTACTGTAAGAGTTTTACTTGCACTTGTAGTAGCACATGATTTAGAGTTGGAACAACTAGATGTAAAAATTGCTTTCCTGCATGGTGATCTTGATGAAGAGATTTATATGGATCAACCTGAGGGCTATAAAGAAAGAGACAAAGAACATTTGTTTTGCATACTCAATAAATCTCTGTACGGATTGAAATAGGTGCCTAGGACGTGGTACAGTAAATTTGGCACATTCATGAATAACCAAGGTTTTAATAGAATCATGAAGCTGACCATTGTGCATATTATAAGAGGTTTCATGATGCTAGTTTTATTATCTTCTTGTTGTATGTTGATAATATGCTAGTTGCGAGTTCCAACATGAAGAAAATCATTGATTTAAAGGCTCAATTTGCTAGGATTTTTGAAATGAAGGATTTAGGAGAAGCAAATCAAATTCTAGGGATGAAAATATGCATGGATAGAACATGTAGGAATATCTGGTTAAATCAAAAGTCATATATATAAAAGATTTTGCAACACTTCAATATGCATAATGCAAAACCAATAGTACCCCACTTCCTGCACACTTCAATTTGTTTTCCGAACAATTTCCTAGCACATAAACAAATAAGAAAAGCATGTCTTGTGTACCGTATTCATTAGCATTAGGGAGCCTTATGTTTTCCATGGTGAGCACCATACCGGATATTGCTCAAGAAGTGGGAGTTGTTATCCGATTCATGGCAAATCTTGGTAAGGAGCATTGGAATTATGTGAAGTGGATACTCAGATATTTAAGGGGCACTTTAGATGCTGCTATTCGCTATAGATTGATCGATTTACAAATTAAATGTTTTTCAACTTCGGATTTTGGTGGAGACAGAGATGGATGAAAGTCTACTGCAAGATATACTTTTACTCTTGTTGGTGGAGTTGTAAGTTGGACATCTAAGTTGCAACTAGTGGTGGCTTTATCAACCACTGAGGCAGAATATGTGGCAGCAAATGAGGCTAGTAAAGAGGTAATATGGCTAGAGAGACTAATGGATGAATTCAAGATGGTGCAAGGGAAGATCACTTTGCACCGTGATAGTCAAAGTGCTACTCACTTGGTGAAGAATCCAACATTTCATGATCGCACGAAGCATATTGATATTAAGTACCATTTCATAATAAAAGTGGTGGAAGAAGGTAGGATCTTGTTGGAGAAAATTGATACTTGTGATAATACGGTAGATATGCTTACAAAGTTGGTCACGACGAAGAATTTTGAATGGTGCAAAACTTCTTTGGGCTTGCTGAAAATGTGATGAAGTCAACATTAGGCAATGACACTCGGGTGTAAAACATTGGTAAATAACTTCATGTGTATTGACTTCAAGTGGGAGGATGTTATGAGATGAGGCCAATATCTAGATTTCTAATACTCTTCCAGTGGAGCTCTCGACCAGGTCCACACTGTGCTTGTATGCATTGGGTGTGTGGGGGGGTTAGAGGGGGGGCTTGTATGCATTGGGCCTCCCCTCTAAGGGTGCAGGGGTAAAAATTTATAGACCCTTCCAGTATATTTCGGTTCCTTCTGGAACCCCAATATTTATTGTATAAAAGGGGAGTGACCCCCGACTTTGTAATATAAGAGAGATAGAAGAAATCATTGTAAGTATTTTGTCGAGTAATAATAAAATATCAACGCTGCTGTGATTTATAGCATGGTTTCCATGTAAAATTCGTGTTTTATTATAATTGTTATTTGCTTTTATTTTATATATATTTTACTAACATTATGGAGTCGACAAATCATAATATGTTGTTAGGAATTAGAATTCACGTATAAAAAAGGACAGGGGAATTTAAATGTGTATACACCAAAAACAATATATCCCTTTTTGTTTATTAAGATGTGTACATGGCATAGGATCGGTGGAAATCTTTAACCATAACACTCGCTGGCTATTAGGTGGATGGCATGGTAGGAACTAGGGAGTAAAAAAAAAGTCTGAAGGAAGTTAGGTTAATGAATGCTATAAATTTAAAAGCACGGGATATTGTTATTATATTCTCGATCTATTTTGTCGATTAAATTTCCTGAGAAACTGATTGCCAAGTCTGTACACAGATTCAACCGAAAGATAACATATGCAATATGCACGGGGCGCTGTGTTTGTGGTTAAAGGGCATAGCAACAGGAGATCGATCGGTGTATCAACTAATTAATTAATATCCATTTTCATCTATATATCTACATCCATGGGCGATTGATCAATCGTATGGAAGCCAAAGAACGAAAGCCCTCAAGTGGAATTTCACAATCCACGATTTTTATAACGGAATCCTGTTATTTTATTAATACATCCAGGCGTTCGTTCGCTCCGGGATTTCTTCTGCGATTCAGTAAGCAATTAGGGCATTATAGATGGTGTAGCTTTCTGCCTTTATGCTAATCAGTGTTGTTTTTGGTTTTGTTAGGGAAGGAAATGCAGGGTTCCTGTTGTTGTAACGCATAATTTGCGTCTTTAGCAGTTGGGCGGGTTGGTTCTACTTTGATTTTTCGGGACATCTAAATGGAATCTTTAAGATCGAGAAAGAAAGGCAGGAAATTGGAGGTAGGGTTTTTCTTTCCTGAACTTTTTATTTAGTATTTTAAGAAAGATTTATATGTAAATTTTGTATTGAATGGATGCTCGGTATAGTGTTTATCAATATGCTCGGTATAGTGTTAATCAACCAGGAAGGATTTGTAAGAGTTGGTGGACACTATTTTGTTGCTTCGATGTGTATGTTATTATGGGCAAAGAATGAAAAGCATATGACAAAATGTCTCCATCGCTTCTGTTTTGTTTTGTTAGCCACCCAGCCCTCCTGTGAAAAAATCCTCTTTACTGAAACTAGCATCTTCTTCCCTTTTAAATATTTGTCTCAAAACTTTGCTGCTTCAACAATGTATAAGTATCTTGCATCTGAACAGGTTACTAGATCAAGGCAGAAATCCAAGAAATCTAAAAGGGAGAGGTCTCCTTGCGTTTCTTCATCCGAATCTGCTGATTCAAGCATTAGTAATCATCGTGCAAGTCTAAGAAGAAGAAGTAGAGGAAGAGATCCTAGAAGGAAGAGAGGTAGGAGCAGGAGTAGGAGCACTGATTCCAGTGACCAGCATTCCCGGAAGCGTAAAAGACAACCTTCAACCAATAGGGCAGGAACTGAGAAGAAGAAAAAAACTAGCAAAAAGAGGCATAAAGAACACCCTATAAAACGCAGAGCAAGGGAAATCAAGCAGCGTTATAGAAGAAGCATTAGTATAAGCTGCAGCTGCAGCTGCAGTGATTCCAGCTGTAGGTATTCAAGCAAGAGTTGTTCTACTTGCAGTAGTTCTCATAGCAACAGTGATGGAAGCAGCAGGGAAAGAAGGCAATCTACTCGGTCCAAAAGGAGGTCTAATCATTGGGGTTACTCGAAGGAAATAAAAAAGAGAGATGGCATGAAAGGAAAAGAAAAGAAAGGCTATCCAAACAAAAAGGGTGCGGATGAGCTTGGCTTTAGAAACCCAAATGGGAAGAAGGTACATGAGTGCAATGGTAAAGTCAGTAGCAGCAGTAAAGTGGTTCATAGTCCAGAACGGGTTAAAACAAGGAAAAGAAACAGAAACCATCTAGAAGAGAGTCACTGTCTTTCCATTCCCGTTGAAAACAAAACGAAGGTTTCACGGAAATATTCGAACATGGATGCAAGTCAGTCAGGGAAGTCAGTTTCTTGCAATGCAGAGTGCAGTGTGGAGGAACACGTTGATGAGTCGAAGGCAGAGGATTTAGAATTACTTCTGAGGCAGAAAGCTTTGGAAAATTTGAGAAAATTCCGTGGCTGTCAATTTGGGAAGGCAGAAGTTTTGTCATTTAATAAATTTAAACAGCCAGTATGTTTGGATTCTAGAGAGCCTGTTCAAGCTGTTTCTTATGGGAGGTCGGAAGGCACCAGAGCAAATGAGACTAGTGAGTTTGAACGAGAGTTGAAAGAGTCATTAGTTACTGACAGAGTATTGAATGGGCATCATGTAGATACTAGAAGAGAGCGTCAACAACATATTGAAGCATCCTCAAGTCAAAGGGAGAATAATACATTTAAATCGGACATGGATTTAGTAAGGATCCAGCCATCAGGTGCTAGGGAGACATGTACTTCTCCTGTACCTTATAGTCAGATACCTCCGGTCTCTGAATTTCATGCTGATTGTGATGCAAATACTGCCTCTTTGGTCTCAGAGGTTTATCCTTCCAAGCCTGACACTTCTGAAACAATTTCAGCTCACAATGATGACAATAAGCCAGAAAAAGTAGCAGACAAGGACTCAGATGTAGTCGGCTTGAATAAACATCGTACGTGGAAAACTGAGGTGACTGAGCTAGAGGAGCCCTCAGTCAAAGTCTTGCAAGACTGTACTTTAAAAAAAGAAATTGTATCATATAATTCTACATCTGATACGTTACAAGTTTGCACATTAGAGAATAAAAATTCTCAAACTAAGATGGTTAAGGCTGATAGAGCTACAGCAGAAAGTTCAAAAGGTGATACGTCTCCAACAGAGATGCCTAAATTAGATGACTTCACTACCTCATCGAAAAATCAAAATTCTCAAACTGAGATGATTAAGGATGTTGAAGGCACCGGTGAAAGCTCAAAAGAGGGTGCATCTCAAACTGCAATAAAAGAATCAGTAGATTCTACCTTCCAGCAGAAGACAATGTCTGTTATGAGAGGAGGGGAGATGGTGCAGGTTAGCCCTTCAGTAATCAACTTTTAAATTTTCAATCATAGTTTTTGTGGATGTTGTGAATGTTTTTATGTAGGCATTGGGAGATTGCATGACAAAATAAGTAAACTGTGGAATCTGTTAAGACACATCCGATTGAATTTCAAAGACTTTAAAATATGAACTGATTCAAATCAAGGTATATCAACTTCTGAATAATAGATTTGACTTATTGCACGTTCATGGCAGGTAAGCTACAAAGTATACATTCCACAGCGAGCTGCAACACTGGCTAAAAGACAACTGAAACGATGATTCTGTTAATGTGCATGTGCTTGTGCATTCAAGACCTGAAAATATTCGCTTGAATTTTGTAGCAAAACAGTAATGAGATCTTAAGAGTCTTTGTTTACCTGTTGTAACACCTTTTCGAAAGCTTTGAAGGTCTAATGATCATGCTTGGAAAATATTGTGGATGCCAATATTATGTTGGTTTTGTATTTTGTCTATATTCTATTTAAACTTTGTATCGATAGCTGACATTTGATTATATATCTAATTTAGGCATCAGCTCATACGACTAAGGTGTGGCCGAGTAGGGTTTTAATTTATGTTCAGTTTCATTTCACATTCCTTACTAAATGCAAGTGAAACTCTTGCCTCTGTTTTGTATAACTTTTATTTAAAGATGCATAGCATTTTCTATGCATACAGTTTGTTCTGAAGGTCATATTTTTAAATCTGAGAAACATATACAAAGATCTCATGGTCATTTTTTTTCCTTGTCTAGATCTTGAGCAAGCCATTGGGTTAACAATAGTTTCTTACTTTCTATTGCTATTGTCATTCTTGATAATAATGGAGAAGTCTACAAATTCGACGATTTTCCCTGTCTGGTGAGTTTTTGACCAGAATC
Organism: Larix kaempferi; assembly: GCA_027924585.1. Classification (NCBI taxonomy): domain Eukaryota; kingdom Viridiplantae; phylum Streptophyta; class Pinopsida; order Pinales; family Pinaceae; genus Larix; species Larix kaempferi. Next base: position 30,681,506 of record BSBM01000217.1, read on the forward strand.
CAGTGATTAAATAAATCCAATTTTGTGTTGTTCAAATAGTGCTTCTGAACGCATAAATGGATTCAGTGCCCTCAAATACCCCAGGGCACCCAGATTATGCAAGTTTAAACACTCTTCTTTGAGATTTTAAATTTTTCTTAACAATTTTTACCAGATCCCATCAAAATCATGCCGAAAAATGCTGTAGGGAAAGTGTGAAATCGTTGAACGTTTAGGCTATATGGATAGAAATAGATTGCATCACAGTGTGTCACCATGTCTGAAAGATCATTTTCAGTCAACTCTCCAACATAATCCTCGTGCAAACTCCATTTGGGACAGTCCATTTGAACAGATTGAGCTTAAGCCAGTGGGCTTTTTTGCAGCTCAGTGGCTTAGCTCAATATATATATATATATATATATATATATACTACTCATGTCAAGGCATCATCAGGCATAACTCTTGATTGCATGAAGTTTCCATGAACTTCGTAATCACCTTTCAGTGTTCACATTAATCTTTTTTAATCAGCTCAAGTGCGATGTTGATGGTTGTGCATCTCTTATGGGTGGACAGGGGGTAGCATCGAGACATCCATGTTTGCAAATCTAGAACATTACCTTAGGATAGAAGCTTCATTGGCTGTAGCCTGTAGAATCACCTACGAATCTTTCGGAATATGGACATCTTGGGAAGCCTAGTAACCTTAAAAGTGAAAATCAATTATTTATAAGACCCTTCAGAAAGGGGCTGAAATATTGAAATCTTTTAAGGTCAAATCCTAGATGCAAATTGCTAGATTATATATGATTTTGATCACAGACATATGAATGACATTGGGAATGTCTGAAGTTCATTGCATGTTGTATTTCGGATATTCCCATTTATTTCGTTTCTGTTGGATGAATCCAACTGTACTTTGAATGTATTATGACTTGAAACCTGAAGTGCAAATCCTGTAGACCATCCCAAATTGAAACGGGTAAGAATCTCCTTTTAAATTATCTCGATCTCCCCTTCCGTTGAAAAATGACTCTGCATCCAAGCACCCTAGTTTTAAAGGACACGTGAACTCTCCACAGATCTCTACACCTAATCCAGTTGGCTTCATGGAGCAAAATCCGATTGTAAACGAGCATGCATACTTTGCTAAAGATCATATTCGTTGTTTTGATAAATATCGTGCTCATTTGTTTCTCCTCTCAAATTGTATCACAGTTAGAAAGTATGTTTCAAAAACATTATGGAATCCAAGGCATTGCAACATACAACATTTTAAAAAGGTAAAGGAAGTACACAGAAATATGGCAACATAGATGCAAGGATGAAATTTACAATCTGAAATAATCCCATAATTAGGGAAGGAAATTTAAGGTCAGGATCAATATGATAATATAGAAACAACTGACAACAATTTTTTAGTATAAATGCAAGTCCAACCAAAATTATGGAAGAAATGACTTTTTAAGAAACTTTGAAGTGCCTCATGACCATGAATTGTATAGTGAACGTCTCTTTCAATTTCTCTCTAGGGTTTATGTACTCTTTTAGCCATTTCTAAAATTTATAGATAACACGTTTCTCCCAACTTCTCTCCTGTTTGTATCCATCAGCAGCATGTGGTCTTTTCATTTTAGTTCTCTCGAGGAATACACCAAATCTAACTTCTCTACGGATGTCTTTCTAATTTTTTCATACTGTTTTTCATGTTTTAGACTTTAGTTGAGTAATAATTACAAATTGTGCAATGGGTTCTTCCTTTTACCTGGCAAGTTTCCATATGAATACCCTTCTTCCATGATGAAGTTTTAAGCTGACAATTATTTACAGGATTTTAATTTTTTCATTTTAATTTGTCCTGAGAAATTTGGCAAATTCACTCCTTACGTGGATTGTTCTCTTTTGGTTCTTTCTATTCTCATTACACACCCTTACTTTTGATGCCAGCACATGTTGGACTTTCTATCTAAATTCACTCCTTACGTGGATTGTTCTCTTTTGGTTCTTTCTATTCTCATTACACACCCTTACTTTTGATGCCAGCACATGTTGGACTTTCTATCTAAATTTATTCTGTAGACTCTTCAGGGAATCCTTTTTCATAAATAGTTGCTACTTTGGTTGAGTCCAATTCACTTTTCATTATACTGACTGATTTTATGGATCAACCTCCTCACATGCTATTGTGCCTTTTCGATACCTACAAGCTCATATGATACTACAAGTATTACAAGAAGTTAGAAAATGACTTTTAAGAATGTTACATCAAAACCTTTATTGTTGCTGTTATTGAAGCAGGTCTATGTTCTATGCCAGAACTGTTTTTGGTTTTTGGCATTTTCTTTATTAGTGCAGCCTATATCCTTTACTGGCTTTTAAATTTTAATAATGCTTTAATTACTACCAACATTATTCTTTCAATGTCTGTCTCATGTTTTCTAGTGGGGAAATTGCTCTCCTTGTAGAGGTTCTGAAATTACCCCTCAAGATAGGTGGCAGCGGTTTTAGGCCTATGTGAGCCGGTTAAACATTTTCCTCCAAAGATACATGTTCTTCCTAAAAGCCCATCCCATTTTACACACATCCGGAAGGTAACATTTTTATAATTTTTTTAAAGACTAGACATAAATACCAGCATAACATACACCATTCATGGTAATATATTTATAAAAATTTCGAAGTATCAGGCAGATATCTTCATGAATATGACATGACTGGGTGAGTTGATATCAACTTAGTTACCCAAGTTCATGCATAGAACTTATACCATTAAATTATTTTCACGTTCATAAATGTAAAGTTAAATTTATTGGATAATAAGTGTTAAAAGAGACAACTTACAATATTTTTAGAAGCCACAGACTAAAGTTTTAATGAAAACAAAGTTAACCATGTATAGTGAAGCAGAGCAGTTGGCTAAGTTCTTCCCTCCTTTGAAATCAACTCTGAATAAGCAGAGCCTGCCGTGCATTGCAAGCGCTTGTCAATCAAGCTACGGCGAATCTATGAAATATATAACTGCAACATATCAAATCTCAAGCTGTAGAAGTTAAGCCAGTTTGAATAGTACTGCAGAAGAACTGGGAGCAACAGTTTGCAATCAGAAGTGGTCGGAAAACATTGATAAAATATCTTTCATATCTATAAAACTAGAACGCAAACACACGCACAAGAAACAAGTGAGATTCAACCATTCTTTTACAATTAATGCTTTGAGATGTAATTGACCTTGTGCTGATTCTACATATACAAAGAGAAGGAGAATATATATAGCATACCGAGAAATACATAGCTCCATCTTGTGAATCCAAATTCATTCACTAGCACAGACTCGCCAGAGTAAGGGAACAAAGTGGATTATCCCCAAAGAAATCCCTGAATTCTATAGGTCCATTGATGTCCATTAATCTTGCTCAAAATAATGACTAATACATGAATATGCCAGTATCAATGAATCTTTTATGCCTATCTATGTAAATATGGTTTGTACATATCTATGGAAGAAGTTCTAGACTATATTCCTGCTAATCTTCCAGACCAGAAAATAATGCCTTTTTCTGTAGATGAATTTAAGCATTTTCAAGTTTGATCTTTCAGTGGTGTGCTGGGTCTGCAACGTTGAATTTTTTGCTTGCCAATTTCTTGCCCCTTGCCAGATGAATAAAACTCAGTGCACAAGGCAACATGGAGGCATCTCCTCTAACTCCAGGACAGAGTGTGAAGTTATGAACATCCTATGGAGGGCTTCAGCTGGCTGTTGGCTCTCCAGAGCGAACAGATTCACCCCAACGGCACACTACCACATTAGGACAGGTGTTTCCTAGGATATGACCTGTAACAATGGCAAATAATGAACAGCAAACTGGTTTAAATCCAGAGAACGTAGTATCATTGATAGCTCCTAAAATAGAATGGAATGATGCGACTCTCGAGGAGCTGGAAAAAAACAAACTAGCATAACAAAAGAAGAAAGCACAAAAGCCCATAAAACAATAGAAGAAACAACAATATAGGAAAATCTTCACAGTGATGCATGAAGAACAGGAAAGACAACATAGGGAATTGAACCTGAGATTCTTGTTAATTGAGGGAGAGAAGAAAGAAAGTGTTTTGTAGGTGATTAATGATTTGTTTAAGAATGCAATACATATCAGGGAGCCTAACATAATAGAATCATTAGGGGAAGGGAGTAAAAGAGAAAAACCAAAACAGATGTTAGTAAAAATTTAAACATGCATTAGAAAGAGCATAAGCGTTGAGGCAGTACCACTATCTGTGAAGGGGGAACATGTGGATGAGCTGGATCTTATGAAAGACCAATACATGCAGAAAATTGACCGATGGTGAAAAGTTTAGTAAGTAGGGCAGAAGGAAAACAGACATTTTTGAGAAATGGTAAAGCCACTAGTTAAAATGTTGGAAAACTTGATTATTTATAGGACTTCAAGGCCCTCAGGTTCTATGCAGAGAATATGGATGGGCTCTTACATGCAAAGTCTTGGCTCTACACGATTTGTTGGAAGAGGGATCTTTTATTCATAATAGAAACTTGGTTATATGAAGCTAATGAAGTTCCAGATATGCATAATTTCATAATCACTGTATACGGGATAAATACTTATGCAGATGAGATGCCAGTGGTTTTGGAATTATATCTTGTCATACGAGGTTGGATTTTGAGATGTATCATGAAAGTGCTTAAGGAAGATACAAATAAAGTGTGTGGTTGAAGTGTTGATGAACCTATAAATATGATAGTGATTGTTTGGTATTTTTTCAATTAGTATTATTTTTTTCAAAAAACATATTTGTCAATGAGTTTTTTTATTTTTATTTTTAAATAACTTCTTTTTACATAAATATGCTTAAATTGATAATATTACGCTTAAATTTTACATGTTTTAATAGTAAGTTATGTCTTTTATTGAATATTTCCTCTATATATGTATGTATGATTTTCTCAAATCAAAATATTCTCCTAAAATACTATATTTTGGATAATATTTGAATCATTTAGAATTAACTTGCTTATATTGCAAATTGATGTTCTTTGCCTTCAGTGACCAATATATGGATGTCCAAATATAATCTAGATTCCCCTTTTATACTTAGAGTATAATTTACATATGCTACGTTCACAAAGGTGAATAATCCTAGTTGGAGACTTTCATGAGGGATTATGTCCTCATTTTTGGGTGGAAGCCATTAATTGTGATAGTTACATGGTTAATCATTCTCATAAAAGCTTTAAAATCTATAACATCAAAAGAAACATGGACTAACATTAAACCATATGCAAGCTACTTTTGTGTTTGGACAAATCTTAGGTTTGCATTCATGATAAGAAAAGTAAAACTACAACCTAAGAGTGAGAAGTGCATTTTTGTCGGAAACTGTAAAAATATAAAAGGCTATAGACTTCTTCCAACTAATTCAACATAAAATTATTAATAGGAGAGAAGTCAAGTTTGATGAAGGTCTCTCAGCTTGCATTTCTAATTCAATGTTTGTTCCATCTTTGCGATACGATCCATCTTTGGTGAATTTACCATCTCTTCTCTCTTCTATTCCCCCTCTTTTGATAGTGCTCCTTATTCTAGTTAGTTTGTTTCGAGGACGATAGTGAGGACACACATATCTAGCTTCGCCAACTCACTCCTCCAATTGTGTCCATTGAACATGAACTTGCCCCAACATCACAACTTCCTAGATGGGTCTGTACAACACAAGAAGTGACTAGTTATCTTTTTGGTGATCCTTCTAACCAACATCGTACACATTCACAGTTCCAAAGAGCCTCTGTTGTGCCTCTTACGCACCTGGGGTTTGTTACCAGCTAAGTTGTACTTAGTTGGACTATCAAGTGAGCGGGCAAAGTTGAACATGTCACATGTTCGTTTTCGATGATTTGATGTCCAGTAGGCCTTTTAAAATGTCCCCTTTTTTTAATTTTTTCCACATGTCCATGGCCCTGCGGGGTTTGTAATAAAATGTACTAGAATGGTGTTTTGTAAAGGACTTGGTTCCCTAGGACTTTTTGGCTAAGTCAGGTATTCCAAGGAGTTTTTTCACCTATTAATTATGTATTGCATTAGTGCATAACATAATTTTTGGGTTTTTCTCCTGCTCCTCCAAAGCTGGAATGCCTGGGGAGGTTAACGGGCCTTAGGGAATTGTTAAAGTCCATGGGTCAATGTATATGAACATGCAAGACATTGTTTTTGAGTCATATGGACATCTGCTAAGTCCCCCTAGGTTGTTTTTAATTTTTCGGCGAAAAGTATTTTTTCCGTAAATGAGCCATTTTTTAATGTTTTCATTAAAAAATATTGTAAATGGCATAAAAATGTCATCTAGGGGTCTTTTTTGTCTTAGGGGTGCTCGTTTTCCAACTCAGACCACCCCTTTAACCCCTAAACCCACTTTTTCTAATGTTTGGGTGTTTAATTTTTCATTTATGCTCAAAAAACCCAAAAAAGTCAAAAGTCATAAAAAAATAAAAAAAGTGAAAAATGACTTAAAAAATTATATAATTTTTGAGTGATTTAAGGGTCTGATTTGGATCAACACTTTTTATGGAGCATATAAGGTTGATATGTAAGAGTTTTCGCCAGCATAAGTCATGGGTATGACATGTCCATTGAAATAGGCGCTTTCCTCTTGGAGCATGGGTGCATTTGGTAAGTTTGGGTGCCCACGAATTATGGAATGTGCAGCATGTTTGGTGCTGCTATGTTAGCACATATAGTGCTGCATTTTAGCAGCTAGGAAGGTGGGAGTGGGCAGCCCACATCACTCCACTCATCATGCCACTCACTCCACCACTCTTCTCCTCAACTTGTGTGCCCTCCCTTGCCCATTTTTCTATAAATTGGAGAGCACTCACTCCATTTGAGCTAGTTGGAGAGGGAGGAGGAATGCTGTTGTAATCTTGTTCTATCTTTGAGTTAATAAAATAAGACTTTGGAGGTCAGTTTGTGTTGGTCCATTGATGAGTGGATGTACCACCTTATGTATTGTCAAGGTAACTTGTGCATATGCTTCAATTTTTATAGATATTTTGTACTCATTGGAAAGATTGTTACTGATTTATGAGATAGGCTGTTCTGATTTGTTTATTAAATTAGTTTATTGGTATATGCTTGTTAAGAGATTATGATTGTATTTCTCATTTGTTTATGGATATGCAATATTGATTTCTTGTGAGTGTATGTCTACATTTGATTTGTGTTGGTGAAGTTTGTGATGTGCAGGTGGCCTTAAACGGGAAAATGGGTGATCTTGTTTGTTTATCTCTTTTTCTAATATCTGTTTTGCAGGTGTAGTCCTTTGGTATCACACAAAGTCGAAACTCCAAAGTTTTTAGTCTCAGAAAAAAAAAAATCATTTCCTCTCTATCTCTTTCTTTCATAAATTTAAAAGTTTTTCTTTGGTTAATTGGTTACTTGTGGAAATATTTCTGATTCATATGTTCATGTCCATATTTTTAATAGATCAGAAATCATTTCATGAAGGTTTGGTCTAGATTGTTACAAAGCTCATATCTTTGACTGTTAGATTTCTTCCTTCATTTAGCATCATACTCTTTTCAAACTTGCAAAAAAATCGCTACATTTTTCAGAGTTTTGTTGAGTAATGATAATTCTGATTTTAAAGTGCATCTAACTGTTAGTAGAGCTTATAATTTGCAGCCCTTAAAAGCTTGCAAAGATCCCAAGTAAAAAAGCTCCAATGCTTGTTTTACTTGGTTAAATTTTGTCATTTTTAACTAGTTTTAACACTTAGATTTTTTTTGGGTTTTTAGGAGGTGTTCCAAAGGCACTCTTAAAGTGTTCTTGGACATCTTATACTAATATTTGCTTGCTGGTTTACAGCAAAAGACGAACAGGTAGGAGGAGGTGTTGCCGAAATTTCAAGGATCCAGGCAATCTGGAGGACCAAAACTGAATTTTTGTATAACCGGTTAAGTTTTTCCTTCAAAATTGTAAGCCACCAAGTCACTTTAAGTAGATTGGGGCACTTCTCTATCCATTGTAAAAGATTATTAAACGAGAGTAAGTGGGCTAACCAGCGTCCACACCCCATCCCCCGAGGGGTGGCCTGTGTCGTCTCTTTTCGTGGTGTGATTTTTAGAGTAGTTTTATTTATTTTATTTTCGGCATTTAATAAAACTAACTAGGTTTAAAATTTACCTTGTTAGTCTGTTCCATTGGCGGGCCACAAGTTCACTCAAGACATAGACTTTTATCATTTTTTTGCAAACTCAAACACCCCCTCGCTTTCCTGAAGTAGGGTTTCAGGATAAGGGCTTGCACTGGCCTGAAAAGAGACTCTTGAGGTTTTAAAAAGATAAAATTTTGGTTCATAAAAAATATTTAAAAATTTTCAAGGTTTTCTCCTGTATGCTCTGTGGCCAACTTGCAGCTCAGTCTGATCATGTTAGTATGCATCAGAAAGGGGAATAGGACTAGTAATAGGATCTAACACCACCCCAATAAACAAACCTTTTTGTGAAAATCCAACACAACGCGAATATTTTGTTGTTGTGGGCAAACTTTTCAGAGGACTTGGGACAAAACTAGGTAGTGACCTCTTGGAAACCGTTAGGCTTGCCCTCGTTGGTACAACATCTGAACACCTCTTTGAGACTCCGATTTATCCCACGTCTAAGTGAGAAACCACACATCAAAATTACGGACATGTTCCCTGTATCTTTGTGTATATTGGGAACCCACCAACCCTAATAAAAAGATCACTACCACATTTAAATTAAAATAAACCAAGAACATTTGCACAACATTTACTTTTTCAGTTCATGCATCTATTTCAACTCCATTAGAAGGCATTGGTTTATATTGTTATATCTCATGTTGTTGATGAATGTTGCAAATGATGATGATAATAATGAATATTGGCAAATGATGTATTGATGAATGCTATTTTGTTTTATATAAATGTATGCTGCATTATCTTGGTTTAAAAAAGAAAAATATTTCTAACTCCTAAATTAAACACCATAGTTTTGTTTTCATTTTTAGGGTCCACCCCCCTTGGCTTCGCTAGGAAAGCCTAGACGGAGGAGTCGAGTACCAAGTGACAACACTTGACTCTGACTTGCCCCCAAGGCCACACCAGCAGCTTGAAGACTTCCGCTGCGTTTTTCCCAGGTGTGGAACCAGGCATCAACATTTTGGCGCCATTGCCGGGGATAAGTCTTTTTATTCCTGGAATATGACTTTTGAGTTTTCCTTTTTTGTTTTTGCTTTGTTTGATGAATTTTTAGATTATATTTTTAATTTTTCATTTGGCGCCTCCACTAACCTTTTTTTTTTCTCTTTTATAAAAGTTCAAAGAAAAGCAAAAATAGAATTCTTTGTGAGATTATTTCATATGCATATTTTTATTCTCACATGGCGACTCCATTGAAGGGATAAAACCCTTGTTTCTTATATAGTTTGTTGAGACTGTTTGTGTGTAGATGAGCCTGATGCATTACAGTAAAATCTATAAAGCTCACCTTTTGACAACTCCATTGATTCAGTACTAGATATATCCCATGGTCATTTCAAATGCAGGCTATTGATATTTCAAAATGGATAATAAAAAGTCTAGTGAGCAAATTTCCAATGCTCATCCTCCCATTGACTTCTCAGGAATCCCTGGTTTCCCTAATTATCATAATTGTGAAGATGTATTTGATTATCTGTCGGTCTTTTGGGGAGATGACGATGATGTAGAAACCCAACATGTCATGTCTTTTCTTAAAGTTGTGGCTAATTTCAAAGTCTTATATGAAGATAACATAATGGAGATGTTTGTTAGTACATTACAGGGATTTGTTTATCAATGGTATTCTAAAGAGCATCCAAAAAAATGTATTAACTCTCTTTCGAGCCTCCTTAGAATATTTATAAGGCAGTGGCATAATAGAGGAACTAGTATGGAAGACTTGGACAGAATCCTTAGAAGGTACTTTCTCTTGTTCATACCTTGGATTGAGTATCATAAGGAAGACCCCAACTTTCCTCGTATCATCATGACAAAGAATGATAAATATTGGGAGGCGCCTCTAAGTTATATCAATCGTGTTGATCTCCCTGTAGCACAGTATGGATTTAAAGAAGAGATTCAGCATGACCCTAACGAAGAGTTCCATGCCTCAGTTGAAGATTTTGTGGAAAACCATCCTCTTGTCACCATAACTGAAAACATAGAAGATATGGAGTGTTCTCAAATCTATGAAGATGATCACATATGTATTCTTGATTTACCTAAAGATGAAGCCATTGTAGAAGTTGACAAAGAAATTCATGAAGGGTCTTCAATTGAATATTTTTCAGAAGAGCTTCCTCAATTTGCCATTGAAGATTTCGGATTTCAGGATTACTTTAGTGAAAATGGTGATGTTTGTACTTCAGATTCTCCTCAGGAAGCAACCATTGCAGAAGCCTCTAAAGAAACTTGTGATGAAATTTGTATGGTTTATGATGACACTCCTCATTTTTCTCCACATACTGTTGAAGTCTTGGACAACTTTATACCTTGTAATATCTTTCAAACCAAACTTTCTAAGGATGACTATTATGAACATTAGAATGGGTATAGCCAGGGATGTGGTGCCAACGATGAAGACTCTCTCATATCTGACATAGATTGGAATGATGATTGTTTGACTTCTATTGAAAATCCAATTTATGAGACTTTTGAAAATCTTGTTGAGAATCCCATCTATGATATAGCCAGTAAAGGGAGTGTTGGTTTTGAGATAGTGGAGAATTTTGATACTTCTCATGATCAATCAGAGCCATTAATGAGTATCAATATTGAGGATTTGGATCAACAGTATAACGAAGAGTTGGATATGATGCAATCAGTGAAATGTCAGTTTCAGCCTTCATCATCTCATTCAGAAGTTCCTTATGATTTGGAGCAGCTCGGGGCTTATACTTTCATAGAAATGAACTATCAAAAGAGCCCTTCAGATCAATATGATGAGGTAGTTGGTCTGCTCTATCATTCCACGTTTTTTCTAAACCCTATCCAGTCATGGGTAGAAGAGGCCTGCATGAGAACTTACAATTGGGGGAAGGACTTCAAAGATCTATCATATGCCTATGATCACTCATCCAATCCTCCAATCCAGAATTATCATGCAGGTTTTCATTTTCTAAATAAGGTATCCTTGTTTTGGTTAGTAACCAAACACAAGGTGAAAAGTTTTTATATTGATAAAATGTTGAGATGGTTGCATTGGATTTATCATTTTACTTAGCATTTATTTTATTATGCTTAGAGTAGGAAAATAAGTTCATCAAGTGAGCATTTACTTTCAACATTTCTTTTTCAAAACTTTCCTTTTATGTACTTAGAATTTTTCATTAGTCAATTTTTAGTTTTTGAATAATGCAACTTATGGTTCATTGGCCTCTTATAAGAACTCGTGCTACTGAAAGGTTTTCTTGTCAAGTTGAGATGTTTTTACAGGTCATAGAAACCAGAGATTATGGTATTTTCGTATGCTCTCCTTGCCTGAAGACCGGATCGAGAACACGTCCCATAGTTGGAGCCAGATGTTACCAGCTAAGTTGTACTTAGTTGGATTATCAAGTCAGCGGGCAAAGTTGAACATGTTACATGTTCGTTTTCGATGATTTGATGTCCAGCATGCCTTTTAAAAGGCCCCTTTTAAAAAAAATTTCCACATGTCCATGGCCCTGCGGGGTTTGTAATAAAATGTACTAGCATGGTGTTTTGTAAAGGACTTGGTTCCCTAGGACTTTTTGGCTAAGTCAGGTATTCCAAGGAGTTTTTTCACCTATTAATTATGTCTTGCATTAGTGCATAACATAATTTTTGGGTTTTCTCCTGCTCCTCCAAAGCTGGAATGCCTGGGGAGGTTAACGGGCCTTAGGGAATGGTTAAAGTCCATGGGTCAATGTATATGAACATGATAGACATTGTTTTTGAGTCATATGGACATGTGCTAAGTCCCCCTAGGTTGGTTTTAATTTTTTGGTGAAAAGTATTTTTTTCGTAAATGAGCCATTTTTTAATGTTTTCATTAAAAAATATTGTAAATGGCATAAAAATGTCATCTAGGGGTCTTTTTTGCCGTAGGGGTGCTCGTTTTCCAACTCAGAGCACCCCCTTAACCCTTAAACCCACTTTTTCTAATGTTTGGGTGTTTAATTTTTCATTTATGCTCAAAAAACCCCCAAAAGTAAAAAAAGTCATAAAAAAATAAAAAAAGTGAAAAATGACTTTAAAAAATTAAATTTTTTTTGAGTGGTTTAAGGGTCTGATTTGGATCAACAACTTTTATGGAGCATATAAGGCTGATATGTAAGAGTTTTGGGCAACATAAGTCGTGGGTATGACATGTCCATTGAAATAGGCGCTTTCCTCTTGGAGCATGGGTGCATTTGGTAAGTTTGGGTGCCCACGAATTATGGAATGTGTAGCATGTTTGGTGCTGCTATGTTAGCACATATAGTGCTGCGTTTTAGCAGCTAGGAAGGTGGGAGTGGGAAGCCCATATCACTCCACTCATCATGCCACTCACTCCACCACTCTTCTCCTCAACTTGTGCACCCTCCCTTGCCCATTTTTCTATAAATTGGAGAGCACTCACTCCATTTGAGCTAGTTGGACAGGGAGGAGGAATGCTATTGTAATCTTGTTCTATCTTTGAGTTAATAAAAGAAGACTTTGGAGTTCAATTTGTGTTGGGCCATTGATGAGTGGATGTACAACCTTATGTATTGTCAATGTAACTTGTGCATAGGCTTCAATTTTCATAGATATTTTGTACTCATTGGAAAGACTGTTACCGATTTATGAGATAGGCTGTTCCAATTTGTTTATTGAAGTAGTTTATTGGTATATGCGTGTTAAGAGATTATGATTGTATTTCTCATTTGTTTATGGATATGCAATACTGATTTCTTGTGAGTGTGTGTCTACATTTGATCCGTGTTGGTGAAGTTTGTGATGTGCAGGTGGCCTTAAGCGGGAAAATGGGTGATCTTGTTTGTTTCTCTCTTTTTATAATCTCTATTTTGCAAGTGTAGTCCCTCGGTATCACACAAAGGCGAAACTCCAAAGTTTTCAGTCTTAGAAAAAAAAAAAATCATTTCTTCTCTATCTCTTTCTCTCATAAATTTAAAAGTTTTTCTTTGTTTAACTGGTTACATGTGGAAATATTTCTGATTCATATTCTCATGTCCATATTTTTAATAGATCAGAAGTCAATTCATGAAGGTTTGGTTTAGATTGTTACAAAGCTCATATCTTTGACTGTTAGATTTCTTCCTTCATTTAGCATCATACTCTTTTCAAACTTGCAAAAAAATCGCTACATTTTTCAGAGTTTTGTTGAGTAATGATAATTCTGATTTTAAAGTTCATCTAACTGTTAGTAGAACTTATAATGTGGAGCCCTTAAAAGCTTGCAAAGATCCCAAGTAAAAAAGCCCCAATGCTTGTTTTAGTTGGTTAAATTTTGTCATTTTTAACTAGTTTTAACACTTAGATTTTTTTTGGTTTTTAGGAGGTGTTCCAAAGACACTCTTATAGTGTTTTTGGGCATCTTATATTGATATTTTCTTGCTAGTTTGCAGCAAAAGACAAACAGGTAGGAGGAGGTGCTGCCGAAATTTCAAGGATCCAGGCAATCTGGAGGACCAAAACTGAATTTTTGTATAACCGTTTAAGTTTTTCCTTCAAAATTGTAAGCCGCCAAGTAACTTTAAGTAGACTGGGGCACTTTTCTATCCATTGTAAAATATTATTAAACGAGAGCAAGTGGGATAACCAACACCCACACCCCATCCCCCCAAGGGTGGCCCGTGTCGTCTATTTTCGTGGTGTGATTTTTAGAGTAGTTTATTTCTTTTATTTTTGGCATTTAATAAAACTAAATAGGTTTAAAATTTACCTTGTTGGTCCGTTCCACTAGCAGGCCACAACTTCACTCAGGACATAGATTTTTATCATTTTTTTTACAAACTCAAACACCCCCTCGCTTTCCCGAAGTAGGGTTTCATGATAAGGGCTTGCACTGGCCTGAAAAGAGACTCTTGGGGTTTTAAAAAGATAAAATTTTCGCTCATAAAAAATATTAAAAAATTTCCAAGGTCTTCTCCTGTATGCTCTGTGGCCAACTTGCAGCACAGTTTGATCATGTTGGTACGCATCAGAAAGGGGAAGATTACTAGTAATAGGATCTAACACCACCCCAATAAACAAACCTTTTTGTGAAAATCCGACACAACGTGAATATTTTGTTTTTGTGGGCAAAATTTTCAGAGGACTTGGGACAAAATTGGGTAGTGACCTCTTGGAAACCATTAGGCTTGCCTTCGTTGGTACAGCATCTGAACACTTCCTTAAGACTCCGATCCATCCCACGTCTGAGTGAGAAACCACACATCAAAATTCCGGACATGTTCCCCGTACCTTTGCGTATATTGGGAACCCACCAGTCCTAATAAAAAGATCACTACCACATTTAAATTAAAATAAACCAAGAATATTTGCACAACATTTACTTTTTCAGTTCATGCATCTATTTCGACTCCATTATAAGGCACTGGTTTATATTGTTGTATCTCATGTTGTTGATGAATGTTGCAAATGATGATGATAATAATGAATATTGGAAAATGATGTATTGATGAATGATGTTTTGTTTTATATAAATGTATGCTGCATTATCTTGGTTTAAAAAAAAAAAAATTCTAACTCCTAGATTAGACACCATAGTTTTGTTTTCATTTTTAGGGTCCACCTCCCTTAGCTTCGCTAGGAAATCCTAGACGGAGGATTTGAGCCCCAAGTGACAGCACTTGACTCTGACTTGCCCCCAAGGCCACACCAGCAGCTTGAAGACTTCTGCTGCATTTTTCCCAGGTGTGGAACCAGGTGGCAACATGGTTAACGCAGCAGAAATCTTCAAGCTGCTCGGTGCATCCTTGGGGGCAAGTCTAAGTCAAGTAATGTCACTTGATCTTGACTCCGCCATTTAGGCTTAACTCCTAACAAAGCCAAGGGGGGTAGACCCTATTACCGTTACTAAGGCTTTAGGTACTTAGTTCTTTTGGATGAAAAAAAGTTATTTAGGAGTTTTTTCGGAATTAAAACATTGATCAAGATTATTGCAAGATGACTAGCGAAAAATGAACCACTTTAACATTGGAAATATTTTTGTCATAGAAAAATATGAGCATCCCAGACCAGTAATTTTTTTTTTGCGAGCTCTGGCTGCCGCTAGGGTTTCCTTCTAGGGTTCACCTGCGCCAACTTGCGTGTTGGCTATAGGTGCTTGGGCTCTTCACGTCCTCGAGGGTGCCTCGATGGACCCTCCTTTGGAGCTGAACTTGGAAGAGAGCCGACTCCATCTTGATGAAGCCTTCAGAGCGTTGTTGCTTCAACTCCGCCGCCGCCATCTGCACCCACATCCAATGATGCCTTTGTTAAACGAACGACCGCTCCCCGGATCCCGATCATGTCCGCAAATTCATGTTTGAAAGCCCTAGCTCTGAGTGAGAGAGGCTTGATAGGTCATTTCACTGGGATTTGGCCTTCAACCAAACCTTGGACGCCTGGATTAACAAAAATTGGATGCCTTTGATCTCCGGGGGTCTGCAACACTGTTTTTGTGGTAAGAGCTTCTTTACCTTTCTTGTTGAGCACAAGGTCAACAGAGATCTCATTTTTAGAAGCGAACCATACTTCTTGGGCACTCGTGGCCTTTATCTAGACTATTGGAGCCTATCCTTTGATTCGGAAAGAGATGTCCCCTCAGCAGTACAAGTTTGGGTCCGTCTCCCCCATCTACCACTTCATTGCTGGAATGATGAAACTTTGCAGGCTATAGGCAACGCCCTCGGCACTTACATTGACAAAGCAGAGCGCAAAGGGCCGCTGTTCTCCTGTGCCCGAATTTGTGTGGAAGCCGAGTTGGAAAAAGGTCTGCCTGAGGTTGTAAATTTGCAAATGGAGGGTTGGGAACACATGCAAAAAGTTGACTACAAGCAGCTAACCTTTAAATGCAAGAAATGCCATGAGTATGGTCATTTCATTAAAAATTGTCCAAAAGTAGCACAAGAAACCTAGGAACAGAATCACGAAGAAGGCTGGAATCAGGCTAAGAGGGGGAGGAAAACTGTTCAGCCAACTTCCGCAGCAACCGGACCTCATCTGGAGAAAAATAAAGAGAAAGAAGCAACAACCATCAATCAATTTCAAACTCTGGCCATGGAGGAAGGGGAAATTCCTGCCCAAGTTAACGCAGAGATAGAATTCGAAGCAGTGGCAGCACACATTTCCATCGAATCCCCCATCTCTTCCCCTAAAAAAGAAATGACAGATGTGGTTATGGAAGGATCGTCGACCCCTGGAGGCACTTGGGTGGATAGGGTAAAAAAAAGTAATGTTGTGCTGCAAATATTCTCCTTGGAACACTCGTCGTCTCAGGAGACACTAGATCCACAGGATGTTCTTCTAATTCCAAATACGAGGGGAAGAAAAACACAAAGATATCTTCAGGAGCAGGAAGCAGAAAGAGAACTAGAATTGGGAAGACAAAAAAGCATAGAAGAAACAAAGCTACTTCAAATCAACAAAAATCATGGAGGGGCAAAATCGGATGGCAGACCTCGAGCAGGGTCACAATCTAACTAGAAGTGATGAAAGTTGTCTCCTGGAATTGTAGGGGTCTGGGGGAATCTAGCAAAGTAGAAGCGCTGAGGGATATGATAAAATTTGAAAGACCAGACTTATTACTACTCTAGGAGACAAAAATGAAAGACGTGGAGGCATTAGCGCTCTCACGTCACTTTTGGAAGGACAACCATGGAAAATACCAAAGCTCTAAAGGAGCCTCTGGGGGCATTGCTACATTTCTCTCTAGCAATTTCCTGATAAAATCTTCTAAAGAAGGTCAACACTGGATTTTACTTGAAATTCATGAAAAATACAGTCAACACTAAACTTATATTTGCAATGTTTATGGACCAACACATTACAGGGACAAATATTTCTTCTGGGAAGATCTGTCAAAGTTAAAAGATGAACTACAGGGAAAAGATGTGATTATTGCGGGGGACTTCAACACCACAAAAAATTAGCAGGAAAAACGTGGTGGCTCAAGGGTCAGGGATCCCTATGGGGAAAAGATGGAGGATTTAGTTTATGATCTAGATCTGCTCGATGTTGAGATGACAAATGGAAATTTCACTTGGAGTAATAGAAGAGTAGGTATAGGACACATAGCTGCTAGATTGGATAGGTTCCTCGTTAGCTCCTCTTTCCTCCTAAAAAACTTTCTTCCTGCTGCGTTTTCTTTCTTGTCAACTTATTCTGATCACAAGCCCATTTGTCTGACGTTTTGTGCCCCTTCCAATCTCAGTCCTATTCCATTTCGATTCAACCCCTTATGGCTGCATGATGGGGATCTTTTAAACTTAATTCAAAATGCTCGGGAGTCCATCTTTCATGGTTCGCCTAGTTACATATGGGAATGTAATCTCTGGGCTGTGCATACTGCCTTAAAACCTTGGGATAAATCGAAGTATAAAAATCATGGTTCTATCAAGCGAAAGATTCAATATGAACTTGCTTCTCTTCATCATAGTATGGAGGAGAGTGAGATCACTATCTCCAGTTTAAACAAAGAAAAGGATCTGAATTTAAGGATTCTTAGCGTTGCTAGGCATGAGGAGGAAGTATGGAGAATTAAATCCAGACAGACATGGCTCCAAGGGGGGGATATTAATACAAAGTATTTCCATAAGCGAACTAAAGCACGGCTCAGTTACAATTCTATCAAAGAACTGAAAGACAACAATGGGAACCGAATTGCTGGCCAGGAGGAGATAAAAACTCATGCTTTCAAGCATTTTCATGAGCTCTACACAGATAACAACGAAGCTGATCCGAAAGCACAAGCCGATCTGCTTTCAGGTATTCCTTCTCTCATCTATGAAATTGACAATCGAGAACTCGATAAACCAATTCTTGAATATGAAATTAGAGATGCTATTTGGTCTCTTCATCTAGACAAATCCCCTGGGCCAGATGGCTTTACCATAAACTTCTACAGAGCTTCCTGGGACATCATAAAAGAGGATTTGAAGAGAATGCTAAATTGGACCAGGAAGAAGGATAAAATCGGTGGAGCCACCAACTCTTCCTTTCTGGAACTCATACTGAAAGAGAGCAATCCAATTTCTATTGAATGATTTAGGCCTATCTCTCTTTGCAACACCTCCTATAAGATTCTTTCGAAAATTATAGCTACATGAATGAAAAATATAATGGGCAGGCTCATTTCAGAATCCCAAGGAGGTTTCATTGTTGGTCGTCAAATCCTTGACAATATCATCATTGTACAGGAGGCTATACACTCCAGTATGGAAAGAAAACAACAAGGAATGGCAATAAATTTGGATATGGAAAATGCATTCGACAGAGTGAACCATTTCTTTTTATTTGAAGTTATGAACAAATTTGGCTTCTCCAGTAGATTCGTCAGATGGGTAAAATATTGCATAATCAAACTTTGGATAGCCCCGCTTGTAAATGGCAGGCCTGCAAACTTCTTTCAAGCCACTAGAGGCCTAAGGAAAGGATGCCCCATGTCCCCCTTCCTCTATCTTTTGGTGGCTGAATCCCTGAGTCAGAAGTTCCAACTACTGTAAGGGTTAGGGGAGCTAAAAGGATCGAGGATTGTGAGAGGAGTTAGAGCAGCCAACCATGCTCAGTTTGCAGATGACACTATAATGCTTGGAGGAGCTTCTTCAATCATAGCAGAGAGATTCAAAGGTGCACTGAAAACCTTTCTCAAAGCTTCTAACGGTAAAGTAAACTCAACAAAATCCAAAATTTATGGCTGAAATTGATCAAAATGAACGTTAGCCAAAATACCTTGGATCCTCGACTTTGATTGCTGTCCCTCTTGGAATTCCTTTATTTACCTAGGAGTCCCAATTTTCAAAGGGAAGAAAAAGGTTGCAGATTGGCAGTGCCTGATAGACAAGATTAAAGCTAAAATATCCTCGTGGGGTTTCAGGTGGCTCAATTTGGTTGGAAAACTAGTTTTGATTAACTCTGTACTTTCTTCCTACCCTATCTACATCAGTTCAATCTCTTTAGCCCCAAAGAGTGTAATTCAGAAAGTAACGAAAGGGCTCAAAAGATTTCTTTGGCAAGCAGGGAAGTCTAATGGAACAAAGAAGTTTCATTTGATGAGATGGGAGAAAGTTTGTAGGCCAAAAATCGCTGGAGGAGCCGGAATAAGAGATCCCATGATTATGAATCTCGCCTTAGGTGCTAAAATCCTCTGGAGAGTTGTCACAGGAAAGAAAGCTTGGTGGAAAGAGATCCTACGGAAGAAATATATGTATGGGGACAAAAAGCGATGTGTGGAGAGAATTGATCAGTCTAAAAATGACACTCCCATCTGGAACCTCTATAAAAAGGCAGCGTCCATCCCTGGTAATGGTAAGAAGATCAAACTTTGGTTCGATAGTTTAGGACCGGACTTGAGATCCCCTGTCAACTTTCTCCAGAACTTCATTTATTTAAAAGCGTGGATGGATCAAGTCAATATCTCAACGTTGTATGATCTCTATGTGTGGACCAAAAAAGGAAGATGGGTGGGTTGGCTTAATCTGGAGATTCCGGGACACCTTCAAGCATACTACGATGCCCTTCTTGATCTTCTTCATGGAGTAGCTCCATTACATCGACACTTGAATGACAGAAGAGGCTGGAGCAAGTCGGGAGTGTATTCAGTCAAGGTTGGTTATCGGCTGATGGACATCTCCAGTAGCATCAAGGACAAAAAATGGGCTAAAGTGTGGAGCAAAGATGGTCTACCTAAAATAAATTCTTTCACTTGGACACTAGCCCATCGAAAAATCCTCACTGCAGAGAATCTCAAAAAAAGAGGGATAGAGGGACCTGTGAGATGCATTCTTTGTAAAGCCTCTGATGAAACAGTTGAGAATTTGTTTTTGGAATGCAAATTTGCCCAGGAAGTTTTGCATAGAGCATATATCGACCTAAACTTTGTGGTGACTTTGCCAACAAACTGGATCAATCTCTTCGCCTGCTGGAAGGATTACTACATGGGATCTCTTCACAACAAGCCTGATTTCAAGAGATCCTGGGAAGCCTTTCCAAATTTGATTTGTTGGAAGCTGTGGACAACCAGGAACAAGGAAATTTTGGAAGGGACTCGTTCCACCCAGATAGAGTCCTAGCCTCGGCCAAAGCTCTTTGGGTGGAATCTTTACTGATGCAAGGAATGAAGAATATCAACAAGGAACCCCTGGTTGTTGAAGAAAAAATATAGGCCTCAGATTTCTTAGTTCCAAACCCCTCACTTTTTTTGGCCCCTCCTCTAAAGAGACCCATAACTCAGAATTGGCATATCAAAATGAGCGCAGAGGAGTTTCAGAGTTGGAAAAACAATATTGGGTGCAACACCCTCTTCTTCGACGACGCCTCGAAAGGAAACCCCGAGCTGGAAGGTGCGGGTGGAGTCTTCTTCGACTTTGACAGAAACAAGATGAAAGACTATACTTGGGGAATCAGAAGAAGGTCAAAGAATAGTGCATAATGGTTAGCTCTAACAAAAGGTCTGGAGATTGCAAGGGAGGAAGGCCTCATCGACTTAGTTGTATGTGGCGATTCAATGTTGGCTATCAGGGAAGCTAGGAATCTTATCATTAAAAGAAAGAGTCCTACGTCTAAAGTACACAGTCTTCTTAAGTGTCTTGTTAGCAAATTCAAAACAATAAGTTTCCTTCACATTCTGAGATCCAATAACCAAGAGGCAGACGTGACGGTGAACAATGGAGTAAGAATCGACCGTGGAGTTCTTGTCAGCAATAATAAGGTGAAAGGCAAGGTTTGGATCCCTTGACTCGTCTAATCCCTCCTCCGGGAAAGAAACAACATGTCTACAACACTTAAGAAACGACCACTCTCGGGATGGAGTCCTCGAAATACTACCCTCATTGTCAACCATTTTCATGATTTGCAACACATGCTTGATTTTGAATTTTATACCATAGTCCTAAACCCACATTGGAGTCTCGATAAGAGGGACGGTCGCTCGTTTGATTCACATGGCCTCCACATGGGCAACATGCAAACATTTAAACCAGGTGAAATTCGAGGCTTGAGGTTATTTAAGGAATGGTGCCGTGAAGGTTGGCAACATTGTTGCTTGATAGAGCCTACGAAGATGGCAGACTCTGTTCTTACCTCCAACTGTCTCCTCTACAAGAAGACTATCCCTCGTCATGGAGGTGCTACGTTACCGGATTTCAGGAAGAGATTCCCTTCGATGCTTGGGGGTCAGGGAGGCACGGCTTACATGTAGCGCAGGGAGTAGGTGGATGGTGGTTAGTCTCATGATTCTCCGTTCGTTGGTGGTTGTTCTGGTGAAAAGCAGGGAAATGATGGTACCCACAAAGCGGTCGAGGAACACTTGGAAATTCTAGATGCTCAAGTCCGTGTGTTGAGAAATGAGAACTACGAGCTAAAAAAGGCCCTGCAACATATGATAACCTTGGAGCAGGCAGCCCGCCTGGAGGCCCGTGAATGCAACAACAAGCTCAACGAGAAGGTGGATGGTCTTGTCATTTTCTTAGACAATGGATGCCCCTGTTCAGTTAATTTGGATGTCCAAATCAGGGCGGTTCACTGCACTGCCATAATTGTAGAGGGAAAGCTCGACTGCATGCGAACCAAGATAATGGCCCTGAAGCAGGAGCTGCAGAACCATGGCGGCATAGATGGAGGCAATGAAGCATAATTCCATCGTTAGAATGTAGGCTCGGTGCCACCTTAGGTTTTTTTGGGACCTTCTTTTTGGTTAGGTTATGTATTTTCTCTGCTTTTTGGAGCATTGTATCTTGCAAATGTCAATCTGGCTCTCAACCCAAAGACGTCTTCAATTTGTATAAGTTTCTGTCAGCAGTTTCTTGGAAGGTTTATTCGCATATATAGTTCTCCTAGGGGTATTTTTTTTCAAGGAAGTCCTAGAACTGTCAAAGATGAATGTAGAGTCATGGTAGTTCTACATTGTCCGGGAACATGCCTGCTCTAACACTATGTAACTCTGTTTCTCCTCTCTTTTTATATATAAAATCTCTTACCCGTTTGTGTTAAGAAAAAATATTATTGCAAGATGAAATCAGCTATGCAACATATATGAATATAAATATCACAAAAAAATATAACTTAATGCGAATAACCAATATCAAAGACCAGTGCCGTGGAGTCAAAATAAATGCTATTGTAAAGTAAGGTTTTGCAATTGTGCTCTTGGTCAATTTTAGGAATTATTAAAGGATGAGTTAATTAAAGGGAAAATGGGATCTCCCGATATATCGTGAGGTACAAGGAGTAATGTCCGGAAATTAGGAAAAGGTGGATCCTCACAAAGACGTGTGGGTTGGAGCGGAGTCTCGAGGGCGTGTTCAACACTACACCAACAAGGATGTAGTCTAATGGTGCCCTGAGGTCACTCTCCAGTGGTTCCTGCTTCCTTTGAGAAATTTCCCCACGTGTTACTTAATATTCGAGTGCCGGATTTTCACTATGCTGAGGGTTCTTAATTTTATTAATGTGAGTTTTTATTAAAAGTTTTAAGAATTAATAAGTTGCTGCGCTCTTTTCTGATTTCCCCAGGACCATGCCAATTCCTGCAAGGGGAAAGAACATACTTCGAGAGACAACACAATGTTCTTTCAAGGATGTAGTCCAACGGTGCCTCAAGGTCACTCTCCAGTGGTTCCCGCTTCCTTTGAGAAATTTCCCCACGCGTTACTTAATATTCGAGTGTCGGATTTTCACTATGTTGAGGGTTCTTAATTTTATTAATGTGAGTTTTTATAATTTTTTTTAAGAATTAATAAGTTGATGTGCTCTTCTCTGATTTCCCCAGGACCAGGCCAATGCCCGCAAGGGGAAAGAACATACTTCGAGAGATAGCAAAATTTTCTTTCAAATTTGATTGCTTGAAGTAGATACAGTTAAACAACAATAATTTGGACAAGAGAAATATATAAACTCACCAAATCTATGTGTCACTTTCTGATCAACCACCACTAATCGACAATGACTTTGTGTGGAGGTGAGAGCATACTTTGTGGCAACGAGATTGGATTATTTAATTATTTGAAAAATGAAAATAAAATAAAATTTAACTACTTAATCAAAGTATACACCCTGCACACAGTGTTAGAAAAAATCATGCCATGAAAAGGAAAAACGCAAACCCTCACACGTGTAATACCCCAATTTTGACCCTTGTGAAATATCGGTTTTTAATGTAAATATTGTATACATGCGATGTATGTTTCCTTAGTGTGGAGCTCAAGGCCAAGGCCCTGCTAGTGTATGTTCGTATTTTATTTAAAGTGGACAAGCATTTGATATTTTGTTACCCATGTGCTATTAAGCCATGAAATATTGTAAATGATGTAAATATTTGATAGTGAAATAAAATACCAAAGCTGGCTATGGGAGCAACGAATGAGAAGGGGCTATGTGTATCCACTAGGGAGTGGTGAGGGGGCTATGGGGATGAACCATATGCTGCCAAATGTCATTGTGAGAACCCATTTGACTTTCCTTGATGACATTTATTTTTGTTGTAAGGAAGTTGTTGAAGATCTCAGTCCATGGCTTCAATGGAGCATGGGCAGCCCAGAAATTCGTATGGCAGAGTATGGGCTTTGTTTTCTTGTACCACAAGTCACTCTACCTCATGAGAATGGATTTTTCCTCATTCCCATTCCATGGTGGAAGAACCGAGCATCAATTTTTATCCATTATGAATTGCCAGCAGTGAGAAAAACCAGAAATCGCAACTTTGCAAGAACCCACGTTTTGAAGAGCCAAAAATGCCAAGATATGGTATTTGATAGTAAAATCCAATGGGGGTTTCATAGATATGAACCTTGGGGCAAATTGAGAGTATTAGATACCCCAAAATCCATTGGAAAACCCAGTTTTTATAGTCCAGAAAACTAGTGACGGGATTGGGTTATTTGATGAACAGAATTGTGAGAAATCCAATTGTGAATGACTGAGCAGAGGTTGGGTTTGCTTGATAAACCCAGTGAAGGCTAGAATCTCAAGAATTAGAAGCTAGACCTTTCTATACCCATCCTGAAGAGCACTGGAGGGAAGGGACGCTTGAGGGATTGTGCAGCAGAGAAGGGGATCTTCCTTGTGTTGGGTGTGGTAGGAAATGTGGGTGCCTTGACTGTTGAATTCATTTGAGATGCCTGTAGCTCTGTGGATGAGCTCACTGGCTTAGCATTTCCCTTCTTTGTCTTTTGTATGCTTGATAAACACAACTGTGTGTTGGCTTAGCATAACTGTTGAGTGAAACCATGGCCGTGAGTGAGCCTGTCTAGTTCCTCCTTAGTGGATACACAACCCAGCTCGGGGGTGATCTCTCAGCTGAAAGAATACAGGTTGGACAGAGATCTATGGTTGGGTGGAACGTTTCTCTCACATAGCCAGTCGTTTGGACAACTTCATCTTCAAGATAAGTATTCTTTGTGGTTTAATTTATATGCATTATGTGTTCTGCAATGTGTTAATTCGGAATGGTAATTATTCATGTTAATGGAATTGATATGAAGCCTGTGCATAACATTGGAATGGAATTGAATCCCTGGGTGTTGAATCACCCTCTGTTTGTGATAGATATGTTGATGCACTACTGTTTGTGTGTGCAAATATGTTTATTCCGTTATGTTTATAATGTGTATGAATCTGCAAACAGAAGTTTTAAATTGTTATGCATTTCTTAGTATTGTATGGGCTGAGATTTCCAAAGGAGCCTAGTAAGATTGGTCATGTTTCCTTCCTTGCACTAGATCGTTGGAAGGGGGATGTGACACCAGGGGGGATGGGATGTGGGCGTTGGTTATCCCAATTGCTCTCGTTTAATAAGTTTTACAATACTTGCTTGAAGAAGTGCCTCTTAGTCCTTTTAAACTCGGATCTAAGGGCTTACAAGCTTAGAAAATGAAATATTGGTAAAAGAGGGTCCTCAGAATGTGTTTTTGGTACATTCTGGCGAAAATCGGCTAGAGATTCCTTCTCTTTTTTCTTGGACCTGCTAAAAACCAGCACGCTAAAATTACAAGATCTATACTTGCAAAAAATATTGGAAACTATTGAGCGTTTTCAAGTATAGAAATGCTAGATCTAGATCTATGAATTTAGCTTTGAAAATAAGACTTTTCTAGATCTATTTGAGAAGCAAGAGAGAAAAAATTTAAGCCTTTAGATCTTTTCTATTTGCTTAAAAATAAATGGAAAAGGAAGGAAGATTTTGTTTATTTGAAAGAGATAGAAGAATCCAAAACCAAGCCTTTAGCTTGAAATATTTGGAGAATCAATGGTGTTTGCAAAACGAAAATGTCAACAAAAATGATAAGACCACCTGCTAAGTTTGGAAGAAGAGTCAAACTAGATCCATTTCCTTTAATTAACACTCTATTCTGCACAGTCTCAAAAACACTTACACATAAACGTGATTAAATCCATAATATTAATCAAAAGAGACAAGAAGGGCATTAGTATAACTGACTACATGTGCTGCTTCTAAATCTTTGGATAATTAAATACAAGTAAGCAAGTCAAAGCCAATGAATGCTTACTCTACAGCCTCAAAGGCCTTTCTAAGCTAGATCAAACCACACTTTATAACATAAGAGCATAAAGAAACTACATTAGATATACCTCAATTCCCCCAAGGGGGTCTGGACATGCAAATTTTACAAAATGGCCTGATGGACTTTTGAACACATGTGATGAACAATTGAATTGTTCAAGTTTTTGACCGCTCATTGGAAATCCACCTAAGTGCAATTTTAGTGGATAACATATGGCTCCAATTGCAGGACGTGTGCTCGATCCGACCTTCAAGCAAGAAGATGATGCGAGAACACCAGAATCTCTGGTTTATACAACCTGTTAAAACATATTAACTTGATAAGAAAAACCTTCAGGAACACAAGTTTTATGAAGAAACCAATGAATCACAGAATTGCATTTATTCATAAAAACTCAAACTAACCTAAGAAAAAAGTTATTATTCCTAAGTACTAGAAAGAAATGCATAAAGTAAATGCTCACTTTGAGGAGCTTATTTTCCTACTCTAAGAATAATATAAAGGAAAATGCTAAGTGTAATCATAAATCCAATGTAACCATCTAAGCATTTCATCAATATAATAATTTTTTACCTTGTCTTTGGTTACCAGCCAAAGCAAGCCCATGCTTATTAGAAATTGCAAACCTGCCTGGATATTCTGGATGGGAGGGCTTGATGGGAAATCATAAATATGTAATAGATATTTGAAGTGATTCCCCAAATGGTAAGTCCTCCTACAGGCTTCTTCTGTCCATGACTGGATAGGGTTGAGAAAAAACTCTGAATGATGAGGCAGGTGAACTACTTCATCATTATGATCTGATGGGATCTTCTGTTGATAAATTCTTGTAAAAACATAAGCCCCAAGCTACTCCAAATGATAAGGAACCTCTGTACGTGAATACGATAGATGAGACTGCTCTTCAACTAGCTTTATTTGATTTGACTTTTCATTGCACTGCTTCTTCAGGTCTTCATTGTTGATGCTTATGCATGGCTTATACTGATCATGTAAAAATATTTCATGCTCCTCTTCCATGAAAAGATATCCCAAGGTCTTAAGATCCATGCTTTCTATGAAAAACTCATAAATAGGTTTTTCAATAAAGCCACCAAGAGCCTTTGAATTAAACTTTATTTCCTCATATATGTCATATATGGGATTTTAAAATATTCTCTCAAAGGATTCCAGCTCATTATTTACTTCTACGGACATGGTATAAATGGGGTTTCCTATAAATGTCCAGTTATCATCATCACCATCTATGTCAGTTGTGAGGGATTCTTTATCACTTATATCATATTCCAAGCTATGCTTGTCTTCGTCGTTCTCATAATCCTCCTCTTCAAAAAAAAGGTCATAAGGAAGGAAAACTTCCAAAATATCATCAATATACTCATTGCAAATTTCTTCATGAATTTCAATATGGGCTTCTATAATGGTTTCTTCTAGAGGTGGATCATGAGTACAAATGTGCTCATCATCATTGAAATAATCTTGAAAAAATTCCCACTCTTCAACATTTTTTGTTGAGGTAAAATGAGGAGGGTCTTCAATAATATCTTCAATGAATGGTTCCTCATGCTCATCTTCAATGGGATCAACATGAATCTCTGAAAATGGTTTGTCATACATCATGTTGACATTGGGTAACTCAGGCTCTTCCTTATGAAATTATTTTGAAGGAAAGAAGTAAGCAAGACTGTTTCTAATGTATAATTCAATATCAAATAACCCAATATGATCATATATATGCCACTGCCTCAAAAATGTCTCAAAGAAGTTAATGAGGGAAGTAATAGATTTATCAAGAAGGCCCTCATAAAACCAACATGCAACATCCCCTTGCAAAGAATAAGCAAACATATGCATCATATGATCTTCATGGAGTATTTTAAATTTGCTCATATGTGAAAGGAAGGTCATAACATGGAATCTGGCTGAGTAGTCCTCATCATGACCATGAAAGAGAGGAAGGGGATAAGATGTCTTTTCACCCTCAAACTGATTAGGAAAACTTGGAATTTTGAAGTAATCAATGGGCGTACATGCAAGGGAGATCCGACCAACAGTTTCTCTTTTCTTAAGATCCATATCACAATAGATCAATGACCTCGGTTCAACCAATCAAAATTTTCTGTACTTGTATGGACTCATCTACACACAATAAGTCTCAACAATATATATGAGATACAAGGGTTTTATCCCTTCAATGGAGTCGCCATGTGAGAATAACAATATATTTTTAAAATACTCACAGAAATTTCTATTTTGTGCTTTTCTTTGCAAAAATTGTAAAAAGGGAAAAAGCTAGTGGAGTCGCCAGATGAAAGAATAAAGATATACTCTAAGCATTCGTCAAACAAAGCAAAAAACAAAAAAAAATCGTACTCCAGGAATAAAAATATTTATCCCCGGCAACGACGCCAAAATGTTGCTTCCTCTTACGCACTTGGGGTTAACGCAACATAAATCTTCAAGCTGCTTGACGCGTCCTTGGGGGCAATTCCGAGTCAAGTACTTTTAGTTGATCTTGAATCCTCCGTTTAGGCTTAACTCCTAACGAAGCCAAGGGGGGTAGACCCTATTAACGTTACTAAGGCTTTAGGTACTTAGTTCTTTTGGATGAAAAAAGTTATTTAGGAGTTTTTTCAGAATTAAAACATTGATCAAGATTATTGCAAGATGAAATCAACTATGCATCATATATGAATATAAATATCATGAAAAAATATAACTTAATCTGAATAACCAATATCAAAGATCAGTGCCGTGGTGTCAAAATAAATGCTGCTGTAAAGTAAGGTTTTGCAATTGTGCTCTTGGTCAATTTTAGGAATTATTAAAGGATGAGTTAATTAAAGGGAAAATGGGAGATCCCGATATACCGTGAGGTACAAGGAGTAATGTCTAGAAATTAGGCAAATGTGTCTCCTCACAAAGACGTGTGGGTTGGAGCGGAGTCTCGAGGGCGTGTTCAACACTACACCAACAAGGATGCAGTTTAATGGTGCCCTGAGGTCACTCTCCAGTGGTTCTCGCTTCCTTTGAGAAATTTCCCCATGCGCTACTTAATATTCGAGTGCCGGATTTTCATTCTGTTGAGGGTTCTTAATTTTATTAATGTGAGTTTTTATTAAAAGTTTTAAGAATTAATAAGTTGTTGCGCTCTTTTCTAATTTCCCCAGAACCAGGCCAATTCCTGCAAGGGGAAGAGCATACTTCGAGAGACAGAAAAATGTTCTTTCAAATTTGATTGCTTGAAGTAGATACAATTAAACAACAATAATCTAGACAAGATAAATAGATAAACTCACGAAATCTATGTGTCACTTTCTGATCAACCATCACTAATCAACAATGCCTTTATGTGGAGGTGAGAGCATACTTTGTGGCAACGAGATTGGATTTATTTAATTATTTGCAAAATGAAAAGAAAATAAAATTTAACTACTTAATCAAAGTATACACCTTGCACACAGTGTTAGAAAAATCACGCCACGAAAAGGAAAAATGCAAATCCCCCCAAGGGGGATGGGATGTGGGCGCTGTGTAGCTCACTTGCTCTCGTTTAATAAGTTTTACAATACTTGCTTGAAGAAGTGCTTCTTAGTCCTTTTAAACTCGGATCTAAGGGCTTCCAAGCTTAGAAAATGAAATATTGGTAAAATAGGGTCCTCAGAATGTGTTTTTGGTACTTTCTGGCGAAAATCGGCCAGAGATTCCTTCTCTTTTTCCTTGGACCTGCTAAAAACCAGCAAGCTAAAATTACAAGCTTAGTGGTTAGAACACATAAACATACATGAAAATTACAAGATCTATACTTGCAAAAAATATTGGAAACTATTGAGCGTTTTCAAGTATAGAAATGTTAGATCTAGATCTATGAATTTAGCTTTGAAAGTAAGACTTTTCTAGATCTAATTGAGAAGCAAGAGAGAAAAAATTTAAGCCTTTAGATCTATTCTACTCGCTTCAAAATAAACGGAAAAGGAAGGAATATTTTGTTTATTTGAAAGAGATAGAAGAATCCAAAACCAAGCCTTTCGCTTGAAAGATTTGGAGAATCAATGGTGTCTGCAAAACGAAAATGTCAACAAAAATGATATGACCAGCTGCTAAGTTTGGAAGAAGAGTCAAACTAGATCCACTTCCTTTGCTTAGCACTCTATTCTGCACAGTATCAAAAACACTTACACATAAACGTGATTAAATGCAGTATATTAATCAAAAGAGACAAGAAGGGCATTAGTATAATTGACTACATGTGCTGCTTCTAAATCTTTGAATAATTAAATACAAGTAAGCAATTCAAAGCCAATGAATGCTTACTCTAAAGCCTCAAAGGCCTTTCTAAGCTAGATCAAATCACAATTTATAACATGAGAGCATAAAGAAACTACACTAGATATACCTCAACCAAAATGCATGCATAAGAATGGGCCAACAACAGACAATCATGTAGACCTCCAAAGCATTTTGAAATATATTACTTAGTAAACCACAGACATTCAAGAGCAGAGGTTGTGTGCTATCCTTCATATTCAAATGAGAAGCCAAGAACTTGCTTAAATAGAAAAAAATGAGAGAGCCAGAGGGGGGGGGGCACACTTGCCAATATAGAGGCGCATTTAGTGAGTTGTAAATAGGTTGGTGTGAGGTGTAATGAGTTGGAAAAGGCTATTTGTTAGCTTCTTTCCACTTTCTAACTCTATCTCTATGCTTTATATTGCACTTGCTATTTCTTTCTTGGCAATTGCGCCTTCTTCATGAGGAAATGCACCCCCCTTGAAAGAGAAACATCCTCTTTCCTCTATTGCCGAGAAAAACACTCAACGTGTTTTAGAAACATTAGGAATGTTTCTACTTTGTTTTGTCAACTCAGAAATTTCACTTTCGGCATGTTTTTTGAGTTTTTAGAAATTGCCGATTTCTTTATTTTCTCCATTTTTTTGGTCTTTTTTACTATTTCCGAGTAATATTTAATTTTGGAGATAAATAATTACCCAAAAACTTAGGAAAGTGGGTTTAGGGGTTAAGTGGGTGCTATGAGTTAGAAAACGAGCACCCCCATGTCTAATTCTTCCTCCTAACCACACTTTCTAATAATTTTAAATTTCCCAATTAAACTATTAAAAATTAGCCTAATTTTACTGGAAAAAATATTTTTGTCGGAACTGGCTCAAACTCGTAGGGGACCTAATACATGTCCATACGAATCATTATTGATGGCTAGCATGTAAAAAATACATAGACACATAAGATTTAATAACCTCCTAAGGTTTGACCACCATGGTAAATACTCTAGCTTGGAGGTGTGAGTGAAAAACTCAGGAATTATACGCCACTGAAGTGCAATGCATAATTCTGAAGGAAAAAACACTCTAGAGTATAACCATGATAGATAAACCTAAGGAAAGCGAAGCCTGTTACAAAAGATACCATGCTTAGACCAACTTATTACGATTTCCCCAAGGGGGTCTGGACATTCAAATTTTACAAAATGGCCCGATGGACTTTTGAACACATGTGATGATCAATTGAATTGTTCAAGTTTTTGACTACTCATTGGAAATCCACCTTAGTGCAATTTTAGTGGATAACAACCTCTTCTCTTTTGGCTCAAGTTTCATAGACTCATGATCCAAAACATTTGCAGAAGTGTTTGGCTCTTTATATTGGGATGCCTCAATGAATGAGGAATATCATTCCTTAATGGAAAATGATACTTGGGATGTTATCTCTCTTTTGAAAGAAATAAAACTTGTCATATGTAAATGGGCATATTGGACTAAGTATGTAGAATATTGAAGTGTTAATAAACATTAGGCCCAATTAGTTGACAAAGTATCTTCCCAAGTAGAAGGAATTAAATATACTAAAACATTTTCTCCAATAGCCAAAATGAATTCCATTTGCCTTTATCTATCCCTTTCAACATCATACAAGCCGGAGGTCCATAACATGGATGTTAAATATGCCTTTTTGCATGGGGATTTGCAAGCATAATTTATATGCAACAACATCTTAGATATATTTAGAATGATTCCAATCTTGTTTTACAGCCTTAAGAAATCTATATATGGCCATAAGCAAGTTCTTAATGTTTGGTATGCTAAAATGGATAGTTTTCTTCTTAACATTGCATTTTTTAGATGCCATTATGACCCCAATGTCCATACCAAGAAAGTGGTTGACCATCTCATCACATTTCCTCTTTATGTGGATGAATTTATACTCACTAGTAGTGAACCCAAACTTCTAACCCATGTGAAATCTAACCTTAGGAAGAAATTTTACATGACAAACTTGGGACATTTTCATTATTTTCTTAGCCTCCTAATCTTGCAAACCAAGGAATGCATTTCACTTTCCTAACTTAAGCATGCATGTGACCATCTTTTCCACTTTCACATGGAATGTTGTAAACTAACCCCATTTCCCTTCCAAGATTAACCAAGGAATGCATTTCACTTTCCTAACTTAAGCACGCATGTGACCATCTTTTCCACTTTCACATGGAATGTTGTAAACTAACCCCATCTCCCTTCCAACTCGGAGTCAAACATAATACTACCTATACCACACCCAAGTAGATGCTACTTTGTACCAAAAATTAGTTGGTGGTCTCTTGTATTTGACTCGTACATATCCTGATATTTTCTTTGTTGTTGGTTTCTTTTCCCGGTTCTTGGAAACACCCCATGAGACCTAATGGAAAGCAACAAAGGCAATACTTGGTATGTCTGAAGTATATTTCATTTTGGGATGTTGTACAATTTATGGGGGTCTGCTTTGTTTTTCACTAATTTTGATTGGGTCGACAACCCTAATGATCAAAAGTCTATTGTAGGTTATGATTTTAGTCTTGGTTTTGGACCTATCACTTGTGCTTGTATGAGTCAAAGTGGCCTTTCTCTTCCTTTAGTAGAAGTTGAGTATTAAGTAGTAGTTCATGGAAGCAAAGAAGCCATGTAGCTTCAATAGATCCTTTTAGTTTGTATTCTAGCAACAACATCCAAACACACTCTAATGCGACAATTAAAGTGCCAATTAGATCACCAAATATCTAGTTCAACATCAATGTAGCAAACACATTGAACTACATATGCACTTCAACAGTAAGATTTAGGATCACATCCTCTAAAATATTTATTATTGAAATGATGACCAATTTATAGGCATTTAAAAAAAGACCTTTAGAGAAGCCAAGTTTTCGAAGCTTCGAGCTATATTAGGAGTTCAAGAAGTTTTCATTAAGGGGGAATAGGATCTAATTCCTCCTTCCTTCTATTGTGTCCCACCTTTATAAATCCTTCAATCCTCTCCCAAGTTATTCTTAAGCGGGGATAGAATATTTAAACACTTGAGACTTAGTTAAGATCAACTTGGTTTAATGTGTCTTTATGTAAAGTGTTTTTCTTTAGTATGTTTCTTTAGTGTGCCTTTGTAACTAACTAATTTGATGATTTCCATTATGTTCTAGACATAAAGTGATTTGATGGTTCATATTCTCCTCGATTGATCCGAATTTTAGGGGGCATATGGTCTAAATTCGGATGTATAAGCCATAAAAACATTAAATGGAGAGGCCACCCTCTCCCATTTATGATAAAAGCATTAAATGGAGAGGCCACCCTCTCATATCCATGGTATTTGGTAGCACATGGTTTTGGCCCATGGTATGGCCTCAAGACACATTGTAATAATGCTATATAAAGGTCTAGCAAGCCTTCTCATGAGGACAAGTTACTCATTTGGTTTCTATCCTACATTTCTCTTATTGTATTGAGTTATTATTGGGGTATTGGTTTTGAGTGTCTTTCTTAGTATAGTTTGAGAGGTGAGGCTCAAAGAACCCTCTTTGAGCCTCACCCCTCCATGTGGCATATTTATTCTATGTTTTTCCATCTATGCTATTCACAACGCATATCTCACTACTTTGTCTTTCTCACAACTGGTTCATTGTTCGCTTCAATTTTGAAGCTATCTCTTCTCCTCCTCTCTCGGCATTCAAGTCTTCCGGGTCTCATCCCCCAAGATCCGGATCATCAATATTAATGGCACTTGATCCATGGCTTAAAACCTATTTGGTCCATGATCTCTACTTAAATATCACGGAGGATCATTTGTTGATGGTTGTTAGTGAAAGATGTCTTGTAATCTATTTTATTTTTCAATTAATATATTTACTCAAGTGGTCATGTTGACTAGGTCATGACATATTTCCTTCATTAAGGATTTTAACCATGTAAAAATTGGTCTTCTAATCATTGATTTGTGTGTGTAAATGGCTGTTTTAAAGCATTCAACCTGCATAGATGTACCCTATTTTTCGAACACACATTAAATTAACTTATATATTGAATGATGACTAGAAATTGTTGAAAGTTGTCGAGGCCTAATCTATTGAATTTATTTTTGTACAATATTCTTTCCTTGGTTGAATGCTTTTTTTTTATAACAGTAACAGAGTAATAGGTTATATTTATAAAAGCTATGCACAGCTATTCATTACAAACTTCCAAAAGATTTCAGACAGAGCAGGAAATGTCTGGACAGACTATAACTAGGATTTCTAACAGCAATACATTGCAAGCTCTGAGTTTTGTTTTTCTGTAACTATCCAAAATGGAGCTGGAATAAACCTTTATAAATTGTCTGTTGAGGATTATGCAGAAATGCATTGACAAAAAGATTCAAAATTATGGAACCTGAGCTATTCTGAAAACTAGCCATAATTCTTTAACCGGACAGAGGTTGCGTCCACCATTTCCTGGTTGATTTCCTGGTTGACCGTGGGGGTTTCGTGCACCCAGCTACCCTGAGTTTTCCCTGTGAGAATGGCCATGTCTTCCTGCAGCATGTCCACTTTCCCCATTAAATCGAACAAGTTCCTTTCCAGGTCGTCTATCCTGGAATCCTGATAAGAAAGCTGTGAGACCGCGTGAGTAATATCCGAGGCCATCTCTGCATTTTGTTTGACGCTGGAGCAAACTGCATCATAGGTGTTCCGAACAACAAATTTTATGTCCACCAGTGTTATGCTCAGGGAGGCTACGACCGCCAACACAGTCTACATTGTATCAGGATTACACGCCGGCAAGAGCAGAAGACGGGGGGGAGGAGAATCAAGCTCGCTGAGGGAGAGGCGACTCAGGGCATCGGGTAAGTGGGGAGGACGAGCCATCGCAGAGGAAGGAAAAGAAGGAGCCAATGGAGGAGTAAATACAGGCTTGTGGGAGCTGACAACGCAGGTGGGAGCGAGAAGATAGGTGGAAGGACGACCGGGGTGGCGTGTGGCTGAAGCTACGGAGGGGGAGGTCAATACAAATCCTAAGTTTGAGCATGGGAAAGGATGGACCCTCGAGACCATGGACCCAACCTTAAAAACGACCATGAAATTGTTAATTCTTGACATTAAGACTTAGGGAATGTAGTGATACCCAAAAAATCCATTAAGATCCTTGACTTGTCCAACTTCGAGCAAAATTCCTTTATTGGCTGCTACGTCGGCAAGCCTATTGTTCTCTCGGCAGATGTGGAAAAAAGCGGCCTTAGAGAGGAGAGCGTTGGTTTTTATTCTTTGCATGTATCTGTGGGCTTTGGAGCCTGGCGAGGCAGACCCTCTTCGCATGATTTGAATGACATGCCTGGAGTCTCCGTAGATTCTAAGATTGTCATTGCTGTGGCTAGAGGCCATATCTAAGGAGAGAATGAGAGCTAACCATTCAGCCTCGTTATTAGTTTTGCTACCTAGTCCCCAAGAGAAGGCTGCAATTTTATTTCCTCAGGGATCGAAGAGTATCCCACCCGCACCTACCACCCTAGGATTTCCTTTCGAAGCCCCATCAAAGAAGATGCTGTGACTTTTTTTCTCCTTCCACCACCTGGAGAAAGATTCAGGGTCTTTCCTGATTTCCTAGACAGAGAGAGAATGGGTCTTTTTGGACTGAAGAAAGCTTCCCTTCATGAACACACTACACCATTGGAGTTCAGTCAGGGAGAGTGGCTCCTGAGCTGGAATAACAACTTTTTTTGAGGATAAGGACTCCGAAATCAATGAGATAGCTTTGGAGGCTTCTCTAAAGCTATTTGCATTCTTTCCCTCAAAGATACTCTTGTTTCTATTTAACCATATCTGCCAACAGATGTTCATTGGAACTAGATTCCAAATTCTCAACATAGTCTTCTTGGATTTGCCAGGGAAGGAGCGTCCCTAATGGTCAGTAAGTTCTTCAAGAGTTTTGGGGAGAATAGATGGTCTCCATTGGTTTCCCAGAACCTGAGCCCATACTTTCTCTGTAAAGGGGCACTCCAGGAAAATGTGGTGGGAGTTTTCTTCAGCAAGTTTACACAAAGTGCATCTTGAAGGACCAGCAATTCCTCTAGCTTTGAGGTTTTCTGCAGTTAACAGTTTGCCGTGGGCTAAAAGCCAGAAGAAGGCAGTAATTTTGGGGATGCCATCCGGGTTCCATATTTTCCTCCATTTTCTGTGAGCCGGGGAGATTAGAGGGGAGAGTTTTTCATAACCTGCCTTGACTGAATACGAGCCAGCTTTCCCCCATCCTCGGAGGTCTTTTTCATAAATACTGATCGGAGCTTTCCCATGCAGAGAATTGAGAAATAGAGTATAATCACTTCTGAGATTAGCATGGGGACTCAATTGTTTCCAGCTCTTCCATTCTCCATTGTCCTTCCATGTCACCAAATCTTTTAGTTTGATGATGCCCAAATTTTCCATCCAGTCTCGAATAGCATCAATACCCTGTATTTTACCAAGCGGCTTGTCTCCATTTATGCTGTCTTTCCATAGGTTTATTCTTTTCCCATTACCTGGGATCCAATAGAGGTTTTCGGTGATTAAAGCCGCTGATGAGGCGATAAGTCCCCATATAGCTGTTCCTTTTTTGGAAATAGGTTTATCTAGACATATTTGCCTGGAGCTGCTAGTGTATTTCCTCCTTATTACTTCCTTCCACCATTCCTTCTTTCCAGAAACAATCCTCCAGGCTAACTTGGCCCCCAAAGCTTTGCTTACTAAAGCTGGCTCACGAATTCCTAGCCCTCCCCGCTTTTTCTTTTCTTTGACTGTCTTCCAATTTACCAAGTGAAATTTTTTATTCTGAGTCTTTCCCCCTTGCCACAGGAACTTTCTGATCTCTTTGCTAAAAGCAGTTTGGATTGAGACAGGGGCCAACATTATGGCGGCAGTGAATACAGGTAGAGAGGACAAGACAAATTTAATCAGGGTGACTTTCCCAGCTAAGTTCAACCAGTGGGTTCCCCATGAGTTAATTCTTGCTTTGAATTTATCTAGGATAGGAGTCCACACGGAGGAAGGGGGAGTTTTGAGGGAGATGGGGGTGCCGAGGTATTTAAAGGAGGACCACTCCATGCAGGGCTTAAAAGCAAGGATGGCTGAGATGAGTCTAACCGTGGCTGGACGACAGTTCCAGGTGTAAAAGTTACACTTGTGTTCATTGGTTTTGCCACCAGAGGTCTTGAGGTAGAGGTCTAGAGTAGTTTTGAATCTAGCAGCTATCTGTGGAGAAGCACTGCCTAAAAGGATGGTATCATCCGCAAACTGGGCATGGTTTATTGCTTGAACATTTCGGGCGTAAGCTATGCCAGGGAGAGAGTCTGAAGCTAGGAGGAAGTTGAGTTTTCTGCTTAAAGAATCTGCCATTATGACAAAAAGGAAGGGAGAAAGAGGGCAAAATTGCCTTAATCCACGAGAGAGGCGGAAAAAGGAGGTGGGTCTGCCATTAAGAAGAGGGGAGATCCAAGGTGCTCCAATGCAGGCTTTCACCCAGCTGATAAATTTTTCATCAAAACCAAATTTTCTCAAGACAGCATAGATAAAGATGTGTCTTACTCTATCAAAAGCATTGGCCATGTCTAATTTTATAGCCATACCTGCGTCCTTGCTTCGCTTGCTTGAATGGATGGCCTCTTGCACTAGAAGAATATTGTCATATATTTTCCTGCCTGGGACAAAGCCGCCTTGATTTGGTGAGATTATTTTAGGAAGTAGCTTCTTGATTCTGTTAGCTAAGAATTTGGTAAGAATTTTGTAAGAAGAGTTGCAAAGCAAGATGGGTCAAAACCTTCCTATTGAATTGGCTTTTTTCTCCTTCGGAATTAATGCTATGAAGGAGGAATTGGTGCCTCCTCCAATCTTCTCACGATTTCTGGTCCAGTTTATCATTCTGAGAAGATCTCTTTTCAGCAAGTGCCAGCACTTTCTGTAGAAGTGGATGGAGAATCCGTCAGGGCCCGGAGATTTTTCCGGGTGGAGAGACCAAACCGCTTTCCTGACTTCTTCTTCAGTAACCTTCTCAGTGAGCATATTGTTCTCATCAGCTGTAACGAGATTGGGGATTTTTTGACACATTCTATCCAAATCTGCAGCTGGCAGATCCTCTTCTTCCTTGTAGAGAGACTCAAAGTGGTTTTTGACTTCAATATTTATAGCTGAGGGGTCTTCTATCTTTGCTCCATCTTCTTTGGTTAAGCTTAGAATGTTGTTCTTCCTGTATCTTTCCTTGCATTGGGCATGGTAGAACTTAGTATTCCTATCCCCAGATTTAAGCCATAAGCACCTTGATCGGAGTCTCCATTCCTCCTCATCTTTCTTATTCGCCTATCGGATTTGGGCTTCCAACTCTTTTTCTTGCGTCAACATTGCTTCGGTTATCTGATCATTTTCAATTTGTTCTTGCAGGGTTTTCAATTTCTCTTGCAAGATGATGACTTCTTCCCCAGGTCTCTTAATGTTTTGCTTTTCCCATCTTTTCAGCAAGGTCTTGGTGTTTTTGAGTTTGGTTTCCCAAATGTATCCGGGAGAGCCATGAATGAATTGCTCCCATATTGCTTTGACTTCATTGTAGCAGGCTTGATGCTCCAGCCACTCTGGATTGTATCTAAAGGGAAGAGGACTGAGATTTCCGGGGAGAGAGAAATAGAGAGCTATAGGGCGGTGGTCAGAGGCAGCAGAGGCCAAGATTTTAGAATCAGGCAGAAGGGGTTTATTAAGAAGGGATGAACTAAGAAGAAATCTGTCAAGCCTGGAAGCAATATGGCCGGGCCCAATTATTTTGTTGTTCCACATGAAATTCCCTTGCAGAGGCTTTATATCCACAAGATTCCATGAAGTCTGTAAATCTTCCAATCTTTCTCCGAACTGGTCTCGGACTTTCGACCCTCCTCTTCTTTCATTGGCACTTATAGTTACATTGAAGTCTCCAGCGACTATGCAGGGAGAGGAGGTACTGCCAAGTTGGAGATCTATAAGATCTTCCCAAAAATTTTCTTTGAGTCCATGGAGCGTAGGACCATACACATTTCCTATCCAATATTTTTCATTATTTGACAAATCTTCTAATTCAATAAAGAGCTAGTTTCTGTTGTTAAACGTGGAGTTACACTTGTACTTACCTTTATCCCACCAGGTGATGAGTCCTCCCGAGGCTCCTACAGAGTTGACTGCCATTCCTTCTCCTTTGGGTCAAATTTGAGATAAGGTTTTGAGGCAGTCTGCCTCCTGCATTTTAGTCTCCTGGAGCATGAGTATTGAGGGGGTTTCCAACTTTTTTATCCTTTTGATTGCTTCCGTCTTTTGCTTACCTCCTAAACCTCTGCAATTCCAGGATACTATCTTCATTATTTTTTAGAGTGGTTGGACACTACTCTTTCCTTCTTCTCCTCTACTGTTCCCTGAGTTTGCTTAGAGCTGGATAGAATTCTTACATGCGGATCAAGACTGGTTTGCTTACCCGCCGCTTTGTCTCTGGCCGCTTCTTGTTCTCTTACGACTTTGTTCAGTTTCCTGCCTTTTTTTGTTTGAGGTTCTATTTCTTCTTCCTTGCTTTCTGAAGTATCCTCTTGAAATAGTTTAGCTTTTTCTCTTGTGACTGAACCCCCTAGGGCTTTGGGCACCTCTCCTTCAGGTTCCTCTTGTTGAGCTTAGGGCATTATCCGAATTTCTCCTTCCTCGAGTTGTTGGTTTGCGGCCTCCTGTCTTTCTTCCTCTCTGGCTTTTTCCATCACTTCCTCTTGAAATTGGCCAGGAGTGAGGGCCTGCTCATCCCCACCCATTTCCGTTGCTAGAAGCTGGAATTTATTGGCCTCTCTATTTGTGTTTAGCTGCTTGTTGGGCATTTCCTTTCTTTTTGGAGTGGCTTGGGAAGGGAGGGTGTTTGAGGACTTCCCTCCCTTTTTTCTTACCTCGTTCCAGTCTCCGTCTTGGGTTTCTTCCACTTCCTATAACTTCCTTTTGGGGCAGAGCTTAGCAAAATGTCCATATTCGTGGCATACTTTGCACTTGAATGGGATCTGTTCATAATCCACGGTTTGAAGATGGTTCCATCCATCCATCGACAGACTTATCGATTCTGGGAGTCCTTTCTCGAGGTCCACTTCCACACATATTCGGGCACAAGAGAACATAGGGGGTTTTGGCTCAGATTTATCAATGTACTTCCCCAATGAGTTGCCAATGGCTTTTAGGTCTTCATCGTTCCAGCAGTGCAATGGGAGGTGCGACAACTTGACCCATACTGGAACTGCTGAGGGGATGTCCTTTTCTGGGTCAAAGGAAAGGTCCCATTTGTTGATATACATTCCTCTAGGTCCCATAAAATAGGGTCCGATTCTGAATATTAAGTCTCTGTCTTCCTTTTTCTCAAAGTAGAAGACAAAGAAACCCCTACCGCAGAAGATCTGCTGGACTTCACCTTGAATGAGAGGGCGCCAGTTTTTGCTGAGCCAGATCTCGATTGATCTCGGGGAAGGCCACAGCCCAGTGAAGTGACCTACCAAACCTTTTTCTGAAAGGGTGAGGGCTTTACACTTAGACGCCGTGGAGCCTAGCTTGACTTCAGGGATGGCTGATTTTTTGACGAACCTCGAGTCCACCGGTCCCGAATGCTTAGAAGACGAGGGTTGTGACGCGACCAACAAGCGAAAGACTTTGTCAAGAGGCACACGGCCCGGATCAGGAGGCGGATCCATTAGAGGCGGCCGGCTCGAACCCTAAACCAGAGCACTTCGATGTTCAAAACCTCTCCCAGAAACGAATTAGTACATTACGTTTCCAACATTTTTCGCACAGGGTTTTTCCCAAAACTTTTAACAGTGCAAAACAAGTCCAACAAACCCTCATATTGACCGTTGGTTGAATGTTACTACAACCTTATATCTTATATTAGTAGAAATGAGGTTAAAATGTTCTAGAGGAGTGTTAACTAGAATTTAGATTTTCTAGAGAATAAACCTCAACTAATCCCTAGTCGTGGTGGATCCGAAACTTAGTTATAGATTTAAGGGACACACCATGAGATTTTCCCTTCTCATTTTTTTAATAGATGGTGATTCTCCCTCTCACACATAAGAATATGTTTTAGATATTGTAGTCACAAAATAATATGTTGATGTTCGATTTAATTGAATATTTCAATTAGTTGCATTGAAAATAATGACATTTGGGAGATTGAAAAATGTTAAAAATAAACATCAAACATAAGAAGAAAATAGAGAGTAAAAATTTCGTTAGTGGATATTGAGACGAGAAAAAGTCATGTACTAATGTAGTGTTCACCAAATATACTTGCGTTAATAAAATCTATGATAATTTACAAGAATAAAAGTATAGAATAAGAACACATGAATTAAACATGATGATACACCATAATCAATTATGCATTGGCATTAAAATGTCTTTACATATATCAATTAACCATGGAAATTCAACAATATTATCTCACAAACTTCACCAAAATTAACCAAATATATTCCAAGTATTCAAAGGATTGAAGAGGAAATCACCTTTTCAAAATAATAGTAGGTTAGTTCTCATAAATGCCAAAGAGGCTATATTGAAGGCAATAAATCTTAAAATAAGAAATTAATTAATGTATAAAAAGATTATAAAATACTATCAAGGTCTTAAGACTTTAGACATTGCATACTCTATGTACTCCAATATCTATTAGGAATTTGAAGGGCTTCTATTAAGGATATTATAAAATAGAGGTCCTAAGACTTTAGACTCTGCAAGGTCTATGTACTTTAATATCTACAAGGAATTTAAAGGGATTCATATTAAAGATAAGCTTAGACTAAGGATATTACCTGTACTCCAATATTTACAAGGAATTTTAAGGGAATCGGATCAAAGATAAGCTTAGACGAAGGATATTACCTGTACTCCAATATCTACAAGGAATTTAAAGGGAATCAGATCAAAGATAAGCATATACTAAGGATATTATAAAATAGAGAAATGATGAAAATATATTAAGATATAAGAAAGTAGGGAACTCACAATATACAGTGAGAGAAAAAGAGGTGGGACCCTGTTGGAGAAGCCTAAGTCGGCTTGTCGACTAGGTCCTCCGCCCGACTTATTGTAAGACATGTCGACAGTTGCGTCTACCAGAACATGTCGGGTTAGGTCAGTCTGTTGAACCGACAAGCTTTTATATAACTGTGTGTAAATTATATATATAGGTTGGTGAGCCGACCCATTGGGTTGACTTAGATTTGTTCTTATATGTGCTGTTCTGCATCTTGCTGAGTAATACAAGGCTTGTGTTCTCTCCATCTTCTTGTCTCTTGTATCTGCATCGTGTGTCTGCTTGCTTATAATATAATATGTAACACTGGTAACAATGGAACCCCCTCGACTACAACATTAGTTCCATTGCCGGTGATGCATACATAAATCAATAGCGAGCATGATCAATGATATCAGAGCAAGGGATTAAGGATTGGTGGGAGAGAAAGATCACTAACTACCTGCAAAATTATGCGAGAAGGAACAAGAAGACGATTGCTCAAGCAAGGGAGAAATTATTTTTTGAGACGCATGATAAGTTCGTAGAATCCGTGCCGTTTGCACTGAAGAAGCTCTTGGATGAGAAGACAACCAGATGAAAAGGAGCACGAATTAATTTTGAATTTGATTAACGGAGGTCGTAAGAATCTGTCAGAATGGTGCGAGAAGATTTCCGATGAGTTCTGTGAAGAATGTACGATTGAAGAGCGAGTGTCTGTTGACAACGTGAGGAAACGGTTTTTCGCCGACCTTATCGACCCATTTTTGTGTTCTTTGCTGACAATCTTGTTCAAGTTCTTGATCGACAAAGGTGCCACGCATATTGTCGAGACTCGACCCTTGTTGCTTCCGCCATTCCCAAACTCAAATTGGGAAGAAAAAGAATGAGCGTGGAAGAAATTCATACAAGAGCACGAGTGGGAGTATTTCTTGAGGAAATGAAGTTCCATACTTCCCCAGTTGCCTAGAGAAATTTGGGCCGACATAGGGGGGTATCCAAACATATTCTAATGGATTAGATGCATGAAGAAGATCGACTGATGAAAAGGCAACATGAACAATGGTGAAAGATTCAACAGATTCGACAAAGATCGAGCAATGAGTCACAAAATCACTCCAGACATCCAGAAGATTGAGCGGGAGAAGAGGAGAAGGAAATCTACTGAAGTCGAGTCGAGCCCGAGATGAAAGCAATGTCGACGAAGACCTGCCACCGATGGATGAAGACTTGTGGATAGAGCGTGGTAGTGCAATCCAAGTACATATACCCAAGGTAATAACGCCACCTTCTCCTCTACATCTAACTTAGAGTGCAGGATATTGTCGAAGAAGATCTAGGACTTCACGCTGGCCAGTCATGCATTTGGAGTCGACGAAGTAATGAAGGCGATGAATTCGACATACTGTTGATTCATTGACCAGAAGAAGGAAACTGGGTGAATTTTCAGCCCGAGTTTTCCAAAAGAAGTTTCCATCTCCTCTACTCAGATCATGCAGAAGCACCCCCCTGCCAATACTAGCATTGAGTGAATCGTTGAGTTCATCGGAACAACCAAGAAGAGGTGAAGTCCCATTTGAGCAGAATTTCACCTGGATTGCGACAGAAGCAATCGAAAAAATGTTGGGCCTGGCCCAAGTGGGGCATTTTTGTGCAAGTTAACTTTTGGCACTGCGAAGTTAAGCGTAGTAAGGTTGAAGAATTTTTGAACAAGTCAGTTTTGGGAAGCTGAGAAGTTGAGCGCAGTGCAACGTTGGAAGAGCTACGAAGTCCAGCGTTGTGGAGGAGTAGAACGCTGTGATGAGCCCGATCTATGGAGATCCGGCAAGGCAGAATATTGGAAGGAAGATGGCATATATTCCGGTTAGACCATCGACGGTCTATTTTTGGTAAAGATGCTCCATGATTACCAAGCAGCGGGTAAGGAGTAAAGCGGAGGAAAGCGACCGGTCACACAAGCAAGGAACCACTACAGGAACCGGCCGCATAAGGTCATTAGAGAAGGAACGACCGGGTGAAAGAAACCTGTTGGCGTGCACGCGATAGGGGGGATGATAGCGATGTGACAATGCGCAGAGGATGGCCACGATGGAAGGTTCACTACCAGAAGCCAGCAATCCGGTTAAGGGAAAACCACGATAGTTTTGGGAAACTTTAGGGTTTTTGCCTGCATATTGTAAAGACATGACCTACGGGCATGATCTATAAATAGGCACCATTTTGTAAGGGAAAGGGTTAATCTATCATGTGGTTGTTGATGCTTAGTATTGAGAAATATTCTAAGTGTAAAGACTGAATAGATATCTGTTGAGAGACACTTTTGTAAAGGCTCTGCAAGTTGTGTGCGCAGAGGCCTATTGAGAGAGAAGAGAGTCTGCAGCTGAGTGCGCAGACCGGACCTGTTGTACCCTTCCCAAAGACTAATACAACAACAGTTCCTGTGGATGTAGCTCCCATCCTGGGGGTGACCACGTTAAATTCCCGTGTTATGTGATTGTTTACATGTTTTGCATTTGATTATTTGCTTCAAATGAATGCTTGAGATCTTGCTTATCAGTTTATGTGTTTACTTCTATATGTATTCGCCATGAGGAATGAGATGGGAGTAGTATGTTAAGTTTCACATATGTGGATGAATGCTAGATGCTTAAGTACTTCTAAGTCTGAATGAATGTATAAGCCTGTTGTATAAGCATTTAATTCAATTGAGTTCGCACCATGCAACTCTATCGAAGCACAGTATCGGAAGTGAGCAGTAGTTTGAGTTCTGTCACAACGCATAAATCATAAGATCAATAATCTAAGGCAGTTGATGAGTAG
The DNA here is from genome assembly GCA_027924585.1 of Larix kaempferi. NCBI lineage: Eukaryota > Viridiplantae > Streptophyta > Pinopsida > Pinales > Pinaceae > Larix > Larix kaempferi. The sequence continues at coordinate 30,726,342 of BSBM01000217.1, forward strand.
GTAAGATGCTAAGTGTGACTTGTGAAACTAGTTAAGTCTACAGAGGAAGCGCAGTTATCTGTTGCGCTGTTACCATGTTGAGCTACCTCCAAGCCGTGCAATCATTGGATGCGCAAGTTGTATCAAGCGTTTGGGCTTGTAGAAGTGTTAACCACGACGAAGGTGATTGTCGCGCAGTCCTCAATTCGCAGTGCATCCCATCAATGCACTGTTCATCAAATCTGTTTAAGCACTCATCACGCGGTTGTGGAAACCATATTCCACAACCCCCCCATAACTTCACCTCGAGTGAGACCTCAGTCTGTTCGCAGATTGTTGCCGAAAGGGATGGTGAAAAGGGTTTTTTTTGGTTCATTGAAATCGCGAAGAACCTGGGTCTACATTGGAAACTTCTAGAAAAGTATTGTAAGCCAACAAATGGTTTCGTTTGCATGCTAAGAAATCGGGATGAGTTACCGCCCTTAAAAGAAGTGACGTGCTCAGAAGAAAAGGTTCCGTTGATTGCAAAAATTTGGCATCCAGACAAGAAAGAAATCTGGGCTTGGTGTGACAAGACAGAAAGAGACTTCGCCAAGAAAGAAAATAGAGATCCACATCTCTATGATATAGATTGGTTGAAAAAATATCTGTGGAAATATATCCATGAGATTTTCTGGGCATCTTTTGGAAACGAGTTGCACGAGTGGTTATTGTAGCTCACAGAATGAAAGAACTGTTTTTCGCCAGACATACCGACTGAGTGGACTCCAGAGCTCATTGCGAGGCTCAAAGCAACAGATAGTCCATTTTCCATAGCAGTCAACTTTTGGGTTGACAGTATCCTAGAAGGGTTCATGACAAAGTTCGCTGTGGACACCTTGAAGTCCTACAGCGCAACCAAAGCAGAGTTTTTCAAAGGTTTCAGAGGCACCTAAACAATTTGAGTTTATATGTTAAAATGCTTTTAGCTGAAAAATGTATTTTAAAAATGCAGTAAAGATTTCTAGCAATTTGAATTTGTAATGGTCAAAAGCATTTATCATGATTCTGACGAAGAAACGCATAATCTGAGAAGTGGAAAAAGATATAAGTGTACCACTCAGAAGACTGGACTCCGCGTAGATATTGATTTACAAACTCAGCCTGATAGCCAAACCGCACCTTTATTCGCTACCTATTAGACTATTACACTGCAGAATCCACCCGTTGCAAGTACCGCGCCTCTTATCTCTCAGAAATCGTCAGTTCAGGACCCACCTGTTGTTAATATCCCTCATCCTCAGAGTGTTGATACCAGTAACATCGTGGTAGTGAGTACTCAGACTATCCCGACTCAGAGTAACCTACTTCAAAACATTCCGTGTAATTCAAACTTTCTTTCGCCACTCAGAACCCTCCGAAGAACACTACAACACCTAGGAGAAGGATGACTGATGATATCAAGCTGCCAATATTCAAAGGAATGGGTCTGGAAGACCCTGACCAGCATTGGTTTCTATGTGAAGCCGTTTGGAGTGTTAAGCAGGTCTAGGATGATGCCGTGAAGAGAGCGTAGCTCATCACCACATTCAGAGACAGAGCATTAAACTGGTTCATGAGGTATTATCAAGGACATAATAGAACCTTAGTAGAAATCAAGGCCACATTATTGAGCGAATTTAAAAAACCAATGTCGCAATGTATTACAGAATTAAAAGAGATTAAGCAAAAACCTAATGAAATAGTCTGGGAATTTGACAAGAAATTTAAGACACTACTAGACTAATTAAGTTTTTTCATAGCTCCGCAACAACACCAGGAATGGTTTGTAGCTATGTTGTTACCCCATATCAGACTGCCGTTGATGCAGCAGAAGGTGTCTTCACATGCATAAGCCTTGGAGACTGCGATGAAACTAGAAGCATCACCAATTGGAGAAACTAGCACTGGGATGTCTCAGATTCATACCAAGTTAGCTACCCTAACATTACAACTTCAGGATATGAAGAAAGGAAAAAAAGAAAGGCAAGAAGTCTAGTGTACAGGATGCAAAGGAGAAGGTAACACTAGAGATAATTGTCCCTTATTTCAGGAGTATCTTAACAATGGAGCACCGAATCCACTAAATCAGAATCAAGCCCCATGGTGTGAAATCTATAAAACACGGGGCCATAGGTGTCACCCACCCAAATTTTGAGACTAATTATCTTATTTGCAAAATACATTATGTTAAATTTTAATTACAAAGTTTTGTAATTATGACCAAATCTGGTCAAGGATGATTGTAAATGACTTATAATTATTATTTAATAAATTAAACAGGAGACAAACACCCAAGGGAACTGTTAAATGAGTGTTCATTGACCCACTAGGAGGAATGGAAGCTGTTAGAAGGCATGGGACGGATGGCAGCATTTGCACTCCACCACTAGCTGTTGGTTATGGGACAAATACCCCTAAATTGTGGCATTATTCCCCAGGTGGGGGGAAGAGAGCTGTTAGCTCATTAATGACCAGGTTAACCACTAAAAGGCCCAGGCAGCCTAGATAAGGCAATTCGAATTGAGCAGGCAGCTCTACAATATTTTTTTGCAGAAATATTTCCTCAAGTGTATCAGGTGATCACTGAGAGATTCGAATAGGGAGGCTAAGTGGAAGTGCATTGTGATTCTACTAGTTATTATGAGAAGGAAACTAGAGGTGTTGGTGCAGATCTCTTTGACTGCCGAGTCTTTATAACTGGATAATCTATATTTTTACTGCAAGTTGATGAACTAAGGCTTCTACAGACTCTTCTTCTTCCTGGTGGTTCAGTGAACAGGCTCGGGGGTCCTAAGGCAAGTAATTTGGCTGTCTTCAGGAATAGGTTGGGTGGAACAGGTTCCTTGGGCTGTTTGTTTCTCCTACAGTCAATCAGGTTCTACTGTTCTGACTTATTGTTTACAGTTAAATGATTTTCTGCATTACAGATTTATTATTTACAGTTATACAGAAGAAACTGTTTCAATTCTTGACCTAGAAATGATTTGGCATAAGAATGGTTAAGTAAATTAGTTGAATGATAAATTCTTTTCTGTATTTTTCCCATACTGTTATCTGTATAGTACTCTAGTACATAAAAGTAAAATTAATAGAGATGAATGATAGGCAGAATGCCATTTGAATGATTAGATAATTACTGTAGCATTTCTTTTTAAATTTTGAAGTGTCATTTATGTATGGTTAAACTCAGAATATAGAACAACACATTATAAAACAAGTCTTTAGCTTTTTCTGTATTTAGTTACAAAAGAAAGACATGTCATCTCTGCACGAAAATAGGTTTTCATTAATCACTATCCATTGTTGAACAACTAATACTATGCATTCTATTTCAACAGTGGGATGTTATAAATCCAATGTTTTAGGCATTATTTATTCTAGAAATTTTAACAGCTGCAATAAATTCTTTATACAAAATAGATACACATAAACTAGATAGATACTTATCAATCAAAATGATTTAACATCATTCTATTATACTATTTCATTTCAGTATTTTTATATTATCTTTGACCTAGTTAACAATCATAATCTTTAAATTCAAACATTGCCTATTATAAATATAACCTAACTTTGTTTTACTCTTTTACAATAGCTCAGGATCGAAGCCTTTAATAAAGGAGGACTCATCATCTACATTACATGACAGTAACAGGTTCGAGGGACAAAACTCTTTTTCTTTTATTTGAATTCCAAAAACAAAACATTCTATAGTTAACCATCATAGGTACAACAACCATCTATTCAGATTAAGCACAGTTCAGAGTGTTATTTTTAACTAAGCGTTGGATCAAATACCGACTATTGAGTTCTCATCACTATTGAAACGACAGGGTTACTTGTTTGTGATGTAAGTTAGCCACGACTCTCGACCGAGTCCACTATTGTAAATTAACAGTCATTTTATTAAACGAAGTGTTCATTCAAACGAAGGATTCGAACCAATTTGAATCTCACAACTACTTAAATGGCTGCTTAAACATAAATTGCACAGAAATATCAAATGCCATTAAGTTAAACCTCGGCTTTCATCTTTTAACATGGCATCATTGCAATCAAAATAACAGTATAGATAAACAGAAACTTGAAACTGAAAACATCTTAAGAATTCTTTTTTTCCAAACTTAGGGTTCTTCCCTCATACAATTTCGTTTAATAAAAACCTTAGAAGAAACACTATAAGGTTGAATGGGTGAGGATTCAACCCCTGCCGAGCATAGTAACATTCCTTAAATATCATCCTCTTTTGGGCCAAGGAAAACCTTGCCAAACCCTAAAATAACAGACTCTTAACATCATAAAAATATCGACCACACTGTGCCAGGGGTTTCTACAAGGAAGTGAACCTCCGAGGCTGACCCGGCGGCTAAGCAACACCTTTCCCTTCAAGCTTCAAATACTGAAACCACTCAATGAAGTGAAAAACCTGCCACAAAAATCACAAATGGTCAAATGATAAACTACAAAGGTTTTTATGATTTATTAAATCAATAAGAGAGCTTTAAAAAATTAAGTCGAAATGTTACCTGGGCTTGCAGTTCCGAGTAAGAGTCACATAAAACCAACAACTATTGACGAAGCCAACCTTCGAGATCGACAAAGAAGTTCCGGTCCTGCAAACAGTAATATATCCTTGCTTAAGGGTCGATCTTTGGTTGCTCATCAACAACCAGAAACCCTGAAGACTACTCCCTCAACATACAAAGAAAGACATACCCTAAATCCAACCCTCCAATGCCTTAAATTACTGCAACCTCTCGCAGAAGGCGCAATCCTTAAAATTATTTACATGTATCAGAACCAAATTCACTAGGTCATGATATCAAGTCTCGGGAAGGATCCCTGAGCATCAATTAAGAAAAACCCTAGAGTTTCTCGGCTTGTCGGCCTCTCCACAAAACCACTTCCAACATAATGAATGACAAAGAAATCAACAAACCGCATAAACGTAGTGAGTTAGGGTTTTCCTTGTTCAATCCCAAGAACGTGTGAAATGAACGACGGAGGTAAAGCCAACATATCACGTCGAAATTTGTGTATCAATTGCATTAATATCTCATTGATTTTCATATCTATCACGACCTCTCGCTATGTCAACCAAAGTTCATTTTAGTGAACAGCTCGACACTTCAATAGCTTTTGGGTTCACTACTATCATGCACTATAGCCACGTTGGTTCCAACTATGAAGTCCACTTAACACCGAAGACAGGAGAATTTAATACCCGATCTGATACAAATAACTTGCCAGTACAGTAAGCTTTTAATGATCGGTCACTTTCACATCTCAATACAAGACTTAGGTTTACAACCTTTAGTTCATTTCATATCCATAGTATTAGTATTTTAAATGCTCGGTCTACTTAGCTTTAGCATTTCATTTTTAATTAGGATCATATTCTATGTAAAGTTTGATGCTTAGTATATAGTTTGGGATGCACTACTATTGCACATCGTAATATTTGTTACACTATTCTACCTTTCACAAAGAACACTTTACGTTCTAATGCATAAATATTATATTAGAATGACATAATTCTCCAAGTATATTAAATCCACAATAGAAGTAGGATGATAATATCAAAGGATCGATGCTACATTAGTATTTATTTTATATGTAGGATTATAAAAGTTAGCATAATTATTTTGATAACATCAAGTGATCTCTTGTGTACTTTTGAAACCTAGCACTCATAGTTTAAAACACATAGGACATCACCACTCCTTGTATTATGGCAAATGACAATAGAATTCTAATAGCATTGCGAAGCTTGTAAACCAACACGTAAACAAGAAGTAGGACAAAGATCCATACCTTCAATAAATTTCATGTAATGAAGCACTTAGAGTTTTTCACAATACATTGACGATGAATTGAAAATCATATTTACTCTTAACACTTGATTTGTCACATTACTCTTACTTATGAATATGCGCAAGAAGAATAGGTTCACAAGCTTTGGTTGACATAGCTAAGTAAGCCTTAGGGTACCTCATAGGAACCTTTTCATCATCATCCAAAAACAACTGTCAGTACCTTGTCAAGAAAACTCTATCATAAGATATTTCGAGTTATAGTTATTACAAGCAAAACTAGTCTCGTAATCAATTTAAAAGAAGTATGATGTGTCGCTGTCATTAAAAATGTTATTAGTTAAGAGACTCAATGATTAATTTATTTCAAGAATTTATGACTTCAATATTAATGCTGCTGTATTTAAACATTTATTATTTCCGCATTTATAGTTTCTAACATTTAATGCTGTTTGAAATTTTTTTAAATTTTTATGAAATTAACGGGATGTTACAATAGGCGTAAAGACTGCTATCTCATACAGAAGTATGTGTGCACCCCTAAGAATCTATATTGCAATTTCTGTAAATCAGTTGGACATGATGAATCCAATTGTAGGGCATATGAGCTCATGCAGGAAAGGAAGCGAGACATGAAGCATATGCGCGATAGTGGAGTATACAGAGTACAAGAACAAACCCCACCGAAGCAAGATAATGCATAGTATGACCAAGGCGTATAGAGAGGCCATGGAAGATTCCGCAGAAGAGGAAGAAATACTGGTCCAGGATAAGGAAGGGGAAGAGGCCAGATGATATGTTATAATGTGGCCAGGCAGGTCACTTACCAGGGATTGTACCAATGAATGTACTACTTGTAATTATTGAAAATATTTTGATCATGTCATTGAGGCATGCCCAATATTAGCCGCAAAAATGTAGAAAAGAAAGAAAGATGCACTGAACACAAACATTCAGTTAATCGCAGCAGAGAGAAGGCCTGCGGATCCAAGTATCAATGTAGTGATGTGAAGTGGCGCTACAATAGGGAGAGATAAAGGAGTAGAAGCCTCGATTTCTGGAGAGTTTGACACTAAGCAGACTCCCCTTGAAACAATTTGGATCAGAAAAGCTACTGGAAAGACACCTACTTTCGATCTAGAGAAAAATAAAGGACTATTTGAAGAAGCACGGGACATTTTCAAAGGACAGGCACCTATGTTGCCAAGAATCCCATTGCGTAGTGAAATACTGCATATTGAGGATATGCTAGCTGCTTATGATAAAACGTGCCACGCAGTAGAGACAGGCACCTCTGTTGCGCAGTTCCTCAGAAGCTGCATGAAACTATTAAAGAGCCCAGATTCTATCACAGAATTGCAAAAACTGTTAGATCAGTATGAACCACACAGCGAGATGGAAACTTCCCAGAGCACAGTTCATCACATCGGGAAACACAAAAGAACCGGCTGAGAAATGAGACTCAGTGCGTAGATAGGAGACTATGAGATGGATGAGATCATTCTTGATCTGGGATCTGAAGTAAATGTCTTAACTAAACAGACATGGAAGCAGATGGGGAGAACAAAGCTGTTATGGTCACCTATACAATTGAGAATGGCGAACCAGGAGAAAGTCATACCTTTTGGAAGGTTAGCCAATGTTATTGTTGACATTGATGGAGTGAGAAGTCATGCAGACTTCGAGGTTTTCGAAATTGTGGACGATAGTCAGCCTTATCCTGCACTGTTGGGAATTGAATGGGCTATGGATAACCTCGCCATCATAAAATTGAAGATGAAGAAGATGATATGCGAAGGAAAGCATCTCAGGGTCATCACACCACTGGACCCTGCAGACGGAGACCAATACAGTGAGCCAATTTAGGAAGAATCCAGAGCATAGGATCTTGAACACCTTTACAAGATGACTGCAAATCAAGATGACTATATTAATCCCACTGCGGATGGAACAATTAGTTGGCGATGTGACAACTCTTGCATCTTAGACTCAGATGCAGGACTAGAGAAATGGCAAGGTCGTATGCACGAAGTATCTGCAAGGAGATGCACGCAGATTACAAAGTCATTGCGATGGATTGGAAAGGAGGTAAGTCTAATTCCTACCTATGATGGTTCATCTAATGTTTATTCCTTTATCAAAGAATATACTGTAGCAATTGTAGAAGAACATCGCTTACCAACACTATACATGGCACTGTGCGAGACAACTCCCAGATGGTGGGCTGCGCATAAGCAGACATTGACCACATGGGATCAGTGCAGAATCAAGATGTAGATCAGATTCGCTGAGAAGGTTGCGTTGAACTTTGAAAAATATAATGGACATATAGATCCAAGGAAGCATATTGAAATCTATTCACAAGCATGGGAGGAGATACCACAGACAAAATGGGTGCATCTGTTTGTGCACACGTTGGAGGAAAAAATTCCAAAGAAGTGGTAACTAGACATGGAGTTGCGCAGAGAAACTATAGATTGGCCTACCCTGATCGCGAACTTCCAGAAGAGATTCAGTTTTGAAGACGACAACCCTAGCATAAATGATGCTTTGTAGATTATTAAGGAAATAATATTTAGACCAGAATGTCCTCATAGAAACATGACATTAGAGGAATTCTTTGGAGAAGTGCCTAAAAACCTACAAACCGAGTATACGAAACAGATCGAGCATGCCCTTGAATGCTATAACCTTGCTGAAGAAGATAAAAAAGAAGAAAGTGATGAGGAGGATCCGTGCAACATCAATATACTTGAGTCCGAAGGTGTGCGCAATGTAGAAGGACCTCCCCTGGAAATTCCAGACATGAGTGGACCTGTGAAAACGAAGAAAGTGAACATTCGCACCAGCGAAGAGCCGAAGTTCTCAAGTATTGGAGACTACTGGGATGATTAGATGGTCATAGAGATCGCAGACCTACTCCATGAATATCAAGATTTATTCACAACTAAGTTCACAGAAATGAAAGGTATTTTGGGCGATTTAGGGGTTATGAAGATACCTCTTAAGCCAGGAGTGAAGCCTATTAAGTAAAGGCCATATAGACTGAATCCGCGATATAAAGAACGAGTCAAGCCAGAACTTGATAAAATGATCGATGTGGGGATCATCGAGCCAGTTGAAGAGTCAGAGTGGATCAGCTCAATGCTGATCCAGGACAAGAAAACTAAAGGTGAGATCAAGATCTGCGTGGACCTCAGAAAATTGAATGATGCTTTGATGCATGACCCATTTCCTACTCCCTTCACTGATGAGGTACTTGATAATGTTGGAGGAAATGAGGCATACTCTTTCACTGATGGATTTTCGGGATACCATCAGATAAGAATTGATCCAACAGATAGACACAAGACCACTTTTTCCATTGAATGGGGGTCATTCCAGTACACAGTAATTCCTTTTGGTATGAAGAACGTGACTGCCATATTTTATAGAGTTGTGGTCGCATCATTTAAATATTTCATGCATAAGTTTTTAGAAGCCTATTTTGATGACTAAACAGTATTTGGGTTGCTAAAGAACCATTGCGCAAACCTCAGATTGATGCTAGAAAAGTGCAGACAACATCAAATTTCATTAAACCTGAAGAAGTGTCTCTTTTGTGTACCCTATGGAATCCTGTTGGGACACATTGTGTGCAAACAAGGCTTGATAGTTGATCTTGCGAAGATCGCAGTTATTGTCAACCTGCCGACACCGAATTCAGTAAAGTAGCTGCGCACCATATTGGGCCATACAGGATATTATCATAAGTTTATAAAGGGTTATGCTTTGATAATTGCGCCGATGGAGAAGTTGTTAAAGAAAGACACGCAGTTCATCTGGAACGCAGAATGTGAACAAGGCTTTGACACATTAAAAGAGAAAATGGTAACTGTGCCCATCTTAGTTTTTCCAGACTGGGAGAATCCATTTCATGTCCATGTTGATGCTTCATGTATAGCATTGGGAGTTGTACTAGCACAACCAGGAGAGGGAGGTATTGACCATCCCATTGCATTTTCAAGCAGGAAGCTCTCATCTGCAGAAAAGAATTACACGACCAATGAGAGAGAGGGTCTAGTTATGGTCTACGCAGTGCAGAAGTTCAGGCACTATTTGCTTGGTGTGCACTTCTCTATGTTCACTGACCATTCTGATTTGAAATACCTTGTCAACAAGCCAGTATTAGGGGGAAAATCTGCAGATGGTTGTTACTCTTTCAGGAGTACGACTTTGAAATTGTAGTTAAGACTGACCGATTGAACTTAGGACCTGATCATCTATTAAGGATCGAGTCAAGAGAAGAACCTACGAACCTTGAAGATGATCTTCCTGATGCGCACTTGTTTTCCATCCATATTGTTGATGACTACTACAAATATATCATAGACTTCTTGACTACTGGGTTGGCACCCATTGAGTTCATTACGCAATAGAAGAAGCAGCTAGTAGTGAGAGTAGCGGACTTCACCATAATTGTTGGACAGCTATACAAATTGGGTCCATATGAAGTGCTGGGCAGATGTGTATTAGAACATGAGAAACCATTTATTTTGGCTGAGGCATATTCAGGTATATCGGGAGGTCACTACGTAGGAAGAGCCATTGTGCAGAAGATATTGCGACCAGGGCTATGGTGGCCTACTATCCACAAAGATGAAAAGGAACATTGCCAGAGCTGTGATGTTTGTCAAAGGACAGGGAAGCCATCGCGAAGAGACGAGATGCCTTTGAATCCGCAGCTAGCACTTTAGGCATTTGAGAAATGGGCAATTGATTTTGTGGGACCTATAAACCCATCGAGAAAAAGAACTGGTGTGAGATATATTATTACTTCTACTGATTATCTCACCAGATGGGCAGAAGCAAAGCCAGTGAAGGACTGTAGCGCAGTTCATTTTTGAGAACATCCTTACAAGGTTTGGATGCCCGAATATTTTGATGAGTGATCAAGGCACTCATTTTCTGAACATAACTATTGAGGCATTGAAAGAAGAGTTCCACATTCATCATCAGCGAAGTATGCCATATCATCCGCAAGCAAATGGAACTGTTGAAGCTTTCAATAAAGTACTGGATAATGCGTTAAATAAGATATGCAATGTGAATAGGGATGATTGGGATCTTAGCATTCCAGCTGTGTTGTGGGCATACAGAACTACTTGCAAGAAATTGACTGGCCATACACCTTTTTGATTGGTCTATGGAGAGGAAGGAGTAATTCCTATGGAGTATATTGTTCCCAGCTTGAGAATAGCTGCATGTACAGGCATGGAAGATCACGATGCACTAGAAGAAAGGCTTCTACACTTGCTTGGTCTGGAGGAAGATCGCTTTATTGCACGATTTCACCAACAAGTGCAGAAAGAAAGAGAAAAAGCATGGCATGATCACCACATCAAGAACAAGTCCTTTCAGGTAAGTGATTTAGTCCTCCTGTATGATAGCAAATTTATGAAATTTCTTGGAAAGTTTAAGATGCATTGGCTTGGTCCATATACTGTTGTACATGTTACTAATGCTGGCGCAGTTCAGTTAGCCACATTAGCTGGAGATGATCTACCTAGATTAGTCAATGGAAGTAGGATAAAGCCCTATCGGGATAGCTCTACTTCGCAGAAACCTGTGTAGAGTGTAGAAAAAAAAAGAAAAAAAAAGAAAAAAAGAAAGAAAAGAGAAGAGATAATAGAAAAAGACAAAGAAAACGCAGAACCGCGCAGCGCAAAGCTTAAAAAGGTAGCTGCGCAGAGCCAATGAAGCGGAGAAGGTTCAATTTCAGACCCGAGAATCCCAACACAGTGAAGCAACTGCGCTGGAGTAGTGATGGTCCGCCGTGCACTTCGACACAACATTCCAGAAAAGTAGCCATTAGAATGCCGGTCGCAAAGATAGCCATTATATAATACTTTTTCCAGCGACCGATCGAGCATTTAATGTAGAAATAGTCGTTCTGAACGAGTTAATAAAAGAAAGGACCCAAATCTTCGCTGGATTTGGCCAACGGATACCACATTTAATGATTATCTAGCCATTGAGGGGCACAAAGGAGGTTAGCTGCTCCTATAAATACCGCTGTATTTGGACTCGCGAGCGTTACCGAAACCTTCGAATTTTCCTGCGAGCGATAATTTGCCATTGTTTAGAGAAAGCTATCAGAAATCCCGTCGCTATGTCCAGACCTATCCAGTGATTGTCTGAGAGGTCCTCTATTGAGCAATAATTCACAGTCCAGGAGACCATGAAGGTATTTAAATATAGAGGAATCGAAGGGTTGATGAGAAATCCTGTCAAGAAAATTATAACAGAGCAAGGTTAGAGTTCATGAAGATCACCAAGACATGCTACAACAATGCGAGATAAGGGCAAAGAACTAGCGGCGCCGAAAATGAAGCCTAAAGTGATAAGTTCCACAGTTCCACAAGCTCCGCTGGGTGACAAGGAAATATCTTTGTAGCTAACCCTTGAGTATATCTTGCCGTGTGCACAGGATGCACCAACCATCAAGATAATGAAGAATGCCAAGTATGAGATTCGGCTCTTGCCTATGTTGAAGCATGTTGAAGTGGGAGGAAGTCTCTTGGGTAAGATCATGGAATGTAAGTGGGAAGATTACGATCTGCTTCAGATGCAGAAGGACCCCAATGAACCTAAGTATCCACAGTTCCAGCCCGACAAGTACATGTGCTGGAAGAAATATGTGAAAGGCGAACTTACCTTGGTCGCAGAAAGTTGGTTGTCTGGAGTAGTCGAATCGGGACTACTCAACCTGTTGAGACTCCCACACTTTGACAGAACGCTAGAGTTGAATGTGATGGTGTGCACTCTCATGTCATGCATACACCAAGGATATTTGTGGCTTGACCGTAATGTCAACCTAATTATTGGTCTGATCCACCAAATAACTGGGTTAAGAAAGAGAGGCGAGGACCCAAAGCAATTTTTCATAGCAAGAGCCGTGACAAGGAGGTCACTGCGAAGATGAAGAAAACGCAAACCGTCATCAAAGGGAAATGAGGCTTTGTCACATATGACATAGACAATGATGCTACGTGGTTTGTTACACAACTGATAGCCGGTAAGATTATGAGGAAAGCAAGACCATTGGAAGTACCCGCAGGCGCAGTATTGCTTGGTGCAACATCCGTGGAAGGAGAAAGATTCAACTAGTGTCAATACCCGTTGAATGAGTTCCTGGAGGAACTGAATGAAACACATATACATGACAGTATCTTCCGTTATACATGGTTGATAGTGCTCATTGTGTTTTTTGGATGGAAGGACCTGAAGGATTACATTAGCATTAGAACCGACATCAGTGATTGTAGAGGACCCTATTACGCAAACCTTTGGGCTAACTTGAATTCAGAAAGACAGCATGCGACAATGGAGGTCTTCTACACTTACTATGAGCAGCTGCACGAAGCCATTATCGTAACTCCACATATAACAAAAGAGGTAACGGCTAAGTACATTCGCACTGTCAATTTTTATGCTGACATGCGTTCTATTCATATTTCAGCCAAGGCACAGAAGAAGAACCCTGAATGGTTCTAGGGAAGATACCGCATGACTGAAGAAGACATTGATACTATTATGAAGGAATGGCCTGCTGAAATTAGAGTCGAAGTTATGGAAATCGAAAGTGACTCCGCGGAGAGTAATCCCATTTCGACACTCATTGTCGAAGAGCTGTGGACAGGGATAGGGAAAAGGAAGGAAGCTGAGAGCCCTGCACAACTAAAGGTGCAGAAAAAGAAGTAGAAAGCCAATAAGGGACAATCCGAAGCCAAAATCCATGACGACTATTATGAGATGATCGCATCTTCAATAGTATTGTAGATGGAAGACCTGATGATCGAAAAAGATAAAAAGAATGAGGCAGTTCAGAAGAGTCTGCAGAAGAATCTGACCATGCTGCAAGGAATTACAGAAAGGATTGAAGATGTATAACGTAGATTACCCTTACCACGAGACTCAGAGTTAGAAGGGAAGTTAGGGGGCACTTCATAGCTGAAAGAAGAACTTCTATCCCTGACTTTTCCTGTGAAGTCCCGCATTGTCAAGCTTGATCGCTTAAGTGTAAGGATTCCACTGCCAAAATAGTTAATCTTGGCCACGAAGGACTTGGAGCACGTGGACCTCGACATTGCGAAGATACCACTGCCCGGTATACACAATCTACATCTGCAGGGTGTGGAGGAGATCCATGAACCGAGTATAGATGCTTTGAACCATCACACTGAGCTACAGGCAAGTTATAAGCAATTGGAGGAATCCATCTCGCGGAGGTCCATGGAACTGCAAGATGAACACAACCCACGAAAGAGATTAGAGTCTACGGTCGCTGTGGTAGCCGCAAAGATATCAGAATGCGATGAGAAGCCAGAGACTATAGACACTGTCATTAAGATCGATGAGGTGGTTAGCGATCTTAAGGCAGAGATGAAGGATATGGAGATCAGTTATCAAGCACAGATTGCTGCGTTAGAAACGCAGACTCAGCCACAAACTCCACCTGATCAGCAACAGCTCAGAGCAAAGGAAGCGAAAGCTGCTGAGGAAAGTATAGCCAGTGAAGTGGCTAAGTGCCAAGCTTTGTTCGATGAAGCAATAAGAACATTTACTGTGCTGGAAGAGAACCCAGAGCTGCTAAAAGTCAAGAACACCCTGAAGGATAAGAAACCAGCTTTAGAACTACTGGACGTAGAGGTCAAAGCTCTGATACCAAGAGAGCGCCTTCACAGATATCCAGAAGTCAAAGAATTGAAGAAACAAGTTCAAGAATTGAGATACAGGGGGGTCGAAGTTGGAGACAAATCGCAGTCCCTCCAAGAAGAAGCTCATGAGATATCACAAAAGATAGAAACAAAGCTGATAGAACTGCACGATGCGCATGATTCAGTCAAAGAGAAAAATGACGATGATATAGATGGCGATGTTGAGATATTGTAACTTCAAAGAATATTATAATTGTACTTTATTATTCCGGAGATGTTTCATTCCTCCGTAAAGATCTTATTGTATATCCGGAGATGTTTATTCCTCCGTCAGAATGTGGTAACTCGGGTTATTAGACTTCCCTAGTGGAGGTCGGCCCTTTCTGTGTTATGTGGGTCAAAGGGTTATTAGACCACCCTAGAGGGGTCGGCCCAGTCAGTTGTAGTGGGGTATTTAACCCATTGGTTAAATACGAGCCTACGTGTACTTGTGTAAAATACATATCAGTGAAGTGTATAAATAGAGGAGGTGTGTTCCTCATTTGACACACTCACTCACTTGAGAAAGGCGCATTTGTGGAGGAGAGGTCTGCTATGGAGGAGAAGGAGCTTATGCTCAGGGTTTTCATCTTTGTATATTGCTGGTCATCTATATTGAGGAAGCTTTGCTGGGTTTTCTACCCCATGAGGGTTTCCCAGGATAAATCTCTGTCTCTTGTGTTTATGCTATGCTTGTTGTTTCTTCAGTGATCCTGTATATGCTATTATTGTGAAATGGAATGCAATGCTGCTATTTTCTATCTTAGCATATTGAATTTTAACATGGTATCAGAGCTGACCTAAAGGAAGACAAGGTATGGCACTAAAGACACTTGCTTTACTTACGACAATTTGAAGGTTAGGGTTTTACATAGCAAAAACCAGTCATCGTAGCACTTTCGCTATAAATCCGTTTTGGAGAAGGTTTCGGATCTGAAATTGTTACAGGACGAAGCTAAAATCTCCAGGTACCTTGTGTCAAAAGGAAAACCTCTAATTCGTTGTACTTTGTGATTTATGATCTGTACAATATAGGGTTTCTGCCTCTTCCAGATCTGAGTCAAAATCAGGTGACCTTGGGAAAAAGGTCATATCTTGGCCTAGGAAGCTCCAAATGAAATTTCGTAAAAAGTGACAGGTATTACACAGTCTGCACTATCTCAGAAAACATTTTCGGAGGCCGAAGTTGAACCAGTGACACGTGGAACTCCGTACAATTGCGCTCTCCTGTATTATCCAATAAACAGGTCACGTTGCGACACTTGGCATAACTCTCTCTCAGAAAATCCAATTGAGGACAGACCTGTCAGGATAGAAAGATAACAGGCCTAGATATCTCAGAAAACTTTTTCAGAGGCCGAAGGTCAAACAGTGACATGTGGAACGCCGTACAATCTCGCTCTCCTGTATTTTCCCAAAACAGGTCACGTTGCGACATTTGGCATAACTCTCTCTCAGAGAATCCAATTGAGGTCAGACCTGTCAGGATGGAAAGATAACAGGTTAGGCTATCTCAGGAAACTTTTCCAGACCCTGAGGATAAAAAATTTTCAGAGTTACACCAGAAACAATCAGGTACATATTTCTGTCAAAACAGAATTATTTTTTGGTACCTTCATTCATGACTTCCGAAATTTAGGGCTTTGGAGAAAGTTGGAATTTTTGTAATCGGAGACCACAGCTGGATGCTACTCATCAAAATAGAAATTTAGAGACCAAGATCAGAATTTTTGGTTTGGCAGAAGGCCGGGCTTGATTAGACCCTAGTTTGGGACTTTGATCAGAAAAGCGGAAAATTAGGGCTTCTGTAAAAATGGGAATTTTTGAAATCTGTGACCACGGCTGGAAGCTCCTCAGAAAAATAGAAGCTTAGAGCTTTGGATCAAACTTTTTGATGGGGAAAAAGAGTGGGCTTCATCAAACCCCAGTTCAGGGTCACGTCCAGTGAATCCAAAAGTTTCAAAGGCAAAATTGAGGAGTAAAACTTTGCAGTTTTCAAATTCTGAATATATCAGTTTGATCAACTCATCAAGGCACATATCTCTATCCTTTCGGAAGTTTGAAATTCAAAGTTTGAATTTTTGGGGTTTCTCTGACAAACCCATATCCATCTCCAGGTCCAGTTCTTGCAAATCAAGTGGATAGGGTTAATCCTAGAAGAAGATGGATTGGTCACCTACATAAGTGAAGGAGTTCATGTTTCAGAGGGAGATGAGGCTAAAGCTTTACATAAGGAGATTACAAGCGATCTCGATAGGTATGACTCATCGAGGTATGTTTTGAGATTTTTTCATGATTAAGTTTATGGTATGTTTGTCTTCATGTTATTACAGTTAGTACAATCTTGATTTTAGATTTGTTGTATCACCTTAACAAAATTATGAATGCATGATAGAAGATATTCATTGGTTAGGGTGTTGACACTTATGATTGTACTAATGCATTATGGTGTTGTGTGAGGTTGAGGTTGTCTGCTAACAAGATACAGGTACATCACAAAAGACAAATCAGGCTCCATGACCATGAAAACATGAAGACAAAGACTCATCCATAATCTTTGTTCTACTTACGAGGTATGTATGACTTTGTTATATTATGCTTAACCTATGAGACATGCAGGTTCTAGCTCAGGATCTCTAAATCATTGAAGAGATTGTTTAGGTATGTTGTACATAACCAAGTAGGTATACTAATCCAGGTATGTTTCCCATGAATATTACCTTGTGTTAGGATCCCTTATATAAGTATACTTGGAATGATTGGTTATGCTCATTCATAAAGTTAGTAATCAAGGGATTATGCATATTATATCTTTTATCAATGATATGCATGAGTAAAAGAAGACTTCCCTGAAATCTTGAATACTAATGTTTATTAACTATAATCATGACTATACGTTTTCAAGATTATTTAGTACTATAATGTTTTGATAGCATTTAGAATATACTAATGAGTGTATGTTTGTGTATGAGATCATGAGGATGATTCTTGAGCATGCACAGTGGTACAGAATGAATAGAAGTTCAAAAGACATACAGAAGATCAAGCGGGAGGCAGCCACACAAACATAAAAGATAAGTATTTGAGTTGCTATTTGAAATAGTAATGATATTGCCTGCATGCATATTTGTATTCCTAGAATATATAATGCTGAGTGTAAACATTCATAGAGCATTGAACAGTATACAACTAATGTGCATATGTTTGGACAAACATTCCATTGTTGCTTGTCTAGAATGAAACCTCTTTGCTGACATGCTGAGAGTTGTGCACACTCTCGATAGTATGTTCTGGTAGAGATGGAAGGCATCTAGATAGCCACTGTATGCATACAGGATATGGGAAAGTGTTGTGCCAAAGTATTGGTCAAAATAGTTGCATCACTATGTAAATGATATCTGTATGCATAATGGGTTATCTTTTGATGATTATGAAGTATTACTAATCATGTACTTAATTTTGATTTGTAGGAAAGGTCATGAAGAATGATGGACATCGTACAAGTGGTGGATGTTCAAACAAGAAGATTTACAAATCAAACAAAATATAGAAGGCTCATGGCTAGAAGATTCTCTTAGAAAGGGGAAGAGAATCACGACAAGATGTTTGCTCCAAGTATGGTGTAATTAAAGAAGAAGTATGAATCAGGTTCTGTATAGGTACCTAGAATCGATAATAATTTGATAAGCTTAATGATCACCATGGGTGATGTGGATCTCAACCCTTTGCTACAAGGTTGAATATGATACACATATGACATGGATGCAAGAAGGAAATCACCACAGAGTTTGAATGATATTGAGGCTCATATCAGTAGACCCATCTAACGAGAGATGGCACAGATAGATATGCAGAAGATCATTCAATGCAGAAATGAAAAATGAAAGATCTCAAATTGATGCTTTACTTCCTAGGTCTGGAAGTATGGCAAGGCTCAGAATGAATATTTCTCAACCAGGGAAAGTATGATGAGAAATATGACTTGAGGTGTTGGAATGGCCACTCTTATGGATTCCAACTTGAAGCTGTTAGGGGATAACTCATCAGAGTTAGTGGATATAACTCTGTACAGTCAAATTATTGGGTCTTTGATATATCTAACATTTACTAGGTTAGATATATGCTTTGTTATGAACACCTTGAGTTAGTATCTAGTGGAAACTAGATGTGTTTACCTGATAGTTGCAAAGTATGTGATGAGGCACATAAAGGACACGATAGAATTTGATCTATGCTATCTTGAAGATCATGACTTCAGATGGCTATTCAGATTCTGTTTGGGCAGGAAGTGTATCAGACAAGAAGAACACATCGAGAGGATGTTATTGTCTGGGTTTAGCCATGATCTCGTGGTTTAGCTGGAAGCAGTCTAGTGTGGCTCTCAGCACAAGCGGAATATATGGCTGCTTGCTCTGCTAGTTGTGAAGAAGTTTGGCTTTAGGATTGTTTGACTTAGAGATCCTATGTGATAATTAGAGTTGTATCAAGATGACATAGAATCTAGTGTTCCATGATAAGTCAAAGAACATAGGGAACTAACAAGATATGACACAGAAAGGAACTCTAAAAGTTTGAATTTGTAACAGGTTACCATTGTACTAACCAAGCCTCTACGTCTAGTGAAGAAGTTACCAACCAAACCTCTGTCTCGAGTGAAGTTTGGATACTTCCGAGACAAGCTTGGTGTAGTTCAAAAGGACCCTCCTCCAAAGGGGGAGTAGTATAGTCACTACTGATGAGATTGTCTCATCAAACAACAAGGTCGTTGATGAGGTAACCTGTTCTCTACACCCAGTTACTTAGAAATATTTAGATTTAGGACTCTTATACTTAGAATACTTAGCTTTACTTATACATGCTTTTGATGATAGATGTATTAGTAAGAATACATGCTAGTTGTGATGTATACATGTTTTGATGTTTGATGTATTAGTAAGAATACATGCTGGTTGTGATGTATACATGTTTTGAAGTTGATGATACATGTTGTGGTTATACATGTTTTGATGTTGATGATACATGTTATACATGTTTTGATGATGATGATACATGTTGTGGTTATACATGTCTTGATGTTGATGATAGATGTCATATATGTTTTGATGTTGATGATACATGTTGTGGTTATACATGTTTTGATGATGATGATACATGTTGTGGTTTTACATGTTTTGATATTGATGATGCATGTTGAGGTGATACATGTTATGATGATGAGGATACATGTTCTTGATGAACATGTGAGGGGATTGGATCATCCCTGGACTTTCAAGTCCTAAAGAGAGCCGTAGACGTAAGGTCTCCGAGAATGAAGTCCTTAGTGGACAGTTGAGGGGATTGGATCATCCCTGGACTTTCAGTCCTAAAGAGAGCCGTAGACGTGAGGTCTCCGAGAATGAAGTCCTTAGTGGACAGTTGAGGGGATTGGATCATCCCTGGACTTTCAGTCCTAAAGAGAGCCGTAGACGTGAGGTCTCCGAGAATGAAGTCCTTAGTGGACAGTTGAGGGGATTGGATCATCCCTGGACTTTCAGTCCTAAAGAGAGCCGTAGACGTGAGGTCTCCGAGAATGAAGTCCTTAGTGGAAAGTTGAGGGGATTGGATCATCCCTGGACTTTCAGTCCTAAAGAGAGCCGTAGACGTGAGGTCTCCGAGAATGAAGTCCTTAGTGGACAGTTGAGGGGATTGGATCATCCCTGGACTTTCAGTCCTAAAGAGAGCCGTAGACGTGAGGTCTCCGAGAATGAAGTCCTTAGTGGATAGTTGAGGGGATTGGGATCATCCCTGGACTTTCAGTCCTAAAGAGAGCCGTAGACGTAAGGTCTCCGAGAATGAAGTCCTTAGTGGACAGTTGAGGGGATTGGGATCATCCCTGGACTTTCAGTCCTAAAGAGAGCCGTAGACGTATGTCTCCGATAATGAAGGGATTGGGATCATTCCTGGACTTCGGTCCGAAAGAAGAGCCGTAGACGTATGTCTCCGATAATGAAGGGATTGGGATCATTCCTGGACTTCGGTCCGAAAGAAGAGCCATAGACGTATGTCTCCGATAATGAAGGGATTGGGATCATTCCTGGACTTCGGTCCGAAAGAAGAGCCGTAGACGTATGTCTCCGATAATGAAGGGATTGGGATCATTCCTGGACTTCGGTCCGAAAGAAGAGCCGTAGACGTATGTCTCCGATAATGAAGGGATTGGGATCATTCCTGGACTTCGGTCCGAAAGAAGAGCCGTAGACGTATGTCTCCGATAATGAAGGGATTGGGATCATTCCTGGACTTCGGTCCGAAAGAAGAGCCATAGACGTATGTCTCCGATAATGAAGGGATTGGGATCATTCCTTGACTTCAGTCCGAAAGAAGAGCCGTAGACGTATGTCTCCGATAATGAAGGGATTGGATCATTCCTGGACTTAAGTCCGAAAGAAGAGCCGTAGACGTATGTCTTCGATAAAGATAGGACTGGATCGTCCCTGGACTTCGGTTCAAAAGGTACATGACTGGTTTACATCATTTCTTGATGATGCTGATGATCGTGTGATGACGATGCTGATGATCGTGTGATGACGATGCCGATGATCGTGTGATGACGATGCTGATGATCGTATGATGATGATGTTGATGATCGTATGATGACGATGCTGCTGATCGTGTGATGACGATGCTGCTGATCGTGCGATGACGATGCTGCTAATCATGTGATGACGATACTGCTGATCGTGTGATGACGATGCTATTGATCGTGTGATGACGATGCTGCTGATCATGTGATGATGATGCTGCTGATCGTGTGATGACGATGCTATTGATCGTGTGATGACGATGCTGCTGATCGTGTGATGACGATGCTACTGATCGTGTGATGACGATGCTGCTGATCGTGTGATGACGATGCTGCTGATCGTATGAAGACGATGCTAAAGATCGTGATGTTGATGATTGATGTTGACAGTGATGTTCCAGTAACTGCTTGAGTTACTGATGATGTTGAGAAAGCTTCCAATGATTTATAGATGTATCATGTATGATGTTGATGACTCCTTGCTCGTGCAGATGCTGTTATAATATCCTTCTCGTTAAGGGGGAGTGTTGAGATATTGTAACTTCAAAGAATATTATAATTGTACTTTATGTCTCCGATAATGAGGAAGCTTTGCTGGGTTTTCTACCCCATGAGGGTTTCCCAGGATAAATCTCTGTCTCTTGTGTTTATGCTATGCTTGTTGTTTCTTCAGTGATCCTGTATATGCTATTATTGTGAAATGGAATGTAATGCTGCTATTTCTGTCTTATCATATTGAATTTTAACATGGTATCAGAGCTGACCGGAAGGAAGACAAGGTATGGCACTAAAGACACTTGCTTTACTTACGACAATTTGAAGGTTAGGGTTTTACATAGCAAAAACCAGTCATCGTAGCACTTTCGCTATAAATCCGTTTTGGCGAAGGTTTCGGATCTGAAATTGTTACAGGACGAAGATAAAATCTCCAGGTACCTTGTGTCCAAAGGAAAACCTCTAATTCGTTTTACTTTGTGATTTATGATCTGTACAATATAGGGTTTCTGCCTCTTCCAGATCTGAGTCAAAATCAGGTGACCTTGGGAAAAAGGTCATATCTTGGCCTAGGAAGCTCCAAATGAAATTTCGTAAAAAGTGACAGGTAGTACATAGTCTGCACTATCTCAGAAAACGTTTTTAGAGGCCGAAGTTGAACCAGTGACACGTGGCACTCCGTACAAGTTCGCTCTCCTGTATTATCCCATAAACAGGTCACGTTGCGACACTTGGCATAACTCTCTCTCAGAAAATCCAATTGAGGTCAGACCTGTCAGGATAGAAAGATAACAGGCCTAGCTATCTCAGAAAACGTTTTCAGAGGCCGAAGGTCAAACAGTGACACGTGGAACGCCGTACAAGTTCGCTCTCCTGTATTTTCCCAAAACAGGTCACGTTGCGACATTTGGCATAACTCTCTCTCAGAGTATCCAATTGAGGTCAGACCTGTCAGGATGGAAAGATAACAGGTCAGGCTATCTCAGGAAACTTTTCCAGACCCTGAGGATTAAAAATTTTCAGATTTACACCAGAAACAATCAGGTACATATTTATGTCAAAACAGAATTATTTTTTGGTACCTTCATTCATGACTTCCGAAATTTAGGGCTTTGGAGAAAGTTGTAATTTTTGTAATCGGAGACCACGGCTGGATGCTACTCATCAAAATAGAAATTTAGAGACCAAGATCAGAATTTTTGGTTGGGCAGAAGGCCAGGCTTGATTAGACCCTAGTTCGGGACTTTGATCAGAAAAGCGGAAAATTAGGGCTTCTGTAAAAATGGGAATTTTTGAAATCTGTGACCACGGCTGGAAGCTCCTCAGAAAAATAGAAGCTTAGAGCTTTGGATCAAAATTTTTAATGGGGCAAAAGAGGGCTTCATCAAACCCCAGTTCAGGGTCACGTCCAGTGAATCCAAAAGTTTCAAAGGCAAAATTGAGGAGTAAAACTTTGCAGTTTTCAAATTCTGAATATATCAGTTTGATCAGCTCATCGAGGCGCATATCTCTATCCTTTCGGAAGTTTGAAATTCAAAGTTTGAATTTTTGGGGTTTCTCTGACAAACCCATATCTAGCTCCAGGTCCAGTTCTTGCAAATCAAGTGGATAGGGTTAATCCTAGAAGAAGATGGATTGGTCACCTACATAAGTGAAGGAGTTCATGTTTCAGAGGGAGATGAGGCTAAAGCTTTACATAAGGAGATTACAAGCGATCTCGATAGGTATGACTCATCGAGGTATGTTTTGAGATTTTTTCATGATTAAGTTTATGGTATGTTTGTCTTCATGTTATTACAGTTAGTACAATCTTGATTTTAGATTTGTTGTATCACCTTAACAAAATTATGAATGCATGATAGAAGATATTCATTGGTTAGGGTGTTGACACTTATGATTGTACTAATGCATTATGGTGTTGTGTGAGGTTGAGGTTGTCTGCTAACAAGATACAGGTACATCACAAAAGACAAATCAGGCTCCATGACCATGAAAACATGAAGACAAAGACTCATCCATAATCTTTGTTCTACTTACGAGGTATGTATGACTTTGTTATATTATGCTTAACCTATGAGACATGCAGGTTCTAGCTCAGGATCTCTAAATCATTGAAGAGATTGTTTAGGTATGTTGTACATAACCAAGTAGGTATACTAATCCAGGTATGTTTCCCATGAATCTTACCTTGTGTTAGGATCCCTTATATAAGTATACTTGGAATGATTGGTTATGCTCATTCATAAAGTTAGTAATCAAGGGATTATGCATATTATATCTTTTATCAATGATATGCATGAGTAAAAGAAGACTTCCCTGAAATCTTGAATACTAATGTTTATTAACTATAATCATGACTATATGTTTTCAAGATTATTTAGTACTATAATGTTTTGATAGCATTTAGAATATACTAATGAGTGTATGTTTGTGTATGAGATCATGAGGATGATTCTTGAGCATGCACAGTGGTACAAAATGAATAGAAGTTCAAAAGACATACAGAAGATCAAGCGGGAGGCAGCCACACAAACATAAAAGATAAGTATTTGAGTTGCTATTTGAAATAGTAATGATATTGCCTGCATGCATATTTGTATTCCTAGAATATATAATGCTGAGTGTAAACATTCATAGAGCATTGAACAGTATACAACTAATGTGCATATGTTTGGACAAACATTCCATTGTTGCTTGTCTAGAATGAAACCTCTTTGCTGACATGCTGAGAGTTGTGCACACTCTCGATAGTATGTTCTGGTAGAGATGGAAGGCATCTAGATAGCCACTGTATGCATACAGGATATGGGAAAGTGTTGTGCCAAAGTATTGGTCAAAATAGTTGCATCACTATGTAAATGATATCTGTATGCATAATGGGTTATCTTTTGATGATTATGAAGTATTACTAATCATGTACTTAATTTTGATTTGTAGGAAAGGTCATGAAGAATGATGGACATCGTACAAGTGGTGGATGTTCAAACAAGAAGATTTACAAATCAAACACAATATAGAAGGCTCATGGCTAGAAGATTCTCTTAGAAAGGGGAAGAGAATTACGACAAGATGTTTGCTCCAAGTATGGTGTAATTAAAGAAGAAGTATGAATCAGGTTCTGTATAGGTACCTAGAATCGATAATAATTTGATAAGCTTAATGATCACCATGGGTGATGTGGATCTCAACCCTTTGCTACAAGGTTGAATATGATACACATATGACATGGATGCAAGAAGGAACTCACCACAGAGTTCGAATGATATTGAGGCTCATATCAGTAGACCCATCTAACGAGAGATGGCACAGATAGATATGCAGAAGATCATTCAATGCAGAAATGAAAAATGAAAGATCTCAAATTGATGCTTTACTTCCTAGGTCTGGAAGTATGGCAAGGCTCAGAAGGAATATTTCTCAACCAGGGAAAGTATGATGAGAAATATGACTTGAGGTGTTGGAATGGCCACTCTTATGGATTCCAACTTGAAGCTGTTAGGGGATAACTCATCAGAGTTAGTGGATATAACTCTGTACAGTCAAATTATTGGGTCTTTGATATATCTAACATTTACTAGGTTAGATATATGCTTTGTTATGAACACCTTGAGTTAGTATCTAGTGGAAACTAGATGTGTTTACCTGATAGTTGCAAAGTATGTGATGAGGCACATAAAGGACACGATAGAATTTGATCTATGCTATCTTGAAGATCATGACTTCAGATGGCTATTCAGATTCTATTTGGGCAGGAAGTGTATCAGACAAGAACACATCGAGAGGATGTTATTGTCTGGGTTTAGCCATGATCTCGTGGTTTAGCTGGAAACAGTCTAGTGTGGCTCTCAGCACAAGCGGAATATATGGCTGCTTGCTCTGCTAGTTGTGAAGAAGTTTGGATTTAGGATTGTTTGACTTAGAGATCCTATGTGATAATTAGAGTTGTATCAAGATGACATAGAATCTAGTGTTCCATGATAAGTCAAAGAACATAGGGAACTAACAAGATATGACACAGAAAGGAACTCTAAAAGTTTGAATTTGTAACAGGTTACCATTGTACTAACCAAGCCTCTACGTCTAGTGAAGAAGTTACCAACCAAACCTCTGTCTCGAGTGAAGTTTGGATACTTCCGAGACAAGCTTGGTGTAGTTCAAAAGGACCCTCCTCGAAAGGGGGAGTAGTATAGTCACTACTGATGAGATTGTCTCATCAAACAACAAGGTCGTTGATGAGGTAACCTGTTCTCTACACCCAGTTACTTAGAAATATTTAGATTTAGGACTCTTATACTTAGAATACTTAGCTTTACTTATACATGATTTTGATGATAGATGTATTAGTAAGAATACATGCTAGTTGTGATGTATACATGTTTTGATGTTTGATGTATTAGTAAGAATACATGCTAGTTGTGATGTATACATGTTTTGAAGTTGATGATACATGTTGTGGTTATACATGTTTTGATGTTGATGATACATGTTATACATGTTTTGATGATGATGATACATGTTGTTGTTATACATGTGTTGATGTTGATGATAGATGTCATATATGTTTTGATGTTGATGATACATGTTGTGGTTATACATGTTTTGATGATGATGATACATGTTGTGGTTTTACATGTTTTGATATTGATGATGCATGTTGAGGTGATACATGTTATGATGATGAGGATACATGTTCTTGATGAACATGTGAGGGGATTGGATCATCCCTGGACTTTCAAGTCCTAAAGAGAGCCGTAGACGTAAGGTCTCCGAGAATGAAGTCCTTAGTGGACAGTTGAGGGGATTGGATCATCCCTGGACTTTCAGTCCTAAAGAGATCCGTAGACGTGAGGTCTCCGAGAATGAAGTCCTTAGTGGACAGTTGAGGGGATTGGATCATCCCTGGACTTTCAGTCCTAAAGAGAGCCGTAGACGTGAGGTCTCCGAGAATGAAGTCCTTAGTGGACAGTTGAGGGGATTGGATCATCCCTGGACTTTCAGTCCTAAAGAGAGCCGTAGACATGAGGTCTCTGAGAATGAAGTCCTTAGTGGACAGTTGAGGGGATTGGATCATCCCTAGACTTTCAGTCCTAAAGAGAGCCGTAGACGTGAGGTCTCCGAGAATGAAGTCCTTAGTGGACAGTTGAGGGGATTGGATCATCCCTGGACTTTCAGTCCTAAAGAGAGCCGTAGATGTGAGGTCTCCGAGAATGAAGTCCTTAGTGGACAGTTGAGGGGATTGGGATCATCCCTGGACTTTCAGTCCTAAAGAGAGCCGTAGATGTAAGGTCTCCGAGAATGAAGTCCTTAGTGGACAGTTGAGGGGATTGGGATCATCCCTGGACTTTCAGTCCTAAAGAGAGCCGTAGACGTATGTCTTCGATAATGAAGGGATTGGGATCATTCCTGGACTTCGGTCCGAAAGAAGAGCCGTAGATTTATGTCTCCGATAATGAAGGGATTGGGATCATTCCTGGACTTCGGTCCGAAAGAAGAGCCGTAGACGTATGTCTCCGATAATGAAGGGATTGGGATCATTCCTGGACTTCGGTCCAAAAGAAGAGCCGTAGACGTATGTCTCCGATAATGAAGGGATTGGGATCATTCCTGGACTTCGGTCCGAAAGAAGAGCCGTAGACGTATGTCTCCGATAATGAAGGGATTGGGATCATTCCTGGACTTCGGTCCGAAAGAAGAGCCGTAGACGTATGTCTCCGATAATGAAGGGATTGGGATCATTCCTGGACTTCGGTCCGAAAGAAGAGCCATAGACGTATGTCTCCGATAATGAAGGGATTGGGATCATTCCTGGACTTCAGTCAGAAAGAAGAGCCGTAGACGTATGTCTCCGGTAATGAAGGGATTGGATCATTCCTGGACTTAAGTCCGAAAGAAGAGCCGTAGACGTATGTCTTCGATAAAGATAGGACTGGATCGTACCTGGACTTCGGTTCAAAAGGTACATGACTGGTTTACATCATTCCTTGATGATGCTGATGATCGTGTGATGACGATGCTGATGATCGTGTGATGACGATGCCGATGATCGTGTGATGACGATGCTGATGATCGTATGATGATGATGTTGATGATCATATGATGACGATGCTGCTGATCGTGTGATGACGATGCTGCTGATCGTACGATGACAATGCTGCTAATCATGTGATGACGATACTGCTGATCGTGTGATGACGATGCTGCTGATCGTGTGATGACGATGCTGCTGATCATGTGATGATGATGCTGCTGATCGTGTGATGACGATGCTGTTGATCGTGTGATGACGATGCTGCTGATCGTGTGATGACGATGCTGCTGATCGTGTGATGACGATGCTACTGATCGTGTGATGACGATGCTGCTGATCGTGTGATGACGATGCTGCTGATCGTATGAAGACGATGCTAAAGATCGTGATGTTGATGATTGATGTTGACAGTGATGTTCCAGTAACTGCTTGAGTTACTGATGATGTTGAGAAAGCTTCCAATGATTTATAGATGTATCATGTATGATGTTGATGACTCCTTGCTCGTGCAGATGCTGTTATAATATCCTTCTCGTTAAGGGGGAGTGTTGAGATATTGTAACTTCAAAGAATATTATAATTGTACTTTATGTCTCCGATAATGAGGAAGCTTTGCTGGGTTTTCTACCCCATGAGGGTTTCCCAGGATAAATCTCTGTCTCTTGTGTTTATGCTATGCTTGTTGTTTCTTCAGTGATCCTGTATATGCTATTATTGTGAAATGGAATGCAATGCTGCTATTTTCTGTCTTAGCATATTTAATTTTAACATGGTATCAGAGCTGACCTGAAGGAAGACAAGGTATGGCACTAAAGACACTTGCTTTACTTACGACAATTTGAAGGTTAGGGTTTTACATAGCAAAAACCAGTCATCGTAGCACTTTCGCTATAAATCCGTTTTGGAGAAGGTTTCGGATCTGAAATTGTTACAGGACGAAGATAAAATCTCCAGGTACCTTGTGTCTAAAGGACAACCTCTAATGCGTTGTACTTTGTGATTTATGATCTGTACAATATAGGGTTTCTGCCTCTTCCAGATCTGAGTCAAAATCAGGTGACCTTGGGAAAAAGGTCATATCTTGGCCTAGGAAGCTCCAAATGAAATTTCGTAAAAAGTGACAGGTAGTACACAGTATGCACTATCTCAGAAAACATTTTCAGAGGCCGAAGTTGAACCAGTGACACGTGGAACTCCGTACAATTGCGCTCTCCTGTATTATCCCATAAACAGGTCACGTTGCGACACTTGGTATAACTCTCTCTCAGAAAATTCAATTGAGGTCAAACCTGTCAGGATAGAAATATAACAGGCCTAGATATCTCAGAAAACTTTTTCAGAGGCCGAAGGTCAAACCGTGACACGTGGAATGCCGTACAAGTTCGCTCTCCTGTATTTTCCCAAAACAGGTCACGTTGCGACATTTGGCATAACTCTCTCTCAGAGAATCCAATTGAATTCAGACCTGTCAGGATGGAAAGATAACAGGTCAGGCTATCTCAGGAAACTTTTCCAGACCCTGAGGATGAAAATTTTTCAGAGTTACACCAGAAACAATCAGGTACATATTTCTGTCAAAACAGAATTATTTTTTGGTACCTTCATTCATGACTTCCGAAATTTAGGGCTTTGGAGAAAGTTGGAATTTTTGTAATCGGAGACCACGGCTGGATGATACTCA
The DNA here is from genome assembly GCA_027924585.1 of Larix kaempferi. Classification (NCBI taxonomy): domain Eukaryota; kingdom Viridiplantae; phylum Streptophyta; class Pinopsida; order Pinales; family Pinaceae; genus Larix; species Larix kaempferi. The sequence goes on from BSBM01000217.1 coordinate 30,755,659, forward strand.
TCAAAATAGAAATTTAGAGACCAAGATCAGAATTTTTGGTTGGGCAGAAGGCCGGGCTTGATTAGACCCTAGTTCGGGACTTTGATCAGAAAAGCGGAAAATTAGGGCTTCTGTAAAAATGGGAATTTTTGAAATCTGTGACCACGGCTGGAAGCTCCTCAGAAAAATAGAAGCTTAGAGCTTTGGATCAAAATTTTTGATGGGGCAAAAGAGGGCTTCATCAAACCCCAGTTCAGGGTCACGTCCAGTGAATCCAAAAGTTTCAAAGGCAAAATTGAGGAGTAAAACTTTGCAGTTTTCAAATTTTGAATATATCAGTTTGATCAGCTCATCAAGGCGCATATCTCTATCCTTTCGGAAGTTTGAAATTCAAAGTTTGAATTTTTGGGGTTTCTCTGACAAACCCATATCCAGCTCCAGGTCCAGTTCTTGCAAATCAAGTGGATAGGGTTAATCCTAGAAGAAGATGGATTGGTCACCTACATAAGTGAAGGAGTTCATGTTTCAGAGGGAGATGAGGCTAAAGCTTTACATAAGGAGATTACAAGCGATATCGATAGGTATGACTCATCGAGGTATGTTTTGAGATTTTTTCATGATTAAGTTTATGGTATGTTTGTCTTCATGTTATTACAGTTAGTACAATCTTGATTTTAGATTTGTTGTATTACCTTAACAAAATTATGAATGCATGATAGAAGATATTCATTGGTTAGGGTGTTGACACTTATGATTGTACTAATGCATTATGGTGTTGTGTGAGGTTGAGGTTGTCTGCTAACAAGATACAGGTACATCACAAAAGACAAATCAGGCTCCATGACCATGAAAACATGAAGACAAAGACTCATCCATAATCTTTGTTCTACTTACGAGGTATGTATGACTTTGTTATATTATGCTTAACCTATGAGACATGCAGGTTCTAGCTCAGGATCTCTAAATCATTGAAGAGATTGTTTAGGTATGTTGTACATAACCAAGTAGGTATACTAATCCATGTATGTTTCCCATGAATCTTACCTTGTGTTAGGATCCCTTATATAAGTATACTTGGAATGATTGGTTATGCTCATTCATAAAGTTAGTAATCAAGGGATTATGCATATTATATCTTTTATCAATGATATGCATGAGTAAAAGAAGACTTCCCTGAAATCTTGAATACTAATGTTTATTAACTATAATCATGACTATACGTTTTCAAGATTATTTAGTACTATAATGTTTTGATAGCATTTAGAATATACTAATGAGTGTATGTTTGTGTATGAGATCATGAGGATGATTCTTGAGCATGCACAGTGGTACAGAATGAATAGAAGTTCAAAAGACATACAGAAGATCAAGCGGGAGGCAGCCACACAAACATAAAAGATAAGTATTTGAGTTGCTATTTGAAATAGTAATGATATTGCCTGCATGCATATTTGTATTCCTAGAATATATAATGCTGAGTGTAAACATTCATAGAGCATTGAACAGTAAACAACTAATGTGCATATGTTTGGACAAACATTCCATTATTGCTTGTCTAGAATGAAACCTCTTTGCTGACATGCTGAGAGTTGTGCACACTCTCGATAGTATGTTCTGGTAGAGATGGAAGGCATCTAGATAGCCACTGTATGCATACAGGATATGGGAAAGTGTTGTGCCAAAGTATTGGTCAAAATAGTTGCATCACTATGTAAATGATATCTGTATGCATAATGGGTTATCTTTTGATGATTATGAAGTATTACTAATCATGTACTTAATTTTGATTTGTAGGAAAGGTCATGAAGAATGATGGACATCGTACAAGTGGTGGATGTTCAAACAAGAAGATTTACAAATCAAACAAAATATAGAAGGCTCATGGCTAGAAGATTCTCTTAGAAAGGGGAAGAGAATCACGACAAGATGTTTGCTCCAAGTATGGTGTAATTAAAGAAGAAGTATGAATCAGGTTCTGTATAGGTACCTAGAATCGATAATAATTTGATAAGCTTAATGATCACCATGGGTGATGTGGATCTCAACCCTTTGCTACAAGGTTGAATATGATACACATATGACATGGATGCAAGAAGGAACTCACCACAGAGTTCGAATGATATTGAGGCTCATATCAGTAGACCCATCTAACGAGAGATGGCACAGATAGATATGCAGAAGATCATTCAATGCAGAAATGAAAAATGAAAGATCTCAAATTGATGCTTTACTTCCTAGGTCTGGAAGTATGGCAAGGCTCAGAAGGAATATTTCTCAACCAGGGAAAGTATGATGAGAAATATGACTTGAGGTGTTGGAATGGCCACTCTTATGGATTCCAACTTGAAGCTGTTAGGGGATAACTCATCAGAGTTAGTGGATATAACTCTGTACAGTCAAATTATTGGGTCTTTGATATATCTAACATTTACTAGGTTAGATATATGCTTTGTTATGAACACCTTGAGTTAGTATCTAGTGGAAACTAGATGTGTTTACCTGATAGTTGCAAAGTATGTGATGAGGCACATAAAGGACACGATAGAACTTGATCTATGCTATCTTGAAGATCATGACTTCAGATGGCTATTCAGATTCTGTTTGGGCAGGAAGTGTATCAGACAAGAAGAACACATCGAGAGGATGTTATTGTCTGGGTTTAGCCATGATCTCGTGGTTTAGCTGGAAGCAGTCTAGTGTGGCTCTCAGCACAAGCGGAATATATGGCTGCTTGCTCTGCTAGTTGTGAAGAAGTTTGGCTTTAGGATTGTTTGACTTAGAGATAATGAAGGGATTGGGATCATTCCTGGACTTCGGTCCGAAAGAAGAGCCGTAGACGTATGTCTCCGATAATGAAGGGATTGGGATCATTCCTGGACTTCGGTCCGAAAGAAGAGCCGTAGACGTATGTCTTCGATAATGAAGGGATTGGGATCATTCCTGGACTTCGGTCCGAAAGAAGAGCCGTAGACGTATGTCTTCGATAATGAAGGGATTGGGATCATTCCTGGACTTCGGTCCGAAAGAAGAGCCGTAGACGTATGTCTCCGATAATGAAGGGATTGGGATCATTCCTGGACTTCAGTCCGAAAGAAGAGCCGTAGACGTATGTCTCCGATAATGAAGGGATTGGATCATTCTTGGACTTAAGTCCGAAAGAAGAGCCGTAGACGTATGTCTTCGATAAAGATAGGACTGGATCGTCCCTGGACTTCGGTTCAAAAGGTACATGACTGGTTTACATCATTCCTTGATGATGCTGATGATCGTGTGATGACGATACTGATGATCGTGTGATGACGATGCCGATGATCGTGTGATGACGATGCTGATGATCGTATGATGATGATGTTGATGATCATACGATGACGATGCTGCTGATCGTGTGATGACGATGCTGCTGATCGTGCGATGACGATGCTGCTAATCATGTGATGACGATACTGCTGATCGTGTGATGACGATGCTGCTGATCGTGTGATGACGATGCTGCTGATCATGTGATGATGATGCTGCTGATCGTGTGATGACGATGCTGTTGATCGTGTGATGACGATGCTGCTGATCGTGTGATGACGATGCTGCTGATCGTGTGATGACGATGCTGCTGATCGTGTGATGACGATGCTGCTGATCGTATGAAGACGATGCTAAAGATCGTGATGTTGATGATTGATGTTGACAGTGATGTTCCAGTAACTGCTTGAGTTACTGATGATGTTGAGAAAGCTTCCAATGATTTATAGATGTATCATGTATGATGTTGATGACTCCTTGCTCGTGCAGATGCTGTTATAATATCCTTCTCGTTAAGGGGGAGTGTTGAGATATTGTAACTTCAAAGAATATTATAATTGTACTTTATGTCTCCGATAATGAGGAAGCTTTGCTGGGTTTTCTACCCCATGAGGGTTTCCCAGGATAAATCTCTGTCTCTTGTGTTTATGCTATGCTTGTTGTTTCTTCAGTGATCCTGTATATGCTATTATTGTGAAATGGAATGTAATGCTGCTATTTTCTGTCTTAGCATATTGAATTTTAACAGGCGATGTGTTAGACACCATCAGAACTATGGAAGTCATAAATACAAAAGTAGAATTCGAGATCATAAATCCAAAGGATGGAGCCAGTGCTTTTCTAGCCCTGGTTGGTCGACCATGGGGCCTAAAAATGAAAGCATCGATCTCACTTGATAAGGGTCGCATTAAATTGAAAGGCAACGATCAAAAGGTGATAGTACCAATCTTCCCATCTCAGGGAGAACCATGGTCGGAACCTATAGAATACGAAAATTATATAAGACAACTATATCAAATACACAACAATGGCGATTATGTTGAACTAAATGAATAGGGAGAAATCTACCTCAGAGACCCTGCATCAGTCGGATATAAATCCAACGCAGAAATTTACGACTGGAAAATGGAAAATTATGAAATTCATGCAAAAGAATGCTGGATAGTGGAATCCATCTCTAAAAAGAAAGTCAAGAAATGCTTTTCGATCTCAACCGTTCCTAAGATATTCGAGAGGAAAATTCATGAATATCCGACTCTTGCACCAGCAAAAAAATGAACCGACACATATTCTTGCGCTGTGATATAAGGAACAATAATCTTTGTCAGTGCGTGTCGAGGAAGTTTCAAAACATGTCGAAGAACAAGGGATATTGCAGAGTCTGGTCGAGACGTTTACAGGACAAGCTACGAGATGGTGGGACACACATCAGTCGAGACTCCAAACATGGACTACTGCATCAACATACTTTGTTGAGAGGTTTGGAGACAAGAATTTGACAGTTGAGGTAGAAATCTCGATTTTCACACAGGGAAAAGATCCTGAATCTCATATTGACAAATGCGAAAAAGAATGGAGAGTACTGGGACATAGAGATGAAAGATCTTGGCCGCATCTCTTTCCAAACACGCTCGACAAATTTCCAAATAAATGGTACAATATGGAAGAATCAAGAGGTGAGACTTTCGAATGGAAAGAACTCAAAGAAAATTTCATCAAAGACTTCCAATTTTCTCCAAAGGAAGAGCAGCTGACTAAGGCGAGCAACCAAATCAAAAATTTTCTGCAACCGACAAAAAATGCAGTAACGAAAGAAAAGAGACCAATTGCTTGACAAACAACTATCTGCCGTAACATTCAGTTGAAAGAAGTCCAGCATTTGAAACGACTCCAATTAGAAATAGAGAAAACAGTCGGAAAGAGTTTCCAGTGGAGAAAATAAGACCAAGCTATGTCGAAGCCAGTCAAAACAACTTTCAAGGTGGAGACCGCAGAGAAAGAAGAACCAGAAAGATTATCAGAAAAATATTTTCCGCCAGCATTCACGTAGATGAAAGAAGGAGAAAGACTAATCAATGACAGCCAAGATCCAGAGTGGATGGATGCCAAAGTAAAAATTAAAGAAGTTTATATATCTAATGACGACAGACTGAAAATGGGAAAAAATGGCGATTACTGGAATGAAGAGAAAAACATAGAAATCACCAGCCTCCTTAAAGAATTTTAGGATGTATTCGCACGTGATTATAAAGACTTGAAAGGAATTGTAAAGGAGATGGGAGAAATGAAGATTGATATCAAACCAGACACCAAGCTAGTAAAGAAAAGACCTTACAAACTCGGGAAGAAATATAAATAAATTATAAAAAAGGATATCGATAGTATGCTTGCAGTAGGAATCATATATCTTATTGATCAGTCAGAATGGGAGAGCCTGATGGTCATCCAGCCGAAGAAGAATGACCCAACATGAATGCGAATTTGTGTCGAATTTCATGAAATTAACAAAGTAACACTCACTAACCCTTTCCCTACTCCTTTCGCTGATGAGATCATTAATGATTTTGCAGGGCATGAGTGCTATTCATTCATGGATGGATTTTTCGGGTACAACCATGTACCTATTGATAAAGAAGATAATAAGAAGACCACGTTCATGTGTGAATTCAGATCATTTGCATATAAAGTCATTCCTTTTGGACTGAAGAACGCACCAACTGTCTTTTCTCATATTGTTGTCAAGGATTTTCAGGAATACATCTACTAAACTATGGCTGTCTATTTTGATGATTGGACGATTTACTCCATGTTGCGAGACCATTGCAAATGGATCTGGTTAATGCTTGAATGTTGTCGACAAATCCAACTATCGCCGAACATAAAGGAATGTATTTTCGTGACTCCTATCGGAATACTATTGGGCCATGTAGTATGTAAAGAAGGCATCAAATTCGACTACGCCAAAATTAATATCATTCTAGACCTGAAGCTGCCAGTCAATTATAAACAAGTGCGAGTCCTGTTGGGCCACACGGGATACTACCAAAATTTTATCAGACATTATTCTGACATGACGTATCCCCTGGAGGAATTATTGAAAGAAAACCAAGAGTACAAGTGGACTGCTGATTGCAACACATCGTTCGATATCCTAAAGAGAAAACTTGTCTAAGCACCCATTCTCCAATTCCTGAACTGGTTGATTAAGTTTCATGTATCAGGCATAGCGGTCGGCGCAATATTGAAACAACTTGGAGATGATGGAATGGATACCCTAATTATTTTAGCAACAGGAAGCTAAACAAAGCAAAGAGAAACTATTCCACAACAGAAAGAGAAGCATTAGGCATGGTATTTGCACTGCAGAAATACCGCCACTATCTACTAGTTAATCCTTTTGTCTTCTACACAGATAATCAAGCATTGAAGTACTTAGTCAATAAGCCATTGCACCATGGAATATTATGTTGCTTGTTATTTTTATTCAAGGAATTTGAATTTGAAGTCATAATTCGACCAGGGAAGGCAAAACACTTGTCACGAATAAACACCGGAGAAGAGCTGACGGGAATAGAAGATGATCTACCAGATGCAAAATTGTTTAGAATTGAATATGTCCCCTCAGAACTTGCGAAGATTGCACAATTTATCGAGGAGGGACAAGCCCTAGAAGGAATGCCAAAAAAGAAAAAGAAGATTCTTGCAATGAAAGCTGCACCTTACTCTCTTATTAATGGATTCCTTTATAAAATTGGTCTAGATGACATACTATGACGATGTGTTCTTGAACACGAGCGATAGAGCATACTTATTGATGGATTCCTTTATAAAATTGGTCTAGACGACATACTATGACGATGTGTTCTTGAACACGAGCGATAGAGCATACTTTCGGAAGCACACTATGGACCGACTGGAGGACACTATCACGCTGATATCACAACGAGAAATTTTTTGAAGTCTGGACTTTGGTGGCCGACAGTTCATAAATACTATCGATATTTTGTAAGTAAATGTCATATATGTCAACGAATGGCCCGACCTCTTCCAAGCACAAAAATTCCACTTATTCTCATAAATCCAAGTCGAACATTTGAAATGTGGGAAATTGATTTCATTGGACCTTTCCCAGTACTTTATATATGAACAAGTGCACGTTATATCATCAATTTTGTGGAATATGTTACCAAATGGGAAGAGGAAGAACCGGTCGAAACATGTTCAAGCGAATTAGCTGCCAAATTCATATACGGAAATATTATCACACGGTTTAGATGCCCACTTACATTGATCATGTTGAAATGTTGTAACTTCAAAGAATATTGTATTTGTATATTATTTATTCCGGAGATGTTCCATACCTCCGATGTGATTATACTATAAATCCGGAGATGTTTATTCCTCCGAGTTGGGTGTGGTAACTAGGGTTATTAGACCCACCATGTGGGGGTCGGCCCAGTCAGTTATAATGGGGTATTTAACCTAATGGTTAAATACGAGCCTACATGTACTTGTGTAAAATACATATCAGAGTAGTGTATAAATAGAGGAGGTGTGTTCCTCATTTGATACACTCACTCACTTGAGGATAGCGCACTTGTGGAGGAGAGGTCTGCTATTGTGGAGGAGGAGATCATGTCTCAGGGTTTCATCTTTGTATATTGCTGGTCATCTATATTGAGGAAGCTTTGCTGGGTTTTCTACCCCATGAGGGTTTCCCAGGATAAATCTCTGTCTCTTGTGTTTATGCTGTGCTTGTTGTTTCTTCAGTGATCCTGTATATGCTATTATTGTGAAATGGAATGTAATGCTGCTATTTTCTGTCTTATCATATTAAATCTTAACATGGTATCAGAGCTAACCTGAAGGAAGACAAGGTATGGCACTTACGACACTTGCTTTACTTACGATTATTTGAAGGTTAGGGTTTTACATAGCAAAAACAAGTCTTCGTGTAACTTTCGCTATAAATCCATTTATGAGAAGGTTCAGGGTCTGAAAAGTTTACATGTCGAAGATAACATCCCCAGGTACCTTGTGTCCAAAGGTCACCCTCATATTTGTTGTACTTTATGAGTTATGATTAGTACAAGTTAGGGTTTCTGCCTCTTCCAAATCTCAGTCAAAATCAGGTGACCTTGGAAAAAAGGTCATAACTTGGGATAGGAAGATCCAAATGAAATTTTGTAAAACGTGACAGGTAGTACACAGACTCTACTATCTCAGAAAACGTTTTCAGAGGCCGAAGGTGAACCAGTGACACGTGGCACGCCGTACAAGTTCGCTCTCCTGTTTTATCCCATAAAAAGGTCACGTTGCGACACTTGGAATAACTCTCTCTCAGAGAGTCCAATTGAGGTCAGACCTGTCAATATGGAAAGATAACAGGGCGAGCTATCTCAGGAAAAGTTTTCAGAGGCTGAAGTTGAAACAGTGACACGTGGCACACCGTACAAGTTTGATCTACTGTTTTATCCCATAAACAGGTCACGTTGCGACACTTGGCATAACTCTCTCTCAGAAAATCCAATTGAGGTCAGACCTGTCAGGATGGAAAGATGACAGGTCAGGATACTGCAGAAAAAGGGTTTCAGACCCCGTGGAGCAAAAATTTCAGAGTTATAGCAGAAACAATCAGGTGCATATTTCTGTCAAAACAGAATTATTTTTCGAGCACCTTTATTCATGGCTTCCGGAATTTAGGGTTTCGGAGAAAGTTAGAATTTTTGGAATCGGAGTCCACGGCTGAATGCTACTCAGGAAAATCGAAATTTAGAGACCAAGATCAAATTTTTTGGTTGGGTGGAAGACCGGGCTTGATCAAACCCCAGTTCGGGATTTTGATCGGAAAGATGGAAAATTAGGGCTTCAGCAAAAGTTGGAATTTTTTGAAGTCTGTAACCACGGCTGGAAACTCCTAAGAAAAATAAGAGTTTAGAGCCTTGGATCGAACCTTTTGTTTGGGCAGGAGGGTGGGCTTCATCAAACCCTAGTTCGGGATCCTGTCCAGAAGATCCAGAAGTTTCAAAGGCAATTTTGAGGGGTCAAATTTTTGAAATTCCAAAATTGAAGTATGCTAGTTTGATCAGCTTAGCAAGACATATTCTTTCATCCATTCAGAAGTGTGAAAGTCAAAGATTGAATTTTTAGGGTTTCTCTAGAAAACCCTAATCAAGCTCCAGATCAAGTTTCAGGGGGAGTTAAGGCTAAGGCCTTACATAAGAAGACTACAAGAAGTCTCGACAGGTATGACTTAAGGAGGCTCAGGTATGTCTTGAAATCTAATTCTTGATTAAGTTCATGATGTGTTTGTCTTCATATTATTTATTAGTACAATATTGATTAATGTGAGAATTGTCTTATCACCCTAGTAACAGTATGAATGCATGTGAATGATCAAATACATTCATTGATTAGGGCTATATGATTGTACTAACGCATTATGATGTTGTGTGAGGTTGATGTTGTCTGCTAACAAGATACAGGTACATCACAAAAGACAAATCAGGTTCCATGACCATGAAAACATGAAGACAAAGACTCATCCATAATCTTTGTTCTACTTACAAGGTATGTATGACTTTGTTATATTATGCTTAACCTATGAGACATGCAGGTTCTAGCTCAGGATCTCTAAATCATTGAAGAGATTGTTTAGGTATGTTGTACATAACTAAGTAGGTATACTAATCCAGGTATGTTTCCCATGAATCTTACCTTGTGTTAGGATCCCTTATATAAGTATACTTGGTATGATTGGTTATGCTTATTCATAAAGTTAGTAATCAAGGGATTATGCATATTATGTCTTTTATCTTGATTGATGATATGCATGAGTAAAAGAATACTTCCCTGAAATCTTGAATACTAATGTTTATTAACTATAATCATGACTATACATTTTCAAGAATTTAGAACTATAATGTTTTGATAACATTTAGAACATACTAATGGGTGTATGTTTGTGTATGAGATCATGAGGATGACACTTGAGCATGCACAGTGGTACAGAATGAATAGAAGTTCAAAAGACATACAGAAGATCAAGCGGGAGGCAACCACACAAACATAAAAGATAAGTATTTGAGTTGTTATTTGAAATAGTAAATGATATTGCCTGTAATAGGTTGTATGCATATTTGTATTCCTATAATATATCATGCTGAGTGTAAATATTCATAGAACATTGAACAGTATACTACTAATATGCATATGATTGGTAAGTTGGACAAACATTCCATTGTTGCTCGTCTAGAATGAAACCTCTTTGCTGACATGCTGAGAGTTGTGCACACTCTCGATAGTATGTTCTGGTAGAGATGGAAGGAATCTAGATAGCCACTGTATGCATACAGGATATGGGAAAGTGTTGTGCCAAAGTATTTGTCAAAATAGTTGCATCACTATGTAAACGATATCTGTATGCATAATAGGTTATCATGTCAATATGATTTGATGATTATGAAGTATTACTAATCATGTACTTAATTTTGATTTGTAGGAAAGGTCATGAAGAATGATCGACACCGTACAAGTGGTGGATGTTCAAACAAGAAGATTTACAAATAAAACAAAATATAGAAGGCTCATGGCTAGAAGTTTCTCTTAGAAAGGGGAAGAGAATCACGATAAGATGTTTGCTCCAAGTATGGTGTAATTAAAGAAGAAGTGTGAATCAGGTTCTGTATAGGTACCTAGGATCGATAATAAATTGATAAGCTTAATGATCACCATGGGTGATGTGGATCTCAACCTTTGCTACAAGGTTGAATATGATTTCTATACACATATGACATGGATGCAAGAAGGAACTCACCACAGAGTTCGAATGATGTTGAGGCTCATATCAATAGACCCATCTGATGAGAGATGGCACAGATAGATGACTGTAGAAATGAAATTGAAAGATCTCAGATTGATGCATTACTTTCTAGGTCTAAAAGTATGGAAAGTCTCAGAAGGAATCTCTCTCAACCAGAGAAAGTATGCTGAGAAATCTTGAGAAGACTTGATATGTTGGAATGGCCACTCTTATGGATTCCAACTTGAAGCTATTAGGAGATGACTCATCAGAGTTAGTGGATATAACTCTGTACAGTCAAATTATTGGGTCATTGATGTATCTAACATATTCTAGGTTAGATATATGCTTTGTTGTGAACACCTTGAGTCAGTATCTAGTGGAAACTAGACGTGTTCACCCGATAGTTGCAAAGCATGTGATGAGGTACATAAAGGATACGATAGACTTTGATCTATGCTATCTTGGAGATCATGACTTTAGATGGCTAATCAGATGTTGGTTGGGAAGAAAGTGTATCAGACAGGAAGAACACATCAAGAGGATGTTATTGTCTGGGATTAGCCATGATCTCATGGTTTAGCTGGAAGCAGTCTAGTGTGGCTCTCAGCACAAGCGGAATATATGGCTGCTTTCTCTGCTAGTTGTGAAGAAGTTTGGCTTCAGGATTGTTTGACCTAGAGATAGAACCAACTGAGATCCTATGTGATAATTAGAGTTGTATCAAGATGACATAGAATCTAGTGTTCCATGATAAGTCAAAGAACATAGGGAACTAACAAGATATGGCGCAGAAAGGAACTATAAAGTTTGAATTTGTAACAGGTTACCATTGTACTAACCAAACCTTTACCTCAAGTGAAGAAGTTACCAACATACTAACCAAACCTCTGTCTCGAGTGAAATTTGAATACTTCCGAGACAAGCTTGGTGTAGTTCAAAAGGACCCTCCTCGAAAGGGGGAGTAGTATAGTCACTGATGATGAGTTTGTCTCATCGAACAACAAGGTCGATGATGAGGTAACCTGTTCTCTACACCTAGATAGTTAGAAATATTTAGATTTAGGACTCTTATACTTAGAATACTTAGTTTTACTTATACATGCTTTTGACGTGAGATGTATTGATGAGAATACATGCTTTTGATGATAGATGTATTGGTGAGAATACATGCTTTTGATGATAAGATGTATTGGTAAGAATACATACTTTTGATGATACATGTATTGATTAATGTACTTGTATGGTTGAGGATACTTGTACTGGTATTGATGAGAATACATGTGAGGATTGTATCATCCTTGAACACTTGTCCTAGAGAGAGCCGTAGACGTGAGGTCTCCGAGAATGAAGTCCTTAGTGGACAGTTGAGGGGATTGGATCATCCCTCGACTTTCAGTCCTAAAGAGAGCCGTAGACGTGAGGTCTCCGAGAATGAAGTCCTTAGTGGATAGTTGAGGGGATTGGATCATCCCTGGACTTTCAGTCCTAAAGAGAGCCGTAGACGTGAGGTCTCCGAGAATGAAGTCCTTAGTGGACAGTTGAGGGGATTGGATCATCCCTGGACTTTCAGTCCTAAAGAGAGCCGTAGACGTGAGGTCTCCGAGAATGAAGTCCTTAGTGGACAGTTGAGGGGATTGGATCATCCCTGGACTTTCAGTCCTAAAGAGAGCCATAGACGTGAGGTCTCCGAGAATGAATTCCTTAGTGGACAGTTGAGGGGATTGGATCATCCCTGGACTTTCAGTCCTAAAGAGAGCCGTAGACGTGAGGTCTCCGATAATGAAGTCCTGAATGAACAGGCAGGGGATTGCATCGTCCCCGGACTGAGGTCCCAGAATAGAGCCGTAGATGTGAGGTCTCCGATAATGAAGTCCTGAATGAACAGGCAGGGGATTGCATCGTCCCCGGACTGAGGTCCCAGAATAGAGCCGTAGACTGGGTCTCCGATAATGAAGTCCTGAATGAACAGGCAGGGGATTGTATCATCCCCGGACTTCGGTCCCTGAATTGATCCGTAGACGTATGGTCTCCGAGAAGTGGGGATTGTATCATCCCCGGACTTCGGTCCCTTAATTGATCCGTAGACGTGTGGTCTCCGAGAAGTGGGGATTGTATCATCCCCGGACTTCGGTCCCTGAATTGATCCGTAGACGTGTGGTCTCCGAGAATTGGGGATTGTATCATCCCCGGACTTCGGTCCCTGAATTGATCCGTAGATGTATGGTCTCCGAGAAGTGGGGATTGTATCATCCCCGGACTTCGGTCCCTTAATTGATCCGTAGACGTGTGGTCTCCGAGAAGTGGGGATTGTATCATCCCCGGACTTCGGTCCCTGAATTGATCCGTAGACATGTGGTCTCCGAGAAGTGGGGATTGTATCATCCCCGGACTTCGGTCCCTGAATTGATCCGTAGACATGTGGTCTCCGAGAAGTGGGGATTGTATCATCCCCGGACTTCGGTCCCTGAATTGATCCGTAGACGTGTGGTCTCCGAGAAGTGGGGATTGTATCATCCCCGGACTTCGGTCCCTGAATTGATCCGTAGACGTGTGGTCTCCGAGAAGTGGGGATTGTATCATCCCCGGACTTTGGTCCCTGAATTGATCCGTAGACGAATGGTCTCCGAGAAAGTGATTTTTTTTTATAATGATGTGGTTACTTGTATCGGTATGGATACTTGTATTGATGATGTGGTTACTTGTATCGGTAGGATACTTGTATTGATGATGTGGTTACTTGTATCGGTAGGATACTTGTATTGATGATGTGGTTACCTGTATCGGTAGGATACTAGTATTGATGACGTGGTTACTTGTATCGGTATGGATACTTGTATTGATGATGTGGTTACTTGTATCGGTAGGATACATGTATTGATGACATGATTACTTGTATCAGTATGGATACTTGTATTGATGATATGTATACTTGTATTGGCATGAATACTTGTACTAATGATGTGGATACTTGTATTGTTATGGATACCTGTGTTGATGACGATGCTGACGATCGTGTGATGATGATGTTGATGATCGTGTGATGACGATGCTGATGATCGTGTGATGACGATGCTGATGATCGTGAGATGACGATGTTGATGATCATGTGATGACGATGCTGATGATCGTGAGATGATGATGCTGATGATCGTGTGATGACGATGCTGATGATCGTGTGATGACGATGCTGATGATCGTGTGATGACGATGCTGATGATCGTGTGATGACGATACTGATGATCGTGAGGATCCAGATGTTGATGTTGTTGTAGCTGTTCGAGTGCTGCAGAAGATAAAGACTCAGTACTGAAGATGTTGATGTTCCAGTATTGAAGATGTTCCAGTAACTGCTTGAGTTACTGATGATGTTGAGAAAGCTTCCAATGATTTATAGATGTATCATGTATGATGTTGATGACTCCTTGCTCGTGCAGATACTGTTATAATATCCTTCTCGTTAAGGGGGAGTGTTGAAATGTTGTAACTTCAAAGAATATTATATTTGTATATTATTTATTCCGGAGATGTTCCATACCTCCGATGTGATTATACTATAAATCCGGAGATGTTTATTCCTCCGAGTTGGGTGTGGTAACTAGGGTTATTAGACCCACCATGTGGGGGTCGGCCCAGTCAGTTATAATGGGGTATTTAACCTAATGGTTAAATACGAGCCTACATGTACTTGTGTAAAATACATATCAGAGTAGTGTATAAATAGAGGAGGTGTGTTTCTCATTTGATACACTCACTCACTTGAGGATAGCGCACTTGTGGAGGAGAGGTCTGCTATTGTGGAGGAGGAGATCATGTCTCAGGGTTTCATCTTTGTATATTGCTGGTCATCTATATTGAGGAAGCTTTGCTGGGTTTTCTACCCCATGAGGGTTTCCCAGGATAAATCTCTGTCTCTTGTGTTTATGCTGTGCTTGTTGTTTCTTCAGTGATCCTGTATATGATATTATTGTGAAATGGAATGTAATGCTGCTATTTTCTGTCTTAGCATATTAAATCTTAACAGATCAGCGACCAAGGTACTCACTTTGTCTGTAGAACTATTGACACACTTACAAAAGAATTTGCAATTGAGAACATAATAAGTATGTCTTATCACCCACGATCATATAGCGCCATCGAAGCATTCAATAAAACACTTACCAAAGGGTTGAAAAAAATGTGAAACATTGATAAATACGATTGGGATGACAAGATACCTGTTGTACTATGGGCGTATAGAACAACATATAAAAGAATGACAGGCCAGACTCATTTCACCCTTGTATATGGTCAAGAAGCAGTCATCCCCTTGCACTTTCACCAAAAAGTTCCAAGAATTGACGAAGTTTTACATATTGATGTCGAAGATGCAAGAAAATAATGCCTTGTTCAATTGTCGAAGCTCGACGAGACCCGACAGATAGTGATACAGCACCAAGAAATACAAAAACAACAGCAGAAAGCATGGCATGATCGAAATATCAAGCAAAAAAATCTATCAGTTGGTGACTTGGCATTGCTATATAAAAACCGCGTTAATGGTAAGCCAAATAAGTTGCACATAGAGTGGATGGTTCCATATATTGTCGAGAACATCAATCCCAACGACTCAGTTCGATTGAAAACGATACAAGGTAGTGTTTTGAAGAAACTAGTTAATGGCACCCGACTGAAGCGATACAAGGCATGAAGCATTAAAAAAAAAATGGTTATAACTAACCTTAGAGAGAAACATTATATTTCAAACAGCAAGTCATTTAAGCTGCATAATGACGAGAGACTGGAGGAACAATCATGGCAAAAGAAATGAACAAAGCTGCAGATAAAAGAGCCTAACACATGACCGACGACATGACAGACGTCGGCAAGAAAGATCTGGTTGACGAGTGCAGGATGGAAGAAACCCCTGACCAGGAAGACCTATTGTTGCCTGACATGATACGACTGAAACCATGCACCGACATCATATTGAAGAAACAACAAGGAAAAGAAAATGTGAAATCCGACTGGTAGAGAAGAAAATATGAAATGTGCCCGACGAGGAGCTGACAACCTGTCACTCAAATTTAATTTCCTCATCAAATAAACCATTAATGCAGCCATCTACTTCACATTCCCCCGTGCCGAGCCTTCCTGCTATAAATACTGATCTTGAGGATTCCTGGGTACTCTTTTGCCAAGAAATTGAACACTAGAACTCAGAGCCCCCTGAAATTTTTGCACACAATCTTGAATCTGAGAACCCTGTACCAACGATGGCACCAAAGAAATATCAGACGACAACCAGGTCGACAACATCAAAGTTCAGAGAGATTGAAAAATCCCATTCTCCCTTGGAAACCCGATTGCAACTGGTCCGGAATGCCAAGGTGTCAGAACCACACTGGAAGACGAACTGGAATGACATCCTTGAATGGGGAAAAGAAACAAGTGGTCACTGGAGGGAGGAAGCACAGAAAACGCGGACTACCAGGATTATACATTACATGAATGTGCCTCTACTAGATAACTTTAGTGGCATGACAGACATTATAGCTTAGTTTATAGTAAGCATGTACGACAATGGAAAGTTTTATTTCGATGTACCTGTAGAATTAAATGGTGAACTCATTTATAAGATTACTGGACTATCTAGTAAAGGTGATGATGTACCAATGCGCCCAAATCCATAATTGGTCAAAGATTCATAGGCATAGCTGCTGGCAAAAACTCCCAAGGGCTAATGGTGAATCAAATAATCTATACCAACTATAAAATTGTTGCAAGAATTGTGTCGACCACTCTATCGAGTTCTGGTCAAGGATCTGACCTAAAAATCGACATGTAGGAGGTGGTTCAAAACATGGCGATGTGAGGCAAAGTTTACAAATGGGATGAACATTTGGCTGACATCATCAAAACCATATGTTACAAATGCCAGGAAGAGGGTTCGAGCATTCGATACCTCTGTTTGATTATTTGGATTGCTATGGTTCACATTAGGCCAATAGGATGCAAAGACTTTGCAACAGAAAGAAGCGTACTAATGGAAAATTTCCGCTATTTTTCACAAGGAGGAAGTCGGCTTGGACCCACGAAAATCAAGCTTTGGCTGGACAATTGGTTCCAAAATATTAAAGTCCAAACAATAAGATGGAGGGTACCTCAAAACATCCGACGAAGTCTACCGCTGACAACACACATCCAACTGGTGTTAGAACACACCTCTGTATGGTATTTTCAAGGTGCAGCAGGCACAACAGAACCACTTGACTACTACCCTTCGACCGCGGAAGTATTCACAGAGCTAAGAAGACAGTCAAGCACAATAATGGAAATTCCTCCCCAAGAACGAAGAGTCGACTTAACCATAATCGAACAATTGACAGATGTAGAGAAGGAAGAGCACTATGAACGCCGACTCTATCTGAATACTTTCACCTTCCAAGATGAGCCAATTTTTGAAACAAATCCCCTCGCGATCACAGCGACTGCACATCAGGACTCCCCAGAGGAAGTTGAACATTCATGCGAGAGCACTCAGTACGATGATCCACTTCCAGAATACGCTCTCACCACCGAAAACATCCATCAGTTAGCTGAAGAAATTTCTAAAGACCAAAAACAAAGGGATTCCAAAGCACATGGAAAAGGGAAAATAAAAATCGTCATTCAAGAATTGACAGAGGAATATGGAGCTAAACTTTACGACAACGGAACTCACATTTTAGCCGACGCTGTTCAACTCAAAATACTTGTCGAAGACCAAATTAAGAAATTCATGGAAGAGGACAATTCCCGCAGTCGACTAGCTCCATGAAAGAAATCTAAGATTACAGTCGAACCCCATGTTGACCTAACTGAAATCCCCCCTCCACCATCTCCGATTGTTGTGATGGAGGACGAAACTCTTCCTTCACTTCCATCATCCATCACACCTGCACCCAAATCAATTCCAGATATTATGCAGACCCTTCCCCTTCCATTCAGACAAATGATTCAAGGTGATAATGACCTAAACCAATTCATAGCCTAGCTTCCATCCCTCTTTCCAAACTGGCGCGATCTCATCACCAAGAAACTGGTCCTCACCAATTCCAGTTTCTCGACCGATTTTGCTCCTCCCGACATTTTCATAATTGACCTACCATCCCCTACCAGATCCACAACACCACAAGTGATCGGAATGCACCAAACATGACTAGAAAGAAACCCAGTCCTGACCAGTAATATTGTCGCTCGAGAAAACTCATCCTTAATTCCCTTTCTAGTCAACCTGACGGTGGAAGATCCATCACATCCTAGACATTTAGTTGACCCGCTAGAATGTCCACCAGAAATTGATAATCCCGTTGAAGAATAAACACTTGTTCCCAACGTCTTGTCACCCCAAGTCATTCCGGTTCCGTATGGCAGTCCCGACCCCCCTCCACCACCACCAATTGATGAAGTTCCTCCGTCACTGCCGACCATCTCAGCCTCAGCTCAAGTCGATCAAAACCTTCCATCCCCGACCCCTGCTGACATAACCACTCCAAAATTAGCAACTCAGCAGATTGAAATCTAGCCAAAATAGCCGACACAGCCTTGTTGAAGCCTCAGTTATGTAGGTTGCTAGAATGTTGTCCATGGCTGGTAACAGAGTGTGAAAACCCAATATGAAAGGCTTCAAAAAGATCTACGCAAGAGTAGTTCTATCCCTAGACTATTTGGTATAGTTAAATCCCACGGATATTAGGCCTCCGTTGGCACTTGTGTGGGTTGGTCCTAAAGGATCTGACTTCCTGTGAGGGAAGATCAAAAGTATTCAGTTTCTAGAAGTGAGTTTGCTTTAAAGGAAATCTAAACTAGGTTAGATCTAAATTAAAGAGGTGTGTTCTGATGTGCAGGATAACCTGATCTGTAAATTAACAAGTATCCTCACCAATTGACAGATATGTGAAATGGATATTTACTTATTAGCTTAAGACACAGTCAGAAAATGAAAATTAAATGATTGTAACTTAAGGGTTGAAGCACATGCACAATTATCCTGTTATATCATGCTAATTGAAAAATTCACATTAATTTAATAATATATGTTAATCATTTGCAAAAATAGATAAATGTTTTAAATAAATAAATTCATTTAAAGCATAAGACACACAAATCACAAGTTAATACAAATATGAACTACATATCAATGTATTAATTATGATTGAAAAATCAAACATAGTTCATTCAATGATTAAGGTGAAAAAAATTGGATATCATCAAAGAAATTTGACAAAAGACAAAGAGGATTCCAAAAGAAACTAACTTTGATTAATCAAGTTTGCAATAAATTACAAGATCTCAGGTGAAACAACGTTTCTCTAGTCCTTCTCTGGCGATTTTCGCCCCCCCTCCCCTATGAGATCTCTACCCTTTAAATAATAATTAAAAAATAGATACAAAGGGTAAAATTCCCATAAAACAGGGATTACAAAATCAATCTAATCTAAGAATGGCCAAGGGAATCTTGCCACTTAGCCCAAACCTCTAACAAATCATCCACATCAGGGTATTTTTCCAACTCGAGTCCCAATTGGGCATCACACTTGAGAGATTCAATCTCATTATTTTTCAATTTGTGCCAAGTACGTAGAAAGATGTGGATCTTGGCCTCCAGACTGATAGGTTGCTTGATGAATTTGTCAACTTACGAAATATGAACGTGCTCGAGTTGCTGGACCTGTTATTTGACCTTTACACACTTGCTATCCACTTGCTCAATCATCAAATTCGGCGGGCATGCTTTCTCAATAAGGTCCAAAGTGGGAAACTGTAACATGACCATGATGTTGTCCACAACATACCATATCCTGCTACAAGTTGCTTGTGCCTTCTTAATTGCTTCTTCAACCATGTCAGAAGTATTTATTCAAGCATTCAAATATGTTCTTATTCTCCTGAACTTGAAGCTATCTAAGACAGGGATATCCTCAGGTTTTTCTGTGATATACCTTTTCCAATCAGAAATATCTTCAATGGCCTCGGAATCTTGTTGCCTTTTATCGATTTGCTGCTCAAGAGTAATAGAGAGTTTCTCAAAAGCATTATAAGTTTCCTGAATATCATTCAGGGAACTAAATAATTCAGCCAAGAGTTTGTGATGTTTCTCATTAACCTCAAAGGCCAAATCCTTGAACTCTTTCTTAGAGAACCTAGAAAATGAAGAAGTGGTTGCATTAGAAACTGCATCATTCAGCTGCTGTTCCAGTAATGCTATCTTCTTAGCATTGGTAGTATTGATAACCTCTGGATCCTGCAATTGAACCTCAAGAGAAGCATTTCGTTCTTGTAGGTCCTTAAGCTGACTCTCATACTCATTCCTTAATTTTTGAAGCTTAGATTTATGTTCTTCATCAAATTTGATCTGCTGCTCCTAGAGATTCTTCAATTCTTCTTTCTTAATGTCTATCTCTGTATTCAATGAAGTGACTGAATCAAAATTGTCCCCAACAAATTCCCCCATAGCTACAGCAGTTTCTAATGCCTCCTGTTGGATGTCATCAGACTATTCGGACCAAATTATATAATTAAGAACAGGTGCTTGCAACATAGTTGATCCCCTGTTTCTCTTGGTACCTCTTTTTGCCACTGCTTTTGCTTCCCTACTGTAAAATTATTCCCCAAGGGGAACTACAACATCATATTCGGGATCAGCTTTCAACTCAGTTGCAGATGTGACAATATTACCTGTTGCAACCAATGGATTTGTTTGGGTAACGGTGGAATTAGGGATAGACATGGTGATCTGAGAGGTAGATATCAAAGGGGCAGTGGCAGCAGAAAATGAAGGTGGAGAAGGAGGAGAAGTAAACATAGTGGAAAAATTAGTGAGGGAAGTAGAGGCAACAGTAAGTGATGGTTGTAGAGAAATAGTTGGAAACTGCATCTCAATTACTATTGGTGGTAAAGTGATAGGTGGAATTGGCAAGGTTGAAGGTGAAGTAGTAATGGAGGTTAATGAAGCAAATAATTGAGATATGGTGGATGGTGGTAGTGTAGCCTACAAATATGAGGAGGAAGGAATCTCAACAGAAGAGAGTGAGGGTGAAGAAGGTAATGCATCAACAATAGTGATGACTTCAGGAAAGTGGGCATCTGGGATGGGGTCATCCATTACTATGTTGTCAAGCAAAACAACAACTGCCTATGAACCTTCAGTTATCTCTTGTACAATGGGAAAAGGAGGAAGTCTTTCATCTTCTCCATCACTGTCCTCAATGTTCAATGTAGGTATTTGAGATGTAGGGGTTTGAATCTTCTACCTCTTTCTCGAAGTGCTTGCACCAAACACTTGAGTATCAAGTACTGAATTCATTTGTGCCAATTTCTTCTTTAACTATTCTGGTGTTTGAATCAACACCTTAAGTTCTGCACTAGTTTTCAATTTTGGAGCATCCTCCATAAGGCCCTTTCCCTTTCCTTCATCTGGATATGTTAACATCAAAGGGGTACTTGCCTTTTGTGCTTCTTACTCTTCTCTGTCCTTTCTGGCCTGCTATGCAAATTGTAGCTCCATTTTCCTATAACTCAAAACCTTAGTCTTGAGATCCTTTTGATATTGAAGAATTAAACTCTGTTCTTCTTTGGTTTTATCCCTAACCAGGACTTCAGAAAATATATTTTCTCCTTGGTAAATAGAGTGATCAGGGGTATCCTCATGGGCATAGGTGGTCTCCATGTGTTCTTGGGAAAAATGAGCAGGCAGGAATGCTTTGGGATCATGCATCCTTTTGGGGGCTTGTCCCAACTTCAATGAGAGAATCTTCTTTCCCAACACTGCAACATATGTTGAGGTTGGAATAACCAGAGGTCCAAGGTTCAAAGGGAATTTAGGCCATCCCTTTCTTTTATTTCTAGTCAGCTTGACGAATACCCCATCTGTAACAGTCTGGAAAGATATTTCTTCAAGCAACAGTCTATCTGTGACTATCCTTGGTAGAAAATGCACTGTGTTACTTCCCCAAACTATGATATAAGAGAAATATTCTCCCACATACTAGTCACCAATAGTGGGGATGAGAGTTTTTGCATTAGGAGAGAAGGCAGGTGCATCTTCCTTGAATATATGGTGATAAATAGTTCCAAAGAAGTGATCACAGATATCATATAGTAAGGGAACACTACAAGAAAAAAGGTCATTGGTGAGGGTCATGCCTATGACGGACCTTTAAGGGTTGTCACCAATGTCGTATATGATTACGGTCCTTAAAACATCGTCATTATAAGTTCCTTTTGAGATGGTCCTTTAAGGCTCGTCACCAAATCCCTTTTTAGAGACAGTTTTGGTGAGGGTTGTTAAAGGCCTGTTGCTAATTCTCTCTTTGGTGACACTTCTAGTGACGATCTTTTATTGGCCCTCACCAATACTCTTTTTGGTTACTTTTGGTGACCTTAGAAAAATGTTTGTCACCATTTATCATTCTAATGAGTTTTTGATGACACTATGTGACCGTCTCTATAGTTTTTGACAAAAGATAGTGGTTCAAGACCACTGCTATGGAGTCTTTGTCATTATGTGTCCAAGGTCATAGTGGTTAGAGTCAATCAATTTCTTGATACGTTAGTGTGTTAATGGTATTAGGTGCAATATCACTTATTTTTGGGGGTTAAGTGTGATAGTTATCAATATCACTTATGTCCATGGGTTAAGTGTGACATTTATGAATATCACCTATTGCTTCCACTACTTTTACATTCAATAATTTTCTGCAATTCAGGTGCCATGTTTGCACCATCCAATCTATTCTCATGAGAAACAATGTGAATAACTTTTGAATTGTTTGTTAGGATTTCTTGAGAATTTGAAGCTTATAAGTCCGTCTCCTACTTATTTTCCTTGTAACTTGACAATTAGCTCAAAATTAATCTCACTTAATTTTTCAGAAATGATCTCAATGTTGGGGTTTTTAACAGCTTCACTACACTTGACATTAACCATTCTTTGTTCATTATACACTATACTTTTATTAGTTTCTTTCTCACTTATGTTAACAAGTAAATGTCTTCCATTTTGATAAACATAATAATTTCCATCAAAATGATGTTTACCTATTGTGTCTTCAATTCTTTGCTTTGTTTCTTCAATTTTATAAGTGGCATGGGGGGTATCATTTCCCTCAAGTAATGAGAATTACTTAGTTGTCCTTTGAGTCAACACATGACTCAACCCTCTTAGGTTTATCACTAGAAATTTCCCTCTAGATGAAGTTCCACTAGTATGTGTGGGAACCATATTATTGTGTAGGAACCATATTATTTAAGACATAATCAAGCCGGTTAATTCCAACAATGAATGAGACTAACTTGCTAACTAGATACGCAAAGGTTCCCCTTCATGGATAACTTCTTAGAGGGACTATAGCCATTTAGGCCATGGAATTTTGAGACAATAACATGTTTGTGATTCCCTTAGATGTTATGGGTTGCATGCGTGCTACACTGATGCAACCAATGGTTTTTTCTCCTTAGTTTGAGAGGATTGGGAAATCTTCTTATACCATTGCAATTATTGGTCTTCAACAAGGAATTCCTAGTAAGCAGGTGTCATCAACTCATGTTGACTATGCCCTACCCTTTGTACACACTGTTCATTGCTCCTACCAATTGAATGATCTGGTGAAGTGTTTGGATCATGTCAACGAAGGTGGCTCGCCGCCTTCGATGTCATGAGAAGTTTAATGAACCTTATCATTTAGGGGAAGGAGAATTCATAACAAGGTTATCATATGTGAATCTACGGTAGGATCATTAACAAGCAATTATCAGACAATACCCCTTTGTGGGAGAGGGGATAGTTGTGGGAGAGGGGATAGTTGCATGACCCATGCGTCCGGATTTGTTGTGGTTGGTGGTGCCTCTCCATTCCATCCACACAATGCGGCTACCTCGGTCAGTGGGTGTAGGAGGTTGGATCCCACTAAGATGTGGGGTGGGAGACAACTACGACCCATGTGACTGGATTCATTGAGGGCGGTGATGCCTCGTCGTTTCATTTGCACAATGTTGTTTCCTTGATCATGGATCACAGGAAATCGACTCTCCAATATAATCTCTCACAAGCCCCTTTCTTCCACAATGCATAATCATCGAGGAGTGTTCAGTGGATGGGTGAAAACACTATGCAATGCATTGGGTTAGCCACCCTAGTCCTCCCTGTCTCCCTCTCAGGATTCCATCATGAAAGTTGGGTAGCTTTTTGGGTTCTTTTCTGAAGCACCTTTCTGGTTGTATGTGGAATCTATCCAACAACTCTTAAATTTTCCCCTTAATTTCTTCATTTTCAAAGAATGAAGTCCTACATAAAGCCTCGTTTGGAATAACAACTTTATCTCTCAGGTTGATTCCATGCATGTTCAATCGGAAGGATTGGATGCATTTGATTAGGTTCTCATAACAACATGTGATAATAGTACTATAATAGCTCATCAACTTCTTCTATTAATTTGACATCTCCTATCAAACTAGAAGCATGTTTTATGAGTTCCCATGGTCTTGGGGACAGTTAAAAGGTGTTAATTTCTCTTCCTTTTGGGATCACAAAATGATCAAGGAAAAATATTATGAGGCATTGATTATTTTATGAGCTTCAATGCCAAAAATAGTGCTAAATATTATATGGTTAGGTCCTTTTACCTCCTCATCACACATGCTTTGGATTTTCTATTAGTTAGTGCTTGTTCTTTCATATTTAGTAGAATGCATCTCAATACCAGTTTTCCATGAAAAACTTCCTTAGGGAAACTCTTCAGGGATATGGTGGCCATTTTTGGATGCATAACACCATGAATAAGTTTTTACAACTAGACAATGATTTGGTATTAACTCCTAGGTCCTAAGTTCACGTAGTTTCCTCTAGGTCTCATAGGTCATGTGTAGCACCCCAAACAACCACACATGCCCTACATAGGAAATATTTAGGATATGAGTGAGATGTGTCCATCATTTTGAGAATTAACATACCAAGGATGGTTCTCGATTCCCATTCCATGGTCTAGGGATAAAAGGAAAGGCACTGTGCCATAACATATATTTCTATGGGGATCACATGCCATGTTTCCTCACTTGGGGTATCACACATGCCCATAATACACAATCTTTGGCCTCTAGTTTGATATGGTGGTGATTTCAAAGTTCAAAAGAATTGATATGTTTCGTAGGGATAAGGGAATAGTTTGGTGAAAAAACCTAGGTTCTACGTCCTTGCAATCTATCTCTAAGCCTTACATGCCATGTGTGGGGCCTTGAGGCACAACATAGGACATTCATAGGAAACCGTTGTCATGAAAGTAAGATGTGGTGTTACATTTGAAGATTTAGTAGGAAGATTTAGTACACCAAGGATGGTTTTCATGACCCAAGTTGTCTTCTAGGTTTTAGTCCATAACATGTGGATTTTGGGTTCTATGTAAGCCATCCATTAGGTCCTATCCCATATTTTTCCTATGACAGGGATATGGTGGCCATTTTGAGGTTTGTCACATCATGGATGATTCTTGGTCACTAATCCATGGTTTGATGCCAAAACCCATGTTGTTGGGATAGAACATTTGTCTGTGGGGCTCATGTTCTTTGCATAGTAACCCACATCATTGCATAGGGCCTTTGTAGGGAATCCCTATCCTACATGTGAGGTATGGCCACCACGTTGAGTAGGGGCACAATAGGGATGGGTCTTGAGGATCATTCCATGGTATAATGAAAAATATAGAACCTTACACTATAGCCTTTTACTATGGAGCTCATGGTTTATGTGTGTGGTCCCTAACCACCATATTATCCCTCCATAGGGAATCTTTGGACTAGAAATGGGATATGGTGCTCATTTTGAAGTTTAGAACACTATATATGGTTCTTGGTGCCCATGATGTGGTTCAATGCCAGAATGTATGGTATTATACCATAATATTTGTCTATGGGGCTCATGAGACATCCTTGTGTCCCTTGGACACCACAAAGGTACTGCAAAGGGATCTTTGTAATGTGATCATTATATGATGGCCATTTTGAGTTTGGCACATTCAGGATGGTTATCATGAATTTAGACAATGGTCAATGGTTAAATTCATTGTATGACTCATGGTCCATGTGTAGGGCCCCACATATAATTACTTTACCTTACAAGCACGATATCGTGGTCATTTCAATATTTATAACATTGAGGATGGTTCTCGTGGCCTAGACCATGGCATGTTAACTAAATTTAAGGTCTAATGCCATATTAATTTGCTATGGGGTTGTTGGTCCATGCATGTTAACCTAGGCTAGTATCAAAATTTTTTCCATGGGGTTGTTGGTCCATATAGTTGGAGTGCCAGTCATTCTTATTGTGCAATTATTGAGTTTGGAGACTTTCTTTATCCTTATCAACTTATTTTCTTATATAGTTGTCATCAATTTCAGTGTTATGGTTAGTTGTCATGTCCCTCCCCAAGTTAAAACAAATTGTTTCTTGTAAGGAATATGGGTGAGCTTATTAATTGTCTTGCCATATTCATTGTACCCAACCTAGTGCTCTTGTTAATAAAGCTATTGAATATATATACATTCCCTCAACTCCAACATTGTGGTTATATTCATGAAATCCTTCTATCTCAAATTTGCTTATAGATATATCATCTTGGGTGTCCTTGAAAGATGAAAAAGTCACCAATAGCTAAAATACGCCTTGAGAATCTAAAATTTGACAATGGAAACTACAATAACACATGTCCAACATGAAAAAGTATTTGGATCCCTTAGGGATTATTTATGATGCTCTTATTTCATCAAATATCCTCTTTGTGATTGAGACTCATGTGAGCTCTATTCGACCACTCCTAGGAATTGTGAGTTACCATTGGATGTTAGAGGATCAAATGGAGAAGAATGTCCAACAATTTTTTTTTCAATTTAGAGTACATCAACAAAAAAAAATTGGGATGGTAATGTGGTGATGTGTTTTCAAGAATCAAAATTTGTCATTCGATATGTATAGATTGCATAGTTTAGAATTCCACCATTTAGTACTCTTCAAAAATTTTCAATTATATAAGTACACATGTTTTTTCCTTCTAATGATTTACCAATAGCTTTCATAGTGTCAAATATATAATCATGATTAGTTGGGATGGGCATGAGGACGTTTGATTTTAGGGATTACAATTTGTGACTAGGAAATCTTAATGGACATATGGGAGCTGCGATTGATCCTTTTGGTAGAATTTCCAAAAGTTTCTATCTTCTAAATATAATTTAAATTTTAGTTTATTATTTTATTTAAAACCCTCTACAATATCGAGTAACACGAGATTAATAATTATTTATGGTTTCCCTGGCTCAGAGCCCGTGGAGTATTTGATGTTAAAGGGTCTGGCTAATTTGTTTTGGTTTCGTTTGTAATTGATAATGATGGTTGTTGAAATGAATTCAACAATGCCATTGATTACTTCGGTAGCATATTCATGCACAATGGTTTGAACTTCATCATTCTCACCAATATCATATCTCCAAGGTACCATGCTTTTCCACATAACAATTTCAGTAGAACTTTCTCAGAGATTGTTATATTTTTTCTAAAACTTTCTCAAAGATTGTAATATTCATTATCACTCAATTTGATTTTGAGTTCAATGTATTCATTACTTCTTAATTTGAATTTGACTTCAAGCTAGATACCTATGTCAATCGATCCTTATAATACTACTTGACACCCAAAGCTCATTTTTTTTAGCATGAGTTAGACAACGAGCTTGAATTATAACCCATTCATTACAGAATTTGTACAAAAAATTAGAATCTCTATATTGAATAGAATGCATTTTTTGGTTGACTATCATAGTGCTAGTGCCATAGAGTATAGTGTTGTTCAAGGGAGGCTAGGAAAACAGGATTACAGTAAGAAGTATTGTTCCAAATTGTTTTGTGACAAATGTTTTGACAAATTTAATGGCATTGGACAATGTAGAAGATCTTTAGTGGAGATGACACCAGTAGGTTAATGAAATATGATCCAAAGAGTGAGGAAATCACTATGCTCCTACGGAACCTCAAGTTTCCAACGGAGTTTCTATGATCAAACATTTCTAATTTCTATTTGCTTCATGAAAAAAAATTGCAATTATGAAGGTGACTCCTGGGTGGCTTTACATTGTTGGAGGAATCTACCAAAAGGTGTTCGGAGGTTCCCATTATGGACCCTGCGATTCTTCTTAATATTGGGCTAAAACCCCAGATACTTTTCATGAATTTGGAAATCCAACATTGCAAGGATATGCCAAAACAACATTGCGAGGAAGATATTTTCCTTTCATCAAGAACTTTTACCAACTCCCTCCTGCTTCAACAAACTTATAACTTACCTTTGGAATGAATGCCTCCAAACATACAGCGTTCATCGACTTCCCATAGAGCTACTTAGCGTTTCCCTGTGTTACAGATAACAAGCAAGGAATGACACTTTCCTTACTTATTCTTTAGTACCACTCCTATTGTTCCGGATGAGCCTTTCCAATATATATGATTCATGAATTGAAAACAACTGCATTGTTAGGAATATAAAGAAATACCTACCTTTTTGACCAAAACATAAAGGGTAGCTGATGCCAATGCTTTTCTG
This sequence comes from Larix kaempferi, assembly GCA_027924585.1. Taxonomy (NCBI): domain Eukaryota; kingdom Viridiplantae; phylum Streptophyta; class Pinopsida; order Pinales; family Pinaceae; genus Larix; species Larix kaempferi. The sequence goes on from BSBM01000217.1 coordinate 30,784,341, forward strand.
ACTGCCAATGAGGATGGAGTGCTTCTTAAAAAATGGCTTGTAATAAGTAGTTCCATTTAAATCATCATGTTTTTGGAGGATAGGAGTGTTATGGAATGCTATATGTGTGAATAAAGATTATATCTTCTCTTGTGGGTAAGGGTTATGACCTCTCCTAATGAAATGAGATGTAAGTTAACTAGCTTATATATATATATATATATAATGAACTATAAATGTAAGCCTAATGTTTCCATCATTGGGATTTCTATTTCTCTTGTTCCTTTTGTGAAAGATTAAATTTGCAACATTTTTCCATTAGACTGGCTCCACATTTGTAGTTAGAGTGGAACTAGGTGGTACAAGAACTTTATTTTCAACCATTACAACCCCTCTCAAAATTTAATTTTTTATTATTTTCTTTGGGAATGGACCTAGCCCTTCTTCCTTCAAAGTACAGTAGGATTGTAGCACTATTGATATTTTCAAAGGGATGAGGACCAATGGAGCTTCACTAATTAAGACAACCTAGAACCTTGAAATGCTTATGAGTAGAGCTCTACAAGCCAATGAATTCTGCGTTCAGGGAGAACCATTACCATTCCCATGATCATCTTCAACTGCAACCTTACACTTCTTAAACAAATCTAATGCCCTAAAATTGATGACTCTTTCAAGGTAAGTTCCTATATGACAGTGGCTCGGATATAGGTTTAATTTTATATTAGTGCTCCTAAAAAAACAATATTATTAATTGCTAATTGCCTTATGAGAAATCTTAGTGGAGTAGTCATTTTCCTCCAAACAAGTGAATCAACAATAATATCATGTAGGTAATAATTTCCAAATTGTCGAACATCCATGCTCACCTACAACAACTAATTTTCAATCCAAGATATGAACAATTCATTCTTCATACCGATGGTTCCATAATTCTTAGATTCAGAATGGAGATACTATGGAGAATGTAGCATGGAATTGACATCATGACAAAAATAATGAGTGCAATCCTAAGTTGTAGGAGAACAAATTGAGACTTTCACATTTCTCCAAAATGATTGTACTTCTCCTTACAATGACATTTCCCCATCCTCCCTATTTAATTGAGTAGACTTTTCTTCACCCACCTCTTAATTCATTCATGAATCAACTTTCTAAGTTGAAGGTGATGGTCAACTTCATTAAGGAACATGATAGAAAATATGTGAGTTCGTGTTGAATCTTGGCAATAGATACTTTCTTTTTCCATGGGCCTCCTTATCATTCTTCCCCTCTTGTGGGCTCATATCCTGGTTGTGTCCTCTAATTTCCATCTTGGACCATTGTATTTTTCTATTCCAACATTATTTTTCACATAATAAATAGTGCAATGTGGTAGCTCTACTACATGCTCCATGGATAGTATATAGTGCATCATGGTAACTCTACCACACTGTTGATAAACGTATATTTATAGTGGCTATATGCTTAGCCATTCTCTAGCCAACCCTTGGCCTTGAGATCCACACTAGGAAACGATACAAAACATATTTACAATATTCACTTTACAAGCTCATTTATTTAAGCTTACATGGCTCAACACCATCATATTAACCACACATTTACAATTTCTACATGATATAATCTAATACTAACTAAGGTTTAAAATGGGGTATTACAAATGTTAATGTAGAGCTTGAGTTGCACAAGGACTTCTTTATAATTCATCAGTATAAAAGATAACTCCACACCACCAAATTTCATCATATTTATATGCTCATCAAGTGCATGGGAGAATTAACTCCACACCACCAACTTTCATCATATTTATATGTTCATCAAGTGCATGGGAAGAGCGGCCATTGATTTCTTCCAACATATTCAAGCTATGCAATCTTCTCTTGGAGCTCGAAGATGAGCTAATCCTTTTCCTTGATTTTGTGCCTCAACTCACCATTCTTTGCCTTGAGCTTTGAGACATGAGAGTAATGGTGTTCAAGATGATCTACCTAGGCGAGTCTAGTTGGCCATATTGATATATCGAGCGGGGCGACAAGATCTCATTTGAATCATATAGGATATTGAAAAAGAATGACATTGACATGACCATCATATTCTTTTTATGATGCTTGAAAATGTTGATATTCTTATTCTTTCTAAATGAATTAGTGACAACCTACTCAACAAAAACACCAAAACAAAAACCCATAAATTGAAAAAAAATGATAAAAACCCAAAATGAAAACATTCACATAAGGCTCAAATTGAACAAATCTATATAGAAGCTCTAACAATAAACTTCGACTCATTGAAAACCCCAACCTCAATGTAAAGGGGTGGATATCTCGATACTTACTAAATAATTGTCATTAATCCACACTGCTCAGATGATACATGAATTCTACCTTCTTTCTTTATCGGATTCACTAGTTCAGTATCAAATAAACCCATCTTTTGGCAGGAAACAGAGGGGAAAAATCGACAATCGCAGCATTGAGGTTTTCATGTACTCCCCTGCGAGAATATATGATTCAAAATCGATTGAATTGGTGACTGCAAGCCGAATCCAAGTATAGGGTGTATGGTCTCGTTCCGGGCAATATTGGTGGGTTGTTTGGGGGATTGAGATTCATCGGTAAGCGTTGGTTGGGGTTGGGGAGGAAAAATTGACGGAGGGGAAGGAGTGTAGCGGAAGAATCCTGAAAAACCTAAACGAGGGTCTGGTGGCACAAAGGGAAGGGTCTCTCTGTCCATTCAAGATAAAAAATATTTAAAGTAGGAAGCACTTAAATCCAAGTATAGTCAGTCAAGTTGAAAAGTGCCCAAGCACGTATTCTGAAGTTATGGATGTCATTCCTAAATCAAAGAAGGCAGGAAGGTCAATTAAAAGGTAGCAGTAAGTGCCTAAACCTCTCTGATCTCTATCTCCAGTCATTAGTTCCAAAGAAAGTTACCCTTTTGCTTGTTCCTTCATTTCGGCTATGCCCATGATCAGAATTTTGCATAGTCGTATCCATTTTTCTGTCTAGAATAAATTTCTGTTATCCTTTAACAGAATTTTTGTGAGGGGTTGGGAGCTGATAATTGGGGTCAAAAGCATAGAAATTCCTCAGTGGATGTGGGCATCGAATGTGGCTATCTTCTCAAACCAGGGACTGGCAAAGACAGTAGAAGAGACTAGGCCTCTGTGGGGTTGGAGTGAGGATAGTGAAAATTATCAATCAAGGTGTTCTTTATGTGGATTTCTAATGTGTCTTCTAGAATGGCCATTGAAAATACCAAGACAACTGACCATCCCCATAGTGGAAGATGAATGATGGTCAAAATGCATTGCAGTATGCTCTGTGCGATCTGTAAATCTATGATGGGAATCCAACCTCCAGGAAGTAGCAATGTAAGACTAGTGGAGTGGGGATACATCTCCGTTCGTGTGCTCTAGTGCTTGAAGGTCAATGCCCATATCATCAAGTTTGGGATTGAGCCAAACCTGTTTATTTGGAATACCCTTGTCAACATGTATGCCAAGTGTGGAAGCATCGAGGATTCACATCAAGTGTTTGACAAAATGTTTGAGAGAGATGTTGTCTCCTGGACTGTGTTGATTGCCACTTGTTCCTAGCAAGAGCGTGCTGTTGAAGCTTTGAGTCTCTTTTCTGAAATGCTGACAGCTGGATTGAGGCCAGACTAGTTCCCGCTTGCTAATGTTTTTAGAGGATGTGCGAGTTTGCTGGAGCCGGACTTCGGAACGCAGGTACATTCTTGTATTGTGAGACTAGATTTATGTGTTATGTTTTTGTTGGTAGTGATCTTGTGGATTTGTATGCTAAATGTGGGATTATGGACAATGCAGGTCAGGTTTTTGGCGAAATGCCAGAAGTTAATGAAGTCTCCTGAAATTTCATGATTGCAGGGTACGTTGAGAATGGGCTGGGTGAGGAGGCTATAAGACTATTTCATCAAATGCAAAGCATAGAGCCAAAGCTGAGCAAGTTCGCATTGTCTAGCATTCTCAGGGCTTGTACCTATCTAGAAGCCATAGAATACGGCTGGCAGCTCCACTCCATTGTAATAAAAATTGGATGTGAGTTGGATACCTTTTTGGGAATTTTTCTCATTGACTGGTATGCCAAATGTGGGATTGTAGACGATGCACATAAAGTATTTAATCGAATGTTTGAATGGGATGTAGTCTCTTGGACTTCGATGATTATGAGATATGGTCAGAAAGGCTATGGTGAGGAAGCAATGGAACTCTTTCTTCTAATAAAATGGGCAAATATTAAGACAAACTAGGTTACATTTGCTAGTGTTCTTAGTGCATCTATCAACATAGAAGCTCTGGAGCAAGGTAAGAAAATCAATGCCAATGTTATTCAAAATGGACATGATTTGGATGTTACGATAGGAGATTTTTTTGTTGCAATGTATGCAAAATGTGGGAGCATAGAGGATGCACATAGAATGTTTTCAAGATGCATAAACAAGACATTCTTTCATGGAATACAATGCTTGCATGATTTTCTCAGAGTGGACAGGGTGAGGAGGCTTTAAAACCCTTTCTTGAAATGCAATGGGCAGGCATTGATCCAAACAAGTTTACTTTTGTCAGTATTCTCAAGGGATCTGCTAGCCATTTAGGTTTGCAACATGGTCAATAGGTTCATGCCCATGTGATAAAAACTGGATTTGATTCTGATGTATTTTTAGGCATTGCACTTGTCACATGTGTATGCTAAACATAGTTGCATAGAGAGTGCATGCCAAGCATTTGAAAGAATGCCTGAATGAGATCTGGTCTCATGGACTATGATAATTGCAGGGTATGCACAGTACTCATTTGGTGAGAAGTCATTGAGATATTTTTACCAAATGCAAAGTGCTGGGGTAAGACCAAATGTATTCACCTCCGCTAATGTTCTTAAAGCATGCACTAGCATAACAACCATTGAACAAGGCAAGCAAATCTATACTCTTATCATTAAAACAAAATATGAAGTAGATGTTTTTGTGGCAAGTTCCCTTGTTGACATGTATGACAAAGGTGGTGGATTAGAAGATGCAAACAAAACGTTTGAGAAAATTCCCAAGAGAAATTTGGTCTCATGGAATACTATGATTGTAGGATATGCCTAGCATGGCTGTGGGAAGGAATCTCTACAACTCTTTGAGGAAATGAAAGAGGCTGGCATGTGGCATGACAATATCACCTTTGTTGGTGTTCTCTCTGCATGTAGTCATGTAGGCTTGGTAGATGAAGGCTATCATTACTGCCAAGTATACTGTGAAAGGTGTAGGTTCAGCTTCATTCCAGCTAGAGTTGGGATCTTCTTTATAGATGAACAATATATTATATGTACCGGGTTTAAAGAAGAACCTTCTTTCCATTTCAACTTTGGAAGACAAGGCTTATCAAGTTGCATTCATGAATGGAAAAGCTCTTATATGGCCTAAAGGATTGAGTAGCAAAGCTGCTAACTTCAAACATAAACTCCAATAGGGAAAAATGGAGTTGACCAAAGGTATGAAGTGATATTCTGCAACTCTGTTGTTTATCTATGCAATAAAATCATCCAAACTGTGATACCATCAAATAACCCTAGATACTGTGTTTGCTTCTAGCTTTCGTTTGATCTGTAAATGATGAATAAAGAACATGTATGGATTCTAGTTGGTTGATGGATTGAATAGGGCTTGTTTGGCACAAAGGAGCATATGACCTCTATTAAACAAATATATTCTCAATTGGACTTGGGCAGGATGGAATAAACTTTTGTTCGTTGAGTGAAGGGTATAGACTCATTACAACAATGGAGCATTATGCATGCATGGTGGACCTACTTGGTCATGTTGGGAAGCTTTATCAGGTTGTGGACTTCATAAATAGATGCCATTTGAGACTAATTCTTTGATATGGAAGGCACTGTTCAGTGAATGTAGAATACATGAAAATATTGAACTAGGGAAGCATGTGACAGACCAAATTATTGATTTAGAACTAGAAAATGATTCATCGTATGTCCTCCTCTTGAATATTTATGCTGCAACAGGAAGATGGAATGATGTGGCAAATGTTAGAAAACAGATGGGTGAAAATGGAACTAGGATGCACCTCGATTGAAATCAAGAATAATGTGGACGTGTTCCATTCAGAAGACACTTGACATCCCCATTTGAATGAATTCTAGGAAAAGTTGGAAGAAGTAACTAGGTAGATGCCTAGGGAAAGGCATGCACCCAACATTAACTTTATCCTCCAGGCTCCATGATGTGGGGAAAGAGAAAAAGGCACGATCTCTCAATTGTCATGGTGAGAGGCTGGCCCTTGAATTTGTACTTATAAGCACACCCCCTAGCAAACCTGTCTGAATTATTAACATACATTTTTGTGGTGATTACCACATTGCCACTAAATTCATTTCAGAGATTGTTGGCCAATAAATAATTGTAAGGGATGCCAACCAGTTTCATTGTTTCAAGAATAGTATTTGTTCTTCAGGGGATTTTTGGTGATTGGAGATAAGACAAGCTCATTCCTTTTCCATAAAGCTCATATATTAATTTCATAAACTGTGCATAATGCATGAAAACTATGAAGTGTAGATATGTTTTGATGGGTTAAGAGATGCATTGAAGCTGTAAGGGACATTCCTCATGCTTGTCAAAAAAATTGTAGACATAAAATGCCAGAGTAGGTTTCTTTTATATTATTGTCGTTGATAACTTCATTGTCATGTTTAAATAGAATTATAAGTTGTTGAAGACTAGCCAGAGCAAGAGAGAGTAGAAACTATTGTCTGCACTATAAGTGTAGCTTCTATCCTAGAGCAGGGTTATGAGCCAGACTCAGATAGTGGCAAAGGTTCAAGGACAATACCCATCTTAGACAAAATTACCGAACAGGGTCTGCATTACACATGTTTGCAGGAAGCGACAGAGATTGGGAAAACTAACGTGAATATCATTGAAAATTCTGTTGAAGGTGGCACTGGTGGTTATTTACTGCAATCTTTGGTAAGTTTGATGCTGATATTTTTTATTATGTTTTCTGATGATTTGAAACATGTAATTATAATGTGATGGAAGGCCTGAAAAATTTCAATAATCATTCTCTGGATGATCCTTGGGAGTGTTTCTAATTTATATTTAAAAAAAAGCAGTACATAAGTTTTATTTTGCTAGATTGTACTTGATTCTAATTACTAGCACTAAAACAATAAAATATATTCTCCTTGGTATAGAATGAGTGTTTAGGTGTGATATTTCATATAAACTAAGTTGAAAGTAGATTTGTATATCTTGACTACCTTTGGGAACACACTAAATATTTAGGTTAGTTATGTTCAGTAGGTATTTAATAAAGTACAGTAGCCTATTGTGTAGTCTCTAGTAGTCTTAGTGACTTTCTTTCCTTGTAGTAGATCCAAACATCTCTTCCTTATAGTAGATCTTGCTACTTATTTCCACCTAAATCCATTGATTATAGGAATATCAGGGACCATAAAAACCAACTCTGACCTATTTCTTTCATACTAATGAGACCCTGTGGACTTAGAATCCATCACCTTCCACCAATTTTAAGAATCTTAGCTAGTGCACTCAACAAAAAACCCTCTAGATCTGATTTGATAAATGAAGCAGAGAGAGAGAGATTGAACCCCACTCCCCCAAATGTTGTATGTAGTAAGAAAAATCAAGGGCTGGGATCTCACACAAATAAGATCTTCAGCTTCAAAGGTGTTTGAGATACATTGATGACAATAGTTAGTGATTTGGTGGTGCAAGTTTGATGGAGCGATGTCATTGAGTTTCACAAGGCTAAGTAAGTGTTTATAACTTGATAACTATCCTTGGAACAATTTTATTGTACATAGAATTTAAGACACATCAATAATTGTGTTAAAGTTGCCTAACATGGCATGATTGCCAAAAATAACATTCTTAGCTATATTTATGTAGTTTTGAATTTCTAAAATTCCAATTCTGTTTACGTCAAGCAAACCTGAAGGCCTAGCCCAAATAAACTTTATGCAGTTAAAAGGATTTAGTATTCACATTTTGTCAATATGGTAAATATGATCTCTCTTTGCCACAGGACAATTAGGCTCTGAAAGCGAGAGAGCTCTCAAAATCCAACCATGAGTTCAAAATGAGGAATTGGCTCAACCATGAGTTCAAAATGAGGAATTGGCTCTCTTTATATAGTAGAGTAGCATAACTTCCTTTAGAGTAGGTAAGGCTCTGTTGTCAACATGAACAGTCTTCCTCTGACATGTAAGTCAAAATATAGTGAAGAAATAACAATCACTCCTCCAACGTAGGAACATATACAAAGTTTTGGGGTTTCAATTATTGAAAACAACACTTTAGTTTTCTTGTTGAAGGACTTATGAAGCCTAAATTAATGACTTCAAATTAGAGAACAAATCCTGAATTGAATATTAGAAACATAACCGTGGGAAATTAAATTGAAAAATAGAGTTTAAAACCAAATGGGGCCGAACTAAAGTTTATTCATCTAGAGAGAATCATAATTCTCTGAAGAGCAAGATTGTTGGAATTTTTCAAAAAGTACAAAGAAAACAACATATGTAGAATAGATGATATTGTGTTCAAATCAGAATAAGTAGAGGCATCAAACCTCTTTGCAACCCCAATCAAAAGAAAGCATTTGGCCAGTAACTAAAAATGTGCAGCTCAAACTAATTAATTACTTTTTTACAATTTTGTTTTATGTTCATAAATTACCTTCTATTTTTTCTTGTATTCAATCTTTTTGACATATATTTTATTCATGTTCAACAATACGTTTACATTATTGTGGACAGACTCTTGAGTGTATTTGTTTTCTGATAATTTTGAGGGAAATACCTCATATATTACAAAGAGAACAATATGGACAAAGAAAACAACATATGTAGAAGAGATGATATTGTGGTCAAATCAGAAAAAGCAGAGGCATCAAACATCTTTGCAGCCCCAATCAAAATGAGGCCTTTGGTCAGCAACTGAAAATGTGTAGCTCAGACTAATTAATTACTTAAATTTACAATTTTTTTTTTGTTTGTTTGTAAATTACCTTCTATTTTTTCTTGTTTTCAATATTTCTGACATATGTTTTCTTCATGTCCATAAGTATGTTTACATTATTGTGGACAGACTCTTAAGTGTATTTGTTTTCTGATATTTATTATTGTTTTGAATTGCATCTCTTTCAGAATTCCAATGAGGAAGTGTTCACTCGAGTGCTAAGAGAACCTCTTTCTTGAAGGCTTGTATTGGTAATGGATAAGGATGTAGCTGGGCATCACATTGCAGAGGTAGGTCCTTGTTTTAATGATTATCAGGGCTATATTTATTATATTTAATAGTTGGATTAACCAAGACCCTTTCTAAACCTTTTGATATATACATATGTTATTAAGGTGGAAAGAGATTACATGTCCAAAGGAGCTTCTAGTTCAAAGTTAAAGCTAAAATAGGGAAAGCAATAGTGACGGGAGCTAAATTATCAGATAAGGCATAGCTTTCCCTAGCAGTAAAATGAAATATACATTGGTCTTTGCTTATAAAATTAGTCCCTTTCTAATTGTGTTAATCTTGATAGAAAACCTCAGTGATAATGACAAGGCTTAATGTAGCTACTTTGGATTCTTTTTGAACTGATTCCCCTTTTCAATGTTCTTCTCCTTCACTTCATTGCCTTACCTTTTAGTCTAGTTGATAAGTGGGCATCTGCTTGGTCCATTTGGGCAAATGGTTTTTCTGCATGGCCTGTGAAATTGGCATTGAATTACAACTTTGTTTCTGAGCAATACTTTATTTTATTGAGTAGGCTTACGTTTTGAACCAAGAAAACGAAGCTTGGACCTAAGGATGGTGCTCATATGGGGATAACTCAACCATTGATTTTGGAAAATGTTACAAAGCATTTATAACAACATGGTATCTAGGACCATGTTAGGATACTCTAGCAGATTTCCTCTAGGGATTGCATTGAAAGTTTAAATTAAACCATTTCCAGACTTGTTTTTGGAATTTGTGACAGTGATTGACACCACCTTGGAAACTGTAATGATTTGGGCCTTAATTTATATGGGTGGAAAGCTCTTTCCAAGCCCTTTCCATTGGTGTAGAACACACAACCTTATTCTTCAGGGCGTTAGAGCATTGGGGTCATCTTTCTGTCCGTCCTACCACTTTATGGAAGTTATTTTCATCACTTGTGTGTCATCTATTTCATGTTTGGAGGAGTTTGTGGCCATGTTTGGGGGATCATTGCATGTGGAGCTGGGGCTTGTTAAAGTTGTTCCATCATTTTTGGATATTTGCAATTTTGGTCATGCATGATGAATTTAGTACATAGTATGTAGTGTGCAGTCTTATTAAGGAATAAAATAGCAAATAAACTGAGCCTATGTACACAAATACTCTTTTCTTCGTGAACAATAGAAGTGATAATGTTGATATACACCAAATTTTGTCAAAACTCACATGGAAAGAGGATAAAGGGACCCAAGATGCAAAGGGTACACAACAAAAATCAGTGCATGCTTTGCTCTTCATATTATAAAGGCATAGATAGAAAGTTTAGAGCCCATTTCCTATATTCCAAATAGTGGAGTTTAAATTCCGCTCTAAGGATCTAGAAAAAGTGCATAATGCTAGTAAGTCATCTTACCAGTGGAGGCCATATTTCTTCATATTTGCAAGTTATAAGCATTGCATTGAGGCCCACTAATTGTAGTTTCCCCTTTGTAACACTATGAATAGAAAGGTATCTACTATCTATCAATGATGTTCACAGTGAGATACAATGTCTCTGGCATCAGGTCAAATTTCAGATGCACCTGCAAAGTTTAAGAATTCAAAGTCAAGCTTAAGAAATAACCCAAATAAAACCTCTTTTAGATCTAAGCATTATATCACATAGAACTAGCATATGAACATATTTGTACCTCTATCAACCAATCAATGAGGATCGCCCTAATCTTCTCATTAATTTAAATCTGCCCTGTCATATATTCTGGAGGTATGCAGCTCATGTTCTGGACATACAGGGCTACCAATTTTAAAAATAAAATAAAATTTACCTTTCAGATTCACAAAATACTATAATTATTGACAGAGAGACATACCTCAATCTTCTAGTAGAACTTGTATCTATCTTCAACATATTCAACAACTGCCAATTGATTTTCAAGGTCTCCATCATCAATGCTAGGGATAACTTCGTGGAAGTCCCTGCATGCATCCTGAAATACCCATATCAAGATTATTAATCGTTTTCATCCCACATACAGTATAAATAGACACAAAGCTATCTTAAGCCATATAAAACCTGTGAGTTTTGGTAGCTTCATTATCCACAATCTGATTCAAGGAAAAGGAGGCTATATTTTTTACTCTCTATATATTTTACCACCTCACTCTTTTCTATATGACGGGTGGAATGTCCACTCAAATCGTTGGGACATTTCCAAACTCCAACACAGGGATTTTCATTCATTAGACACCCCTTTTACACTTGTCCTTTCATTCCTAATCTGTCCCACTAAAGTGTTGTGAGCGATATACTTTTGAATAGTAATCCTTTTCCAAAGACTGTCTTTTGTTATTAGGTTCCATATTTCTTTAGAAGCCAAATATATACCAAATAATTGTATGTTTTTTAATCCCCAACCCCCTCCTATTTATACATTTTCCTTGATGTGTCATCGCTCCTAAAAACACAACCTCCATCAATTTAATAATTCCATTGTCTACCTTTTGGAACACCTCACACGGATTAGATGTCTTCTAGGCTTCTTATGACACCAAACATGTCCTCAAGGACTAGTTCACAGCTTCTCTACTGATCTAGATAAATTATAGTTGTCCCAGTGAAATCAAGATTCCATTTGCATGCTCAAAATCCATTTGATTTGCAACAAAAAAATTGAAAGTTATCTAGAAAGGATACTACTGAAAAAGAACCATATTTTATCATCCCAAATTTACATGCTGGTACATGATGAGAGACATAACTATTTGTGTTAGGCTTGCATAGGACTTGTCCAAAAATACCATTTAGGGATACCACAGGAAAAGCTCTTCTTTTGTTTCCCAGGAATCTTTATCATGCCCAAAACTTATTATTATGACTTATGTTCATCCCATAGTGACTAGAATTGAGGTATGAATGACCATTGGCACATGTGAGGACAATGATTAGGTATGTTGACCAAAGTTGTTAGGGCATACAACAATAAATAAGAATGTCCCAGAATTGTTGATCAACACCTAGAACATATAAATTGATGTTTGAAAAACCTCCTAAGTTCTTTGTGAAGATACATAATACCCGTAACTATTGTAGCCTACTATAGTTGGATGTCTAAGTGCTCAAAACTATTCTTCACAGTCCAAGAACAAAGATTGATTGTTATGTTTGCAGCAAACACTTGACATACAAGACCAAAAAACTTCCCTTATCACCAAGACTTGATCCTTGGTGTCTCTTATTGCATTCAAAGACACCCATGCAAATATGGGGTTAACACCTTGCATTTGACTCTCAAAGGCATCATCTTGACAAGAACCTACACAATTCTTTCTTTCTTTGTTTTTAAAATAAAAATTATATTAAATCTATAATACTTTACATTATCATATCATTGGTAAATTTGAATGACTTTACGTGCTTCCACATATTTAGAATGTTTTAATTTTTGGGTCGTTCTAAAGAATTCTTTTACCAGTGCCACGGGAAGAGGTGTAGCTTTCACTTTTATATTTTGAATCCAATCCAAAATTCTTGGCACTAAGCTACAATTCCTTCCAGATGGTAGTGCTTTAGAAACACGTTCTTTTGAATTGGTTGTTATATGTTGCATTATTATTTTTTCCAAAGCCAAATCCATATTAATAATTTGTACCATTAAAGGTACTCAAGCTGGAATCAAGCATATCTTCTCCACAACCAGTAAAACCTTTCTTTTGATGACATAGTAGTATTAGGGTTAGCATTTCATGATGGAAACTTCATCAATTGTAGATTCAAGAGGTCAAGCAACCTTGTGAGAAAATCATTAGGAGTCAGGAGGGAGTTTTATAGGAGTTCAAAAACGTTGTTTGAATAGATTTTTGAATAGTTTCTTGTTTTCTGTTGTTGTCAATAGTGTTGATTTATAGTGCTTGTTTAGTTTCCATTAACCTTCATTAACATTTAATCACAACGGAAGCATAAACTATGCTTCCTTTGTTCTGTGACCAATCTGCAGTAAATCCGCTCCTCAGTTAACATTCGAACGAACTTGGAGGAACAAACAGGAGGATGAGCTGGGTGACATGATTCCAAAGAAGGCCCATATGTATGATTTCCATTTGTACATCTGTAAGTGTAAAAAACAATTCATCTTACAGTCTTAGGCCAAGCCTATAGATATACGTTATTAAACTGTTGTTACAGCATTTTATATCATCTTTTGCTATCTTGTTTCCATATGCTTAAAAAAGCTTAGATATCTATTTTAGTTATTGTGTAAATAGGTTAGTGAATCAGTTCTATTTACTTTACTTATAACAATGTGATATTTTTGCTTTTTCAAATTAATAAAATGTTATAATAATAATAACCAAATGTTCAATTTATTCCAGGAGGCCATTGGTCATCACCATCTACTAGGGTTACATTCTGCTTGTGACTTGCTCCACTTGAATAACATGACTTTAAAACGGATGAGGCCGGGTACTAGTTCCAAGCAATTTTGATGGGTATAGCTACACCTCATATTGGGCAGGTAAGCAAAGAAAGTCTACCCTATGTAACCCATCAGAGGAAGTTTCTTGAAGCATTTCCAAAAAAAATGTGTAATTTCATGCCAATATGAATCTTAGGAATTTTGCACTTTTATAGGTGCTCTACATTTATGTTATATATGAGACTTAAAAAATGAATGTAAGTTGAGATAACACCGATAATTCACAGGATATGCTACTTTGTTGTTTATTCAAGCATGTTTATATACCTGCTGAAACTAATGCTTGGATTCTGGAACATAACAATTATAAAGAGAAAATTCTCAAGTATTACAATGAGAAAAAAATACAGATTAAAGATGGAGGCTCTATCTTTTGCATAGCCTCCTTTACTAAACCATTTAATTTATTATATATCTTGGACTCCATAGAATTTTTTTTGATTATTTGTTGGCAAATCTTAGGGTTAAAATGTCTCTCTGCTTTTTTATGTCCCTACATTTTCACTGTGGCTTAGGGGGTCTGCATTGACCAGCTTGGGAGGTCCACACCATCCAGGTTGGGGCATATGTACCTAAGATGTCATATAAAATCCACAATGAAGAAAATTATGTTCAGATTGATTTGTTGCAAAGAGGTCTTTAATACTGGCAGGTTAGGCAACATGAAATTATATAGCAGGTACATGCATGTTTTTTAATCAATATACGGGAATGAGTTCCAACATATTGAATCCATTCTCCAAAATTCTCTTTTGAAGGAACATGTGAAACTAAGTTTAGGTAGTAAATTTTTATGTGCCTAGGATTTGCTCAAATTGTAAATAATGATGTCCAAGAGAATTATGATCCGGGAATTTTAATAGGCATGATGCAATCGTAGTTAGAGAACACTTTTAATTACCATAGATTAGTGTTTAAATATTTATAGGCCTACTGCATTATTTTTTGCAAGCAAGTTTATAGGCCTTCTGAAACTAATCCATGCAAGGTAACAATTCCTATGATTGTAAAGTACAACCAACAAGAACAGAAATCTGCCCCTACCAAGTACAACCAACAACTCATAAAATTGCCCCTATAAACTACAACCAGCAAACTCAGAAATATGCCTTTGTAAGGTACAGTCAACACAACATAAAACTATCCCTTTAAATCTATGTAGGTTGAATTGAAAAGACGCCCAGAACATCAAGGAAGGTGCTCTATCAACAATGATTGGACATACTTCTCTTCTAAGCAATTATTTGTCACCATTGTCACCATTGTGGAAAGCAATGGTGACGTTGAACCGTTATCCTTTAAGGACCATTATAATTTTTTTTTTTACAATTTTAATTGAAATGGCAATAGTCCTTTATGTTGTGTCATTAAAAGATTTTCAAAATGAAATGCAGTGACAATCTCATAGCGGTTTTCACCATTGATATGTTAATGGAAATATCCTCAATAGTGAGGGTCATTGTAAGGCCCTCATTATATGTCATTGGCGACGTACAGTTTTTTGGTGATGGAGGCCATTAGGTCCATCACCAAAACTTCATATAAATTGGTGAGGGTCACTATTTGTCACTAATAATCCTTATTAGTGTCGAACATTGAATGTCACCACACCACCTCTACTTTTGGGGACACAGCCGTTGGTGACATTCACATTTTGGTGACATCCTCCTTTTTCACCATCACCGATGCGATTATGGTGACATGTCTCAACCCTCACCAATGATCGGTCATTGTCTGTCACCATATATGCATCAAATGGTGAGGGTCAAAGCAGGTTCATCACCAACACTTCATAACGATTGGTGATGGTCACAACCTGGAATAATCATAATTATTGGTGGCAGGCCTTGAATGTCACCACATACCCCCACTTAAGGTGACTGTGCCTTTGGCGACGCTCAGGTTTTGGCGACGGGACCCCTCTTGACCATCACCAAATGAGCTTATGGTGACATTTTTGGACCCTAACCAATGACCTTTTTTCTTGTAGTGGAACATAGTTATTTTCCCACAATGCTGAACAATATATGTGAACTGGAGGCGCTGCCGGGGTCCAATTCCATCCCATGAAAGGGTACTGGAATTCTAAGCATAACACATCAATCACATAGGATGAATAAAAGAAAGGAGGCTTCCTTGAAGCTGGCATCTTTTGATAACAATCAATGGCAGTCTTTAACTCAAATGACAGAATTGAATCCCAATTGAATGACTGCCTAGTTGTGAGGACATGATGGGCCATAGGTGCCCATTCGGATTTGAATACAGAATAGTTGGGTAGGCCATATAACCTGCACAACATGGCAGCTAAAAGGGAATAGGGTTCCTTGAACCATGAGATAGGGTATAAATTATCGGCTCTGGGCATAAAGTTGGCTGGGTGGTTCATCCATGACTTCATCATCTCGTTGAAGTTAAACCTGGTGTTGGCAGAATCCTGGAAAGCGGCATTACGAAGTTGGGTAGACGGCTTAAGGGCATAAGCTCTAATAAAAAATTCAGGGCAAAAAGAGACCAGATTGGAACCTGCACTGTTGTTAAAGGAACGGTCTTTAGGGTTCGTGTGATCAATTATCCACTTGATTGCATGTATGTAAGGGAGAAGGGCTGGTCTAGCTGCTATGGCGTGCAATTAAGAATCCATAATTTTCTCATAGATGGACTGGTTTTCTTGGATTTTCGACAGGTCGTCATTATAAAAAATGGCATAAATTTTGGACCAGTCTATCTGATAGCTTTCCGAGACTCTGTCACTTGTATCGACCAGAATGCCAAAGTTGGGGTCTTTGTTTATCGGTTCTTTCTGTGTTGTTTTGGAATGAGAAACTCTCAACATGGTGAAGGACTGGTAATTTATGATAAAATAAATTAAAACCAATAAAAAATAGTTTGAAATTACCGAAAATCCACAAAAAACCAACGGGAAAATAAGGAAATCCAACTTGTATTGACAAAAATGGTAGGAAAACAAGCCTGGTAAAAATCCTTAACGCAGGTAATTCTTGAAATTTAAAAATGGTAAAAGAAAATAGAAAAATTTGACATATTTAACAATTTTGTCGGGTGAAATCTGGACCATAGGATTAAGACAGTTCGAATATCTAAACATGATTGCAGAAAACGAGTTACGAGATTTTATTTTGGAAAATATGTACATTCTTTCCGCAATCCGCAATGCGGGTTGCGGGTTTCGGAAACACAACTCCAAATACAAACAAACCAAAGTTTTCTGCAATCCGCAATCCGCAATTGCGGGTTGCAAAAACGCAAAAGACACACTTAAAAATAATGATCTTTCCACATTCCACAATCCGCAATTGCGGGTTGTGGAAAAGAAAAACACATATTTATTCCTCAAATTGTTTCCACAATCCACAATCCGCAATTGCGGGTTGCGGGTTGTGGAAAAAGAAAGTGTGATTTTATTTTTGAAACTCCTTCCGCAATCCTCAATTGTGGGTTGCAGATTGTGGAAAGGAGAAAAACCAATTTATTCGAGCATAATTTCCACATCCGCAATCCGCAATTGTGGGTTGTGGAAAGATACATTCCAAATCTGACAACCAAGCTTCTGCAATCCACATTGCGTATTGCGAATTGCGGGTTGCGAAAAGAATGAACTTTGGAGAAAATTCATGCTTTCTGCAAATCACAAAAACACACAAAAATGAATGAGTTTTTGAAGGAAAAATTATTAACTAAATCAAATCATGACAAAGAAATAAAAGGCATGATTAATCATGATGAAACCCCAAAGTGAATAAGGAATTTAAACATTACCTTCAAAATTTAGAGTTGGGGCTGCCATTATTTAATAAAATAATGGGATCTGTTGTGCCTACAAAAAATGGTGACTAGCTGGGCGAAGCAGTTATCTCTGTAAATTAATCCTTAGTTATGAGAGAGGTTTGTCAACATGAAAGATGTCTCAACCTGTAACTTCCGAAATGTTTCCATCAAACTACATCCAAACAACAAAGTTAAATCTCATAATTGATATAATCCCATCAAAAATCAATTAGTGATGATGTCTATTTGAAAAGGCAGCCTAGAAGTAAAGAAGTAATTCTTAACAATTATGCAAACATAGGATGGCAGTTTATGATAAACCTTAAAACAAAATTTCAGTCATTCAGGATCACCAAGTCATGAGTCACCTTGAATTATTTAACATTTGTTAATGGCATGTACAGATGCAATACTTAAAATATATGCACTCTTTTTTTCTTTTCTTTTATGTATTTTTTTTTTTGAATAAAATAAAAATATACAAATAAGACTTTGTTGAAACAAGTCCATTTCCCTGACTTGGTAATCATATACAAACCTTATATGGAATTTGAACAAGCTATCTCTATAAGGAGACTCCTTGTCTTTTAGCTTCTGACACTAAAAGAATATCATGGCTTGGTGACCATATGGTGATAATTCCAGTCCAACATAAATCTCACGATCATGGTAGGGATGGATTGTGATAAGACCCCCCTTATCCTTGAATGCAACAAGCTGTCTTATGAAAAATAAACAAAATTTATTGGTGTGTAAATTACAAGACACTACCATGGCTTGGTGACCATCTTACAGTAGTGTTACTCACTGATGCTTTTATATCATGAATGGACCGACCTGAAATAGTATCTTCCACCTTCCAACAGTAGCTGAAAGTCATCCCCCTAGATTGGTAACCAAATGTGGAGATGTCATTCCACATAGCATCTATGAATGTAATGGGATGGATTGTGATAAGATCCCCCATCTTGGAATTCAAAGTTATTAGAATGCATTTAACTTTCAAGGTGATCAGAATGGGATCCAGAACAACTGAAAGTTGATCAGGCTATAAGGGTTTGCTGCTAATCACTAATGAAACACAAGGTAAGAAAAACCTAATTTCTTCTAAAACTTCAGTTAACAAAATAAAACACCTATAAATATAGTGATTGAGGTTGGATGGTATCAATTAAAGCTCTCCAAAGAAAGGATTCTAATTTCATGAAAGACATTCTCAGATATGGGCTAAGTAAAGTAAAACTGACATAGCTACCTCAAAGCTTTAGACTGTACTGATCTTGAGACACACTGATAAACAACCTCTGCCAAATGTGTGGAAATTATTCAAAAGAAAAAAAAATGTAAGAGAAAACAAAAAAACAAAGGAATAAAAGAAAGCAAACCACACTTATATACAAGTGTTCCAATATTCTCCTCTAAACAAAGTACTTTTTGAGCAGCTGGACATTCACTGGATAGGTTTCTGCAATACCTTCCAGTGTTTGCAATCAGACAATACTAGGACCAAGATTTTATGTAATAATGAATGGTCCTAGCCATAAGCGTTGGAACTTGGTGTAATCATTCTTGTCTTTGTGCTTCTTATACCACTTTAACACCAAATCCCCCATAGTGAAATCCCTATCAGATGAGGACTTCTCATCAAACCACCTTTTCACTAGCCGTTGGTGTTGATACAACTTGTTATTGGACTTCTCCCTATTTTCTTCCAGCTTAAGTGATGTATCAATCCTCTGCTGGAGTGGGGAAGAATCATCCTCTTGTATTGAATGTGCTAGCTGTAGTGAAGGAATCATAAGGTTGGATGGTAAGATGGCCTCCTTATCGTAAACCAAACAGTAAGGGGAGTTTACAATGGCTGCTTTTGGGGTGACACGGTCTACCCAAAGAGAATTGTAGAGTTGGGTGTGCCAATCTTTATGGTGGGTGGATACTGTCTTCTTTAGTATGTTAATCAGGTTCTTGTTGGAAGACTCAACTAACCCATTCCCATGGGGATAGTAATTGGCGGAAAATTTCAGTTTTATCCCTCTTTCGAGGGCATACTATGTAAGATTGATTGAGGAGAAATAATATGCATTGTCAAACACTAAAAACTCGGGTGCACCAAACCTATTGACTATTTGGATTTCAAGGAAGGAAATCACTTGGTTTGTATTAGCTTGTCTGAGAAGAACTGCCTCTACCCACCTGGTAAAATAGTTGGTAGCTGTCAGGATATACTTATGTTGTAAGGAGGAAGCAACGTTAATAGGTCTAACAAAATACAGGCCCCATTGCTGAAATGGGAATTGGACTGTAACTGGCTGGAGGGGAAATGTTGTCTTCTTAACTTTTCCAGCACACTTTTGACATGCTTCACATTTTCTGACACAAGCATATGCATCCTTAAACAAGGTGGGACAGTAGTAGCCTGCTCTCAGGATCTTATGTGCAGTAGTTTCTCCTGAGAAGTGCCCTCTCGTAGGTCCTGCATGAAATTCCAATAGAATATTATCAGTTTAATCTCTCTCCAAACATCTAAGAAAAACACCATCATAGTTTTTCCTAAACATGACACTATCAATAAATTGATATGGTGTAGCCTTTAACCTTCAAACTCTACGTTTCTTAAAATCAAGGGTTTCAGGAGAAAACCCATGGGTTAATAAAAACTTGATGTCATCATACCATTCGGATGTTTGATTCATAATGACATTTACAGAACTCATTGATGTGCTTTCCTCTTGCTCCCACTCAATTTGCTGCTGCACAGGATCGTTGGATTTGGCAGTGAGCAAGCACAAGCCTTGGCCTCTGACAATTTTCGCTGGTCTGATCTCGAGGTCATACTCTTGCAGAGTTGTCATCTAGTGAGCGCGTTTTTCACCCAGCTCCTTCTGGATTAGAACATTCCTAATGGCTGCATAGGGCACAATAACTTTAGTTCGAGATTTCAATAAATATGGTCTAAAATGTTTTACTGATTTGTAGACCGCATAAGCTTGTTTATCGATTTGGGAGTAGTTGAGTTTGGCCCCTTTGAACGTGGAGCTCATGAATGCGATTGGGATCTCAACATCATTTGGATGTTTCTATGTGAGGACAGCTGCATAAGAGAAGTCAGTAGCAAAAGTGTATAAAATAAAATCTTTGCTGAAGTTGGGAGACATCAGAGAGGGGGCTTCCGCAATGGCCTTCCAGATTTCAATAAGGGAATTTATTTGTTCATCATAACACTTATATTGCGCATCCTTTTTACTCAATTATTGCAATGGTTTGACAATTTGAGCAAAATTCAGAACAAATCTTCGAACAAAATTGATCTTACCTAGAAAATATTGCATGGCTTTACGTGAACTAAGTAGGCTGATATTTGCAATAGTTTCTATGCATTCTGGATCAATGATCATGCCATGATTCAAAACAATGAAACCTAATAGATTAACTTCAGTGACTGCAAATATAGATTTCTTTCGATTCAATGAAATTCTGTATTTTCTACAGTGCTCGAACACCTATTTAAGAGAAGACAAATGTTCACGTCATTTTTTAGAATAAATAGTGATGTCATCTAAATAAACAACAACAGAATTGTGCATCAATCCTCTGAAAGCTATATCCATAGCTCTCTAGAATGTGGTACCTGCATTTATCATCCCAAAAGGCATTCGCCTGTAGGAAAAGGTTCCCCAAGGGGTTCTGAAAGCTGTTTTCAATTGATCAGTAGGATCAATTAGGACTTGGTTATATCCTGAGAAGCCATCAAGGAGAGAAAACATCTAAACACCTGTAACCCTTTGTAAAATCCATTCCATAGGAGAAACAGGGTAATTATATTTTTCAAAATCTTTCTTTAGGTTCCTGAAATCAACACAGTCTAATCTCCCCATTCTTCTTCCGAACAGGTACCAGGTTTGCAATCCATTGTGTATGTCTAATAGGAAAAACAATTCTCGCTGCTAGCAGTTTTTCAAGCTCCTTTTTGACAGAGGGTTCTAGGCTGGGATGAATCTTCCTCAACTTTTGCTGATAGGGTTTAACATCAGGTTTCATAGGTATGTTATGATGCATTACATTGGTATCAAAGGTTTTGAGTTCGTCATATGTCCAGGCGAACACATCTCTGAACTCTTTGCACAGTTTGATGAAAGCCTTCTTCTCGTTAGGATAACAGTCAACCCCTAGATTGATTAATTGAGGGTTTTGTTTAGTTCCCAGGTTGACGGGCTCATAATTCAGGGACGAGCTTTGTGTTTTACAGTTTGTCTTATGCTTGAAATTATCTTGCAAATCACAATACTTTTCCAGGTTGATAACTGAATTAGGGATCATATTGGAAGGGTAAATAGGATCAGATAAAGACTTCTAATGCTCAGCTTCATCTATTGCCACATCCTGAAAATTGTCCTGTGCTGTGAGAAAATCTAAGATTTGCTGGTCATCATCAAATACCTTCCAACTAGTTACATTGTCAAGAATCAAAGGTCTATACATCAGCTTAATAGAAAACGTGTTAGGAGACAAACCTTATGGGGGAATCAACCTGGATGCAGTGTTAGACAACAAGTTTGCATCAAAATTATGGGACCTAGGGACTGACTTAATATTGAATGCATAAAAAGAATTAGTTAAGTCCCTTACTAGTTTCTGATAGTTAATCAAACGAGGAGACAAACAATGGATTTTATTTCTCACCTATTTTACTATAATCTCAGAATCTCCATAACATTCAATGATCTGAGCACCCAAGTGAATTTCCTTCTTGAGTCCCTGGACCAGGGCCTCATATTCAACAATGTTGTTGGTGGATTGAAATTTAAGTCTACAGGAAATCATTATCTTGGTCCCTTTGGCGTTAATCAAAACACATCCTGCACGAGCTCCATCTTTAGATCTAGAGCCATCAAAAAACAAATTCCATGCATTCGAATCTATCCTAAAATTAGTATTTACATTGTATACATTATGTACAACAGAACCTGAGAATGGGACAGAATTAAGATTAACAATATGGGATTGGTTATGAGCATTCTCAGTAGGTGATACATCCGTAGGAAAATACCCAAATAATGTGTCAAAGGCATAGTGTTCTATATGTGAGCTAAAGTATGCAACAAGCTCACAAGAATCATTCAAATCAGTCACAATTTGTTTCATGTGGTTCTCTACTGATTTTGATTCTGTTAGGCCTTCCATTATAGGGAAGCCACAAATGGGACCAGTCAGTTGCAAAATATCCTTTGATATTTTTTGACCAATCCCTACTCATCCACATTCCATAAGTCTTGGGGATATCAGCCACAATTATGTATATAGTCTGGTGGATTCTAGGATCAACAGACAGTGTGAGAAGAACATTCTTTAACTCTCCCACTACCCTAACCTTGGATCGATTGAGTTGAACTATCTGGGGGATATCAGCCACAATTATGTATATAGTCTGGTGGATTCTAGGATCAACAGACAGTGTGAGAAGAACATTCTTTAACTCTCCCACTACCCTAACCTTGGATCGATTGAGTTGAACTATTTGGGTAGGGCAGGGTTCCCAAATAACATTTAGCTTTTTACAGACTAACAAGGGCATCACATTAGATGAAACCCCTGAGTCTATCATACAGTTATGGACATTCCTATTAAAAATCTCAAAAGTAAGCAAGAAAGGGGTTGTTTTCTTCCCAACAGGCTTTTGGCCATTGGTTTTAGGATATGTCTCTAAATTGTTATTCTAAACTTCCCTGGGTTTGTTAACAATCATGATTTTGGGAATACTGTCCCTCATAGCAGGGATTTTCAAAAGTTCAAAAAGAAAAATATTGGCTTTCACCCTTTTCAAGTCTTCAATTAAGCTATACTCAATTTCAGGAATGACAGTTTCTTTCTGTGCTGATGCTTTACCTCTGCTTGGGGCAGATGTTGAAGGGGAAGCTTCCTGTGTTGGCTGTCCTTTACTTCTTGTATTATAAGAATGTTGGACATTAAATACAACCTCAGACTCATCTTCCTCTTCATCCATGGGGATTTCAGAAAAGTAACTGCTAGTATTTACCTGCTAGTCCTCTTCTTCATCTAGTGGTTCAAGATCCTGATTCTTTTGTGGGTTTTCATCAGGATGGTCAGGAGAATTATGGGATTCTGAAACCAGATCTTTAAAGATTGAAAAAATTTCCTCAGAGTTTAATCCCTCATCAGGATTAGGTGGGACTTGATTATGTGGGGGTTTATAACGTCTCCGAAAAGTTTGTCTATTAAATCCCCTATTATTATTCTAGTTTTCAATGTTGCTCTTTTTTAAGTCTACCATTTCATTAGAGATATTTTGAAGGATTTTTTTCATGTCATTCATTTCAAAAGGATCCTTGTTTTGCACTGTAGGTTTTGGAGGGTTTTCTGGTTTCTTGCGGGAAGTAGAAGGTTGTTCAGCTGAAATGTCAGGGTTATATTTTAAGCATAACATATCCTTATCCACCTGGATCGCTTCAACAAAAGCCTCCTACAAGTTATATTTTCGTGCTCTTTTGAACCACATAGCAATGGGAATAGGTAAACCTTTAATGTAATAGGAAACTAGAAGTTCTTCTCCAGGAAGAACAGTTGTAGGGATCTTATTTTTCAGGTAAGAGAACCTTTGGTTATAATCTTTGACCCTTTCCTTGCCTTTAATTTTCATTGAAGACAAATCTATGACCAAGTCCTTTGGATTTTTTTCATCTCCAAATTTTTGGATAAAAAGTTTTTCAAATTCATCCCAGGAAGAAATAGATCGGGTTTCTAGGAAAAAGTACCAAGTGGATGCTTTTCCCTTGAAGGTGTAAGGGAACAATATACAAACTACATCTTCATGTATGACATTCCTAAGTTTGATGTCCTGCATGAAAGTTTTAATGTGATCTAGTGCAAGTGACTTATCA
This sequence comes from Larix kaempferi, assembly GCA_027924585.1. Taxonomy (NCBI): domain Eukaryota; kingdom Viridiplantae; phylum Streptophyta; class Pinopsida; order Pinales; family Pinaceae; genus Larix; species Larix kaempferi. Next base: position 30,808,723 of record BSBM01000217.1, read on the forward strand.
TCATGATTAAACTTAGGAAGCCACTTTTCAGGGTTCTTAGGTAGTCTGTTTTGTTCTCCTACAACAATACAACATCCTGGTCCAGCCAGGGTCTGTTTCCACCTTCTGTCATGGGTATATCCTATGAAGATGAGCTGGAGGATGAATCTCTGTCTGATGACTCGTCGGATGAGGATGAAGATGATGAAGGAGGTGTTGGTGGTGGTCCACCTGTTTCAACATTGGGCTGATCTTGTTCTGTTTCTATGAATAATGAATCAAGGTTGAAATAAGGGAACAATTGGCGGCAGGGTGAATTGTGGTTTACAGTATTTTGGTCACTCGAATGTTGATTATCTTGATTATTAGTATGTGGATCGTCGATCTGATGAGGTTGGATTGTTGCTAATCCTAGATTACGCTCTTCTTTGATCCTCCGTTGTAATGTAGAAAAACTATCAGAATAACCTTTCAATAATTGTTCAAGTGCGAGGGGTCCCGTAGTGGGTGATGTCAAAACAATATCGACCCATCTAGTTTCCTACTCTATCACAAGGGTAGCAGGAATGGCAGTTGGATCTTGTAATGGTTGTTCTGCAGATGTTGATGCTTATGTGTGGCTATGGGAAACAACCGATATTCTTGCTGGAGGAGGTCTACTGGTGTTTCGTTTAGTCATATCTTGCTCTTATCCCTCATTCTAGTGCCATTTGTTGAAGCCTCGGTTATGTAGGTTGTTGGAATGTTGTCCAAGGATGGAAACAGAGGGTGAAAACCCAATCTGAAAGGATTCAAAAAGATTTACGCAAGAGCAGTTCTATCCCCATAATTTTTGGTATAGTTAACTCCCACAGATATTAGGTCTTCGCTGGCACTTATGTGGGTTGATCCTGGAAGGATCTGACTTCCTATGATGGAATATCAAAAGTATTCTATTTCTAGAAGTGAGTTTGCTTTAAATGAAATCTAAACTAGGTTATATCTAAATTAAAGAAGTGTGTTCTCATGTGCAGGATGTAATGTCCCCATTCAAATAATTGCATAGCAAGACAATACCATCAATCCTACTAGTTCCCTAGGTTGGATGGATACATTTGGAATTGTAATAAGGGAGATGATAAATGATGTTTAGAAATTAGAATAGTTCAAGTATTTAATAAATAGGTTTAATAAAGAAATTCAAGAGAAATTCTAGGTGGCAGTTGGTTTTGAAGACATGGAGGATGTGGGACCCACACTAGTTTGATTTTCAATGCCACATGGCATCTTTTTCTTTCCATTTCGAATCCATGAGAAGGAAAACATTCTTGGATGAGTTGTTAGGCTCATACACATGGAATTTATCATCATAGGTTGAATTTGGATTGAATGGTAACCTCCATGGAAGAGGAAGAGTCAAACTAGAAGTTTGTGGACACTTGGGTTAGATTCCCTAGCTCCTATGACAACAATGATGAAGAACCTATGACACCTATGAAAAATTTAAGACCTGATTGGTGACATATGACCAATATGACATGTCAGGACAAAAAATAGGCTCCAAGGTGGTGCTCATGGGAGTTGAAGAAGCCAAAGAGACTCCTACTCGAATTGGGAGAAGGTGGAAGGTTGGGAACTTGGGAGACAAGTGGCATAATGTGGAATCTTTCCTAATTGGAAATATCTAGAATCTAATGGGAGGAATTCGAACCATAGGATGCTAAGTTTGGTTGTAAAATACATGAATCAAGCATGAGAATAGATTTTTATCATTTTGAGAATTTTCATTTGTGAAGAGAGAGAGCTAGTGGAATACTAGTCTTCTTGCCTTAGCCAATTTCGAGGGTGAAAGATTCCCATCCAAGTTGTTGTGTGGAAAGGCCATTCAGACCTTTCATGGAGCTTTAATGGAGTCTTTATTTGTAGGTGTAAGATACAGGGCAGCTCATGGTTTCTTCTAGTGCAGCTCACTCCTTCAACCATTTCCAATTTTTATTGCATATTCTTGCTCCTTGACGGATTGCGCTTTTGGTGAGCTATTGTACTATTTGGGGGAGCTTATATTGCCCCATTTATTTTTTATTGAGATTAATATACTATTTTCTTCATGTTCATAACTTTACTAGGTCTATATTCCAAGTGATTGTATGTAGAATTGATTATTAATGAGCAAACAATGACCATTTCTCCCCTATATTGATGTATACCAATGCAATGTTGATGAATTCGAATGGAGGAGTGTTTCTATGATGTATTTATGTTGAATGGATATTAATTAATGAGTAGCACAAGTTTCATGTTCATTAATTAATCATTTGAATCTATCTTGCCCAGTTTTATTGCATTTGGAGAAGATTTAATGCCATTTCCCCCAAGGTCGAACTAATGATTTTGTAGCTATTTGGGAGAGGGTTATAACAGGATTAATAAACTGAATAATGATGAAAATTATACTTTCATATTGTATTTTATACATCCTATGTCTCTGTTCAGAAATTCAAGTTTGTTTGGAATCATTTGGAGAGCCATATTCAACATTTACCCTGGGGGGATTTGAACCCCAAATTGCTAGTGAAAACTATTATCTTGGACAGAAGTTTAAAGAAGTGTTTTTATTGTCCTAAATCATCCCTGAACATGATAATCAAGTACTAATATCATTCATACACTTCCCCTGAATATTTGGAGCCATTTGGAGCCATTTGGAGACCTAGACATCAAAACTAGTCAAAGGTCGAATTAGGGGAAAAAGTGAAAAATTTGTCATTTTAATAAATTTCTTAAAAAGGGACATTAAAAGTGGTATTAGAGCATGGTCTTGGAACCTGATGGTATTGAAAAGGATAGAAATAAATAATCCACCACCCTTAGAACCTAAAGTTGAAGAGGTTTTTGTTGAAGAGGAAGTAGAAGGAGAAGAAGAGTACATTGTTGAAACCATGCCTAAGGAAGGAAAGGAAACCTCAAAAAATGAGGAGGAATTTACTGCAGGCATAAAACCATTTTTTTATGAAATTTCAATGGGAATGAGAGACATGAGAAAACAGATGATGAAAGGATTCGAATTGATGGCTAGCCAACTTGGAAGCAAAGGGGTAATAGGAGGCAACAATAGTTCACAATCAGAAGAAAATAAGACAAAGGGTAAGCATATATTTTCAAGCACAAGACCCCATAATAGACCAAATGAATTTCAGAGCACACCAAGGTCTACTACACCTAAATTTATTGTTCCCAAAGAAGAGCCTAACATCCCATTTGACATGAGTGAATTGGAAAAAGAATGGGAAAAGTTGAGTGAAGATTGTAGAAGGACTCTAACATTTGACCAATACTTTACTGTCTCAAACAAAATCAAGAATAGGGAGGATAATAGGGCTCTATTCCAATACTAATAATTAAATTGTGCAATTAGTAAAATGCCACTTCCTACTTTTGATGGTTCCTCTCAAAGTTCTGCTAACACTTGGGTGCAAAAACTAGATGTGTATTTTCAGCTGAATCCAATGGTGGAGGAGGATGCCTTAAAAGTTGCTATCTTTCATCTAGAAGGAGATGCCAATTAATGGTGTTTCCATGGTATGAAAAATTTGAGACATGATCAGGTTACTACCTATGGAGAATTTGTTGACAGGGTGCTAGAGAGATTTGAGCAAAAAGACCCAGAATTACCTCTCAAAGAACTAGCCCAATTGAAGTAAGTGGGAACTCTTGCTGATTACATGTTAGAATTTCAAAAGTTATCATTCAAGGTGGATGATATATCTATGGGAAGGTTAGTATTGCTGTTCACCGAAGGTTTGGCTGAACCCTTAAAGGGTTTAGTTAAATCCCACAAACCAACTACATTAAGAGATGCTATGAGCTTGATTAGAGATCTCCAAAATGTGCTTCCTAGAACAAGATTTCCTCTCAAGCCTAACTTCGGATTTGAAAAGAAACCTTGGCAAAGAGATGCATCTGATAAGAATCCTTGGCAAAGAGTTTCATATGAAAAGAATAAGAAAGAAGGACTAAACAATGAATAACTTAGAAGGAAAAAATTGTGCTACACATGCTTTCAACCATGGGAACCAGGGCATAAATGTACTAAGGGAAAGGCTCAATACATCGAAGTATTTTCTGATAATGATGAGTATGAAGGGGGTTGTTAGAAAAATGGGATCACAGAGCAATAACAATAAATAGAAATGCAAATATAATCACACAAACACATTACAAGAGAGACACCAATATATCATGGTTCACCCAAGATGGGCTACGTCCACACTTAAATTGCCAGTCCTTATTATTATACCATCTAGCAAATGAAGGGATACAACCTGCAGCACATCCGTTGCAATTCCTCTTCACTGTCTCACAGCTCTCTTCACGATCTCATAGATCTTTACAATGCATAATACCTAATACATCAACCCTAGCCGTATTACAATGTCTTTCTTATAAAGGGGAAATAGAATGGGAAAATACCACGGGTTACCCAAAACCATGGGCCCATAAACTGTTGGCGAAAACAACCCAGCCAGGGGAGTGCAACCACTCCCCCGGACCCCCTGGGGCTCATGCCGAGATCATAAACAAATCTGTGGTACAACACGGTTGAAACAACATCATCTATGAGACTGGAATATCAGGCTCCACAACCAACATGAGGGGTTATGGATGAAGAAGAACATATTTTAGATCAAGAAGAGGCATATGCGACAACAGAAGAAAGAATACAAGAAGAAAATCACCCCTCACCGGACAAAGCAAGAATGGCAGTACTTTTGGCAGTGCCTAGTTATCACACTATTCGATGCATGGGTGTGGTACTAGGACAAAGAGATTCAGTTTTGGTAGATGGAGGAGCCAGACATAACTTCATTGATGCAGACATGGTGGAGAGAAGGAAGATACCTATTGAACCCTTCGATGGCTTTACAGTTGTCATTCCAGGTCACAACACAATGCAGTGCAAAACATGGATTCCAAACTGCAAGTCACCGTAGGTAACTATACTTTTGATGATAGATTTTATGTGGTTGATGTTGCTGGTACTAATGTGGTTTTGGGATTGTAATGACTGTACTCTATAGGGGAGCATACAGTAGACTATCAAATTCCTAAGATGAAATTTCAAGATTCGAAAGGTATACTAAGGGTTGTGAGAGGGAAACACACTTACCCAAATCAAATAGTGACTTCTAATAGTATGAGATCTATATTGAGGCATGGAGACATAGAATGGGCTACTGAATGTCTTATCACATCTCCCAATCCAAACATAAAGGTTGTTGAACACCCAAAGGAGATAGAGAAACTATTGCAAAAGTATGAATTTTTTTATAGATATCTTCCACATGGTAGACCACCTGATAGGGGGGTTGAGCACAACATTGTTTTAGAGGAGGGTACTTCACCCATTAAAATACCACCCTATAGATATCCAAAACAATTCAGAGATGAAATTGAAAAGGCTATCCAAGAAATCCAAGAGTTGGGACTCATTAGACTAAGCTCTAGCCCTTATGCTTCTTCAGTAATGCTGGTAAAGAAAAAAGATGGAACCTTGAGTATGTGCATAGACTTTAGAGCCTTGAACAAGAAGACAATCAAGAATAGGTATCCTATTCCTAGGATTGATGAGCTCATGGATGAGCTATTTGGGGCCAAATATTTTTCCAAAATTGACCTTAGATTAGGTTATCATCAAATTCGAATGAAGGAAGAAGATGTGCAAAAGACTGCTTTTAGATGTCATTAAGGCCACTTTGAGTTTCTTGTAATGCCATTTGTATTAACTAATGATCCAGACACATTTCAAGCATGCATGAATAGGATATTTTGCAAGAAGCTTAGAAGGTTTGTTTTGGTCTTCTTTGATGACATTCTCATTTACAGTAAAACTTGGGAAGAGCATTTGCAACATCTAGAGATTGTGTTGAAAACTTTGCAAGAACAGTCCTTGTTTGCTAAGATGTCTAAATGTGAATTTGGGATGAATGAAATATTGTATCTTGGGAACATTATTCGGCAAGAAGGAGTGAAAGTACACATGAAAAAAATCAGGGCTATCTTAGAATGATCATCACCAAAAAACATCACAGAATTAAGATGCTTCATTGGAATATGCACCTATTATAGAAAGTTTGTGAAAGGGTTCTCAAAGTTGACTTATCCACTAAGTTATTTGACTAAGAAAGATGCTTTCAAGTGGGATGAAGAGGCTGAAAAGGCCTTCCAAAAAATGAAAGATGTAATGAGTAGTTGTCCCATACTTGCATTACCTGATTTTTCTAAGCCTTTTGTTGTTGAATGTGATGCTTCAAGTGGAGGAATAGGGGTTGTCCTAAAGCAAGGCCAACACCCTATAGACTTTGAGAGCAGAAATTTGCAGCCTCATGAAAATATTTACTCCATATATGAGAAAGAAATGTTGGCCATCATGCATGCATTGTCCAAGTTTCGACAATACTTGGTAGGAAACAAGTTTGTGGTGAAAACTGACCACAATAGTTTAAGGCACTTCCTCACCCAAAAGGATATAAATGAAAGGAAACAAAAGTGGGTAAGAAATATTCAAGCTTATGATTTTGATATTGAATATGTGAAAGGAAAGAATAACATTGTAGTAGATGCATTATCTCGAAGACCTTCTTTTTCTCTCATGGACATTGCCAAGGATTGTAAAAACATGCTACTAGTTGAATATGCCAAAGATAAATTTGCTTGTGATGTATTAGATGGAATCAAAGGGGATGATAAATACAATATTTTGAATGGGATGATATATTATAAGGGCAAAATTTATTTGGTTCAAGATTCAAAACTCAAGTACACAATTTTGCAAGAAGCACATGATTCCCCACTAGCTGGCCATCCGGGGATCTTCAAAACTTATAGGAAATTAAGGAAAATATTGTTTTGGAAGGGGCTGAAGTAATATGTTCATAAATATGTGAATGAATGTAAGGTATGTCAGAAAAAAAATCAAAACTTACATGCCCAGCTGGCTTATTGCAACCATTTCCCATTCCGGAGCAAAAATGGCACAGTATCTCAATGGAATTCATCACCAGTTTGCCCAAATATTTGGGCAAGGATTGCATATATGTGGTAGTGGATAGATTGAAAAAATTTGCTCATTTATTTTCTATTACATCATATTTTAGTGCTGCACAAGTGGTTGATATTTTTTCAAAGAAATCTTCAGATTGCATGGGCTCCCCAAGAGCATTGCAAGTGATAGAGATATGAGATTCATGGGTGCTTTTTGGAAAGAAATTTTTAGATTGGTGGGAAATCAGTTGACTACAAGTACAAGCTATCATCCACAAACTGATGGAAAAACAAAGAGGGTGAATCAATGGTTGGAAGGGTACCTTATAAGAAACTATGTGGGAGAGCAACAAAAAGCATGGGAAGAATGGCTACAGTTGGGTGATTTTTGCTACAACACCACTTTTCATATGTCAATAGGGATGCATCCTTTCAAATAATTATATGGTTATGATGCACTTAAATTTTTTGAAATTATATTTGGTGATAGTAGAGCCCCAAAAGCTAAAGATTGGGTGGAAGAGAGCCAAGAAATTTTAAAGCTTTTGAAAGACAATTTGCAGGTTTCCCAAAATCAGCAAAAACAATATGCAGATAGACATAGAGAAGAAAGGACCTTTCAAGTTAATGATTTAGTATACTTGAGGTTGCATCCATATAAAAAAACATCTCTAAAAAATAATGGAGCAGAAAAGCTAAATCCAAGATACTATGGCCCATACAAGGTACTTCAGAAGATTGGGGAGGTATCATATGAATTAGAACTTACGGAAGGAAGTAAAATACACAATGTATTTCATGTTTCTTGTCTCAAGAAATCTCTTGGTAAGAAAATTGTCACTTCAGAAATAATTCCTCCCTTGGATGATGAATCTCAGCTCATACTTGTTTCGGAAAAGATTTTGAAGACAAGGAAAAGGAGATTGAGGAGAAGAACTATAAAAGGATACTTAGTACAATGGAAGGATCTACCAAGTGAAGATTCCACATGGGAGGAGGAGAAGATTTTGTAGCATCCAAATCTGAAATTTCTTGAGGACAAGAAATCTTGGGTGGGGAGGACTGTAATGTCCCCATTCAAATAATTGCATAGCAAGACAATCCCATAAATCCTACTAGTTCCCTAGGTTGGAGGGATACATTTGGAATTGTAATAAGGGAGCTAATAAATGATGTTTAGACATTAGAATAGTTCAAGTATTTAATAAATAGGTTGAATAAATAAATTCAAGAGAAATTCTAGGTGGCAATTGGTTTTGAAGACATATGGAGGATGTGGGACCCACATTAGCTTGATTTTTCAATGCCACATGGCATCTCTCTCTTGCCATTTCGAATCCATGAGAAGGAAAACATTCTTGGATGAGTTGGTAGGATCATACACATGGAATTTAGCATCATAGGTCGAATTTGGATGGAATGGTAACCTCCATGGAAGACGAGTAGTCAAACTAGAAGTTTGTGGACACTTGGGCTAAAATCCGTAGCTCTTATGAAAACAATGATGAAGAATCTATGACACCTATAACAAATTTCAGACCTGATTGGTGACATCTGACCAATATGACATATCAGACCCAAAAATAGGCTCCAAGGTGGCGCTCATGGGAGTTGAAGAAGCCAAAGAGACTCCTACTCGAATTGGGAGAAGGTGGAAGGTTGGGAACTTGGGAGACAAGTGGCATAATGTGGAATCTCTCCTAATTGGAAATATCTAGAAGCTAATGGGAGGAATTCTAACCATAGGAGGCTAAGGTTGGTTATAAAATACATGAATCAAGCATGAGACAATATTTTTATCATTTTGAGAATTTGCATTTGTGAAGAGAGAGAGATAGTGGAATACTAGTCTTCTTGCCTTAGCCAATTTCGAGGGTGAAAGATTCCCATCCAAGTTGGTGTGTGGAAAGGCCATTCAAACCTTTCATGGAGATTTAATGGAGTCTTTATTTGTAGGTGTAAGCTACAGGGAAGATCATGGTTTCTTCTAGTGCAGCTCACTCCTTCAACCATTTCAAGTTTTCATTGCATATTCTTACTCCTTGAGGGATTGCACTTTTGGTGAGATATTGTACTCTTTGGGGGAGCTTCTATTGCCCCATTTATTTTTTATTGAGATGAATATAATCTATTATTCATGCTCAGAACTTTACCAGGTCGATATTGCAAGTGATTGTATGTAAAATTGATTATTAATGAGCAAACAGTGACCATTTCCCCACTGTATTGATGTATACCAATGCAATGTTGATGAATTCGAATGGAGGAGTGTTTCTATATGTATTTATGTTGAATAAAATGTAATTAATGATTAGCAAAAGTTTCATGTTCATTAATTAATCATTTGAAGCCATCTTTCTCATTTTTATTGCATTTGGAGAAGATTTAATGCCATTTCCCCCAAGGTCAAACTAGTGATTTGTAGTTGTTTGGGAGAGGGTAATAATAGACTTGATAAACTGAATAATGATTCACATGATACCTTAATGTTGTCCCTTATACATCCTCTGTATCTATTCAGAAATTCGAGTTGGTGTGGAATCATTTGGAGAGCCATATTCAACATTTTCCCTGGGGGGATTTGAACCCCAAATTGCTAGTGAAAACTCTTATCTTGGATAGAAGTTTAAATAAGTTTTCAGACGTGTTTTGATGGTCCTAAATCATCTATGAAAATCATAATTAAGTACTAATATCATTCATACACTTCCCATGAATATTTGGAGGCATTTGGATCAATTTGGAGACCTAGACATCAAAACTAGTTAAAGGTTGAATTAGGAAAAAAAGTGAAAAATTTGTCATTTTAATAAATTTCTTAAAAAGGGACATTACACAAGATAACCTGATCCATAAATTAACAAGTATTTTCACCAATTGATAGATATGTGAAATGGATCTTTACTTATAAGCTTAAGACATAGTCAGAAAATGAAAATTAAATGATTGTAACTTAAGGGTTGAAGCACATGCACGATTATCCTATTATATCATGCTAATTGAAAACTTAACATTAATTTAATAATATCTATTAATCATTTGCAGAAATAGATAAATGTTTTAAATAACTAAATTGATTTTAAGCATAAGACGCACAGATCACAAGTTAAAACAAATATGAACTACAGATCAATGTATTAATTATGATTGCAAAATCAAACAAAGTTCATCAATAATTAAGGTGAAAAAATAAGATATCATCAAATAAATTTGACAAAAGACAAAGAGTATTCCAAAAGAAACTAACTTTGATTCATCAGGTTTGCAATAAATTACAAGATCTCAGGTGAAACAACGTTTTTACAGTCCTTCTCTGGCGATTCCCCCCCCCCCCTTCCCCTATGAGATCTCTACCCTTTAAATAATAATTAAAAAATAGATACAATGGGTAAAATTTCCATAAAAAAGGGATTACAAAATCAATCTAATCTAAGAATGGCCAAGGGCATATTGCCACTTGCCCCAAACCTCTAACAAATCATCCACATCAGGGTATTTTTCCAACTCGAGTCCCAACTGGGAATGACACGTGAGAGATTCAATCTCATTCTTTCTCAATTTGTGCCAAGTACGTGTTAATTTTTTGAGCATTAATTCAACATACTCTAGGATCTTTACTGAGAGAATAACATGTACAACATATCAATCATATCAAGCATGTATCAAGCATATCAAACAATCACATAAGACAATGGACACACAGAGTTTCACTGGGGAAAATGATCCGGATTTATGTGGGAACGAAACAAAAGATAGCATATACAGAATCATACACAGAGATATATTGCAAATAACACAGTGATACAGTAAACACATATTCTATTAAATAGCAGAAATAGAACAGACTGTAAAATACAATAGTTGGAATGGTGGTAGCTATCTCTGAGAAGAGATGTGGCCGCTATGCTCATTCGTGCCAAGATGAATACAAAGAGAGGCCGAAAGGGCCTATTTATCATAAGCATGAGGGAAAGAATCCCAATCATCCAAAAACCTAACCCTATAAGATGAACCGTCATAAAGTTTGCGGCCCCAAGGTGGTTAGTTGAACAGTCAACTTCTCGGGGTCATAACTTTTGCATACGATCTTCGTTTAGGGCGCTTGGTAGCCCGTTGGAAAGGTCTAACCGAGATTTACAACTTTCGACTGGGCCCAAATGCATGCCATTGGCAACCATTTGGTCCCCCAAATCGCCAAAAAATTTCGTTTAGGGCCTCAAAATGGCTCCGGAAGTTCAGGACCCGAAAAAATGCTAAAAATAGTAATTTACCAAAATTGCCAGAAGACTGTTTTGAGCCAGTTGGAAGAGGTGGGCCGCCACCGATATCCACCTAGATCAGAAAACCATAAAGGTGAAAAACCCCACAGCTTCCTCAGAGATAGAGAGAGCAATGATACAACCAAAGTACAAGAGATAGTCTTCTCCTAGTAGCCGATCCTCCTCCTCACATGTGCGCCACTTTCCGAGTGATGGAAGAGTGAGTAATGAGATGATCAAATAGAGATCTCCTGATCTCTATTTATACTTGTCCTGTCCTTCCCAATAAACCAGTGGGGTTGAATTTTCTAGCTTAGCCTAATAACCCATGGTTAACTTAATTAGGGCTGACCCCACACATGGTGGTCTAATAACCCATCAGCAAGTTACGACACTTGCGACACTTGTCAATACAAATGACGACACTTCCGTATAGAGGAATAATAACATCTCTATAGGAGTACAATATACATAGATGAAATACATAGGTGAAATACATTCCGAAGTTACATATACATCAACACTCCCTCTTAACTAGGAAGGTATTTCTTGACACAGATATGCTAGCACAAGTCTTCTTCTCTGGATCATCATCAGGGAATCATCATCCTCGAATCATCGTCATCGTCATTGCTACTATCTCAATCAATCTCCGATCTACTCGTCATAGGAAGTTCTACAGAGCTAGTCCTTTTTCATACTGGATATAGGCCCAACACCTGTAGGTTTTCATCATCACTGGCCATACTGTGGAATCCTCAGGACTTATTACGTGCATCACAAAACCTCGCAAGAGCATCCAGGCTGTTACGAGCACATGGATCTACCTGTCGGATCTCCCAGGGCTGTATTACATGTGACTCCCACCACAAGACCTTTAAACATTGTCTTGACTTAAGAAGAACTCTAAAGAGCATCCGAGGCCTTTTACGTGACTAGAACAACCTGTCTGGATCTCTAGGATGGATTACATGTGGTCATGGAAAAACCTCGAAAGAGAATCCCAGGACTGATTACGAGCACACAGCTCAACCTATCGAATCTCCCAGGGCCGGATTATAAGCCATAGGACAAAACCTTGAAAGAGAATCTACCAGATATCCCTGGACCAGATTACATGCCATAGGCAAGACCTCGAAAGACTACCTGCAAATATCCCAGGGCCGGATTATATGTCCTCCCAAAGCAAAACCTCGAAAGAGCATTTTCCAGATATCCCAGGGCCACATTACATGCCATAGGAAAAACCTTGAAAGACTATCTGTAAACCTCCCAGGGATGGATTATATGTTTATATGTACAACCTGTTCCATGGCCATAGAGTATCAACCTGATACTCACCATACATCATCCTGACGTACACATGACCATCCTGATCATCATCACTGCATCGTCCTGATGCATGTCATCTGGAGCAACATCTTGAAGTTCATCACCCATGATCATCCTGATCATATAATGCATCCACCTGATGCATACCAAGTATCTACCTGATACATATCATCATACATGATCCACCTGATCATACAATCTATCCACCTGATACATACAAAGATACATGATCCACCTAATTATACAATGTATCCACCTGATATATATCAACATACATGATCTACCTGATCATACAATGTATCTACCTGATACATATACAGATACACGGTCCAAGCATCCAACATGATGCACATACATATACATGATCTAACTGATCATAATAAGCATCCAACATGATGCATATACATAAACATGATCCAACTGATCATAACAAGCATACAACATGATGCATATATAGAGCAGTAACTGGAGCATCATCCTGATGCTCATCATCCCGCGCTTACATCCACAGCCATGGGAAGGATCCTCCTCTCACCATGCTTGGAATGGCTCCTGCAATTGTGTCCATCACTTCTTCCTTGAAGTGTCGTCAATATGAAGAACACCAAGCCTCTCTCTGAAGTATTCAAACTTCACTCTGGCTAGTGGTTTCATCAGCACATCTGCAATCTGCTCATCCATCGCAACATACAGGAGCTTCACTGCTCCTCTCTGCACCATATCCTTGATATAGTGATATTTGATCTCAATGTGTTTCGACCTATCGTGGAACATCGGGTTCTCAGACAGCTTCACACAACTCTGGTTGTCACAAAAGATACTTGTAGCCTCCAACGGGAGATCAAATAACTCAGACAGTAGCTTCCGGATCCATACTGCCTCACAACTGGCTGAATATAATCCAACATATTCTGCCTTGGCTGTACTCAGTGATACACAGGATTGCTTCCTGCTAAACCAAGAGATCACACCTGATCCCATACTGAAGTAGCACCCAGATGTGCTCTTCCTATCTGCAGCACTGCTTGCCCAGTCCGAATCAACATAACCCTATAGGTTAAACTTTTGATTCATATCATACTTGAGCCCATAGTCAATTGTACCCTTCAAGTACCTTAGAGTATGATTTACAGCAATCAGGTGAACACCTCTGGGATCCGTCAGGAACTGGCTCAATGTGTTCACCACAAAGAAAATATCTGGTCTAGTGTTCATCAGGTACATCAAGGACCCAATCATCTGACAATACACAGTGACATCAACCGGATCAGATGAAGCATCACACAGAAGCTTCAGGTTCGATTCCATAGGTGTGGCCATGGCCTTGCAGTCCATCATCCCGAACCTCTTTAGGATCTCTACTGCATACTTCCCTTTCCAAGGAAGATCCCATCTGCACTCTGCCACACCTCCATGCCTAGAAAATAGTGCATCATCCCCAACTCCCTCATCTCGAACTTGGCAGCAAGCTTCCTCTTGGTATCGGCGATCAATCCATCCTCACCTGTTACAAACAGGTCATCCACATACAAGAGTAGTATCACAGGATTTCCTTCCTCAACCTTATAGTAAAGGTTGGAATCTGCTTTACTCTTAGTAAATCCCAAACTGTATAAAAAGTTGTCTATCCTACCATACCAAGTCCTAGGAGCTTGCTTCAAGCCATAGAAGGATTTCTTCAGTCTGCACACATATGACTCCCTGTCATGTGTCTCAAAACCAAGTTGCTGCTCCACATACACTTCATCCTCAACTACACCATTCAAGAAAGATGTCTTGACATCCATCTGGTGTATCTTCCATTTCATCACTGTAGCCAAAGTAAGTACTGATCCGATGGAGGTGTATATGGCTACAGGAGCAAAATTTTCTTCATAGTCTATTCCCTCTTTCTGAGAGAAGCCATGAGCTACAAATCTTGCTTTGTACTTTTCTATGTTGCCATCTGCATCATGCTTGATCTTGTAGATCCACTTGGAAGTCACAACAGACTTCCCTTCAGGTCTTGGGACCACATCCCAAACATCATTCTTCATGATCGACTGATATTCCTCGACCATGGCATCCTTCCATTCTTTCTTTTCCGCTGCCTCTTCATAACTCGAAGGTTCTTTGTTCATAATATCACAGATTAAAGCAACATAGCTAGTATGTGATCTAGTTCTCTTCTTTGCTCTGTGTTCTTCTGGAATGCCATATCTTTCTGCATCTTGAATGAGATCTCTAGCCCATGAAGGTTTCCTCTTGTGAGAGTCCTTCTCACGAGGTGGATCTACAGGTTCTTGCGGATCTTCAATTTCATGATCTGCATCTGGAATTGCTTAAGTCATAGTAGTGTATTGAAATTTGGTTTCCTTTGGTTCTTCATGATCTTCAACAGGTGTCTTCCTTGATTTGATGAAGGTTGAGTTTTCATCAAATGTTACATCCCTGCTGACATCAATCTTCTTGAACCCTGGAAATTTTATTCTGTAATCCTTTGAGCTTTCACTGTAACCCACAAAGATACCCTTCTTTCTTGAAGGATCTACCTTAGTCCTCTTTTCCTTTGGAACATGAGTGTATACTGGACAACAAAATATTCTGAGATGGCTGAATTCAGGTTTCTTACCAGAGAATACCTCTTCTGGTGTCTTGTTGTCCAATATCTTGTGAGGTGTTATGTTTTGCACATATACAACTGTCCTAGCTGATTCTGCCCATAGATGCATGGGAAGATCTTGGTCATGCAGCATTGCCCGTGCTGCTTCCATGATTGTTCTATTATTCCTTTCTGCAACTCCATTCTGTTGTGGATTGTAGGGAGCAGTCAGCTCCCTCTTAATCCCTGAATCACTGCATAGATTCTTGAAATCACCTGAAGTGAATTCTCCACCATTGTCGGATCTGAAGGTCTTGATCTTCTTATTAGTTTGATTTTCCATCAAGGCTTTGAATTCCTTGAATTTATCAAACACTTCATCTTTGTTCTTCAAGAAATAAACCCATGTCTTCCTAGAGAAATCATCAATGAAAGAGACATAGTATACATACCCACTTAGAGAACTGGATGACGTCGGACCGCATACATCGGAGTGGATTATTTCCAAGATCCCTTTAGCTTTGCTTTCACTGCTTGGAAATGCCTTCTCAATGTTCTTTCCTTTTGCACATCCTTTGCAAATACCATCATGCTTTGTCTTGATTTCAGGAAGACCTTCTACAACTTTGCTCGCAATTGGTAGTGCTCTATAGTGCACATGTGCAAGCCTTCTATGCCAAAGTTCACTTGGCTCCATGGATTCATGTACCATGGCATGTTCAGGTTGTCCCTTCGATTTGTACAATCCTCCCTCTTGCTCTCCAATCACTACTGCATCATCTATAGTTTTACCCTTTGGCCACATTAGGACTTGGCCATCTACAAATGCAACCCTCATGCCTTTGGCATCCAATGCAGATATGGAGAGTAGGTTCTTCTTGAGCCCAGGCACATATAGAACATCTTTCATCTTCAAAGACTTCCCAGAGTCTAGGTTGTAGGAGGCTTCGCCACTTCCTTTGATAGGATATTGGTAGTCATCCCCAAGTTTCACCTTATGGGGTGACTCATGTTCAGATAGATTAGAAAAGGATTCTTTAAACCCAGTCATGTGTTTGGAAGCCCCACTATCAATGAGCCCATCATTACATCCATGAGAGATGGTACCCGTGAGAGCAAATATTAGAACATATTCATCTTCACTAGATGAGTCATCACTTTTTTCTCTAGCCTTCTTCTTGGGAGGTTCATCATCCTCATCCGCATGAGCATGATATCTCTTCTTGTTGCCTTTCTTCTTCTTGTTAAACTTGTTGTCCCTTTTGTTCTTGGGACAATCTGTAGCAAAGTGTCCCTTCTCATTACATGTGAAGCATCTCATGTATTTCCTATTCTTTTGATGGGTGTGAGGGAATTTCTTGTAATGAGAGTGCTCCTTCTTAGGCTTGCTTCTTTTGGTGTGAGTTGTGAGAGCTTGATCTTCATTCCCCATCTTTTCTTCTCAGGCCACAAGCCTTGCTTCTTCTTGTCAACATTCCTCCCACATTCTACTGAAGGAGACCAACTTCTTTCTTGCACAAATTCCTTGAATAAAGGAATCCCATGATCTGGGTAGGCCATTTAGTGTGGTCATGACAACTTCACCATTGTCCACAATTTCATCCACACCTTCAAGCTGTTCTTTGATCTGAGAGGCCTTAGAAAAATAAGATTGAATGGTCTCTCCATTCTAAAGCTTTACCCCTTTCAATTGGTTCCGCAGGGTCATCTTCCGATTTATGTTCGTCCCTTCAAATAGCTTGGTCAGGGAATCAAACATCTCCTTGGGTGTCTTCAGAGATGACACATGTGGGATGAGAGGGTCCTTGATAGAATCAACAATGATTCTCTTTGCCTTGACCAAGTTCTTCTTGAGAAGAGCCTTAGCCTCTTCTCCCTCTGGGATGGGGATCTCTTCACTTATATAAGTGTCCAACTCATTTTCTTCTAAGTTTAACCCAATCCTATACTTCCATGCTCGGAAGTTATCAACCCCTTCAAGATTATCCTCAAGATTTGTGTGGTGAGACATCTTAAAGAGTACTTCAAATGGAAATAGAAAAGATATAGGTCTTACCACTTGATTTGATGAAAACTGGATCTAGTCCTGGATTAGGGTTTGTCAGAGAAACCCTAAAAATTCAAAATGTGAATTTCAACTTTCTGAAAGGATAGAAAGATGCGCATTGATGAGCTGATCAACCTAGTATATTCAGATTTTGATATCTGCAAAGTTTCACCCTTCAGAAATGCCTTTTAGTCTTCCCATATTCACTAGGGAGGACCCTGAATTAAGTTTTGAGTTTCCCGGAGCTTTACCCAACCAAAAATCTCGATCCAAAGCTCTAAACTTCGATTTTTCCAAGGAGCTTCTAGCTATGTCTTCAGATTTCAAAAATTCCTATTTTTGTGGAAAACCTAATTTTTAGGGCCAAAACTGAAAGTGCTCAGAATTGAATTCTGATTGGACAGATAGATTCTCCTTGATGAGTAGAGTCAATATACCTTATTGCTTTTCCAAAATCTGTGGAGAGAAACCCAATAAACAAGAAACCCTAGTTTCCGCCACTACACAATGTCTTCTTCTCAGGGAAGCTCTGATACCATGTTAATTTTTTGAGCATTAATTCAACATACTCTAGGATCTTTACTAAGAGAATAACATGTATAGAATATCAATCATATCAAGCATGTATCAATCATATCAAACAATCACATAAGACAATGTACACACAGAGTTTCACTATGGAAAACCATAAAGGTGAAAAACCCCACAACTTCCTCAGAGATACAGAGAGCAATGATACAACCAAAGTACAACCAAAGTACAATAGATACTCTTCTCCTAGCAGCTGATCCTTGTTGATGTATATGTAACTTCGGAATGTATTTCATATATATATTTATTGTACTCCTATAGAGATGTATTATTCCTCTATACAGAAGTGTCGTCATTTGTATTGACACATGTCGCAAGTGTGTTAACTTACTGATGGGTTATTAGACCACCTTGTAAGGGGTCAACTCGGATTAATGTAACATGAGGTTATTGTGATAAGCTAGACAATTCGGCCCCATAAGTTTATTGGGCAGTAAGGACAAGTATAAATAGAGATCTCCCAATCTCTATTTGGATCACTTCAGAACTCACTCTTCCTTCACTTGGAAAGTGGTGCACATGTGAGGAGGAGGATCAACTACTAGGAGGAGTCTATCTCTGTGTACTTGGGTTGTACTTTGGTTGTATCATTGCTCTATCTATCTTTGAGGAAGTTGTGGGGTTTTTCACCTTAGGGTTTTCCCCACAGAAACTCTGTGTGTCTATTGTCTCTTATGTTTTCTTCTTGTGATGATTGACATGCTTGCTATGATTAATATGCATTGATATACTGTACATGTTATTCTCTCAGTAAATATCCTAGAGTATCTTGAATTAATGCTCAAAGTTTAACATGGTATCAGAGCTAACCTGAGAAGAAGACATTGTGCAGTGACAAAAACCATGGTTTCTTGTTTATTGGGTTTCTCTCCACAGATTTTGGAAAAGAAGTAAAGTAGATTGACTCTACTCATCAAGGAGAAACTATCTGTCCAATCATAATTCAATTTTGAGCACTTTCAGTTTTGGCCCTAAAAATTAGGGTTTCCTAAAAAATAGGAATTTCTGAAATCTGAAGACATAGCTGGAAGCTCCTTGGAAAAATCAAAGTTTAGAGCTTTGGATCAAGATTTTTGGTTGGGTAAATCTCTGGGAAACTCAAACCCTAATTCAGGGTCCTCCTTAGTTAATCCGAGAATACTAAAAGGCATTTTTGAAGGGTGAAACTTTGCAGATCTCAAATTCTGAATATACTAGGCTGATTAGCTCATCAAGGCACATCTTTCTATCCTTTCAGAAAGTTGAAATTCACATCTTGATTTTTTAGGGTTTCTTTGACAAACCCTAATTCGGGACCAGATCCAATTTTCAGCAAATCAAGTGGTAAGACCTAAATATTTTCTATTTCCATTTGAACTATTCTTTAAGATGTCTCACCACACCAAGCTTGAGGATAAGCTTGAAGGGGCTGATAACTTCCGAGCATGGAAGTATAGGATT
Source organism: Larix kaempferi (assembly GCA_027924585.1). NCBI lineage: Eukaryota > Viridiplantae > Streptophyta > Pinopsida > Pinales > Pinaceae > Larix > Larix kaempferi. Next base: position 30,827,972 of record BSBM01000217.1, read on the forward strand.
GGGTTAATCCTGGAAGAAAATAAATTGGATACATACATAAGGGAAGAGGTACCTGTCCCAGAGGAAGAAGAGGCTAAGGCCTTACATAAGAAGAACTTGGTCAAGGCAAAGAGGATCATTGCTGATTCTATTAAAGACCATCTCATTCCACATGTGTCATCTCTAAAGACACCCAAGGCAATGTTTGACTCTTTGACCAGGCTGTTTGAAGGGAAGAACATAAATCAGAAGATGACTCCGCGGAATCAATTGAAAGGGGTAAAGCTTCAGAATGGAGAGACCATTCAATCCTATTTCTCCAAGATCCCTCAGGTCAAGGAACAACTTGAAGCTATGGATGAAATGGTGGAGAATGATGAAATTGTCATGACCACTCTGAATGGCCTACCTAGGTCATGGGATTCCTATATCCAAGGAATCTGTGCAAGAAGAAAACTGATCTCCTTCAGTAGGCTGTGGGAGGAATGCTCTCAAGAAGAAGCTAGGCTTGTGGCCCAAGAAGAAAAGATGGGAAATGAAGATCAATCCCTCACTGCTCACACCAAGAAGGGAAGCAAGTTCAAGGGGGAGCATTCTCATTCTAAGAAACCTTCTCACCACTTTAAAAATATGAAACATCTAAGATGTTTTACATGTAATGAGAAAGGTCACTTTGCCTCAGATTGTCCCAAGAATAAGAAGGACAACAACAACAAATTCAACAAAAATAAGAAGGGTAACAAAAGAAAATATCATGCTCATGTTGCTGAGGATGATGAACCTCCCAAGAAGAAGGTTAGATCATAAAATGATGATTCATCAAGCGAAGATGAATATGTTTTAATTTCTGCTCTCACAGGTACTATCTCTCATGGATGTAATGATTGGATTATTGATAGTGGGGCTTCCAAACACATGAATGGGTTTAAAGAATCTTTTGCAAATCTATCTGAACATGAGTCACCCCATAAGGTGAAACTTGGGGATGACTATCAATATCCTATCAAAGGAAGTGGTGAAGCCTCCTACAACCTAGACTCTGGGAAGTATTTGAAGCTGAAAGATGTTTTATATGTACCCGGGCTCAAGAAGAACCTACTCTCCATATCTGCATTGGATGTCAAAGGCATGAGGGTTGCACTTGTAGATGGACAAGTCCTAATGTGGCCAAAGGGTAAGACCATAGATGATGCAGTAGTGATTGGAGAGCAAGAGGGAGGATTGTACAAATTGAAGGGACAACCTGAACATGCTATGGTGACATGAAGACAAATATTCATCCATAGTCATGGATCACATAGAGGTATGTATAATTTGGTTTTGCAAAGGTTAACTTATGAATTATGCAGGTCATTGAAGAGAACAAGAAAACATTGCTAGACATAACTAGCAAATATGATGACCAGGTATGCTTTTCCTATATCAAAGGATCTTATACTTTTGTATGATTGATAATGATTACTAATGAAGTTACAAGTTTGAGTAATCTAGGGTTTATGCATATTATGTCTCTTACCTTGATTGATGATATGACTAACTAGAAGAGTTCTATAGTCAAATATGAATATGCATGAATAAGAGAAGTCTTCCCTGAAACTTTGAATGCTAATGCTTATTATTATCTGTGTTTGAAATGATCATGACTATACATGTTTAAGATTATTTTGTTTTGATAGTATACTAATGGATGTATGATTATGTATGAGATCTCGAGGAGAACACAATGATGATACTCGTAATCATGCATAGTGATCGAGGATGGATATAAGTTCAAGGACAGGTAATCCATGAAGCAAAGATCAAGAGGGAGAACACTCCAGTAGTTCATGCAAGGAAGCAAATATTGAGAGGGAGTCCACCCTACAAACCAAACAAAGATAAGTATTTGAACTGTCATTTCTTGCATATTTGTTTGTTTAAATAATATTGTTCAATGATGGATATGATTATGTTCCTAGACTTAGGGTGTGTATTGTGCATATTAGAATAATTGCATTAATGAACAGTATACTACTAATATGCATGTGATGGGTAAGTGGCCTATGGCACTGTACAACATTACATTTCTACTTATCTAGAATGAAACCTCTTTGCTGACATATTGGGAGTTGTGCACACTCTTAACAATGTTGTGGTAGAGATTGGAAGGCATCTAGAAAGTTACAGGATATGGATGAATGTTGTATTGAAGCATTGGCTAAAATTATTGCATGACTGTATGACATATTTCTTTATGTGAAAGAATTTGTTCTAAAAACTATGAGAAGTTTCTAATCATACAATTTAACTTGTTTTGTACGAAAGATCGTATACCATCACCTACAAAAGAAGGACTACAACATTTGTTCCAGCAACAAATATATCTATTGAAGATATTGAAGATATTGAATATATTGAAGTTCCCAGGATCTGGGATGAAGTAATGGAAGAATGCCATGATCCATCGATCATGAAGAATGATGTTTGGGATGTAGTCCCAAGACCTGAAGGGAAGTCTGCTGTGACTTCCAAATGGATCTATAAGATCAAGCATGCTGCAGATGGTAGCATGGAAGAATACAAAGCGAGGTTTGTAGCTCGTGGCTTCTCTCAGAAAGAGGGAATAGATTATGAAGAAACGTTTGCTCCTGTATCCAAGTACACTTCCATCAGATTAGTACTTTCTCTGGCTGTAGTGATGAAATGGAAGATACACCAGATGGATGTCAAGACAGCGTTCTTGAATGGTGTAGTCAAAGAGGAAGTGTATGTGGAGAAGCCACTTGGTTTTGAGACACATGACAGGAAGTCATATATGTGCAAAACTTGGTATGGTAGGATATACAACTTTCTATCTAGTTTGGGCTTTACCAAGAGTAAAGCAGATTCCAACCTTTACTACAAGGTTGAGGAAGGCAATCCAGTGATACTACTTTTGTATGCGGATAACCTGTTTGTTACAGGTGAGGATAGATTGATTGTCGACATGCAGCGGAAGCTTGCTGCCGAGTTCGAGATGAAGAACTTGTGGATGATGCACTATTTTCTAGGCATGGAGGCATGGCAGAGTGCAGATGGTATCTTCCTTGGACAAGGGAAGTATGTAGTAGAGATCCTGAAGAGGTTCGAGATGATGGAATGCAAGGCCATGGCCACACCTATGGCATCGAACCTGAAGTTTCTATGTGATGCTTCATTGATCCGGTCGATGTCACTATGTATTGTCAGATGATTGGGTCCTTGATGTACTTGACGAACATTAGACCAGATATTTGCTTTGCAGTGAACACATTGAGCCAGTTCCTAACGGATCCCAGAAGTGTTCACTTGGTTGCTGTAAAGCATATTCTGAGGTACCTAAAGGGTACAGTTGACTATGGGCTCAAGTATGATGCGAATCAAAAGTTTAACCTGCAGGGTTATGTTGATTCCGATTGGGCAGGCAGTGCTGCAGATAGGAAGAGCACATCTGGGTGCTGCTTCAGTATGGGATCAGGTGTGATCTCTTGGTTTAGCAGGAAGAAATCCTGTGTAGCATTGAGTACAACCGAAGCAGAGTATGTTGCAGCATGTTCGGCTAGTTGTGAGGCAGTATGGCTCCGGAAGCTACTGTCTGAGTTATTTGATCTCCCGCTGGAGGCTACTGGTATCTTTTGTGACCATTAGAGTTGTGTGAAGTTGTCTGAGAACCTGGTGTTCCATGACAGGTCGAAGCACATTGAGATCAAATATCACTATATCAAGGATATGGTGCAGAGAGGAGCAGTGAAGCTCCTGTATGTTGTGACGAATGATCAGATTGCAGATGTGCTGATGAAACCATTAGCCGGAGTGAAGTTCGAATACTTCAGAGAGAGGCTTGGTGTTCTTCAGATTTACGACACTTTGAGGAAGAATCGATGTAGACATTTTCTGTAACCATTCCTAGCATGGTGGAAGGGGGATCCTTCACATGGCTATGGATGTAAGCACTGGATGATGAGCATCAGGATGATGTTCTAGTTTCTGCTCGATATGATCTGTTGGATCATTTATGTATGTATGCATCATGTTGGATGCTGGATATGATCAGTTGGATCATTTATGTATGTATGAATCATGTTGGATGCTGGATATTATCAGTTGGATCATTTATATGTATGTATATATGCATCATGTTGGATGCTTGGACCATGTATCTGTATCAGGTGGATACGATTGTATGATCAGGTAGATCATGTATGTTGATATATATCAGGTAGATACACGATGATATGTATCAGGTAGATACTTGGTATGCATCAGGTGGATGCATTGTATGATCAGGATGATCATGGATGATGAGCTTCAGGATGTTTCTCCAGATGACATGCATCAGGACGATGCAGTGATGATGATCAGGATGATCATGTGTGATGAGTATCAGGATGATATTCTGGATGACATGCATCAGGACGATGCAGTGATGATGATCAAGATGATCATATGTGATGACATGTATCAGGTGGATACATTACATAATCAGTTGGATTATGTGTGATGAGTTTCGAAGACACAGATGCACATGAACCATTCGAGCATGGTTGTAGATGTGTTCTCCCATGGCTGCGATATAAGTGCTGGGGCCATTCGAGCATGGTTGTAGATGTGTTCTCCCATGGCTACGATATAAGTGCTGGGACCATTTGAGCATGGTTGTAGATGTGTTCTCCCATGGCTGCGATGTAAGTGTTGGGCCATTTGAGCATGGTTGTAGATGTGTTCTCCCATGGCTGCAATATAAGTGTTGTGCCATTCCGACATGGTGGTAGGTTGGTCCTCCCATGGTCGTTGATGTAAGTGCTGTGAGACTTTCATGGATGGTGGTAGGTTGGTCCTCCCATGCCGGTGAGTGTAAGTGCTGTGTGTGTGCATCTAGGTTGTGCTTCGTGATACTCTGTGACCGTGGACAGGTTGTGCAGTAGCATGTAAAAAGTCTTGGGAGATCTGATAGGTTGAGATGTGTGCTTATAATCAGTCTTGGGATGCTCTTTCGAGGTTTTGTGACACACGTAATAAGTCCCGAGGATTCCACAGTATGGCCAGTGATGATGAAGACCTGCAGGTGGTGGGCCTACATCCAGTATGAAAAAGGATTATCTCTGTAGAACTTCCTATGACAAGTAGATTCAAAGATTGATTGAGATAGCAACAGCAGTGATGATGATGATGATTCGAGGACAATGATTTGCTGATGATGATCCAGAGAAGAAGACTTGTGCTAGCAGATCTGTGTCGAGAAATACCTTCCTAGTTAAGAGGGAGTGTTGATGTATATGTAACTTCGGAATGTATTTCATATATATATTTATTGTACTCCTATAGAGATGTATTATTCCTCTATATTGAAGTGTCGTCATTTGTATTGACAAGTGTCACAAGCATGTTAACTTGCCGATGGGTTATTAGACCACCTTTTAAGGGGTCGACCTGTATTAATGTAACATGAGGTTATTGTGCTAAGCTAGACAAGTTGGCCCCATAAGTTTATTGGGCAGTCAGGACAAGTATAAATAGAGATCCCCTAATCTCTATTTGGATCACTTCAGAACTCACTCTTCCTTCACTCGGAAAGTGGCACACATGTGAGGAGGAGGATCAGCTGCTAGGAGGAGTCTATCTTTGTGTACTTGGGTTGTACTTTGGTTGTATCATTGCTCTATCTATCTCTGAGGAAGTTGTGGGGTTTTTCACCTTAGGGTTTTCCCCACAGAAACTCTGTGTGTCTATTGTCTCTTATGTTTGCTTCTTGTGATGATTGACATGCTTGCTATGATTGATATGCATTGATATACTGTACATGTTATTCTCTTAGTAAAGATCCTAGAGTATCTTGAATTAATGCTCAAATTTTAACAATCCTCCTCCTCACATGTGCGCCACTTTCCGAGTGATGGAAGAGTGAGTAATGAGATGATCAAATAGAGATCTCTCGATCTCTATTTATACTTGTCCTGTCCTTCCCAATAATCCAGTGGGGCTAACTTTTCTAGATTAGCCTAATAAACCATGGTTAACTTAATTAGGGATGACCCCACACATGGTGGTCTAATAACCCATCAACAAGTTACGACACTTGCGAAACTTGTCAATACAAATGACGACACTTCCGTATAGAGGAATAATAACATCTCTATAGGAGTACAATATACACAGATGAAATACATAGGTGAAATACATTCCGAAGCTACATATACATCAATAGTACGCAGAAAGATGTGGATCTTGGCTTCCATACTGATAGGTTGCTTGATGAATTTGTCAACTTCAGAAATATGGATGTGCTCGAGTTGCTGGACCTATTCTTTGACCTTTACACACCTGCTCTTTACTTGCTCAATCATCAAATTCGGTGGGCATGCTTTCTCAATAAGGTCCAAAGTGGGAAACTTTAACATGACCATGATGTTGTTCGCAACATACCATCTCCCGCTACAAGTTGCATGCGCCTTCTTAATTGATTCTTCAACCATTTTAGAAGTATTTAGCTAGGAATTCAAAGATGTTCTTATTCTCCTGAAATTGAATCTGTCTAAGCCATGGATATCCTCAGCTTTGTCCTTGATATACCTTTTCCAATCAGAAATATATTCAATGGCATTGGAAGCTTGCTGCCTTTTATCGATTTGCTGCTCAAGAGTAATAGAAAGTTTCTCAAAAGCATTATAATTTTCCTGAATATCATTCAGGGACTAAATAATTCAGCCAAGAGTTTGTGATGTTCCTCATTAACCTCAAAGGAAAAATCCTTGAACTCTTTCTCAAAGAACCTGGAAAATGAAGAAGTGGATGCATTAGCAACTGCATCATTCAGCTGCTATTCCAGTACTTCTATCTTCTCAGCATTGGTAGTATTCATAACCTATATATCCCGCAATTGATCCTGGAGAGAAGCATTCTGTCCTTGTAGGTCCTTGAGCTGACTCTCATACTGATTCCTTAATTTTTGAAGCTCGGATTTATGTTCTTCATCAATTTTGATCTGCTGCTCCTGGAGCTTCTTCAATTCTTCTTTCTTAATGTCTATCTCTTTATTCAATGAAGTGACTGAATCAAAATTGGCCCCAAAAAATGCTCCCATAGGTGCAGCAGTGTCTAATGCCTCCTGTTGGATGTCATCAGACTGTTTGTCCCAAATTATCTGATTAGGAATAGGATCTTGCAGCATAGTTGATCCCCTGCTTCTCTTGGTACCTCTTTTTACCACTGCTTTTGCTGCCCTGCTGTAAAAGTATTCCCCAAGGGGAACTACAACATCATCTTCGGGATCAACTATCAACTCAGTTGCAGATGTGAAAATATTACATCTGGCAACCAATGGAGTTGTTTGGGTAACAGTGGAATTAGGGATAGACATGGTGATATGAGAGGTAGATATCAAAGGGAAAGTGGCAGTAGAAACTGAAGTTGGATAAGGAGGAGAAGTAAAAAGAGTGGCAAACTCAGTGAGGGAAGTAGAGGCAACGGTAAGTGATGGTTGTAGAGAAATAGTTGGAAATTGCATCTTAGTTACTATTGGTGGTAAAGTGACAGATGTTTTTGCAAGGTTGAAGGTGAAGTAGTAATGGAGGTTAATGCATGAAATAATTGAGATATGGTGGATAGTGGTAGTGTAGCCTCAAAAGATGAGGAGGAAGGAAGCTTAACAGAAGAGAGTGGGCGTGAAGAAGTTAATGCATCAATAGTAGTGGTGACTTCAGGAATGTGGTCATCTGGGATGGGATCATCCATCGCTATGCTGTCAAGAAAATCAACAATTTCCTGGGAACCTTCGGTTATCTCTTTACAACATGCACATGAGGAAGTATTTTATCTTCTCCATCATTGTCCTCAATGTTCAATGTAGGTATTTGAGATGCAGGGGTTTGAATATTCTACCTCTTTGCTGGAGTGCTTGCAGCAACCACTTGAGTATCAAGTACTGAATTCATTTGTGCCAATTCTTCTTTAACTGTTCTGATGTTTGAATCAACACCTTCAGTTCTGCACTAGTTTCCAATTCTGGAGCATCCTCCATAAGGCCCTTTCACTTTCCTCCATCTGGATATGTTAACATCAAAGGGGTACTTTCCTTTTGTGCTTCTTTCTCTTCTCTGTCCTTTCTGGCCTTCCTTCAAGTTGTAGCTCCATTTTCCTATAACTCAAAACCTTAGTCTTGTGCTCCTTTTAATATTGAAGAATAAAACTCTGTTCTTCTTTGTTTTTATCCCTAACCAAGACTTCAGAAAACAGATTTTCTCCCTGGTAAATAGAGTCATCAGGGGTATCCTCATGGGCATAGGTGGTCTTCATGTGTTCTTGGGCAAAATGAGCAACCACGAATGCTTTGGGATCATGCATCCTTTTGGGGGCTTGTACCAACTTCAATGAAACAATATCCTTTCCCAACACTACAACATACGTTGAGGTTGGAATAACCATAGGTCCAAGGCTCAAAGGGAATTTAGGCCATCCCTTTCTTTTAGGTCTAGTTAGCTTGAGGAATACCCCATCTGTAACAGTTTGGAAAGCTATTTATTCAAGCAGCAGTTTTCCTTGGACTATCCTTGGCAACAAATGAACTGTGCTACTTCCCCAAAATCTGATATAGGAGAAAGATTCTCCCACATACCAGTCACCAATTGTGGGGATGAGAGTTTTGGCATTAGGAGAGAAGGCAAGTACATCTTCCCTGAATATCTGGTGATACATAGTTCCAAATAAGTGATCACATATATCATATAGTAAGGGTACATAGTTGTTTTACCACAATTCTGAACAATATATATGAACCGGAGGAGCTATTGGGGTCCAATTCCATCCCATGAAAGGGTACTGGAATTCTAGGAAGAACACATCAATCACATAGGATGAATAAAATAAAGGAGGCTTCCTTGAAGCTGGTGTCTTTTGATAATGCTCAATGGATGTCTTTAACTCAAATGACAGAATTGAAGCCCAATTAAATGACTCTCGAGTTGTGAGGACATGATGGGCCATAGGTGCCCATTCGGCTTTGAATACAGAATAGTTGGGTATGCCATATAGCCTGCACATCATGGAATCTAAAAGGGAATAGGGTTCCTTGAACCATGAGATAGGGTATGCATTATCGGCTTTGGGCATAAAGTTGTCCGGGTTGTTCATCCATGACTTCATCATCTCGTCGAAGTTAAACTTGGTGTTGACAGAATCCAGGAAAGAGGCATTAAGAAGTTGGGTAGTTGACTTAAGGGCATAAGCTCTAATAAAAACTTCAGGGTGAAAAGAGACCAGATGGGACCCTGCATTTTTGTTAAAGGAATGGTATTTAGGGTTCACGTGATCAATTATCCACTTGACTGCATCTGTGTAAGGGAGAAGGGATGGTGTATCTGCTATGGTGTGCAATTGAGAATCCCTAATTTTCTCATAGACGAACTGGTTTTCTTGGATTTTCGACAGGTTGTCGTTATAAAAAATGGCATAAATTTTGGACCAGTCTATTTGATAGGTTTCCAAGACTCTGTCACTGGTATCGGCCAGAATTCCAAAGTTGGGGTCTTTGTTTATCGGTTCTTTCTGTGCTGTTTTGGAACAAGTAACTCTCGACATGGTGAAGGACTGGTAATTTATGATAAAATAAATTAAAACCAATAAAAAAAAGTTTGAAATTACCGAAAAATCCACAAACAACCAACGGGAAAAGAAGGAAAACCAACTTGTACTGATGAAAATGGCAGGAAAACAAGCCTGGTAAAAATTCGCAGTAAAAATGCTTAACGGAGTTTATTCTCAAAATTGAAAAATGGTAAAAGAAAATAGAAAATTTGACATATTTAACAATTTCGTCGGGTGAAATCTTGACCGTAGGATTAAGACAGATCGACGACTAAGATCTAAACATGATTGTGGAAAACGAGTTGCGGGAGTTTATTTTGGAAAATATGTACATTCTTTCCGCAATCCGCAATGCAAGTTGCGGAAACACATCTCCAAATACAAAGAAACCAAATATTTCCGCAATCCGCAATTGCGGGTTGTGGAAACAAAAATGGCACAATTAAAAATAATGATCTTTCCGCATTCCGCATTCCGCAATCCGCAATTGTGGGTTGCGGATTGCGGAAAAGAAAAACACAGATTTATTCCTCAAACACTTTCCACAATCCGCAATTGCGGGTTGTGGAAAAACAAAGTGCAATTTTATTTTTGAAACTCCTTCCGCAATCCGCAATTGCGGGTTGCGGGTTGCGGAAATGAGAAAAACAAATTTATTCAAACATTATTTCTGCATCTGCAATCCGCAATTGTGGGTTGTGGAAAAACAAAGTGCGATTTTATTTTTGAAACTCCTTCTCAATCCGCAATTGCAGGTTGCGGGTTGCGGAAAGGAGAAAAACCAATTTATTCGAACATCATTTCCTCATCCGCAATCCGCAATTGCGGGTTGCAAAAAGATACATTCCAATTTGGACAAGCAAGATTCGGAAATCCGCATTATAGATTGCGGATTGTGGGTTGTGGAAAGAATGAACTCTGGAGAAAATTCATGGTTTCCGCAAATCACAAAAACACACAAAAATGAATGAATTTTAGAAGGAAAAATAATTAACTAAATCAAATCATGACAAAGAAATAAAAGGCATGATCAATCATGATGAAAGCCCAAAGTGAATAAGGAATTTAAACATTACCTTCAAAATTTAGAGTTAGGGCTCCCATTATTTAATAAAATATGGGATCTATTGTGTCTACAACAAGCCTCTACAAAATAAACAGTGGTAGCAACACCAAAGGAAATCATGACAGCAACACCTGAAGCAACAAACATATTAGCTCTAGAACAAGACAATACTTTAGCAAAATAAGTAACAAGAACATAAGCATAACCAACCATCCAGGCGCAGACAGAACAAGTCGCCGCCACCACACCAACGGATACAAATAAATCACCGGCAACTGTTGATCAATAAAAATAACCAGCACCATAGACAAAGGCTACAAGAAAATCACAAAAGAGGAAGAAGCGAAAAGAAAAGAGGCATCAAGAAAAAGAGCAACTGAAGCAGATATAACAACAACATATTCAGCAAGAGAGTCGCCTATCTATACACCTCGACCAGATTGGGCCTATCTCCACATATGATCCACAAGAAGCGACATAGGAGGAGCTCGACCTCCTTGCAGATGCGGTTAATAGAAAACAAAGGCACAAACGTATTGAAAATCAAGAATGCATCCAAAAACTGCAGGAGGACAAAGCATCATTTTTGGCTAAGTGTAAAGACTTAGAAAAGCAAGTTGTCCCACTGTCGTCGAGTTCCGACATGATAAGTACGCTAGACAAATCATACCAAATACTCAATACTGTCGTGTCAACATTAAAAGATGAATCTGCCAAGAACTGACAAGAACAAGCCATAGAAACATCCTCCTTAATGGAAACACAATACGCAACATTCACCTCATCTCACAGCCAGTTAAGAAAGTACAATGATCAGGCATCTACAGTCACCGAAGTCCTCAACAACTGGTAAACTCATTACGACAATGTTTTTAAAGAAATGCAGTGGACACGTGAGCTACTCAGCAATATGCACCTGCAACGACAAGTATCCGATGAAGCTCTAACCCAAACTATCACCGACCAGATTGTCATGGAAAACATATAGCTAGAAAATTTGGAAAAACATGTGACCAATGTATGAGTCAAGCTTGCACTAGCCTCTTTAAACTTGAAAATATTCAACCGTATCTCCAAAGACTACTGTCAACCGCTGATGAAAAAGTAAAACTTTTTGGTCAAGACTTGATTAACCTACAAAACAAGTCAACTCAGGACAAAGTAGAAAACTTGTCGAGCTTAAGCACATTAACCATAGACATTCAAAACATTCTGCGCACCTAGGAATATTTTTCAGCACTAGTTTTCTATCTCTGTTGAAGCCGTCGTCGAAGTCTGTGTCTAACAGCAAGCAACGGCTAGTTCTAGTCATGAACATCAGTAACAACTACATTTATTTTTTGCAGAGTTAACATTTTTGCATCTCCTTATTTTCTTTGGGACGAAGAAATATTTTGAGGTGGGGAGATGTTGGAGGAGCCTAAGTCGTCCTATCGACTAGGTCCTCCACCCGACTTTGTAAGACATGTCCACAGTTGCGTCGACCAGAACATGTCGGGTTAGTTTGGTCAGTTGAACCGACAAGTGGTTATATAACTGTATGTAATTTATATATATAGGCTGGTGAGCTGACCCATTGGGTTAGCTTAGATCTATTCTTATATGTACTTTTTTGCATCTTGCTGAGTAATAAAAGGCTTGTGTTCTCTCCATCTTATGTCTCTTGTATCTGCATCATGTGTATGCTTGCTTATAATATAATATGTATCACTGGTAACAATGCAACCCCTTCGACTACAACAAACCCCATGGTGATATTTATTTGTCCCTTTTATATTGGATCCATGTTAGAGAATTTAGAGAATCTTGACAAAATTTGGTTGTTTTGTGTCTAAGTCACAAAATACTCCATACCACTTAAAACATAGTTCGATTAGCCAAATGAAATCATCAATACATAAAAAAAAATCACTTTGTAGAAGGATGAACTAGTTGAGTTGGGACTTTCTTAGGAGGTTGTTTCTATGACTAGGTCTATTGGAGTTGGGAAAGCATTTCCAAAATACGATCATTGTAGATCCCACAATAGATGTGCACTTTACTAAAACTTTCATATAATATTTCTCTAGCTCAATGTAGTCTCCTTTATGACCACTAAACTAATAATAAGTCTATCATTATCTACAACCACACTAGTGAGACATATTTTGGTGTCTACTAAATCCATTTTATCTCTTCCTTTTAACTCTCTCCCAAAGTATTCTTTAGTGCCATCCACTACAATATTATATTACTTCTTAGTAATTAATGCTCCTTTGTTAAAAATGACTGGGCCTCCCAACTAAGTAATATATTCATTTATGTTCAACACAAGTTTAAGCCTTTTCTTATCCAACTCGTCTTATATTACCTAGGATTTTCCAAGCACCTTCATTCTCTTTTCTTAGGACACTTTGATTTTTGTTATATGAAAGTCCATGTGCACTCATGTCCTTGTTTTTCTCTAGAAACATGAGTAAATAAGGAGGCATACATTATGTTACAACTTTAGTATCCTCTTTCTTTCCATCATTCACAAAGTTGTTTGGGTAAGAACCCTTGATGTTTGTTTTGTTTACTAACTCTTCCTACTTTTGTGGCTGTCAATACAAACTCTTGTATTTCTATAAATTCTCAATTATTACATACATGATACTAAGAGTGGTTTGAGCTAAATTTCGCTTTCTCTTATTTTATTCTTGGAATACTTACCTAGGGGGTATCAGTAATGAAGCTATAGTCATTGGTTCTTCCATTAGTGATGGAACAATGGAACAAAATCCCATTTTTCAAGGGAAAAATGTCACAAGATTGAGAAATACTCTATGATATCCCTACAGGTTGCAACAAAGGAAACAATTTTAAGTGTTTATTAGTAGACCATACACCAATAGGCTAAAACAATACTCAATAACTAACAATAAAATGAAATATTGACTAGTAACATAAAAAGACAAAGAGTGAGTTAGCTTCAACCATATAATACTCAATGGAAAAGCTTGCACCTAGAAGCCTATGTAGCTCCAATGGAAGTCAACAATATCCCTTAGGTATGGGTCCTTTTGAACTCTCTCAATTGCTTGATAACTAACTTGGAATGATGTAGAGAAACACTTTCTCTTGAGGAAGAAGACAAGGGATATTTGATTGCCAAATGATAATAAGAAGGGGGATGAAATATGATCTCTCAAACCAATTCTTGCAACATAACTTTGATCTAAATTTCTCTTGTTGAAGGCATGCTCATGGCTTCTTTTTATAGGCCAAATGGAGGTCTTGAAACATCTAGTTCCCAATGTGAATGCTACATCTCATGAAGTGGTATATGAAGTACAAAAAATACAAGCATGTGAAGAGGCTCATTCAAATTTTTGGAGCCAAGAAATGTTGTCGTGAGCCTTGAATGCGCCACATAGGGATAGTGGTCCCATCGTTGGTACAACCATACAGTTTCGAGATAATAATCGTGCAGTTTTGTGCGGGTTTTGAAACAAAAGGGGCATGGTTTCCCAAAATAATTGACTTTAATCATTCTAAGGTTCAATTCTCATTGTGAATTTGATGAGGATGATTCTAATGAGCTACATGTTGTATGCTGATGATGTCTTTCTGCAACACTGGTCGAAATGTTGCATGTGTGCAAAATTTAGGCGATAACAATTACCCCTTGATGTGTGAGGTTAGGAAGGATATATATAGCCGAAATACATCATTGTTTCTTTCTCTCATGCTGATATTCCAAACTATGAAAGTAACCTAGCAATTGTTGAGAGTAAAGGGCCACCTACCGGGAGGGTGTTGGTGATGACCGCTGAAGCAAAATACTGATGGGTGATAATAAATGGTTGTTTATACAAACGAGACAGGAGCCCCCATGTCCGTGAAATTATGTTAAGTTGGATTACAATAAGAGGAGATCTAGGGGAAGCTCTATGAACTGCTAAACACATGGATGAGGGAGCTTCACTCCCTACTTGAGTAAATGTGTCTTCGACTGTTGATGATGTTGTTGGTGCCGAAGAAGCATAACTATTGATGATTGCAAACAACCCACTACAATGAGGGACTTGAACAATAATGAAGTTGTCGGGTGGGTAACTTGATTATATTAGATGAGTCACTGTTGTTAATAATAAATGCGAACACTCGTATTGCCTGGACGTACAACTCCACTTGATGCGATAAACTTGTTGGTGTAAATCATAGGGGAAACTACTGAGTGTAAGGTTACTTAGACACTTAGGAGTTAGTTACGATCAACATGTTATAATGTATCTTTAGGTAAGGTGTGTTTCTTTAGTATGCATTAGTATGCATTTGTACATATGTCATTCGACGCTCATGATATGTTCTTAACATAGAGTGATTCGATGGTTCATCTTCTCCTCGACCTTGACAACCATTGATCCATGGATTAACACACGTTTGGTCCATGATCTCTATTTAAAGAGCATGGAGGGTCATTTGCTAGTTGATCGATAATAAGAAGTTCATTTGTAACATTCTTTTTATTTTGCATACTAATATTATATCAAGTAGCTATTTGGCTAGGGCTATGGAGTGTTTCCCACTTTGAGGGTTTAAACCATGTAAAAACATCGATGTGTTGATATGTGATCTATTTGTGTGAGCATTTGCATTATCTTGTGGTAGTTGAACATGGTATCAGAGCTCTTATGAAATTCCACTTTCGTTGGTGATCTAGATCTTGAACCGGTGTGGCTAAAGTCATCAAAGGATTTTTTGTTTTGATATTTATGTGCATTTCTGTGGTGAGAGAGGTGTTCTATTTCATCCAGAGCATTGTTTCTAGTTGGAATTTTTTTTGTTTCACTAATAAAGGTTTCTATTTTCCCAAGATACGACCATTTTACTAGATCTAGAGGTATACTGTTTACAGTTACACATTTTTTAATTTTTTTTCTCATATTCATTCATATTTTTGCTTGGTTTTTGTTTTATTTATGGGTTGTTACCTTTTCAATCTACATATGCTCTTTGCTTTGTATTCTATGTGAACTTGGAAAATCATAAATGTCACGTCCCCATCTTGACCCCATTTCATTAAGATTGTAAATGATGTAATATTGTTATAAAATCGTGGTGAGGAGCTCAAGGCCAAGGCCCCACCATCGATTTATTGATGCATATGGTTTATGTGCTAGCCAGGCACATTGGATTTTCGATATTATGTAAATATGCATTTTAATAAAATACCCACAACTAGCTATGCAATGCAATAAGAGATGGGGCATGATTTTACAAGGAATTGGGAGGGAAAACATTCAAACCCTTGAGCCAATCAAGTCAAGCCAAGTGTCAATGAGAGAACCCATCAAACCCTCAACTACCCATGTTGACTTTTGTACCCAATCATTCATTCTCCCCCAAGAGTTGGTTGAGGTAGCTAATGCCTTGAGAATGGAGAGGTATGGCTGTCCAAAATTTGAGTATGGGAAACCACCCTGCATGGAAAAACATGTTTGGATTCCTTGGCAAGAAAAGAGCCATGAATTTGCCTCCCAAGCGATAACCCATCAAGTAGTTTTTGCTCTCTCACATTTTTGGAGTTGCCTGGGCATTTTTCCTATATTTCCCTTGTTTTTCAGTTGGGAAGAGGGCGTTTTTTGTTTGGTTTACCAATGGCGAAGAGAACAGATCGTTTTGGGGTTTCAATGAGGCCGTTTTGGACATTGGAAACGCCCATAACATGTGGAAGAAATTGGGTTTTTCCCTAGGGACGATTTTCTTTTTTTTTACAGTTCGTTTGGTGAGCCACGATTTGGGGAAAAACCCATGGAGCCTGTTTTGTAAAATACCTTTGCTGTAACTGTGTATCCTTGCCCAATGATCGTTTTTGCCGTGTGTAGAATAAGTATGTTGGGGTATGGGTAATGGGTATCTGTTGCATTGGCTTGAGCTAGAGTGCAAGTATTCAAAAATGTAGAGGGTTCAAAATTTTCCTGATAAACCCAGCTGTGGGCTGGCTTGGCTTGGAGGAATGATTATTTGGTTGTGTATGAGTAAGAATGTCCCCTTTTCCTTGTAGATATCATGCCCAGCTCAGGGGTGGTCTCTGAGTGATGAAATAACACAGGCTAGGCAGAGACCTATGGTTGGGAGGAACGTTGCAGCAGCATAGCTAGTTGTTTGGGGCCATTTCACCAGAAAGATAAGTGTCTTGCTGTCCATGCATTTACTTCTGCAATGTTTAGATTGATGACTGTTTTTGATATGCTGTATGCATAGAAAATAATGTGTGTGGATGAGTTTTTAATTCTGCTGTGCTTAATTGTTTAAATGGCATCTGCACACTCTTAAATTTAATGGCTGAGTTTGTTTAAGAATCCCCATAGATTGGATTCATGTTCCCTCCCTTGCCTTGGATGGATGGGTGGGTACGTGACAGATGGTATCAGAGCTTATGGTTCAATACTACGGCTGTTGGGCCCATCATATAAATATAAATCATTGTGTGTACATGTATTATGTATTTGGAATTAAAATGAATTAGAGAAACCTAAAGATCTCATAGCTTCTATTTGATTAAGATGGGAAATCATTTCCATGTCTGTTTTGGGGATTCTTGCAAAATTGCTTGCATTGATTTCATGCTATGAAATTGAGGAAGGAGGGAGAAAATCCCTTTTCAGGTTGAATGCTTGCTTTAAATTGTTTCCAATGCAGTAGCATTCAGTTTTGTATTTGTTTGTTTGCCTCCATGGAGGAGAGAAAGGAGGCGCAACCTCTGCCATCTTATATTATTTTGTTGTTTTGTTGTTTTATTTTGACATGAAGAGATGCAATTTACTACATCTTTTATTGTTCTGTTATATGCGAAGTATGATCTCTAATTATGCTTCCTGTTGAGCAATGATCATTACAGAAAGAAGAAGGAAAAATTCTAAATTTTTCTAACTATTTTTCTGAGTTTTCTGCTAAGGGCTATGGTGGCGGCGAAAAATAGGTTAAATCTGCGGGCGTGGCGGCAAAAGTTAGACTAATGTTCTGTGTGCGTGGCGGAGAAAGTTATGCTAACTTTCTGCGCGCGCAGTGACGAAAGTTAGACTAATTTTCTTCACGCACTGCAGTGAAAATTAGGCTAACTCTTGTGACTCTGACGACAAAGATAAGCCCAAAAGCGCCGCAACGGTCGGCGAAATAGCTGTTAACTCTGCGCCGAAGGGAAGTGGTCGGCGGTCTCAGGGTTGGTGGTTAGAGATTTTAACAATAAGTTTTGCGTGCGATGGCGACAATTTTAACTTTAAAATCTGCGATGTGCACGGCGTGGCGACGAAAGTAATGTTAAAAGTAGCAACACTGGCGACAGATCTAAGCTTAAATTTTGCGTGCAGCGGCAATTTTAGGCTTAAAAGTTGCGATGGAGGCTTGCGCACAGCGGCAATTTTAGCCTTTAAACTTGCGATGCGGTCGCAGCGACGAAGGCTTGCGGGCGCAGAATTTAAGGTTATCTTTTGTGACATAGTCGGCGGAGAAGTTGGTAATTCTGCGCTAAAAAGAAGAGAAAATCTCAAAAATTTCTAAGTGTTTACGAATTTTGCCTAAGGCTGTAGTGGTGAAATTAATGTTAAATTCTGCGATGCAGTCAGCGGGTTTAGCATTAACTTATTCGACTGGCGGAAATTTTAACGTTACGATCCGCGCGGGTTTAGCGTTAACTCTATGATGCGGTGGCAAAGTTAAAGTTAGTTTTGCGACGCCAGCGGTGAAGTTAAGGATAATTTTGCGACACGTGGTGACAAAATTAGTGTTAAATCTATGACATGTGGTGGTAAAATTAGCATTCAATCTGCGACGAACGCGGTGGAAAAATTAGCGATAGGAGCTGCGCCACCCATGGCAATTTTAAGGATAAAATATGTGACATGCGCAGCGGCAAAAAAAACCTTAATATCCGCGACAAGGGCGGCGAATTTTAGCTTAAAATTCCGCGACACGGGCGACATTTTTTAAGCTAAATATTCGCGACACCGGCGGCAAAAATAACGATAAGATCTACGACACTGGCGACCATTCTAGCCTTAATATTTGTGCCAAACGGGGAAAAGCAATAGGAGCAGTAAGGCAATGCTGATGAATGGGAAATCTCTCACCTTAAACCATTTATGTTTATAACATAATAATTGTATGCTTGGAAAATATCATGAATGAATGTTATACACGTGAATACATACTTTGTGAGAAGATCATAGCTAATAATTGCTTGTGTGCATGGTAGAGAGCCCATGAAAATTGGATCAGCTATGATGTGGAAGAGGAAATTCCATGCTACAATGAGGAATTGGAAGGGAGAATTCCTCCACTACCCTCTCGATATTGTATTTATAATTCTGAAGTAGTCGTGCATATAAATTATGGCATATGAATGCTGAAATGCAAAAGATTAGATAGATGATATGACTATGCACTAGTAGGCACATTAAGAAACATTGCACAGTGCATGAATAGGACATTGCGTATTGTTAAAATAGTGAGGTTTCACATATGCAATGAGCCAATTGAGATAATTATGGTGGTTTCTAATAATTAGTTGTGTTCGCATTGGTTATAGGACCAAAGGCAACTAAAGCATGGCTAAAGAAGTTGATGACATTGTTGCACGTGACCAATGACCTTATGAAGAAAGGATGGTGCAAAAAATCCATGATCATGATGTTGGCAAAAGGACTAAGTAGCCTTGGTAAGAGGCCAACGGATCAGGTAACATTAAGCGATGTTAATAACAACCATGCAGGTAATGGTTAATTGTGCTTAATTGCATGAGTGTTGAAAGAGGATTTGGTAAGATCCCTTCAACTATGTTTAAACTATGTTGATTTAGTTTGCATATGGTATTGAGTGCCGAATAGGAATGTTAACCTACCGAGTATGGTGAGGTGTGGGTAAGTGAAGGAAATGATCCTTACACCCTATGATTGCTTAGAAATCTCAATGCATTCATATGAAATTATATCATGCCATTTGTGTATGCCGGTTGTGAGTTTAACAACCAAAGCAAGTGAGGATTTATGGTCATGTTGTGAATGTGCATGCATATGTGCGGGTGCACATGTTGAGATGCATTGTGTGAATGCATGGTTGTGATATATATATATGATTCAATGCAGTTAGATAATAGATGAAATGGTGGACTATTGTTAATCCTGATACCATTTCATGAGCTGCTATGAATGCAGGGGAAGACTGCATGAAGAAGGTGGACATGTGATGGGCTACCAGAGCACTCTGTTGGAAGGACATAATTTCATGGAATGTGAAGTAATGAGTATTTACAGTTTATTTAAATTGCATGGATAGTGTGACTGTGTCTTGCAATTTTATTGTGACAAGGATGCATATATAAGAATGTATATATTTCAATGCATTTCAAATGTTAACAGTTGAAGGTATTTGAATTATTGAGTGTCATAATTCTGAGATCACTTCAGTGACTGTTGTGGCAATGAAAGGATTATATGCATAGATATTCATAACGTGTTTGGCTAATTGAAGTTTCAGTTCTTAGGTAGAAAAGTCTTATGTAAGGCAATGAGGATAAGTCCATAGTAAAGACCGGGATCTATCATGTGCAGAAGCCAAAGGCTATGAGAAGGTTCTCATGGTTGTAAAGTATGCATGAAACAAATATGAAAATTGTATGACTTATGTTTATGAGAATAATCTCATGGTTTCAAATCTAAATTCTGTAGGAAAACAGATTTGTAAATTTCAGATTTGAAATTTTGCTAATAATTGCTAATCACTGTTTGGCTTATATAAATTGTGTCAGGAGGACATGTTGTAGGTGGATGTTCATGTATGGTAGCAAGTGTAAAACCATAATGGACAGAGTGATACCACTTACGAGAGCCAAGCAATATGAGGATGGCCTCATGGTTAAACAAATCAATTTCTGTAGGAGACAGAGTTGCAAATTCACATTGAATTAATTATTAATGCTAATGATGGGTTATGGAACAATCATGCTTGAAGCTTATTGCTAAATGCTGCTAACTGTTTGGCTATTTGAAAAGTGTGCCACGATGACACATTGCAGGAAGACCAGGAGTGATGGCCTACAAAAGCCAAACTAGATGGGAAAGACCCCATGCTTTGGAAATGGGTTTCGGGTGAAACGCCATTGACAATATCTCAGCTATACCACATGACGGTAAACCATGAGAGTGAGATGGTAAAACTATGCCCAGAAGGCATGTGAGATACATCTGCAAAATGAATGAGTATTCTGTGACCCTAGAAAAGAACATGCATGTCTAAATTATTAGGGTTAATATGCAGAGCATGCTCTATCTTATTTATATCATTGCAGACTGCTTGAGTATGATTAGGGCCTACATGGCGCACATCGGAAAGGGGGTGCACACCTTTTCTGGTGCTGGGTCATGATAGGGTTTTCAATATTGACTACACCCTAAGGGAATGGACGCATTCCTAGTGTTTCAATACTTGATAGTGAATGTTATGAAATATGGTTACAATTTTAGAGCAGCAAAACTAATGAGTCTGCTTATCCTTCTTGTGCTATCAGCTCACATAGATGCAATTTGGTGTTGCACGTAAGAGGAAAAGTGAAGAAAGGGTGCTCAAGAGGACTGTATGGGAAGTAGTAACCTTTCTATGCTCACACTAAAGGACACTAGAAGACATGGATAGGCCCGAGGAGCTGTGTTGCAGAAAAGGGGTATCATCCTTGTGTACTGTGAGTGGGTATTGTGAAGCCATGCTAGCCTGCAGTCAAGTGAGTCACCTATGGAGTTCTTGGAGGGAACCACTGGTTGCATAAGAGAAGGAGCCACGTAATCATATTATGTTGTTCATAAGAGAAGGAGCCACGTAATCATATTATGTTGTTCATATTGCCTGATAAACCCAATCGATGTACTGGCTTGGAAATGGTTGTTGTATGCCTGATAAACCCAGTCGGTGTACTGGCTTGGCATGTTGTTAAATTGATGCCTGACAAACCTAGTCAGTGTACTGGCTTGGCATTGGTTATTTGCATGTTGTGGAGGTATTGGTGAAGGGTGTTATTTCCTAATAAACCCAGTCAGAGAACCGGCTTGGAAATGGTTATTGTATGCTTGATAAACCCAGTCGGCGTACTGGCTTAGTATACTGATTTTTGAAATGCTTGATCAACCCAGTCAACGTACTGGCTTAGCATACTGATTTTAGGGATGCCTGATAAACCCAGAACCCAGTCAGCGTACTGGCTTGGCATTGCCTATTCGGATGATGCTGTGGAGAAGCATGTGTGCTGGTTAAGCATCCACCCCATAGGTGATCCAAGGCTTGTAAAGCAGAGAAGGAAACCTGTGGAGTAGCGAGGAAATGCACAATACAGATAAGTATTCATTTTCATTTATTTCTTGCTTGGAATAATGAAGATTTTAGGTATAAGTTTTCTAACAGCTAAGCTGAGACACTGTGTTTTCTTTGTTGGAAACCTTGGTCATTGCAGGAAGCATGGACCCTGAAAGAACTATAAATTCTTGTTAAAACCAGATAGTAATTGGTTGTGCACTATAAATTCTTGGTAAAACCAGAGAGTAACTGGTTGTGCACTATAAATTCTTGGTAAACCAGAGAGTAACTGGTTGTGCACTATAAATTCTTGGTAAAACTAGAGAGTAAGTGGTTGTGCACTATAAATTCTTGGTAAATCCAGAGAGTAACTAATGCTCAATAAATTCAGAGAATAGTTGGTGGGGGCATTAAGCACTTGATGTTGTGGAGCAGCCGGCTTGCTGGCCAAACATTTTTTAATTAATTAATAAAACTAGTCGGAGCACTGGCCTAGCATATTTCTAAATGAGATGATTGATGAAACCCAGTCGGCGTATTGGCTAGGCATTGCCTATTCGAATGGTTGTGGAGTAGACTGCGTGCTGGCCCAACATTCATTATTGCATCCACGGGCAATCCAAGGCTTATAAAGCAAAGAAGGAGCCTGTGGAATAAAGTGAAGACACCCAATGCAGATAAGTATTTGGTTACATTGCAGCTTCTTGCTTATGAAATACGTGTGTATATGATTTGTTTATGATTTCTTAAACTATTGTTTGGAGACAAAACCTATGGAAATAAACTAAACATATGAATTGACTCAATGTTTGAGTGTAGGTATTACTGGAATCAAGGACTATGAAAGCATCTGGAGGATACATGTGGACATGTGACTTTCCTAAAGAGCTCAGTATGAGTAGTAATGAAAGATGGTTCTAGTGGACATGTGTGGGTCCTAGCAGCCAAAGGTCCTGTAGGCAACAATGGGAAGGACTCCCACGTTGAAAATCCTTAAACAGACCTTAGACACTAAGTGTCATAGCCAAGAATGGGCAAGTCAAGCATTCACATTGAAGTGAAAGAGGCTAAGGAGCATGAAACCACAGTGATGGTGTGGCTCCAGATTGGAACAAGACTAAGAGGGGGAAACTCTTACTCTTCTCTTTCATTTTTGATTGATGCATTTCAGAAACAAAGAATTGTTGAATGCATGTTGTGACTGGAAGTTGATTGTGTTTATTGCTTGAAATGAATTGTGAATGCTGAAATACTTATTTCCCTGTGAAAGGATGAACATGAACGAGTTCATGTGTATGTTGGGAAAGCATGAAATGTGCGGAAGTCTCATGGGTAAAGCATGGGAATTCCATGTCAATTGAGCAATTAATTGACTAATTTTAATATTGTGTTATGCTTGTCCTGACAGGAATTGGCATGATGAATCTCACAGGTGAGAAAGTGAAAGCCATTGGTTTTGGCTGAAAATATTCCTCAAGTAGTTGCCAGGACAACAAGAAAGATGGCAACCATGAAATTCCAGACTTGCAGAGTAGCTGGAAGGTGAATAAAAGGAAGGGATTGTTGTGGAGCAATTCCCACCTACAGAGATGGAAGGTCAAATCCAGCAGGAGCAGTTGTGGAAGCCAAAGGACTTGATCCTGAAGGTTCAAAGTAAAGAGATGAAACGACGGACAGACCTACCACCAGTTGTGAATTTTGAGGCATGTGTAAAGTGGGTATATATTCTGAAGTATTGGAACATCGAGGATGGTGTTATTCCAAGGGGAGGGGAATGTCACGTCCCCATCTTGACCCCATTGCATTAAGATTGTAAATGATGTAATATTGTTATAAAATCGTGGTGAGGAGCTCAAGGCCAAGGCCCTGCCATCGATTTATTGATGCATATGGTTTATGTGCTAGCCAGGCACATTGGAATTTCGATATTATGTAAATATGCATTTTAATAAAATACCCACAACTAGCTATGCAATGCAACAAGAGATGGGGCATGATTTTACAAGGAATTGGGAAGGAAAACATTCAAACCCTTGAGCCAATCAAGTCAAGCCAAGTGTCAATGAGAGAACCCATCAAACCCTCAACTACCCATGTTGACTTTTGTACCCAATCATTCATTCTCCCCCAAGAGTTGGTTGAGGTAGTTAATGCCTTGAGAATGGAGAGGTATGGCTGTCCAAAATTTGAGTATGGGAAACCACCCTACATGGAAAAACGTGTTTGGCTTCCTTGGTAAGAAAAGAGCCATGAATTTTCCTCCCAAGCAATAACCCATCAAGCAGTTTTGCCTCTCTCACGTTTTTGGAGCTGCCTGGGTGTTTTTCCTCCATGTTTTCATGTATTTCCCTTGTTTTTCAGTTGGGAAGAGGGCATTTTTTGTTTGGTTTACCAATGGTGAAGAGAACAGATCGTTTTGGGGTTTCAATGAGGCCGTTTTGGCCATTGGAAGCACCCATAACCTTTGGAAGAAATTGAGTTTCTCCCTGGGGACGATTTTTTTTTTTTTTTTTTACAGTTCATTTGGTGAGCCACGATTTGGGGAAAAACCCATGGAGCCTGTTTTGTAAAATACCTTTGCTGTAAATGTGTATCCCTGCCCAGTGATCGTTTTTGCTGTGTGTAGAAGGAGTATGTTGGGGTATGGGTAATGAGTATCTGTTTCATTGGCTTGAGCTTGAGTGTAAGTATTAAAAATGCAGAGGGTTCAAAATTTTCCTGATAAACCCAGCTGTGGGCTAGCTTGGCTTGGAGGAATGATTATTTGGCTGTGTATGAGTAAGAATGTCCCCTTTTCCTTGTAGATATCATGCCCAGCTCGGGGTTGGTCTCTGAGTGATGAAATAACACAGGCTGGGCAGAGACCTACGGTTGGGAGGAATGTTGCAGCAGCATAACTAGTTGTTTGGGGCTATTTCACCAGAAAGATAAGTGTCTTGCTGTCCATGCATTTACTTCTGCAATGTTTAGATTGATGACTGTTTTTGATATGCTGTATGCATAGAAAATAATGTGTGTAGATGAGTTTTTAATTCCACTGTGCTTAATTGTTTAAATGGCATCTGCACACTCTTAAATTTAATGGATGAGTTTGTTTAAGAAGCCCCATAGATGGGCTTCATGTTCCCTCCCTTGCCTTGGATGGATGGGTGGGTATGTGACAATAAACATAGTGGAAAGGGTTTTATGTACTGCATATTCTCTTTGATATGCGCTTTGTTCCAACTTGGTAAATCATAAACCATGAGAAAATTACATTTTCAGGAAAGCTAACCAAGGAATAACCCCAAATATGAGACATTTTAGTTTCAAAATTTTGTTTTTGTGTTTTTGGGTTGTTGTGTAAAGTGTCTTGCAGGAAAAAACCAAGTTTTTTGGGTGGGTACACTATTACAACAACAACACCCCATTATCCTCCATAATAATACTAAATATTTGCTTAGCTCACTTTGTTAAAAGTTACAACAACAACAACAACAACAACAACAACCCATTCTCCTCCATAATAATACTAAGTATTTTTCTTAGCTCACTTGGTTAACAATTACTTTAATAAGTAAGAGGTATTGGGTTCAAGTCCTTCATTTTGTTACTTTTTGTAAAGGTTCTTATAACTTTAAGTTATAAAGTAACTATCATTGTAAAAGTGCTTCAACTTATTTTAAAGCAACTTATTTGTAAAAGTGAGCTTAAAGGAAAAGTTAGTAAGATGGGTATTTTTTACTGTATTCATCATGTTGACCAACCTTTTCTTGCCATGTGGCCCCTTGGTTCCCTTTTATTCATTTCTTAAAAATGGCATAACTTCCTCATCTAGAGTCTATTTTCAATTCCTTTTTTTAAAACCACCAATTTTTTTGATATCTTTGCATCTAGACCATCAATTTCTATTTTTGAAGTATGAATAATACATCATGGATGCTCCATGTGATATTATGCTTATCGGTTCCAACTACTTCTCATGGAAAGTTCATATGGAGGATGTTCTACGAAGTAGGGAATTTACCGGATTACCATGGGAATAGACATTGAGCCTACTGATGATGATAATAAAGTAAAATGGGCCAATAAATGTGATGAAACCCCTATATTAATCGATATGTCAATTTCTAATTATTTATGATTCCACCTTCAAGGAATTGATGAACCATATATGACTTGGGATAAATTGAAAATTGTGTTTGGTAAACAAAATGATATTCAAGGTCACCATCTTGAAAATGAATTGATTACCTTGAATCTAAGTGATTTCTATTGCATTTAAGACTATCTCTCTAAGTACAAAACCCTTAGAGACTTATTTAAAGAATGCAACATAAAAATGAAAGAAAAGAAATGTATTTTTCATATTCTTTCCAAGCTTGGTCCTACTTATTATGTTTTTGTATCTATATTTTGCTCCATTAAATAATCTATGGGGGTTCACTATACAGAACCCAATCTTGAATATTTTTGTGATTCTTTGATTAGAGAGCAAGATAAGCTCAAACATCTTGGAGTAATTAGCAATGCCAATACATCTAGAAAATCCTTATTGGCACATCGAAATAACAAAACCAAGAATCCCAAGAAGCAAAATCCTCATGATAATAAGAAAAACAAGGGTCCCAAACACACTCATCCAACTCATCCTTCCAATGGTGACAAGGGAACCAAATCGAGAGATAAGAAGACTAAGCACCATTACAATTTTTGCAGGAAAGATGGTCGTGTGGGATCCAAGTGTTTCAAGAAGATGGAAACCTTGGAAGCATCAATGAAGAAGCACAACATCAACCTTGTCTCATCTTATGACTCTACAACTCATGGACAGGAACTTGCTACTTCTAGTTTTTCCTTCAATGCATCTTCTTCCTCTTCTTCTAATGCGTGGCTTATTCATTCCGCAACATCTTATCATATGGCTAAGGATAAATCCATATTTTATATTATGAATGAATGTAACACCAAACAAATATTTGTTGGTGATGATAGGCATATTAATGTTATAGGATCTGGAATAGTTCAAGTAGATAATGTTCAATTCAATGATGTACTACATGTTCCAAGAATTTCCTGCAATGTGTTGTCAATATATCAAATTACCGATTTTGGTGAAGGTAATACTATAACGTTTACACCTCACCAATTTGTAATCAAGGATTTCAAAGATCATGTGGCATGTCCTATCCACTATAATTGTTGATGATATTACCATATTGTACAAATTTAACAACTTTGGGTCATCACCATTTCCTCAATTTTTGTTGCTCATGGAAATGACATGAGCAAACTTTGGCATGATGGATTGGTCACTTAAACTATCGCTCATTGCAACAACTATGTAAAGAAAATATGGTGACAAGTCTTTTGATGGCATCTTCTAGGGATGGTTCTTTTTCTAGTTGTGTACTTAGAAAACATCATTTGGATAGTTTTGAAAAACGTTCCTCTTGACACGTCTCGACCCCCTTGCAGTTTGTGCATAGTGACTTGTGCGGTCCTCTTCCATCTACTTCCTTTTATGGTTTCAAATATTTCTTAACTTTCATTGATGATTACTCTAGATGCACTTGGGTTTCTTTCCTAAAACTTAAGAGAAAAGTATTTGACATGTTCTTGGACTTCAAGGCCCTTGTTGAGAAACAATATGGTCATCAAAATCTTAAGTTAAGATATGATAATAGTGGAGAATATGTTAACAACAAGTTCACTACTTTCTACATTACAGAGGGCATCCAACAAAAACACATTGTTCCATATAAAATACATCAAAATGGTGTAGGTGAGTGAAATAATCACACTTTAAAAGAAATGGCTAATTGTATGCTCCAATCTAAGGGACTAAGTCTTCAATTTTGGGATGAAGCCATAATTGTGCAAATTACATAGTTAATCACACCCCCACTAAAGCTTTAAAAGGTATCACACCGAAATAAACATGGAGTAAAATTAAACCACATGTCAACCACTTCCACGTGTTTGAGAGTGAAGCATGGGCTCATATTATGGATGAAAAACATAAAGCATTGTAGCCTAAAAGTGAAAAGTGCATATTGGTTAGATATTCTGAAGATGCAAAAGGTTAAAAGCTTCTTTAGCCACATCCCCATGATATAATTATTATAAGAGATGTTAAATTTGATGAAAATATGTCAGCCTATGAGCCTTATTCAATGTTAGTTCCATTTGTCGCCTACTAGCCATCTTGGCGCTTTTTCCATCTTCTAATCCCAAAATTTAATAGTGTTCCTACTCCAGATTTTGATGATGATGGTGAGGATAAAAATCCACATCCGCTTACTCATTGTCCTCTAGTTGCACCAACACAACCATTTACTCTATGGGTTTGTTCAACATACGAAGTAGTTGGTGATCTTTCCAGTGATCCTAGAGATCAGCGTCGAACACGTTCACATTTCCAACAAGCCACTTCTCTTTTGGCTCAAATTTCAGAGAATCACGATTCAAAGACATTTTCAGAAGCTTCAAGAAATATAGTTTGGGATAAAGCTATGGATTAAGAATATCATTCCTTAATGTTGAATTATACTTGGGATCTTGTACCTCTTCCAAAAGGAATACAAATTTTCATATGTAAATGGGTCTACATAACTAAGTATGCATTGGATGGAAGTGTTGAAAGACTGAAGGCAAGGTTAGTTGGAAAAGGATTTTCCTAAGTTGAAGGAATTGACTACAATGAAACCTTTTCCCTTGCTGACAAAATGAACTCCAACTTCCTTATTCTTTCCCTTTCCGACTTACATAAATAGGAGGTCTCTCAAATGGATGTCAAATTCACCTTCTTGCATGGATATTTACAAGAAGAAATTTACATCGAACAACCATCTAGCTATGTTCATAATGACTCTAGCCTTTTTTGTTGCCTTAAGAAATTCCTATATGGCCTTAAGAAAACTCGTCAATCCTGGTATGCCAAAATGGATAGCTTTCTCCTTGACACTGGTATTTCGAGATGCCATTCTGACCGCAATGTATATACCAATAAAGTAGGAAACCATCTCATAAACCTTGTTCTTTATGTTGATGACCTTATTCTTACTGGTAGTGACCATAAAATTTTAGCCCATGTGAAATCTAGCCTTAAGAACACCTTTGAAATGAAAAAATTAGGAAATTTTCATTATTTTCTTGGCCTCCAAGTCCTGCAAACCAAAGAAGAATTTATTTCTCAGTCTAAGTATGCACGTGACCTTCTTCATCGCTTTTAAATCGCTGATTGTAAATCAAACCCATCTCCCTTCCAGTTCAGAGTCAAAATTTCTGCCACTTGCACTTCACTCGTAGTAGATGCCACCTTGTATAGTAAGCTAGTTGGTAGTATCTTATACTTGACTCATAGCTGGCCTAATATTTCCTTTGCTATTGATCTTGTTTCCTGGTATATGAAAACACCTCATGAAATCCATTGGAAAAAAAAGATACTTCGATATATTTGGGGTAAAATTTAGTTTGTTATTCATTACAATTCAGGGGGACTCCTTTGTTGGTTGGTTTCATTGATTCATATTGGGATGGCGATTCAAATGATCAGAAGTTTACTGTAGGTTATGTTTTCACTCTTGGTTCTAGACCTGTCACTTGTGATTGTAAGAAACAACAAGATCTTGCTCTTTCTTCGGCAGAAGTAGAGTACCGAGCCATAGTTAATGCAAGTCAAGAAGCTTTGTGGCTTTGACAGCTCCTTTCAGAGTTTGGATTCAGGAAGCAACATCTGACTACCCTTTAGTGTGACAATCAAAGTGTCATCAAGCTTGCCAAAGATCCGGTTCATGAAAATAAGTGTAGGAAACATAATGAGCTGCATATGCACTTCACTAGAAAGCTTGTTCACAATCGCATTCTCAAAGTGCTCTTTTTCCCTAATATGATCAAGTTGTAGACATCTTCAAAAAGTCTCTTACATAAGCGAAGTTTTCTAAACTTTGATCTATGTTAAGAGTTCAAGAATTTGTCATTAAGGTGGGATAGGCTCTAATGCATCCTTCCTTCTCCTATAGTGTCACTGTTGTAAATCCTTCAATCCTATCCCAATTTGTTCTTAAGGAGGGATGCTAGGATATTTGGAAACTTAGGAGTTAGTTAAGATCAATTTATTATAATGTATCTTTGGGTAAAGTGTGTTTCTTTAGTGTGCATTAATATGAATTTGTACATATGTAATTCGACAATCATGATATGTTCTTGACATAGAGTGATCCGATAGTTAATCTTCTCCTCAATATTATTGACCATTGATCTATGGCTAAATGCCCGATTGGTCCATGATCTCTATTAAAGAGCACAGAGGGTCATTTGCTAGTTGATCGATTATGAGAAGATCATTTGTAACATTCTTTTTCTTTTGCATAATAATATTTCCTCAAGTATCTATTTGGATGGGGCAGTGGAGTGTTTCCGTCTTCAAGGGTTTAAACCACGTAAAAACATCGGTGTGTTGATCCGTGATCTGTTTGTTTGAGTGGTTTCTGAAGGTGTTTGGTATTTGGGAAATATGCTGTGATATTCGAACACTGCGTTAGAGAGAACTAATGACTAGTCTCTCTACTTAGTTCAATGTGAACCCTTATTTTGATGAGAATAGAACCCAAGGTACAACCATAACTACTTCAACTCTCAGAATGAAGTGATTTGATGTAGATGAGAGTTGAATCAAGTTATAATATGAGGGTCTTATCACAAGAACCAAGATCATTTTTTAACCAACTAGGATACTGACAGAACTTTAACAAGACTGGATGGTAAGCATGAGGCTCATGAATTCCCTTGATCAATGTAAATTGGGTGGATGGTGTGCGAAAACATTCTTCAAGTGGTGATGTAGGGTGTAACCGAGGGGAACAAACTATAGATGGACTTCTGAAGTGGTGTTTTTTCATATGATGTGTGATGATGGCGTAGGTGATCTAGATGAAAAAATGAAAGCTGTTGATGGGGTATGAACACAAGTACGTTGATCAAGGGATACCGAGGTGTGATAGTAAAAGAATGATGTGATGGGGTTTCCATGTTTTTTGTGAGTCAAAGAACCAATTTATACAAAAAAGGATTTTGTGGTTGTTTTGTACAAGAAGATAGGTTCCCAATGAATAAATACCATGCAAAATCATAGTGTCCCTGTAGGGATGATTGAATGATATTGGTATTTAAAGAGGGTGGGGCCCCTTTATGGTCTTCTCAGGGGTTGATGATACAAAGAGAAAATCAAATGGTATATTGATCATGATGGGGATGAGAGGTTATTTGTGAATCATAATCACAAATATGTGCTGAGGAATCTAATTAGGGTGGGGTTAATAAGATGCAAGGTGATGAATTGCGGTATCAACTTGGAAAACTAGGTGAATTATCAGATTCTATGGACTTAATGGTTCAACATCAAGGGTGAAAAAATGCGAGGGGGGCTTGTAACGATGTGTACATCCATGAGCGAATTATTCTAACGATCAATAATGACATTACAAATTGTTTTTAACAAGGAATTGGGCCCTTATGGATATCAACGGGATCATTGGACAAGTGCAATGTAAGCAGAGGGGATATGTTTCCTATATGTAAGGTCGAGATGATATACCTATGAGTGGGGCCCGTGCACCATTTGTAACGTTCCCTTCTCCATAGAACAACAGGGAAGGAAACATTAACAACATACCGGGCTTATGGCATATTTAGCCCCAATAATTTTTGCACATAAATAACCAACATTTAAAAATTCTATATGCAGATTCGATTCAATATAAACACAGCGGAATTAAACAATACATCTGCACACAGTTTCATCATGCATTCAACATATAAACAACAGTCATTAATTAAAATGCTTGCAGGGCATAGAATTAACATCAAGAATACTTATCTCGAATTATAATGGCCCAAACGACTGGCTACGTGAGAGCAACGTTCCACCCAACCATAGACCTCTGTCCAGCCTGTATTCTTTCAGCTGAGAGATCACCCCCGAGATGGGCTGTGTATCCACTAAGGAGGAACTAGTTGGCTCACTCACAGTCAAGGTTTCACTCAAACAGCCATGCTAAGCCAACACACGGTTGGGTTTCTCAAGCATGCAATAGGAGATGGAGGAGGATGCTAGTCCACTGAGCTCAATCCCAGAGCCACATACCCTTCAAACTAGACTCAGCAATCCCGTCCTGTATTCATACACCCACAATTGGATGTCTCACAAATCTGTCACAAACAACCCCAAATCCGTCACTCGTTTTCTGAGCTGCAAAAACTGGGTTTTCCCATGGCTTTTGGGGTAGCTATTGCTCCCAAATTCGCCCCAAGGTTCCTACCAATGGATCCCCCATTGGATTCCTCTGTCCAATACCAAAATCGGGATGTTTTTGGCTTCCCAAAACGTGGGTTTCCTTCAAGTCGCGATTTCTGGTTTTCTCCTTGCTGGGAGCTCGTTTTTGGGTGGGCAAAGATGTCCCATACTTCCACCATGGAATGGGGATAAGGATGGAGAAAACCCCCAAGGTGTAGAGTGACTTGTGGGACAAGTCAAAAGAGCCCATACCTTCCCATACGAATTTCAGGGCTGCCCATACTCCATCAAAGTCATGGGCTGAAATCTCAACCACTTCCTTACAATAGGAATAAATGTCATCTAGAAAGGTCAAATGGGTTCTCATAAAGACATATGGCAACCTATGGTTCACTCCCATAGCCCCCTCACCACTCCCTAGTGGATACACGTGGCCCCTTCTCATTCGTTGCCTCCGTAGCCAGCTTTGGACATTTTATATTGCCTGATGTTTATTTACATCCTATTACAATTTCCATGGCTTAAGAGCACATGGTATCAAAATATCAAATACTTGCCCTTTAAATAAAATTCGGCTTTCACTAGCGGGGCCTTGGCCTTGAGCTCCACGCTAAGAAAACATACATCACATGTACACATTATTTACATTTAAGGATAATATATCCTAAGGGTCGAATTGGGGGTATTACATTCCCCTCCCCCTTAGAACAACACCGTCCTCGGTGTTCCAAGACTTAGGCATACATATACAATTTACATATATCCAAAACTTCAAAACTTTGCAGATCTGCCCTGCATTCTATCCCTTACTTTGAACTTTCAGGACCAAGTCCTTTGATTTTCACGAGCTGCTCCTGCTGATTCGGATCTTCCAGCTCGTCCACAAGTCTGAGAACTTTATGGCTGCTACCTTCTTGAGGTTCTCTTGTTGGGCAGTTACGGAGGCAATGATCCCCTCCACACTTCCAACACTTCACTGGTTGCTTCATATTTACATGCTCAATTTCCTTTGAGTCTTCCCACCTGGAGCGTCTCTTAATCAGACGATTGGATGAATGCTTCTTCATTGATCCACTTTTCTCTCCCTTGCTGATTGCTTTCATAATGCTTTTTACCTCTTTCTGCAGACGAAGAGTGTCCTGCAAGACCTTGTGGTTCATCTCGTTCTGCTGCTTTTGCATCTTGAGCATCTCTCCAAGATTTTCTTGGGTCTTGGCAATTGTTTGAAGAAGACCCCCAGCCAATTCTAATAGCCCTTGGTCTCCTGCCATGGTCAATGGAAACAACTGACCACGCTTTTCTCACTAGCAACACTTGCCTGCACCGGCTGCAACCAATCGATTCAATTTCCCACCTGCGAAATTCATCATTACAATTCTCGTTAGGCCAAGCATAACCCGAACATTTAAAAATAAGTCAATGGTTTATCCCCAGTTGACATGGATAGTCCATGCTTTACTCATGAGACTTCCACACTTTTTATGCTTGCCCAACATACACATGAATTCCTTCATTTTCATCCATTCACAATTCATTACTTAGCATTCACAATTCACTAATTAAATAAACCCACTTTTACTTTCAATCATGCATGCATTCAACAATTTTCTAATTTTATAAATGCATCAATAAAAAGGAAGAGAGGGAGCAGTAAGAGTTTCTCCTCTTAGTCTTGTTCCATTCTGGAACCCACACCACCACTGTGGTTTTCATGCTCCTGTCCTCTTTCACTCCAACGTGAATGCTTGACCTGCCCTTCTTGGCTAAGACACGTAGTGTCTATGGTCTATTCCAGATCTCTCAACCATGGAGTTCCTCCACTTGGTTGGTCTAATTCTTGGCTGCTAGGGCTCACACAGTCCCATTAGCCCCATCTTTCATTACTGCTCATGTTGAGCTCTTTAGGGTGGTTACATGTCCACATGCATCCTTAAGATGCTTCCATAGTCATTGCTTCCAACAATACCTACACTCAAACAATGAATTAATTCACATGTTTAGTTTATTTTCATAGGAATCATAACCAAATCATATACACATGTATATTCATAAGCAAGAAAATTACAAGATAACCAAATACTTATCTGCACTAGATGTCTTCACTTTATTCCATAGGGTTCTTCTTTGCTTTACAAGCCTTGGAATCTCCTATGGATTTGGGTGTTTGGCCAGCGCGCAGGCTGCCCCTCAACATCTAACAGTCTTGTATGTTTGTCCAGCACGCAGGCTGCTCCACAACATCAAATAACCTTGTATGTTTGGCCAGCACGCAGGCTGCTCCAAATCATCAACCATCTCGCATGTTTGGCCAGCACGCAGGCTGCTCCAAATCATCAACAATCTCGCATGTTTGGCCAGCACGCAGGCTGCTCCAAATCATCAACAATCTCGCATGTTTGGCCAGCACGTAGGCTGCTCCAAATCATCAACAATCTCGCATGTTTGGCCAGCACGCAGGCTGCTCCAAATCATCAACAATCTCGCATGTTTGGCTAGCATGCAGGCTGCTCCAAATCATCAACAATCTCGCTCAACCAGCCACTTTCTGGATTTACCAAGCAACTTTTAGTTCTTTCAGGGTCCTTGCTTCCTGTATTGACCAAGGTTTCCAACAAAGAAACAATAACGCATCAGCTCACTGTTACAAGCTTTATGCTTGAAACCTTCATTATTTCAAATAAGAAGTGAATGAAAATGAATACTTATCTGTACTGTGCATTTCCTCTCTGGTCCACAGGGTCCTGCTTTTACTTTATAAGCCTTGGGATCCTCCTGCGGACTAAGATGTTCGGCCAGCACGCAGGCTGTTCCAAATCATCAATTAATTAATGCCCTACCAGTACACCTTCACGCCGACTGGGTTTACCAAGCATTTGGTGGTGCCCAACCAGTCCCATACCTGGTTGGCCCTCTCCATTGCCGAGCCAGCACATACGTCTGGGTCATCGACCAATGGAAGGTAACTGCGCCACCGACCATTACAGGTCAAGGCTCCACTACTCTTGCCTTAGGCTTGCATCAGCCTTTCACGGTATCACAATCCCTCAATGCGCATAACAATTCTTCACCCACACAAGGGTGGCACTTCTTCTCTTATGTAAGCCGGCGGTTCCATTAAGGAATTCTTTAGGTGACTTTCTTAACTGCAGGCTATCATGGCCTCATGATACCCACTCACCCTACGCAAGGGTTACCACTGCTCATACAGTCTTCTTGAGTACTATTTTCTTCACTTTTCTCTTTAATGTGCAGCACTGAGTTTCATATGTATAATCTGTCACACAAAATGGATAGCGAGCTCATTAGTATCGCTGCCCTAGAATTGTAAACATATTTCATAACATTCACTATCCAACCTTGAAACACCAGGAATGCGTCCATTCCCTTAAGGTGTAGTCAATGTTGGCATCCCTAACATAACTCAGCACCAGAAAGGCGTGCACTCCTTACTGATGTGAACTATGAAGGTCCTAATCATACTTCAAGCAGTCTTTCATGATGGAAATAAAATCAAAACATGCTCTGCATATTAACTCTAATAATTAGATATATATATATCATTCAGGGTTTATGGAAAACTTATCCATTTTGCCGATGTTATTTCCCTTCTTTAATGAGGAATGGAGGCTCCTTCTTTGAGTTGACAGTCCCTCGGTTGGCCATCCCAATTCCTTTTGATGTTACATATCCTTCATATGTCTTACTAACATAACATTTACCATCTCACTCATATTGTTTACCAATCATGCAGTGCAGATGAAACATTAATAATGTCTTATGGCATTCCACCTGGAACCCATTTTCAAATCATGGAATCCCTTCCCATGAAGTTTGACTTCTGCAGGACCTCTGTCATGGTCTTACTGCAATGTGTCTCCCTGGCACACTTATTAAACAGCCAAACAGTCAACAACATTTAGTAATACAGTTTCAAATCCGATTGCTCCATAACCAATCCATGGCACTAATAATTAAATTCAGTATGCATTTGCAACTCTGTCTACTACAGAAATTGGTTTTCTTATCCATGAGGCTATCCTCATATTGTTTGGCTCTTGTAAGTGACACCACTCTACCCGTTATGGTCTTATGCCTGCTGCCATACATGAGCATCCACTTACAGCATGCCCTCCTGACACATTTTCATACAAGCCAAACAGTCATTAGCAATTATTAGTAAAATTTCAAATCCGAAACATTTACAAATCTGATATTTACAACTGTTTTTACTAACAGAACTTAGAGCTCTCAACCATGAGAACCTTCTCATAACCTTTGGCCTTTGCATGTGGTAGATCCTGGTCTCTACTATGGTCTTATCCTCATTGCCATATGTAAAACCTTCCTACCGGAAACTGAAACTTCAATCAGCCAAACATGTCATGAGTATCTATGCATATTATCGTTTCATTGCCACAACAATTACTGAGGTGATCTCAGAATTATAACACTCAATAATTCAAACACCTTCAGCTGTTAACATTTGAAATGCAATGAAATATTTACACTTCTATATATGCATCATTATCATAATAGAATTTCAAGACATAATCACCATATCCATGCAACTTAAATAAATCGCAAATACTCATTATTCCACAGTCATATCATTCATACAATTCTGTCCTTCCACAAAGTATTCTAGCATCCCATCAATCATGATTGGGCTCTTCATGCACTTACTATTCTGCACTCAAAACAGCCCATGAAATGATCCTAGAATTATCATCAATTCATCATTTCATTCATTATTTATTTTGCAATAACATATGCATCATCCCCATGCATTCACACAATGCATCACAAGATTTATAAAATCTCTTAATGCACATCTACTCAATGCTACCTTGCATTGTTTCATGAGTACTATGCATTCAAGCATATTATGATCGAGACATGACTATCTCATATAAATTGCATTATCATAATCAGGACCACCAGTCCTCACTTGCTTTGGTTATTAAGCACATAACCAACATACGCATGACATGATATAATTTCATATGAATGCATTGAGACTTCTAAACAGTCATAGGGTGTAAGGATCATTTCCTTCACTTACCCACACCTCACCAAGCTTGGTAGGTTAACAGTCCCAATCGGTATTCAATATCACATGCAAAATATTTCAACATAGCTCAAACATAGTTGAAGGAATCTTACCAAATCCTCTTTCAACATTCATGCAATTTGGCACCAATAATCATTACCTGCATGGCTACCATTAACATCGCCTGATGTTACCTGATCAGTTGGCCTCTTACCAAAGTTGCTCAGTCCTTTTTCCAACTTTATGATCATAGATTTGTTGGCTTCATGCAACAACATCCTCAGCACATTTAGCCATGCTCTTTGTTATCTTTGGTCCTACAAGCAATACCAACATCAATAGTGATTATCAACCACAATATTCTCCATTAGTGATTTATTGCATATCCAGACTTCATTATTCTACCAATATGCAATATCCCATTTATGCACAAGCATTTCCATAAGCACTATGCAATGTTTGTTAAGGTGCCATTTAGTGCATATACATCTATGTAATCCCTTACATTTTTAACATTTTTATGCCATATGACAATTTCATAACTATAAGTATGATAACAAACTGCGGAGCGATTCGCCGAATTCTCCCGCAACTGCGGAGCCATTCGGCGAATGCTCCCGCAATGGCGGAGCCATTCGGCGAAGGCTTCCGCCGTTTCGTAAGACTTTCCCGAATCCTCCCGCGATTTCGGAGCCCTTCGCGGAATCCTTCCGCTGTTTCGGAAGACTTTCCCGAACTCTTCCGCAGTTGCGGAACCGTTCGCGGAATCCTTCCGCTGTTTCGGAAGACTTTCCCGAACTCTTCCGCAGTTGCGGAACCGTTCGCGGAATCCTTCCGCTGTTTCGGAAGACTTTCCCGAACTCTTCCGCAGTTTCGGAACCGTTCGCGGAATCCTTCCGCTGTTTCGGAAGACTTTCCCGAACTCTTCCGCAGTTGCGGAACCGTTCGCGGAATCCTTCCGCTGTTTCGGAAGACTTTCCCGAACTCTTCCGCAGTTTCGGAACCGTTCGCGGAATCCTTCCGCAGTTTCGGAAGACTTTCCCGAACTCTTCCGCAGTTGCGGAACCGTTCGCGGAATCCTTCCGCAGTTTCGGAAGACTTTCCCGAACTCTTCCGAAACAAACTTTAAACAAAATTTTCGAAAATACTTAGAAAAATTTTCTTCTTTTTGGAGCATTTTGCCGAATTTTTCCGCGTTGCGGGACAACTCGCGGAATCCTTCCGCAAATTTCGGAAGAGAATTCCTTCCGAAAGTTTCGGAAGGGAATTCCTTCCGCAAATTTCGGGGCGACTTCCCGAATTCCTCCGCATTGCGGAAAACTTCGCGGAATGCTTCCGCAGTTTCGGGGCAATTCACCGAATGCTTCCGCAGTTGCGGAAGACATTCGGGAATTCTCCCCGAAACAGTCTTAAACGAATTTTTTCAAACTGACTTAGTAAAATTCAAAATCTTTTATCATTCGACAATCCAACCAATGGATTTACAATTTAATCTCTGTACGCACACACGAAATTCAAAATTCAAAATGCATGTACACACAAAATGCATTTAAGTTCCTTTTAATGCGTTTTAGCTCCAAATACAAAATGCATGTACACTCAATGATTTGTATTTCTGTGAAGGGCCCAACAGCCGTAGTGTTGAACCTAGAGCTCTGATACCACTCTGTAACGTTCCCTTCTCCATAGAACAACAGGGAAGGAAACATTAACAACATACCGGGCTTATGGCATATTTAGCCCCAATAATTTTTGCACATAAATAACTAACATTTAAAAATTCTATATGCAGATTCGATTCAATATAAACACAGCGGAATTAAACAATACATCTGCACACAGTTTCATCATGCATTCAACATATAAACAACAGTAATTAATTAAAATGCTTGCAGGGCATAGAATTAACATCAAGAATACTTATCTCGAATTATAATGGCCCAAACGACTGGCTACGTGAGAGCAACGTTCCACCCAACCATAGACCTCTGTCCAGCCTGTATTCTTTCAGCTGAGAGATCACCCCCGAGCTGGGCTGTGTATCCACTAAGGAGGAACTAGTTGGCTCACTCACAGTCAAGGTTTCACTCAAACAGCCATGCTAAGCCAACACACGGTTGGGTTTCTCAAGCATGCAATAGGAGATGGAGGAGGATGCTAGTCCACTGAGCTCAATCCCAGAGCCACATACCCTTCAAACTAGACTCAGCAATCCCGTCCTCTATTCATACACCCACAATTGGATGTCTCACAAATCTGTCACAAACAACCCCAAATCCGTCACTCGTTTTCTGAGCTGCAAAAACTGGGTTTTCCCATGGCTTTTGGGGTAGCTATTGCTCCCAAATTCGCCCCAAGGTTCCTACCAATGGATCCCCCATTGGATTCCTCTGTCCAATACCAAAATTGGGACGTTTTTGGCTTCCCAAAACGTGGGTTTCCTTCAAGTCGCGATTTCTGGTTTTCTCCTTGCTGGGAGCTCGTTTTTGGGTGGGCAAAGATGTCCCATACTTCCACCATGGAATGGGGATAAGGATGGAGCAAACCCCCAAGGTGTAGAGTGACTTGTGGGACAAGTCAAAAGAGCCCATACCTTCCCATACGAATTTCAGGGCTGCCCATACTCCATCAAAGTCATGGGATGAAATCTCAACCACTTCCTTACAATAGGAATAAATGTCATCTAGAAAGGTCAAATGGGTTCTCATAAAGACATATGGCAACCTATGGTTCACTCCCATAGCCCCCTCACCACTCCCTAGTGGATACACGTGGCCCCTTCTCATTCGTTGCCTCCGTAGCCAGCTTTGGACATTTTATATTGCCTGATGTTTATTTACATCCTATTACAATTTCCATGGCTTAAGAGCACATGGTATCAAAATATCAAATACTTGCCCTTTAAATAAAATTCGGCTTTCACTAGCGGGGCCTTGGCCTTGAGCTCCACGCTAAGAAAACATACATCACATGTACACATTATTTACATTTAAGGATAATATATCCTAAGGGTCGAATTGGGGGTATTACACCATTGGATGAGGGGGGGGTTTCTTCCTGATAAAAATATTACACACATGATGCACATACCAAAGCATAATAGTGTTCATGATAACAATTTTGATAATGCAAAAATAATTGCCAAGAAACTGAATGTACCTAGGGAAATGGTCAAAAAATAAGTCTCGAATAAAGTATTGAGGGAAACAAAATAGGAGGTACCATGATGCTAATCGTGGTGGTGATGATGGTTTGTCAAAAAGAGCTACGGATCTCCCAAACAGGGTTGTTGAAAATTGGGCTAGTTTCCTATAAAGAGGGGTGGGGCCCGCATTTAAAAATCATTTGTTCCATTCAAGGTTGGATTCTCTAGGATCTCTTTTGTGTTTTCTAGGATATTGGACTAACATATTTTGATTCCACAAGATCCAGGTAATCCCTTGTTCCATTCTCCTCATTTTCAACGGATGAATTTTTTGATTTGGTGGCTAAATGAATTGTACATTTGACTGGAACGGTTTTTTGGCCAATCACACGGGTTTTAAAGGAACAACCACACAAATATACATGGGATTTCCTTCGATATTTGTGAATTGTGTGGGATATACATTCATCAAACGCAAAGCCAATCCACACGAATGTTCATTGGACAGTCATTCGGTAGCACGATCATGCTGTGTATGTCCAATGCAATTTGTGTGCATGTTTGTACAATCTGGACCCACACAATTGCGTGAAAAGGGGTGCATTGGTACTGAACTGGAAAGGTGCATGAGTTAAAGCTACAGACCAGTGCAATTCACAGAATTTATAAGGAAAATCCGAATTGTTTTTTATGATTTTTGGGGTTTTGAGATTGAGAATTGACAACTTCCTTGGCTTATTTTTGTGGTTACAAGTTATTTATCAACAATAATGGACATTGAGTGGTGTGAGTGCCACTAAAATGAGCTATTGGTTGACATGTGAGGTGATTGGGTAGCTTAGCAGTGCCAATGAGATGCAATGATTCTGAATTTCTTCTTGTGCCCAATGATGAGGTCCAGTGAGAACCTCACGCGGAAGTTGCTAGTGATGTGGGATCACCAGCGAGAGTAATTCATGGTTGGTGAGGATATAATGAACCTTTATGGAAAGGATATCTATTTACTGAATAGGTTACCCATCTAGGGGAATCGTGATTTAAGCCATCCATCCTTGGGTGGGTGGAGGACTATTGACTAGCTCATCATCCAGTATTGTGGTGGGGAGAAGACCACCAAGAATGTTGGGAAGATTCTAGTTTCCTATATATAGGATTTGACTATTAGGGCGGTGGTGATTGTCTTGATAAGGGTGTTGGTGGTATTTGGAACCCACATGATTTCTATAGAGAAACTCCTTTTGATAGAGATTCCTTCTGGTGGAGCTAGTGCATATCCTTTTGGTGGAACTTCCCTCTAGTGTTGGGTGGGGATGAGTTTATTAGGAACACATGTTGTTGACCAACATGTGTGATATGATGCCAAAGGTCATCATGAAGGGGCATGGGGTGTTTACTTATGGGAGTATATTATGCT
This sequence comes from Larix kaempferi, assembly GCA_027924585.1. NCBI lineage: Eukaryota > Viridiplantae > Streptophyta > Pinopsida > Pinales > Pinaceae > Larix > Larix kaempferi. The sequence continues at coordinate 30,869,782 of BSBM01000217.1, forward strand.
TCTACTTCTTCAAGTGGGTCCCCTCTCTTTGACCTCTTTTAGTGGTGATTTTGAGGCAATCGAGAGAGCCTCATATGGTTTTTTGCAGAGGTGGGTCACATATTCATGCCTCGCTACCTAATTGTTTGGATGCAGTGCATCGGGGATATTTAGTGGTATCCTTAGATTGACATGGACTACCGCGAATACCCTTAGCTTCCCCCACCTAGTTTGAGAGGATGTGATGCTAGAGGTGAGCATCATGGTTTTATTTATACACACTTTGATTCCATTTTCACATTTTCATGTTTATATGGATATATATATATATCTAATATTGAACCTATGTTGTTTTTGGTGTAGATATTGGAATTGCGAGGCCTCCAGGGATTCCTATGGAAGTTGATGTTCCCCCTACTTAGGGACCTTGTCGACGGAGCCATCAGGAGGGTGAGGTGCTCGTAGGGGAGGGTGGTGCAACAGGTGGTCGAGGACAGACATGAGGTGTTGAACCATCTAGTGTGGATATGGATTCCACCATAACATATATTGAGCAATGGTTCAGCCTTGGTCGAGGGTGTCAATGAGAAGGAGGTTTCCAATGTTGACGAGGACTACTACATGGATCACTACCTTTGGCTACTGATAGGTTTGGGACTGGGATGGTGCATTTTGATGCGTCAAGTTGATGTGGAATAACACTAAGAGAAAACAACAGGACGAGGACCACCACCACCACCACCACCAACGACATCGACACCAATACACGCACTGGTAGTTCAACATGTAGAGGTTGTGCCCCCATTGGATATTCAGGGATCACTTCCTCCATCAACCGACGATGTGCTGTGAGATGTTTGAGCTTGTGAGATTTTTTTGTATCGGTTGAGGATCCCCTTTTTTGTATATGTCTTGATGTAGCCTATGGGAAGCAATTTTTTGATGTATCCCATAAGGAATGCTTGACATATGGCCTATGATGCTTGTGATGTACATTGTATATTTTGATGATACACACACACACACACACCATTTTTTTTGCGTGTTTCTCGACTTACATGCTTTCGTTTGAGGTATATATTATGATGTATGTGATGGTATGTATGATGATGGATGTGTTGATATATGCTTTGAGTTAATGTATAGTTGATGGATATAACATTATTGTATGGTAAACACATATTTGATTTGATTTGATTGATCATGTTGACTATCAATGTAATAGGTGCCAATCTAGGATTTTATTAGCAATATGATTTACAAATGTGTTACCACTCCTAGGGACATGTATGAGTGTGATGGTTTCAAAGAGATGCACTCGCAAGAATTTGCAAAAGAAGCATGGATTGCATACATGAAAACATTATTAAACTAAATGACGAGAAACTAAGAATCTAGATGGATGTGAAGGTGTCGAATGTCGATGTGGATGGAATCGTCTAGTAGTCCTATGATGACATCATATCCCACTTGGTTATTAGTGGATGGAATGAGTCATGCTCGAATTGTGTGGTAGAGAGTATTCGTTGAGGTTTACATTGCCCAAGTAACGAATGTTAGATTATTTGACCAACAACTTGCACCGTCAGTGAAATGAACATAACAATATGGATTGGTAGACATATGCATAGTAAAGAAAATTTTGGCCATAAATCATGTGTGAGCTAGAGTGAGATTGTAACTTATAGAAAGAAAATGATGTGGTCTACAATGTCTTTAGTGAAAGGGACAATGTGGAGGGTGAGCATAGGTGTCACCCAATGTGTGATGGTTTTTTGGAAATCATCACGTGGCTGGTAATGTTTCCAAATCAGTGCAACTTATCCATGATAGATGTTCACACATCTATGTTGTCCTAGTCTTACAAATATGGGAATAATTTCTTCATATACAACATGTTGATAGGGATTTGTATAAGGTCTCCTTCGGGATCACCCAACACATATGTTCCTTTGGGTAAGCATTGTTTGAATATGTAGGGTCCTTTCCATAGGGGGGACAAAATTACCAGGGCCTGGTTTCGTGTCTTTTTTGGCATCAAAGACAAGGACGAGATTTCTTTCACTAAAGGTGGGATGGCTGACATGCAAATTGTAATGCGATTTGGTGCATAACTTCATGGATTTTTTATGTTGTAACGATTCAGGATGCTCTTCATCGAGGTGTTCCAAGTGAACAATCGTTGTTCTAATGCCGGTGTGTCTGGTAGTATCTCTACAAACGACTGAAGTGTAGGGATTTTGCAATCAACAAGTAATAATGCTTCCACTCCATGAATGAGGTGAAAGGGAGTAAATACCATGGTAGTCTTAACCAAGGTCGTATATGCCAACAATGCCAGAAATAGCATGTGGTGCCAATTGGTTTTGTTCTTATTAACTGTCTTCTAGAGCATGGTTTTGATGAATTTATCAACTCCCTCAACCTATCCATTGGCTTGAGGATAGTAAGGGGTAGAAAAATATGTTTGAACCCCAACAAGGATGATTCTCTTGGAAGGTATCATTTTGAAAATGAGTTCCATTGTCAGAGACAAATTGTTTGGGTACTCCGAATTATGAGATGATGTGATTAATGAAAAATATGGTTGTTGCTGTGTTGGTGCAGTTGAAAGTCGCCATTGCCTCATCCCATTTGGTAAAGTAATTGATGAAAATGATGATATAATTATTCCCTTGAGCCAATTCAGGGTGGAATTCCATGAATTAGAATCACCACTTGCAAAAAGGGCTAGCCGTGATGACTAGATGCAAAGCAGTGGGTGGAGCCCTTCTTTTGCTAGAAAAGATTCGATATTTTTCAGATCTTTTGAAGACATGGATGCAATCTTTGAAGAGTGAAGGCCAAAAGTATCCAGTGCAAATATTTTTTTGGGTGGTGAAAAGTCCTGATAAGTGGCCACCACATGCCCCATTATGGAAATCATTTAGGACTTTCTCATCTTCATCATGAGATAAGCATATCTACAGGATGGTGTCATAACCACATCGATAGATAATGTCTCTAAGTAGGAGATAACGATGGGATTAATGATGAATGCGATGACAATCATCACGTGAGATATGGTAGGAAAATTTCTATGCGTGGAGGTATGCAAGGATATCTCCATACCATGGATCCTCACTAGTTAAGATGAACATGTGTTCATCTGGAACCTAATCATTGAAAAGGGGTCCCACTACGATGGTGGGGAGATCAGTAATGAGTTCAACGAGAGTTATATATATTTTTTTCTTTTGGGAATGACAAAATCTAGATCAAATTCCTAGAGGATGGAAATCCAAAAAGTGAACTTACCATTGATAAGTCATCGGCTTAGTATGTATTGCATTGGGTTAGAGTCTGGTATCACTATTGTCTTGTGCATCAAGATATAATGGTGTAGTTTATGCACTAATAGGATCACATCTAGTGATAATTTATCATCGTGGCAGTAATTTGTTAGAAAAATAGGATCGCAGAGCAATAACAATAAACAGAAATGCAAATATAATCACACATACACATTACAAGAGAGACACAGATATATCGTGGTTCACCCAACTTGGGCTACGTCCACACTGAATTTGCCAATCCTTATTATTATTACCGTCCAGCAAGGTGAAGGGATACAACCTGCAGCACAACCGCTGCACTTCCTCTTCTCTGTTTCACAGTCTCTCTCCAGATCTCAGAGATCTTTACAATGCATAAAACCTAATACATCATCCTGCCTAGCCGTATTACAATGTCTTTATTTTATAAGGGAAATACAATGGGAAAATACCATGGGATACCCAAAACCATGGGCCCGCAAAACAGCTGGCGCAAACAGCCCCAAAAACTTTCTTCGGGGGTGTTTCCCCCGAACCCCTGCTAGCCCCCGGACCCCCCATCCAGGGGGGATGGTCCCCCCTGGAACCCCGTGGGGGGGCGATGCCCCCCCACACCCCCCCACACCCCCCCGTTGGGGTGACTGTACAATCCACCTACATAGCATATAAAACTGGGGTACAAACACGGCTGATACAATATCATCTATGAGACTAGAAGATCTGGCTCCACAACCAACAATCTCCCACTTGGAGACTGATCACAACAACTCCACCACTGCTGCACTTGCTGGACTTGGACTTGGCAAATTTCTCCTCTTTATCTTCATGCTAGAAGGCCAACTGAAACTGAGCACGAACTCAATTTCTCTCTGGTCACTACCTTTGTGAACATGTCTGCAGGATTCTGGCTAGTATGTATCTTTTCCAGCTTTAACAGTTCATCTTCCAGAACAGAGCGTATGAAATGGTACTTGAGCTGTATATGTTTAGTCCTGGAATGGAATGATGAGTTCTTTGCAAGGTGAATGGCAGTTTGGCTGTCACTATACAATCTGCTATCCTTCTACTTCTTACCCACTTCCTCCATAAACCTCTGCAACCAAATCATCTCTTTACTAGCCTCTGTAATGGCAACATACTCTGCTTCTGTTGTTGAAAGTGCAACAACCTTCTGTAGTTTCGAAATCCAACTTACTGTTGTTCCACCTATAGTAAACACATACCCTATGGTGCTCCTCCTGCTATCCTTGTCACCTGCCATATCTGCATCAACATATCCCTGTAGAACAATGTTTGAACCTCCAAAACATAATTCCTCAGTGGTAGTACCTCTCAAATACCTGAGAATCCACTGTACTTCCTTCCAATGTTCTTTACCTGGATTGTTCATATATCTGCTCACAACTCCCACTGCATGTGCAATATCTGGTCTTGTGCAGACCATGGCATACATCAAGCTGCCAACTGCTGATTGATAGGGAATCTTGGACATGTAATCTGTCTCTTCTTGTGTCTTGGGACACATTTACTTACTTAGACTGAAATGGCTAGCCAAAGGTGTACTTACAGGTTTTGCATTCTGCATTCTAAACCTCTCCAACACCTTTTGTATGTACTCACTTTGAGACAATGTCAATTTGCGATTTTTCCTGTCTCTTGTTATTCTCATACCTAGGATTTGCTTTGAAGCACCCAAATCCTTCATCGCAAATGAATTAGCTAGCTTCCTTTTGAGTACATTTATATCCTGCATGTCAGACCATGCAACAAGCATGTTATCCACATACAATAACAAGATAATATATCTTCCATTGTCTAGCTTCTTGAAATAAACACAGTGGTCAGAATGACATCTACTATAACCTTGTTCTGTCATAAACCTGTCAAACTTTAGATATCACTGCCTTGGAGCTTGCTTCAAGCCATATAAGCTCTTTTTCAACCTGCATACCAGATCCTCCTTACCTTTGACCTCATATCCTTGTGGCTGCTGCATATATATTTCTTCCTCCAAATCCCCATGGAGGAAGGTTGTTTTTACATCTAACTGTTCAAGATGCAAATCTTCTACCGCCACTAGACTTAAGATAGTCCTAATTGAAGTCATCTTAACAACAGGAGAAAATATTTCATCAAAATCTATACCTTTCTTCTGTGCAAACCCCTTTACAACAAGTCTAGCCTTGTACTGCTTCTTACCTCCTTCTTCTTCCTTCAACCTATAAATCCATTTGTTTTGCAATGCTCTTTTACCAACATGAAACTAAACCAAATCCCAAGTCTGGTTTCCTACCAATGAGTCCATCTCCTCATTCATGCCTTGCTCCCACTTCTTTCTAGTTTCCACCTGCATTGCTTCTTCATAACATTCTGGTTCACCAGCATTAGTCATCAATAAATAATACATTGAAGGAGAGTATCATTCAGGGAGTCTACTTAACCTGGTAGATCTTCTTACAGTTGTAGGAGTTTCAGGTTCTTGCTGCCGCTCTTGATTTTCTGGCACCTTCGGAACTTCATTTTCTTTAATTTCATCAAGCACTATGTACTCTGTGTTTTCCTTTTCCTGTTTCTTTCCCTGCAACTGATCTTTATACATGACCTTTTCATTAAATATCACATCTCTACTCCTAATGATTTTGTTATTTTCATAATCCCATAAACGATAACCAAATTCATCAACCCCATATCCAATAAAGGTACATTTGTTGGATTTAGCTTCAAGCTTTGTTCTATTTTCTTTATCAATATGGACAAATGATTCACAACCAAACATTCTCAGAAATGAGTAGTTTACCTTTTTATCTATCCATGCTTCCTCTGGAATACCACCATCCAAATCACTTGAAGGTCCTTTGTTTATTAAATAAACAACAGTATTTACAGCATCCGCCCAAAACTATAAGGGCAACCCTGAATGCAGTCTCATACACCTTGCACGCTCCATGATCGTTCTGTTCATCCTTTCTGACACACCATTTTCCTGTGGTGTTCCTGGGACTGTCTTCTCTCTATGAATCTCATGGTATGAACAGTAACTATCAAACTCCTTGCCGCAGTACTCACCTCCATTATCAGATCTGAGAAACTTCAATCTTTTTTCTGTCTCATTCTCAACCAAAGCTTTCCACTTCTTAAAAGTAGCAAACACATCAGATTTCTGTCTAATGCAATAAACCCAAGTTTTTCTAGTTGCATCATCAATAAATGTAACATAATAATGAGAGCCACCAAGAGATTGTACCTGAGCCGGTCCCCATACATCTGTATGCACAAGCTCTAATTTTTCATTCTTCTTCTGTTTCCCAACCCTGAGAAATCTGACTCTCTTTTGTTTTCCATAAACACAGTTTTCACAGAATTCCAAACTTACTTGCTTCAAATCCGGCAGCAACTTCCTTGAGTGGAGAATCTGCATCCCCTTCTCACTCATGTGGCCAAGCCTATGATGCCACAATGCTGTATCTGTTCCTGTGGAAGCTAAAGAGATAGAATGGTCAGTATTATGAGGACATAAATACAACGTACCTACTCTGTCTCCTTTTGCTATCACCATTGATCCTTTAGTGATCTTCCACCACTTTTCTCTGAACGTAGATAGATAGCCGCCATTTCCCAACTGCCCTGTTGAGATCAGATTTATTTTCATAGCAGGAATATGCCTAACTTCTTTCAACAACCAATCAGTTCCATTCTTAACTTTTATCCATACTTTACCCATTCCAACAATTTTACATGGCTCATCATCACCCAATAAAACATGTCCAAAGTCTCCAGGAACATACTCATGAAAGTATTTCCTATGGGGTGTAGCATGACATGAAGCTCCTGAATCTACTACCCAATAATCACTAGTATTATCTAATGCAAGAATCAAAGCATCTTGTAACACATCACTTGCTACATTTGCTTCCTGGGAAGTTTCCTTCTGTGCATCTCCTTTCTTCTTTAGAGATTTGCAGTCTTTCTTCAGATGTCCTTTCTTTCCACAGTTCCAGCACTCTATCTTTCCTAGTCTGGACTTGGATCTACCCGTTTTAGACTTTCCACGATTACCTTGGCTCTTTCCTCTCTCCTTTTCTCTTCCCCTGCTCTCCATGGTCAACGCATTACCTGATGTCTCACCTGTGCTTTTTCTTCGCATTTCCTCGCTAAGAATAACACCAATAACATCATCAAATTTCAAGGTGTTTGAACCAGAGAGAGAGTTACTTACAGCCATGACCAAGCACTGCACTTCCTCTTCTTTGTTTCACAGTCTCTCTCCAGATCTCAGAGATCTTTACAATGCATAAAACCTAATACATCATCCTGCTTAGACGTATTGCAATGTCTTTATTTTATAAGGGAAATGCAATGGGAAAATACCACGGGATACCCAAAACCATGGGCCTGCAAAACAGCCGACGCAAACAGCCCCAAAAATTTTCTTCAGGGGCGTTGCCCCCAAACCCCCATTTCTCGGGGGAACTACCCCCGAACCCCCACCGGGGGACCGCTGGCCCCTGGAACCCCGTGGGGGGGCGATGCCCCCCCACACCCCCTCGTTGGGGTGACTGTACAGTCCACCTACATATCATATAAAACTGGGGTACAAACACGGCTGATACAATATCATCTATGAGACTAGAAGATCTAGCTCCACAACCAAAATAATTAATTGGTAGTCCTACTTGATCCTTCATTTTTGAAGAAGAATGGAAAAGGAAGAAGAAAAGAAGACCAAAGAAGGAAGAGCAGAAAGAAAGCAGAAGTTGCAGAAATGAGGTAACGACCACAACAAGTTTTGGACCAGTTTTAGACCTACTCTACGAGTATAAAAGGAAGTAGAAGGTAAGTAGAAAAGAGAGAGAGAATTCATAGCATGAGAGAATGCAAGCATAAGAAAATCAGAGCTAGCGTAGGACAAGAACAAAAAAATCCTCAGTATAAGACATGTATCTGGGCTTTGGGTTTTGGGTTTTGTTTGCTTGAGTGCACATGCTATGACGGATAATCCTATGGTGACTATAAGGACTTATACCCATGATGTAATCTATTGTAATGGAGAATTACTTGTTGTAACGAGAAATATTTATAATGAAAGAATTGTTGTGCTCTTCAAATTTTGTGTGTTATGTCTGTCTCAAATGTGCTTATTGTTATTTACTATCATGATGTGCTTGTATGAATATTGTATTTGAATATGAAATGTTGCAATATAATTGGATGAATGGTGTTGTGATGGATTTTACTGTGATATAAACAGTTTTCATACACATAACCACTCCCTATATTATGTCAGTCTTGGTTGTGCTTCGAGTAATACCTTCCTCCTTAAGAGGATTGAAAATTGTAGCACACTAGAATACATCGACGCCCTTTTGTTGGCCCATTTGAAAGAACCATGGTCTCAATATTGTGCCAACAAATGGTTCTGTTATCGAGACCTGGTTATTAACATGAATCTATTAATTGCATGGATACCTTTGTGATGACGAGTAATATCCAGTTATGGTGGGATAAAAAGATTGACAATTTCACAACCTAGTAGGTTGAACTACGAGGGTGGGAAGTATCCAATTTTAGACAATATATTTTCTGAGGTCCACCACTAGATCAATACAAATATATATGGGTTGAACTTCCAGTAACCCTAGAAGAGCAGTTAAAACGACTTGTGGAAGCTCTTGAGTACCGCAAAAGATAGAGAAAGACTGTTGAGTGGAATTCAAGGGATTTGATCAAATTAATCATCACCCTTGACCAGAGTTGCTAATTTCTAGGTGGAAATCACTATGACTGGTTATATTCTAGAATTTATAGTAAGAAAAACCCAATTAACATTGAAAGATGAGGACAAACTTAGGAGAGGAGCAAGGGGAAGACTATTGAAAGAAATTTTGCTATGGATTACAACCTAATTGGTTGAATTTGGGTTTCTTTCCTATAGATTGGATTAGAATGGAGGAGTAAACCCCTCATGCATAGGGAGGAAATTTGAGGTGATCATGTTGTGCTATGAAAGGTATATCTACCATCAACGAATGAGGTTGATAGTGATGAAGCCAAGGATGAGAGAGAAAAGAGAATATTGGAAATCTAGGAAAACTGGTGGAAAGATCAAATGATGAAGGCACGAAGAAGAAGCACACAACTAGAAGAAGAAATAATGAATGGGGAAAATAAAAAAGAAAATAAAGAGGATCTACATCAAATGAAGATGAGAGAGAAGATGACTAGCACAAGGATAAGAGAAAATGGGATAGAGGTGCTGGATAGCCTAGTAAGAGGATGTTGGGAGGAAGGCCCAAGCATGAGGTAGGATAATGAATACCAATTGCAGAGCAATGAAGTGCCATATCACTCACCATAATCATCCCTGGATGCAGACTAGGATCATCAAGAATTATCAGGACCTACAGATAATGGAAGTACTCCAGAAAACGAACCCCCCATTGTCCCAGAAATAGGAACCAAAAGCAACATAAATAAAACTCCCCTAACTGATCCCCGGGCGCACTTGCAGAATATGGTAACAAAATTTCAAAATTTGTTTTACAATTACCGAGGCATAGTCAAATGAATAGTAGTACCAATAGTTCTCAAAGCAGTTCTTTAATAGGAGGAAGTATTAGTAGTTCCCAACAGACTGGTAGCAATATTGTAGCACAAATAGGACCCCAAGGGTTTGTATTGGTAGGAACCCAAACCACAACAATGGCACGAGTACCGACAAAAATGCCCTTGAGATTTACAGAATTTTGCAGGAATGGCAGAGAAGATGATGCAACTCAACACTGGTTTCTCTATGAAGTGATATGGAACACTAGGGAAACCCCACTGATGTCCAAATTGGAAGAATTTCAGACAACCTCACGTTGAGGGGATTTACACTAGTACATGAGGTTGATCAACAAGTAGGGTAAAAATACGCTAGCTCCTACTTTGGTAGAAACAAAGAAACTGTTTCGGGATGAGTTTGCATAACCAAAGTTTGAACAACAAGGTGTTGTGGAATTAAGGGAAATATGACAGATGCACAAAGAATCATCCTGGGCATACACATGATGGTTAAAGAATGTGCTGACTAAATTAAAATATCATGTCCATGAAGCCATCATAAGGAGTGGTTTATTCAAGGTTTGCTACCTTTGAAAAGAATAACCCTATCAAAACAAGTAATAGATTCACCCAAAAATGCATTAGAGAGGGTGATGAATATTGAGGCTATGGAAAATTATCCAGGATCTATGGGAGTTGGAACTCCATCCTCCTCTTTTGGTGAATTGGCATAGGTGCATAATATGTTGGAAGAAATAACTAAGAGACTCTAGGATCTAAGTGTACCAAAAGCAAATAGACTGAAGGTATTGTGTATTGGTTGCATGATGGAAGTACATCATGCTTCAAAATGTCCTCAGATAAGTTCTATCGGGTGGACAGTTCAATATAGGTCCAAGTTCAATTGTTGTGCATGTTTTTGTAGCAAATACAAAGCCACGAAGTGCTCCTCCTAATGACTTATGCGAGATATGTAAATCATTCAATCATTCGCCATGAATTTTCTCTATCCTATAGAAGTACTATTTGGTACCCAACATGGTGTACTATGAATTATGTGGATGTACTATACAGAGCACTGAAAAATGCACAACGTTGGATGCCATAAAAGAGAGGCTAGATCATTCTATATTATGGGTAGCTGATCAACCCCATGAACAAGAGGGGGCATGGAAGAGGATTCAGTTTTAGACAAGGAGGAGGTCGTATAGGTCCTTTGCAATGTTACAATTGTAATGAAATTGTCCATCTCACCTGTAAATTTCCTTTTCCCAAAGGACCCTAGTGTACATACTATTTCACTAACACTCACATTGTGGAGGAATGTCCTGAGCCCATGGCCAAATGGGAATATTGTTCAAGAAGACCGTCCAACGTTATAAACTATGAAACCCATGAAGACCGAACTGCAGCAGGATTTGTTGTCACCTAGGAAGGTGTGAAAGCTAGAGTAGATCAACGATGAAAAAAATATCCAGTGATTAGAAAGGAAACACCTAATAAGACTAAGTATATTCCAGTTGAGCAGAAGGAGATCTATTAGGAGGATACACATATGTTTGGTCGAATACCAACTTTCCAGCCCAAGAGAATACAAGACCATCTCACCAGTTCATACATAATGATACAAGAGCTGAGGTCGAGGGGACAGGTACTAATAAAGAAAATGATTCCATTTCATTATGGTTCCACTTTGTCAAAGATATTTTGGAAGATGAGAGAGCCACTTAGAAGTTACAACGTGTGCTTTTCAACCTATCTAATTTTGCGGAAATTGATGGTGAAATATGTGCCTCGCTTCAAGAAGAAACCTGCAGCTGGTGAAACAAATGTGAAGGAAGAGGAATGGCCAAGAATGTGATGCTAGATTAGGTTTTGATGTAAACATCTTACAGAAGAAGTCATGGGAAGTAATGGGTTCCCCAACACTTGTCTATTCTCCAATTCATCTGCGTATGGAAAATCAGTATCTTATTTTCCCCATTGGCCATTTAGAGAACACTGAAGTGGATTTGGGGGGTGTCAAAACCACAACATATTTTGACGTAATCGAGATCATGGGTGAGACGAATCCTTATCTAGCATTGCTCGGAATTGAATGGGCCTATGAAAACTAAGCGATAATTGTTTTGAAAAATGACCTTCGAGTATAATGGAATGAAGGTAACACAACCCCTAGATCCACATCAAGGTCCATGATACATAAAGGAAATCCAAGAAAATATGGAACATGATGTTTTGGATGATATTTACTCTTTAATAGTTGGAAAGAGGGACGATTACATGAATCCTACTATAGAAGGATCAATAATTTGGAGAAGTATCCAATCATTTGACAATGATTTTGAAGAAGCCTGGGACAATTGGAAAAATGGGTGTCATGAGCTCTCATCGAGGCATTGCACAAAGGTGAAATCAATGTGATGGATCGGCATAGAACCAAACAATGCACCAATATACGATGGCACCAATGGATTGGACACATTCCTATAGGAAATGGAATATTTAGTGGATGAACAATATCGTATGGATGTCTTGGACACATCGCTTAGAGAGACTCACGCAAGATGGTGGAAAATGCACAAAGGTGATAATTTTTCATGATTGGGACCCAAACCAACTAACATTGATGATCAGGTTCAATCCATCTCTGCATGATAACATGGTGGAAGAATTATACATGGGGGATAGCAATCCCTACCAGTACATTGACCTATGTGAGCACTAGTGGGAGTCAGTAGGATTACAGCCATAGTTTTGGGTTCATCAATTCTTTCACAATATCATGCCTATCCCAAAATATTGGTATCTACATGAAGAAACAATCTAGAGGAAAAATGATTGCTATAAGGAGCTACATGCCAAGTTTTGTTAATATTTCCCCTTCTCAACAACCAGTGACATGGTAACATAAGCATTAACAACCATTAACAATGCACTATTTACCGACCAGTTGCAGAAGGTGGGCCACTCATATGTCTACCCTACACATCAAGAATTGATGAACCTTCATTTTTCCATCCCTCAAATGAGACAAACTATCTATTGCACAAAGGTAGATCATGACAATCCAGAACCATATGAACTAGAAAAATTGAGACATCTAACCTTCCAGGAGTTGGAAGGAACTCGAGAAGTATAATAAACCAAACCTAAAGACATTGGAGTAATCTATATGAAACCTTTGTAGTGAAAGAAATTCAACATTGGAACTAAATAAAAACCAAAGATGGCAACTATTGGAGACTACTAGGATGACCAAATAGTATCTGATGTTGCATCACTATTGAAAGAATACGAAGGCTTGTTTCCATAAAGCTTCACATAGATGAAAGGAATCTAATGAGACCTCTGTGAGATGAATATTTCACTCAATCCAGACACAATTCATGTAACGCATTAGCTGTATCATCTAAATCCTTTGATAAAGAAAAAGTGAAGAAGGCAATTGATCGCATGTTGAGTGTAGGCCTAATTGTCCTAGTTAATGAGTCTTAAGGGATCAACCCCATTGTGATACATATAAATATGGGTAAAGAGGACATATGGGTTTGTGTTGACTATCGCACCCTGAATGTTGCTTGCATATATGACCCGTTCCCAACACTGTTCAATGATGAAGTATTAGATTAGGTGGGGGGAAATGAAGCATACTCTTTCATTGATGGATTCTTGAGATACCAGTAGGTCAGGATCTCCAAAGAAGATAAGAAGAAGACTACACTTACTATTGAATGGGGATCATTCACATACAATGCCATGCCATTTGAACTTAAGAATGCACCAACTGTCTTTTCGAGGATAGTGATTGCAGCTTTACGTGAGTTCCTCCATAAGTTCTTAGAAGTCCATCTAAATGACTGGATAGTCTATAGTGTTCTCAAAGACCATGTTGCGCTTCTTTGAATTATGTTAGATATGTTTGGGTGCATATGGTACTCCCAAAAGACCGAACACCTAGAGCAACCACTTCACACAAACAGATCACAGATCGATACACCGATGTTTTGACGTGGTTTAAACCCTCATGAGGGAAACACTCTACGGCCTTGGCCAAATAGCTTCTATGGGACAATTTATTATGCAAATAAAGAAATTTACAAATGAGCTTCTCATAATCGATCAACTAAACAATGACCCTCCATGCTCTTTAAATAGAGATCATGGACCAATCAGGGGTTAATCCACAAATCAAGGTTAGGTATGATCTAAGAGAAGTTGAGCCGTCGGATCACTCTATGTCGGGAACATATCGTGACCGTCGGATTAATTATTTACAAATGCATACTAATGCATATTAAAGAAACACACTTTCCCTAATGGATATATTACACAAGTTGATCTTAAATAACTCCTAAGTGTCTAAATATCCTAACATCCCCCCCTTAAGAACAACTTGGGAGAGGATTGAAGTATTTACAAAAGTGACACTATTAGGAGAAGGAAGGAGGCATTAGAGCCTATCCCCCCTTAATGACAAGTTCCTGAAATCCTAACATAGATCAAAGTTTAGAAAACTTCGCTTCTGTAAGAGACTTGGTGAAGATGTCTGCAACTTGATCATCTGTAGGGAAAAGAGCACGTCAAGAACACAATCATGAACAAGATTTCTGATGAAGTGCATATGTAGCTCAATGTGTTTGTTGCGTTGATGTAGAGCTGGATCTTTCACAAGCTTGATGTCACTTTGATTGTTGCACCAAAGTGGAGTAGGTTGCTGCTGCTCGAATCCGAACTCTGAAAGGATTTGTCGAAGCCATAAAGCTTCATGACTGGCATTAACTGCGGCTCGATATTTTTCTTCTGCTGAAGAAAAATCAAGAGCTTGTTGTTTCTTACAAGCCCAAGTGATAGGTCCTGTCACCTACCCAAATTTATGAGAATTATTATTTTATTTGCAAAATACTTTATGTTAAATTTAATTACAAAGTTTTGTAATTATGATCAGTTTTGATCATGGATGAATGTAATTACTGAATATTATTATTTAAATAAATTAATTAGGAGACAAACACCCAAGAGAACTGTTGAATGAGTGTTCACTAACCCACTAGGAGGAATGGAAGTTGTTGGAAAGTATGGGACAGATGGCAGCAGTTGCATCACACCACTAGCTGTTGGTTATGGGACAACTACCCCTAAAAATAGGGCATTATCCCCCAAGTGGAGGGAGTGAGTAGGAAGCTCATTTAATGACCCAATAACATATGAAAAGGCCTAGGCATCCTATAAAGGAAAATTCGAATTGAGCAGGCAGCTCTTAATCAATATTTCTGCAGAATATTTTCCTCATCTGCATCAGGTGATCACTGAGAGATTCGAATAGGGAGGCTAGTGGTGACTGTAATCTTAAGTTTGCATTATTTCTGAGAAGAACCAGAGATGTTGGTGCAGATCTAATGGACTACTAACTATTGGAGATTCTGAAGTTATTTTCTATAGCAAGAAGAAGTCCTATTTCATGAGTTTCTTCCTCTTGGTGGTTCAGTGAATAGGCTCGGGGGTCCTAAGATAGTATTTTACTGTTTTCAGGAATTGGTTGGGTGGAATAGTCTTCTTGGGCTGTTTGTTGCCCTACAAATTTATCCAGGTTCTACAGATTTTCTACTTATCCTCAGTTAAAAATTCTGTTCTGTTTTAACTAGTATTTTCTGTTTTTCTGTTTTCAAAAAAGGAATTTAATCCTAGAATTGTCTAAAGCCTGAAAGTGTAAGTTTAATGATGAATTAGAATTGATAAATCGATATCTATATTTTTCCCCATGCTGTTTGTGCATCGTACTCTAGTATAGATATGCAAATTAAAGATAGATTAAAGGATAGGCAGATTGACATTTTGAAATTCGATAGTTAAGAATAGTAATTCATATGTCTATTGTTTTCTGTTTTATAAGTACTAAATGTAGAGAGTTCTGTATAATATTATTATATATATATGAAATGTTTTCTTAAATCATATGAAAAACAAACAAAGCATAATTTTTGTATAGTTGCATTACATCTTTCTTATAAATATTATGAACATAGAAAATAGGTAGAACTCATCTCTCTATATATCATATTGTGTTTTTCCATACAATAAATAGAGCATCAAATAAATGGGTGCAATCATAATTTCCAGAATGTTCAAAACAATCATCACACAGTATTTCTTTTTGCACACACACATACTGTGCCTATTTCTTACTTTATCTTCCTCCTAAAACTTCAGAGTTCAAACAAAGAATGAAAATGCTTTAAACAATTCATTGCTTTCAGTCATTTATTTTACATTAGGTATTCTAACTGAAAGCATCGATTTCCAAGTTAGAACTCATATCAAAACCTAATTAGGCTTTCGATTCCTTTATTACTTTTTACATTCAAAACACAAAATCTACAGTATTACATTTTCTACTTACAACTTTAAGTCGTGAATACAGACTCGACCTGTTTTTCATACTTTTAGTTTCATTCGATTTTTGACTTGTAACTAGTTTTGGGATTTGCCAATCTGAGCATAGCCCGATACCTCTCTTCACCCATCAAAAACAAGATCTATTATATGGTTGACATAAACATTATAGTTTCGAAAATCTTGAAATAAATGTAACAAATATAACATGTTACTAGGAACCAAACCATTAACACTTATTTTAGAGCTACCATTTTAGAACAAAGATTTACAAACCCTAGATTAAGATGAAAACCATGATATCAACCTACACCCATAAGCTTTTTAACACAGATGTATTTATACAGAAGTTAAATAGTATACGTTTTTCATTTCTAAGAAGGAGAGATTATTTACACATTAGATGAGCCTTGGCTCTCTCTTATAAGCTCATAACTTAAAACAAAAATCAGTATTCCTTAGTCTTTAAAAATTTCACACAGTCCCAACTTCAAGAATGAAGTCGTGGTGAACATAATGACACTTTACAACGTGTTTTCCAACAAAAACTTATGGGGTTTTCCCAAGTTTTTCAATAGTGAAAAGAGTCCAAAACATTTAGCATCGATGAGCTACAACTCTAGTCGACGACTTAGTACAGAAACCAAGTACCTTTTAAATAAACGAAAGTTACAACCAAAATAGTTATCAATGTTTTTCAACGGTGCTTCAAAGTTACCAAACATCAAACAATAACGAGTCACGTCTTGAACCAGTTCCCATCATGAAAACCTTTCACCATAGTCAAGAGCACCTACGAGGGTTTGGAAAGACCCGAAGCTTACCAGTTGAAAGCTCGCCAACCTTGCAGAACCTTTGCCCATTCCTCTATTGCATAACCTACAACTAACATGAAACGAAGGTTAAATTTAGATGACTAATACCTTCTCGAAAATGAAAGATGAAAATACTTTGAATGAATTACTATTCGTTGCAGAAGAACTTACATTGCTGTAAGTACCAAAGCATTCCACTTTAACCAGCTACAGGATGATCCCACACTAAAAACGAGATGAGAACCCTCGGTCCATTTACACTAGGCAAACCATGGACTCAAACTATAACAACGAGTTCCCGAACTACCAACCATTAACATTACAAACTAGATACACAGTCTATCAAACGACGCCATTGCAGAAGGAAGAGAACTGTAACCCTCTCAAATCAGAGGTATCGAGGTCGAACCTCATACAAAGTTTAGGCTAAAAATTTGGTAGCCTGTCGGCCACAGACCGAGAACAATGGAGACAATAACCCTCAACTACCAAGCTCATAAACCAAAACTTCGATCCTTTTGCTAGGGTTTGATCCAACGGACAATGTCAATGCTGATCAACGATTGAAGTTATGCCAACATACTTTGCATTGGGTCGAACAACCCTAACATTCAATGCACTGTATTTTCACACACTGAATACTTTCCACGATGGATCACGTTGGATAGTTACCACTTCCAGCTCGGAGAAAATACCACTACGAAGTAGTCACAGCATTCACCATTACAACGATTTTACACTACGTGCAGTGACTTGATCCTCGTCACCAAGAGTTATCATGCCAAGTCTTAAATGTAGATCGAAGGATGATATCTTGGTGGCTCAAAGATCATATCATATTAATGAGCCAGCACCGTCAACCTGTCAACATTCATTTATGTCAGTATTATATTTCCAACGTTATATTTCAACCATAATATATGATATTATAACATTATATATGGTATTAATTCAAATTTCTAAGTTTGTATGGACTCTAAGTTACTACCATGACGACCATCATAGTATTTTTATCAACCAACTGTTAAATAATTCCAAGTTGAATCGTATCCTAGAGTCATGGAATGACATAGGAAGACATTTCAAAGTTTATACATATTTTCATCACCCCAAGTTTTATGTCATAACACTAGGTTTATAATATTATATAGAACAATATTTCAAAGTGTATATAGTCCCAAGTTATTTAATTGTGGACTTAAATAATAAGAGCTAGAACTTAGGTATAAGCCTTTTAACAAGGTTATAAGTATCACTAGGGTTACGAAGGAGATAGCCCTTACTTAGCAGACTATATTGTGACCCTTGTCATCTTTGGTTGTGATTATACAAACTCTGTTATCGAAACTATAAAAATAAATAGTTTTGGTATAGTATTCATTCAAACAGATACAATGACTTTTAGATTTAGCATGAAGACTGACCAATGCTATGAGTTCTTACCTTACTCTCTCATATAAACATTTAATGACTTGCGATACATGTATTACATCAATGAAGGAAAGATAATGACGACATTATAACTAGCTAGTACAATAACAAAACCATCAGCAGATTGACGTATATAGATGACATTATTTTAAACATTATGGAGTTGTCAGACAATAGCTTAAAACGGTAAGTGTAGCATTGAAACCCATACCTGCTCACTTCTGAAGAGTCGCGACATAAATTATAATATTCTATTTATTTATGATGTTGAAACTGAACTACACGTACTTCATTCTTACCTGTTGTCTGCACATAGGACATTCAAAAAGATTTAGTGTTGCAGCTAAGTAAGCTCCAGGGTACCTCGTAGGACACCCTTAAGTAGCAAAGTCAAACTATCAGTATCAACTCAAAGGAAAAATTATCATATCACATTTCTAACCTGTCATTTCATTTATTACTTTAATCATGCTTATCTTTGTAGAAGAAAAGTGTCGCATCATAATTCTGATTCATTAGTTCATTTAACTATCATAATCATAGTTGTTATGAATGTATTTAAGTTGTCACTGGCGCATTGGTTATAACAGAATTTTATTTGTGGTTAGTACAAACAACTGTTTAGTTAATGTTGTTACAATCAACAATTATTATTTTCCGCAATTATAAATTATCGTAAATTAAGCTATTATTGCTATTATCAAAAATTTTAAATTTTTATGAAAATATGGGATGTTACAGGTCTAGATCTTAGACTGAAAACATAACCTGCAGTAAACTTTCGATCATCAGGATCGCGGGCCCAATCTGAATCAGTGAAACCAACAAACAAAGGTTTCCCCTCTGTACTGTAATGAATCCCAAACTGAACTGTACCTCGAATATATCGAAGTATTCTTTTAGCTGCTTTCTAGTGACTTTCATGAGGTGTCTGCATATAACGGAAAACACGACCAATGACAAAGAAAAGGTCAGGACGAGAATGAGTCAAGTATAAGAGACTACCAACAAGCTGACGATACAAGGTGGCATCGACTTCAGGTGAAGTACAAGTGGCAGAAAGTTTGACTCCAGACTTGAAGGGAGAAGGGGCTGGTGTACAATCTTCTATGTGAAAGTGACAAAGAAGGTCACAAGCATACTTAGACTAAGAAAGAAAGATTCCTTCTTTGGTTTGCAGGACTTGGAGACCAAGAAAATAATGCAAATGTCCTAAGTCTGACATTTCAAAATTTTGTTTAAGACTGGATTTCACATGGGTTATAAGCTTAGGGTCACTACTAGTAAGAATAAGGTCATCAACATATAGAACAAGTATGATGAGATGGTTTCCTACTTTCTTGGTATAGACATTGGGGTTAGAATGGCATCTAGAAAAACCGGTGTCAAGGAGAAAGTTATCCATTTTGGCATACCAAGCTCTATGAGCTTGCTTAAGGCCATATAAGGATTTCTTAAGGCGGCAGACAAGGCTAGAGTTATTTTGAACATATCCAGGAGGTTTTTCCATGTAAAATTCCTCCTGTAAATCACCATGTAAGAAGGCAGACTTGACATCCATTTGATGGACTTCCCAGTTGTGTAAGGCTGCAAGGGAAAGAACAAGGTGGACAGAGTTGATTTTTGTGACAGGAGCAAAGGTTTCATTGTAGTCAATCCCTTCAACTTGGGAAAAAACTTTGGCAACTAACCTTGCCTTAAGTCTTTCAACACTTCCATCTGATGCATACTTAGTTCTATAGACCCATTTACATCTGACAAGTTTTCTTCCTTTTGGAAGAGTTACAAGATCCCAAGTATCGTTCGCCATTAAGGAATGATATTCTTCATCCATAGCTGCATCCCAATCTGGATTCACTGAAGATTCTGCAAAAGTTTCTGGATCATGATTATCGGAAACAAATATGCACTTTTCACTTTTAGGCTGCAATGCTTTACATTTTTCATCCAGAATGTGAGCCCATGCTTCACTACCAAACACACGGAAGTGACTTACATCAGGTTTAGTTTTACTCCTTTCTTCTTCCGGTGTGATACCTTGTAATGCTTTAGTGGGGGTGCGATTAACTATGTAATTTGCACAATTAATGGCTTCATCCCAAAATTGAAGACTTAGTCCCTTAGATTGGATCATACAATTAGCCATTTCTTTTAAAGTGTGGTTCTTCCGCTCAGCTACACCATTTTGTTGTGGTGTATATGGAACAGTGTGCTGTTGTTGGATGCCTTGTTCAGTGCAAAAAGTAGTGAACTTTTTGTTAACATATTCTCCTCCATTGTCAGATCTTAACTTAATAATTTGATGACCAGATTGTTTTTCAACAAGGGCCTTGTAGGCCAAGAACATGTTAAATACTTCGCTCTTAAGTTTTAGGAAATAAACCCAAGTGCGTCTGGTGTAATCATCAATGAAAGTTAAGAAATATTTGAAACCAGAAGAGGAAGCAGATGGAAGAGGACCACACAAGTCACTATGCATAAGCTCCATGGGAACCGAGGCATGCCAAGAGGCACGTTTGTCAAAACTGTCCCGATGATGTTTTCCAAGTACACAACTGGAACAAACACCATCCCTGCAAGATACCATCGGAAGACCTGTCACCATATTGTCTTTACATAGTTGTTGCAATGAGCGATAATTTAAGTGACCAAATCGCTCATGCCAAAGTTTGCTCAAGTTATCACTATGAGCAACAAAAACTAAAGATAAAGGTGATGACCCAAAGTTGTTAAACTTGTACAACCTGGTAACATCATCAACAATTTCGGTAGCTAGGACCTGTTGAGGATCTTTAAAATCCTTGATTACAACTTGGTGAGATGTAAAAGTCACAGTTTTAGCTTCACTAGAATGAGTGATTTGATAGACTGATAACAAATTGTAAGAAATTCTTGGAACACATTGTACATCACTGAAATGACCATTATCTACTAGAACTGTTCTAGCTCCTACAACACTTAGAGATCTATCATCACCAACAAATATTTGTTTGGTGTTACATTCATGCATAGTAGAAAATATGGCTTGATCCTTAGCCATATGATAAGATGCTCCAGAATCAATGAGCCATTCATTTGAAGTAGAAGAAGAAGATGCATTATATGAATAACCAAAAGCACAAAGTGCATGTCCATGAGAGGTAGATTCTAAAGGTGAATCTAGGCTAATGTGGTGCTTCTTCATTGCTGCTTCTAAGGTTTCCATCTTCTTGAAACACTTAGATTCATCATGATTATCTTTCCTGCAATAGTTGCAATGACGCTCAGTATTCTTGCCTTTTGGCTTGGATCCTTTGTCATTTTTTAAAGAAGGAGCTGACTGAGAGGGTTTGGGACCCTTGTTTGACTTATTATTGCAAAAATTTTGTTTCTTGGGAGGCTTGGAATTTTCTTTCTGTTGGGACAATAAGGCTTTCCTAGATGTATCTGTATTGTTGATTATTCCAAGATGGATGAGCTTATCTTGCTCTCTAATCAAGGAATCACAAAAGGATTCAAGACTAGGCTCTTGATAGCTAGCTGCATTCAAGGATTCTTTCATGGAGTAAAATGTAGATACAAAAATAGAATATGCAAGTCCAAGTTTGGAAAGAATGTGATAAATGCATTGTTTGTCTTCCCTTTTAATCTTACATTCTGCACATAAGAGTTTAAGAGTTTTGTACTTAGATAAATAATCTTGAATGCATAAAAAATCACTTGGATTTAAAGAAATCAACTCACTTTCAAGTTGGTGATCTCGAATTTCATTGTGTTTACCAAACACATATTCCAACTTGTCCCAAGCAGCATCAGGTTCATCAATTCCAGATATGTGGAATCGCAAATCAGTAGAGATTGACATCCCAATCAATCCACGAGCTTCATCACATCTATTTGCCCATTTTATTTTCTTATCATCATCAGTGGGTTCTGTTTCTTTCCCTGAGGTAATTCTGAAAAGTCCCCTACTTCGTAGAACATCCTCCATACAAGATTTCCATGAGAAATAGTTGGAACTGTTAAGTAGAATATCACAAGGGGTGGCCATATTTGTAAATTAATTGCTGTAAAAGCATAAACCAATAGTCTGGGTGCGAAGAGTTCGAAAAAATAGGCAGTTTAAAAAAAAATGGCACTGAAAACTTACTTCGGATGATGAAGTTATACTTGAACAAAGAAAATGTTGAAGATGTCCCCAATAGTGACATGGTACATAGAGAATGACCAGTTAAAAAAAAGGACCCCCCTCTTCCCAAGATGAACTTTTGACAATCACTTTACAAAAAAATTGCTTTAACTGAATCACTTTTATAAAATAAGTGATTTCACTTTTACAATGATACTTTAAATAGTGCAGCAATAAAAATGAACTTTAAGTGACTCACTTTGTATTTGCATTTTTTATTATTTAACTGAGATGCACTTTTACAATAAAGTAACTTGAAAATAGAAATTGCATGCACTTTTTCTTTTAAAAGTAACTTCCTAAGACTTGGACTCAAGACTTATTAAGGAATAAAGCAACTTTGAAACAAGTGAGCTAGATTAAAAGGTATGTAAAATATGGGAATGAAGAAGGGTTTTTTTTTTTTACTCTTCTTGCTCGGTTTCCGTGTTTTTTTTTTTTTCCTCTGCAAATCATACCACAAACCGAAACAAAAAAAAAATTTCCACACTTGTGGAGTTAGATCTCATTATCTTGCCCAGAAAGTCTACGTTTTCTCTCTGTTTCTGATTTGCTGAGATCGCGCAAAGGTGCACGGCAAAGAGCATATGCAGACAGGGAAAGCAACAATCTGAAACTAAAAAAACTAATACTAAAAACTGATAAAATATGAGTTGAAACATAAAATAAAAAAAAATGCGTCACTGTAACATTATACCTTCAGATCTGATGAAATACGCATTTCTGAAGCAACCGAGAACTGTTTTCGATCAAACGAAAACCATTTCCCAATGGAAATGACGCTCCGGACGCGATGGAACACCTCCCATAGCCCATAAATACTAGAACCAGAAACCCTTTCAAGTTTCGGCAATAACAATTCAAGATCTAGATCATAACTGGAAGCGGCTCTTCATAAAAGCTCTGATACCATGTTCGGGTACATAGGGTACTCCCAAAAGACCAAACACCTAGAGAAACCACTTCACACAAACAGATGATAGATCGATACACCGATGTTTTGACGTGGTTTAAACCCTCGTGAGGGAAACACTCCACGACCCTGACCAAATAGCTTCTATGGGACAATTTATTATGCAAAGAAAGAAAGTTACAAATGAGCTTCTCATAATCGATCAACTAAACAATGACCATCCATGCTCTTTAAATAGAGATCATGGACCATTTGGGTGTTAAGTCACGGATCAAGGTTAGGTATGATCTAAGAGAAGTTGAGTCGTTGTATCACTCTATGTTAGGAACATATCATGACCATCGGATTAAGTATTTACAAATGCATACTAATGCATACTAAAGAAACACACTTTCCCTAACGGATATATTACACAAGTTGATCTTAACTAACTCCTAAGTGTCTAAATATCCTACGGGTGTTAAGCCATGGATCAAGCTTAGGTATGATCTAAGAGAAGTTGATCCGTCAGATCACTCTATGTCGGGAACATATCGTGACCGTCGGATTAAGTATTTACAAATGCATACTAATGCATACTAAAGAAACACACTTTCCCTAACGGATATATTACACAAGTTGATCTTAACTAACTCCTAAGTGTCTAAATATCCTAACAAGATATTTCCAGACAAATGGGGATTTATTTGAACATGTGGAAGTGCATATTATGTGTACCTTTTATATGATTTATGCATTGTAATACCCCAATTTTGATCCTTATGGAAATATTGGCTTTTAATGTAAATATTGTATACATGCAGTGTATGTTTCCTAGAGTGAAGCTCAAGGCCAAGGCCCTGCTAGTGTATGCTCGTATTTATTTAGAAAGGAAAGCATTTGATATTTTGATACCCATGTGCTATTAAGCCATGGAATACTGTAAATTGATGTAAATATTAATATTGCAATAAAATACCAAAACTGGTTATGGAAGCAACTAATGAGAAGGGGCCATGTGTATTCCACTAGGGAGTGGTGAGGGGGTTGTGGGGTTGAACCATTAGCTGCCAAATGTCATCTTGAGAACCCATTTGACTTTCCTTGCTTACATTTAATTCAGTTGTAAGAAAGTTGTTGAGAAATCAGTCCATGGCTTCAATGGAGCATGGGCAGTCCAGAAATTTGTATGGCAGAGTATGGGCTCCGTTTCCTTGACCCACAAGTCACTCTACCTGATGGGAATTCATTTTTTCTCATTCCCATTCCATTGTTGAACATCTAAGCTTCAGTTTTCATCTACTACACATGCCCAGCAGTGAGAGAAACCAAAAATCGCAACTTTGCAAGAACGCACATTTTGAAGTGCCATAAACGCCCAGAATTCGGTATTGACAGGGAAATACGATGGGGGGATCCATAGATATGAAACTTGGGGTGAATTTGAGAGTATTAGATACCCGGAAATTCATTGGAAAACTCAGTTTTTATAGCCCAGAAATCCAATGACGGGATTGATTTATTTGATGATAGAATTGTGAGAAATCCAAGCGTGAATGATTGAATAGAGGTTGGGTTTGCTTGATAAACCCAATGAAGGCTAGAATCTCAAGGAATTAGTAGATGGACCTTTCTATGCCCACCTTGGATAGAACTGGAGGGAAGGGACGACTAAGGGACTGTGCAACAGAGAAGGAGACCTTCCTTGTGTTGGGTGAGGTAGGTATTGTGGGTGCCATGACTGTTGAGTTCATTTGAGATGCCTGTAGCTCTGTGGTTGAGCTCACTGGCTTAGCATCCTCCTCATTTGTCTTTTGTATGCTTGATAAACCCAACTATGCATTGGATTAGCATATCTGTTGAGTGAAACCATGGCTATGAGTGAGCCTATCTAGTTTCTCCTTCGTGGATACACGACCTAGCTCGAGGGTGGCCTCTCAGCTGAAAGAAACAGGCTAGACAGAGACCTATGGTTGGGTGGAATATTGCTCTCACATAGCCAGTTGTTTGGACATTTACATTTCAAGATAAGTATTCTGTGTGGTTAAGCTATGATCATTCTTTGTTCTGTTATGAATGATTATTATTCATGTTGATGAAATGAAAGGCATCATGTTTTATGCAATGTGATAATTGATGACTGTTATATGTATGATTGAATGCATGATGCAATTGCGTGTAGATAGTGTGTAATTTCCGTTGTGATTGTTGAGATTGATCTGCACACATGTATTTGATTTATTTGTGCATTTAATATTGTATGATTGCGGTTGAGTTTGTTAAATAAGCCCCATAATGTTAGTCATGTTTCCCCCCCTTTCCTTGGATGGATAGAAGGGGACGTGACATGCATTGTAGAATTTTTTCCACTACTTATTGGGAGGACACTTCAAGTTTTTCATGGGTCACTCCACCTTGAACTATTTGGTAAAAAATCCAGTGTTAGAAGGAAAATTTGCTAATGGTTAATTTTGTTTCACGAAGTTTTTTTTGAGGTCATAGTGAAGCCTGAGAAACACAATCAGGGACCCGATCATCTATCTCGCATAGAATTAGGTGAAGCTGATGGACCAATGGATGACCATCTACCAGAATCAACATTATTTAGAGTGGAAGCCATCCCAGATCACCTAGAAGAGATCACATTTTTTCTCACCACAAGAAAGGCTCCATATAGTTATTCCCCAACAAATAAAAGGCATTTGGTTGTAAGAGATGCATAATATTAGTGATTTGTGAGACAATTATATAAACTGGGGATCAATGGAAACTTGTGCAAACGTGTATTTGATCATGAGCGTGAAATCATTTTGTGGGAATTTCATGCCGAAGTTGTAGGAGGACATGTTGGATGAAAATCCACAGGAAGGAAGGTGCTCCAAGAAGGACTATGGTGGCATACAGTATTCAAAGATGCTAAGAAATACACATAGAAATGTGATGTTTTCCAGTGCATTGGTTGACCACCCCGAAGAGATGAACTCCCATTACATCTAGTTTGAGCACTACAACCATTTGAGAAATGGGTGATTGAATTTGTGGGACCCATAAAACCACTAACGAAGCATTCAAAATCCCGTTATATTATCACTACAACACATTATTTAACTAAGTGGGAAAAATATGCACTAGTTCGAGACTGCTCCACAGGGACAACTGCTCAATTCATTTATGAAAACATTATTAATCTGTTTGGGTGCCCCATAAGTCTTACATGTGATCAAGAAAAGAATTTTCTGAACAATACCATTGAATAATTGACAACTGAATTTCTGATTCAGCACCATAAAAGAAGTCTATATCACCCTCAGGCGAATGGCATGATGGAAGAATTCAACAAAATCATAGAGAATAAGATGACCAAAGATTGTTGCACAAATAGAGATGATTGGGACAAGTGGATTCCAACCATATTATGCACCTAAAGGGATACCACTAAGAAGCTTCACAAGAAGACTCCCTTCTAGTTGGCCTATGACAAAGAAGCAATGGTTCCTGCAGAATTTGTAGTCCCAAGTCTTCACATTGCACATGCAACACATATGACATAGGAAGAATAAGTTGTAGAATGAATTGCGGAACTACTGGAGATTGAAGAATCCTATTTTATGGCATAATATCATGCGATAGTGGAAAAAGGGTGATAAAAGGCATGGAATGATCTCCATATCAAGTAGAAACAATTAGGAAATGGTGATAAAGTAATCATTGTATGACAACAATTTTATGAAGCATCCGAGAAAATTACAAATGCATTGGTTAGGACCATTGATTGTTCCAGAAATCAAGGATTCAGGTGCTATGGAACTTTTTCAACTTGATGGTATCTTGCATCCTGGATGGGTGAATGGTGCACACCTGAAGCCCTATGTCTCTAATCAATAATTCCACAAGAAGCCACTCCTTCTCTCAGGAGTGGGTTAGTTAGAAGTTAGGGTTTATTTTTCAGTCCAGTGAATTTTATGTTCAGTATTTAGTTAGTTTCCGTAGTTTAGTTCGCTTGTTACTTAGTATTCACCATTGTTCAGTTGCCTCCATGCAGAGCATCCCATTGATTGTTCCCAATCTCACTTCGTGTTAGATGAACATTTCGATGCACAACGCCCGTCAGAAATTTCAGGACTCATGTTAGATGAAAATTTCGAGGGATTGCAATGTTATTTGGACAAGATTTGCCCTTGATA